>ONZH01021796.1:0-600000 GCA_900303285.1 Rhinella marina
TGAGCCCCTTTCTCTGTACAGCCTTGAGATTCTCTAGTAGCAGGCTCTGTATTTTTACTGTGTTCAGTCAGCAGCCAGCCCACTTGAGGGGCTCCTTATGTCTAATCTCTGACCTTATAAACACTCATTATAGCTCGGTTCTTATCTTACTGATAAGAATGTGGCAAAAAATAAGTGTTTATGACCATTTAGTAATTTAGAGAGAAGGGTTATTAGACTGGCACAAAGTGAAAGTAAAAAGTACAGTTCACACAGGTAGAAAAAGTTAACCCTTTGTGATAGAACAGCTGAATATTTTTAATACAGACCAAAAACAATTTAGCCCAAAACAAGCAAAATGCAATCATAAAAGAATTTCTCACAAAGGTGTACATAGCCTTGCATTTTTAATAAAGTATTCTTTGCTGAGTTGAACACGTTGTCGATGTTCACCTGGCAAATAAGCAAACGCAAACGCTCATTAGTTTTGTCATCGCCTCTTTTATGCGGGTAACATGTGATAATTGAAATTTACTTTTAATTTTTTTCATTTATAAGGGAAAAAACGTATTAGCGCTCTGTCTCCATTTGGTGCCCAAAATCTAAATTTTTAATTAACCAATCAGTATGTTTTTTATACTGTGGGAGGAAACTGGAGTACCCAGATGTACTTGATAGAGCAGTGTTTTCTCACTCCAGTCCTGCAGGACCCACCTACCGGTCATGTTTTTCAGGATTTTCTTAGTATTCAGCAGGCAGGGGCGCACCACAGGGGGGGTCCAGCGGGTCTGGACCCCCCTAGAACGATAAAGAATTTTTTTTTTTTTAATGCTTCAGGGCCGCACCGGCAATCGCCAACAGCGCGCGGCCCTGATCCTTACTGCGGGCGGCCGGCAGCGCTATGGAGGAGAGGGGAGAGAGGTTTTTCTCCTACCTCTCCTCTGCGCTGCTACAATCTCATTGGTGGAGAAGCAGAGGGCGGAAGCTGCTTCTCCACCAATGATTTCAAGCAGAGAACCCGGCTGCAGAGCCCATGTGGACTCTGCCAGTCCTTCCCCGAGTTCCCCCGGCCGGCCCAGCACAGCCATCCAGCCGACCGACCCGACCTCCTGCTGGAGCAAGAAAAAATGGTAAGTCTCACTTCAGTCTGTGCCCCCCCCCCTGCCTTGTATTGTGCCCTCCCTGCCCTGTATTGTGCCCCCCCTGCCCTGTATTGTGCCCCCCCGCCCTGTATTGTGCCCCCCCCTGCCCTGTATTGTGCCCTCCCTGCCCTGTATTGTGCCCCCCCTGCCCTGTATTGTGCCCCCCCTGCCCTGTATTGTGCCCCCCCTGCCCCTGTATTGTGCCCCCCCTGCCCTGTTATTGTGCCCCCCCTGGCCTGTTACCGTGCCCCCCTGGCCTGTACCGTGCCCCCCTGGCCTGTACCGTGCCCCCCTGGCCTGTACCGTGCCTCCCTGTCCTCTACCGTGCCCCCTGTCCTGTACCGTGCCCCCTGCCCTGTTAATGTGCCATTTCTTTACTGGCATTTGGCACTATATTGGCATAATTTGGGGGCACTATGGGGGCATCTGGTGGCTCTAAAGGGGCATTTTGTTTACTGGCACATTATAGGGGGCACGATAGAGGAGATTGGCACTATGGGGCATGTGGTGGCACTATAGGGGCCTTATTTTGGGGCATCTGGTGGCTCTAAAGAGTCACTTTTTTACTGCCACATTATGGGGGGGCACTATGGCATCTGGGCACTAAGGGGTAATTTTTTTCTGTCACATTATGGGAGGTACTTTTGGGCAGAGCAGCACTATAGGGGCATCATTTGCAGGCACTATGGGGGCATCTGGTGGCTCTAAAGGGGCATTATTTACTGGTAAATTATAGGGGGCACTATGGCATCTGGCACTAAGTGGGCAATTTTACTGGCACGTTATGGGGGAGAGGAGCACTATAAGGGATGTGAAGGGCAGTAAGAAGGGGCATATTATGGGGAACACTATGGGGGAGAGGAGCACTATGAGGGCATTTACTGGGGCACTATATAGGGGTATTTTATACTGGTATACATTATGGGGACATTAGCTCAACTGCGGGCACTAAGCTGTGGTATTATTGTGAGCTTTACTACTACTGGGGGGCTATGGGGAACATGATGTCTAGTATGGGGACATCATTACTACTAAGTGTGGTCTAGCAGATAATTATTTCTATTGGTGGGATTTTGGGGAGCACTGTTACTTTGGGGGCACCCTGGCATAATATCATTAGTGTAGGTGCAGTTATTTTTTAGAGCACTGTGTGCCAATAACTGTTGTAGGGGGCACTATCTGTGTGGTAGTAGTATTTTCAGGGAACAGTTTCTGCAGTATAGTATTGGGGAGCACAGCGGGCACAGTATTGGGGGTGGCAGGATGAGGTGTTC
This sequence comes from Rhinella marina, assembly GCA_900303285.1. NCBI lineage: Eukaryota > Metazoa > Chordata > Amphibia > Anura > Bufonidae > Rhinella > Rhinella marina. The sequence continues at coordinate 2,396 of ONZH01021796.1, forward strand.
AGAAGATGTAAAGATGATAGAAATGTGGGAAACTAATGTCTGTTTGTATTTCTGCAGAGACGAGAGATGGCTGAAAAATCTTGATATTGAAGATGAGGAAAGAGAACGTCTACAACAAAGGTGACATCACTGGATGTACGAGGTATGGGGCGCTGTGTAGGAGAGGAGATGCTCCGGCTCCTCCCTCTGCCATTTACAGAAGGAGGATTCAGAGCTGGGTGAGGATGACCAAAGGGGGTCAGAAGGGCACAGGCAGGTGGCAGATGGTGGGGGGGGACGCTCAGGCCTGGAGCAGGATCTGGGGAGGGAGGAGAGTGGAGGATCTTCCTGGCTGTGTGTAGCCTGCTGTTGCATATTGTATAATGTGAAGCAGGCAGTGCAGCCAGGACACGTCCTCCCCTCTCCATATGATTTATAGAACTGGGCCTCAACCATATTTCAGCTGTAGTGTATGTTGGGAGTGGCCTATTAGATATGGGAGGGGCTTATAATAATGGGCGGGGCCTATTTTCGCCACTTTACTCTTCCGTTAGTATGTTTAATATATGGGCGTGTCACTAAAATAGCCCTGCCCACAAGATGCCACACCCCCTTTTCCTTTTCGGACCCCCCCTAGAAAAAATTCCTGGGTGCTCCCCTGTCAGCAGGTGATTATAATTAGTGTCCATGCATCAGGATTTACCTCAGGTATTGATTCTGTGGGATACTCTCAAATCATGACCGATAGGTGGGCCCTGAGGACTGGAATTAAGAAACACTGTGATAGAGTGATAAGACAGAAAGCACTCGGCAGTGGAAGGGAGTCCCGTCAAAGGGAAAAAAGCGCTATTTAGCAATAACCAAAGGTTGCTTCCTCAGGCAAGTGGGATTTCAGATGAGTGTTATTTGTAATGCTTTGAGCTTTTAGAGTTCCTTAACCTTTTTTCTTTTTTTGGAAATCAAAGAGCACCGACTCATAAAAAGTTGCAGGAGCTGTCTCCAGTAATCTGAAGAAACATGAGCACCACAGATGAATGAGCGGGAAGGCCTTTCTATTCTATGTCCTCATCATTTGGAAGGGTTCGGGAACAAGTATCGCCCTTTTGTAGTGCTGATTAGACCTATAGTTAAGGAGAGTAATACAAATCTGCAATTAACTGTACTATTCTCCTCTGTTGGTGACTATTGTCTAAAATTACAGGCACAGGAATAATTACAGAATTCCTGATGCTAATTGGCTTTTTTTGAGTTTAAGTACATGCAAGCTCGAGCAATTCAAGTGTTATTAAATTACCTTCCATTTGGGAAATCATGTTAGTATAGAAGAGAATTAAGAGGGGCCTTTACCATGTTTGGGCCTTTCTTTGTTAACTCTCTACTGCCCATGGGAAAGGGCATATACACGTTTGTACAGATGTTCTAGTATGGGGTCTTTGTAAGCTTTTAGAGGATCAGTGCTATAGGTACCTCAAAACCTTCATACTGGAAACTATATACAATATTTGAAGTCAGTTTTGCTTGAGTCTGCTTTGTCGCACTTTGTCACATTTATCAAATGTCGCATATTGTTTGATAAGTTATCCTTAAACCTAACACTTTTGTCTAGAAAAGCTACTCCAGTTTGTCCTACTCCATCCTCTTACTGGAGTGAGATTGCAACTTAACAAAAAAAAAAAAGTCTCAATGATAAATTTGGGGTGAAACTAATTTACATAGCTAACCACATCCATTTTTCCACCCACGTTACAAAACTGAAGTGAGTGGTGTAAAAATGCAAAAGTTGCAAAATTTTGCATAAGTGAGTGCAAAAAAGTAGGGGGCTGTAAGTATTTCCTGCAGTCTTGTTAGCAAGAATAGTCCTGTCTAGGGCGGACTGGGAACTTAAAGAGGCCCTGGAAAAAAAAGACCTAAAAGTGGCCCCATGTTGTAAGTGGGTCCATATCAACAGATGACAGGGTCAATATAAGTAAGCAGGGCCACCATAAGTAGGAGGGACCAGCATTACTGTAGTGCACAAAATATTGCCCTAGGAGAACCAAATACACAGGTGCAGCACAAAATACTGCCACCTCCGCCGCAGCAACATTCAACTCTATCACTGCCCTTAGGACGGCAATACAGTTGAATACAGGACGGCACTTTCTTCTGCCAGCCAGATGCATAAGTACTGGATGCTCCTAGCATTAATTATGATATGTACCTGACTGGCAGCTGTACGGAAGGTTTGGGTGGCCCTCTGGGCATTGGACCACTGGGAAATTTGCCAGTAGGGTCTATGGCTAGTCCACCCCTTGTCCCATCTCTGTTTTGCCCATCAAAATACCTGAGCCTAGCCCATTAAATTCAATAGGCTTTAAGATTGGCTGGTTTCTGATTTTAAAGGAATCCACCAGCATATCTGTCATGGCAATAATGAAGGCAGATCAAAATAAAAATGGATCATAAGTTCACAACACAGCCTTTATATCCATCATGGATCAAGAAAAAATGGAAATAATGTCACATAATTTACAGAACATCTGTCAGCATGATCAGGCCTATTAAATCAGGCACACTACATCATAGGGCTGGTCATGCTGATTAAACTGACACCTTGTTTATGTCTGTATGTTGCACTGTTTCAGAGAAAACAGCATTTTTATTAATATGATAATTAGCTAGTTGGAGCACTGAGGGGCTGGCCAGAGCCTTTGGAGCACCTGTTTTGAACACCCCTGCAGTCTTAGCCACTCCCCCATACCCTGGATTGATAGGCCTGGATTTCTTAGGGGATGGAGAAGTGGCTAAGGCTCCAGGGTTGTTTACAAACTGCTGCTCTAAGGCTCTGTCTGGCCCCTCAATGCTCCAAACACGTAATTTGCATATTCATAGAAAATGCCATTTTCTCTGGAACAGTGCATCGCACAGACATAAACAAGGTATCATTTTAATCAGCATTACCATGAAGTGTGCCTCGTTTAATAGGGTTGATCATGCTGACAGATGTTCTTTAAAGGTAAAATTGAACGCTGCTATGTACATGTTTTAAAGCATCTTTATGGCCCAAATGCATCTAAATCAGGTATGCCCAACCTGCACCCTCCAGCTGTTGCAAAGTTACAACTCACAGCATGCCTGGACAGCCTACAGCTATCGGTCTACAACAGGGCATTGTGGGAGTCATAGTTTTACAAAAATTGGGGGGCCGCAGGTTGGGCATCCCTGATCTAAATTATAAATTAAAGCTACCGTGCAAATAGTATTTAGGATTAGAAATTTCCTATTGTTTTGTACTTGGAGTTTCTATGCAGACTTCTGTGATGTCGTCATGGTTACAGACTACAAACAAACCCTATGTAGTCAGACTCTCCAGTCATACAGCCTTCTGTCCCTGCCCTACTTTATACTACTTTACCAAATGTATATTAGCAAGTAGGATACAGATGGACGCGAGTATGACTACAGGATCAGATGACACCAGGTTTGTTTGTAGTCTGTAACCATGGAGACAATTTCCTCTTACAGGATTGACCTGGTTGGCCATGCTAAAGCCATAAAAGCTCCTAGCTACAGCTATTAGTACATCTAATGTATGCAAACAGTATATAGATATAGACATACACAGACATCTTTTGAAACCAGCGAGAGTAATGAATATAATATTTACAACATGTTGAAAAAAGTGGATTTTCAGGGACTTACAAAGTGGTAGTTCCAGTAAATCCTCGATATGGGGACATTGTTGACAAGTAGTTGTTTAAATGAAGAGCAGTTCAGCAACAATTCCGACACTTATGAATCCTCTGTGTTTTGGTATGGTTAATGTCATTTTGAAATGCTTATGCTAATGTTTCCATTAGTAGCATTTGATGTGTGTGAGATAAGGCCGAAAAACAAACAGAGGGAAACTGCTCAGTGCACCTCACTGTAAACTCCTGGAGGCTGACTCAGGGCTTGGCTGGACACTCAGCTGTGAAGTTCTGCCACCCGTTTGGAGGAATCTCAGTAGTAAATGTTGTCAATTGAGCAGTAAATGTCTGTATGTAGGGTTTATAGCACAATGATGGATGGTGTTAGTATAAAGCATGATCTTTTGTTTTCATTGTAAGGCTATGAAAATTGACCTCATGTAAATGCTGAGCTGTAGATGGTCCTGACTTCAAATGCGTTCTGTACTTTACCAAGAGAGCCAGCTTCATACTGTCCTTAAATTACAATAAAAGTAGATTTTTTAAATTTTTTTCTACACTGATCAAAATCGTTGACCACCCTCAGGATGGTGCTATTAACTCCTTTGTGATGCAGTGATTTTCCTTTTTTTTTTTTTTGTGCTTCCGTTTTTTTTATTTTCTGTTCTCATAGCCATATGAGGGCTTGATTTGTGAGGGACAAGTTGTACTTTCTAATAGCAACGTTTAATATTGCATATGATGTAGTGGGAAGATGGAAAAATGATGTGGAAGGGGAAAAATGCAAATCCTCTCTAGTTTTATGGGTTTTATTTTTACAGCGTAGTCTATGCTGTAAAACTGACCTGTTATTTTCATTGTTTGGGTCAGTACCACATTTTTATAGTTTTTATGTGTTTTAATACATAAAAAATAACTTGGAAAAAAAATAATTTTTTCTTTGCATTGCTATATTCTGACTTTATTATATTAACATCTATGAAGTTTATTGGGGCTCATTTTTGCAGGGCGATTGGTGGTTTTCATTCATACCATTTTTTGGTGTGTGTGACCTTTTGATTGCTTTTTTATAATTTTTTTGAGAGGTGAAGCAACAAAAAAATAGCGAATGAGCAATTATGATTTTCTCGTTACACCATTTACCATAAGGGATAAACACTTTTATATCTTAATAGTATCGCCATTTTGGGACGGGTGTGAAAATAGGGAAAGGGTGTGAATTTTATATATATTTTTTAAACACTTTTTTGAACTTTTTTTTACACTTATTTTAACATGGGACGATCTGATTGCTTCTCCCTATAGACTGCAACAAAAAGTGTGCTGTGTCTCTTCAGCTTCATGGCATGCAGTGGCATAACTACAGTTCTCTGGGCTCCAGGGCAAACTTTGGGTCCAGATCCCCCACTGCCGGGCCCGGTCTGCTCTGCAACTGCGATCGTTACACCCCTTGTCTCTGGTAATAATCATATCCCCCCACCAATGTACAAATAGCGCCCAAAATAATATCCCTATAGTGTCTCCAGTAATGTCCCCCACTGACCCCAGTAATGTCCCCCACTGCCCATAGTCTTCACGCACATGAAAAGGGGCCCAGCACTGTCACTGTACTTCATGCTGGGTCCCATCAGACAACTCATTACAGCAGCATCACATGTGGTCGGTCCAGAATCTATCAGGCCTCAGCACTGCCCTACTAGTACTATTCACAAATGAAGCAGGTGGACGGAGCCTGATCGATGTTAGTCAGGCTCCACCCACCCAATTCATTTGTGAGTAATACTAGTAGGACAGCGCTGGAGCCTGATGGATCCTGGACCGACCGCGTAATGCAGCTGTGATGAGCGCTCTGACAGGACCCAGCATGAAGTACAGTGCAGAGCCCCGTTACATGTGAGTGCAGTGGGTCACCTCCACACGCCGGGCCCTGTCGCGGTACCCTGTCGCATGCTGCAGTTTGTGTCCAGACAATTCCCGGCATTGTCTACCAGAACAGCCTAATGGAAGAGGTGTAAAACGTTAGAAGTTATGATATTCTGGCATATTGCAGGGTCGCCCTAGCCTTCATTTCCCTACTGTAAAATTCTTTACATTTGGAATCATTCTCGGTTGTCCTCAGTATGACCAACTCTTTAGTCTCTGTTTTGTCTGTATTGTAAATATGTTGTCTGCCTTGTGTTACTGTAGTTACTAGCCCATCATAAAGGTCACTATGTCAGACCTCTGGTAATTCTGAAATAATTGTCTGATTTGTGGCTCTTTAAAGTCTTTTCCTGCGTAATGACTAATATCTAACATCGCATTATTCAGCACTGCCTAATTGGCCTGTGATCGGTTCCAGTAAAAGAACATAGTAGTTGGGTTGTGTTTCAGGAAATATTTATTTTTCATAGCAATTAGCTTGCTATTGTCATCTACTGACATTCTAGACTTATATGAACATCAAACAGAGCGTGGACAAGGATAAAATATTAAAACATGCTGTAAATTGTGATAGTAAAATGATCTGGAATTTCTCAGGAGCCGAAGACTCAGCAGAGATATCCAGTTTTGATGCTCATCTGACTTAAAAGGGTTATCCGACCCCTGAAATGCCTGGCCCCCTAATATGGTCGGATAACCCCTTTAAATGAATGAATATGCAGTGCAATCTGCAGGCTCCATGTTATAGAGCAGGACCAGCTGAGCGGATTGATATATAGCTTTGTGGGAAAAAATTCACTATAACTTTCATTTCATTGATTTAAAAGTTCTGCTCATTCTGGGCTTTGAAGTCAAGTGGGCGGTCTTATTAGTGATTGACAGCTAGCGAAGGACCGCCTCCTTGACTTCAAAGCCCAGAATTAGCAGAACTTTAAATCAATGAAATGCAAGTTAAAATTAATCTAAATTATTAATAAATTAATATGTTCCCTTCAGCACGTACACCATATTTAATGTGACAGGTTCCCTTTAAAAGTGATGGCAGTTTATCAAATGTTAGCATTTTATTTTGGGTTCTGTACCTGGAAGGTTCTGGACCCAAAGTCAGCTTTACATAGCCGATTAATATTGGCCTGCTTCTACTTGGAGCGCAGATGCTTTTAGTTCAAGAGAGTACTTGATTGCAGGATCAGACTACATGGTATAGAAGACTTGTCAGCACTCTGAAGATGTAGCCGGAGTAGGGTTCCCACCCCAATACACATACATTAAAGGAGACTCCGGTATATAACGTTGAAGTATAGTGGTGAACTTTATTGAAAATTTGCGGCACCATAAACGTGTAACGTTTCGGCCAAACGGCCTTCTTCAGACACTGGTATACATAAAGAAACATAAGCATATCAGTATAATACAAATATGAACCAGGTATGTATAGTACAGTGATAATAGTAGTACCAAATTAGAGCTCCTAAAGCTTATACAGGTCCGGTAAGTAGATCTCAAGCTGCTCTTGGTGAGCAAATGTCACGCCAACTAATTACAACATCATAAACGTCACTTATCCATATATATTATATATTACATTACACTTATACATATCACAAAAGGGATCAACAATCTGTATGAACTCATCATCATGGATACAGTCTGTTTAATGCGACACACAGCAATACAAGACATCATCTGGAGCATAGTTAAGGTCAGTATGGTGTGGATCAATCATGCATAAGTAGGTCATTCTAGCCATATCTATAATCCATTATCTATTTAATCCAAGGAGACCAACTCACCAGTAGCCGCTTGAGGGAAAGTGGAGCAAAGGAAGAACAGCGTGTTGGCATGTGAAGCGTTTGCTGCTCACAGGTAAAGACGCTATAATGAGAGCGTAGAGTACGCTCTCTTAAATCCGGCGCTTTGCGGGGCACTTCCGGTGCGCACGGTGGAACGCATCACGTGATCATGCGTTCCATCCGGCGGAAGTGATGTCAGTGGAACGCACTTGCGTTCCAAGAACAAGGAAGTAAAATATACAGAGACGCAGAACAGTGTTCAATCACTGTATAAAAGGATACAGATAGTGGGAAACGGTACTGTGGGCTGGCCCTTGGACACTAATTCATCTGTAAGAGATAATGGACACATTAAGCATGATTAACCAGCAACATGAGCTTATATACAGTTTTATATGATAAAATGAGAATATATGTACATCATAATACAGGATACTGTGCCCTATTTTTATAATTAGAGGTAATATGTTCATGTCACATATCTTAAATAGATGATTATCGGTGAATATCAGTGAAAATTAAGTGAATATCATATCAAGTGTTGGACCTCATATTCCCTATTTAACCCTCTCGGTTCTAGTGTATCCAATTTGTGGATCCAAAATGCCTCTCTCTTTTTCAGCTGTTTTATCCTGTTTCCACCCCTTCTTGGTTGATCGATATGTTCAATTACTTGAAATCTTAGTTGTGTTAAATTGTGTTTTGCTTCGTGAAAGTGGAACGGTACAGGTAATAATAGATTTTCTTTGCGGATTGATGACTTGTGTTGGCATATCCTGTTCCTAATAGTTTGTGTCGTCTCCCCAACGTATGCCAAGCCACAGGGGCATTTAAGAAGATATATTACAAAGGTGGAATCACAGCTAAAGTACTCATGAATAGGGAACAGTTTGCCAGTGCGTGGATGAGAGAACTGAGAACCTTTTTGTATGTTCGTACATTGTGCGCAGCTTAAACATGGGAATGTGCCCTTCTTTGGTGTACTGAAAAAAGTCTGCCTTGGAATTTTTTTATCCGAACCTATATCTGCTTTTACCAGAAGATCTCTCAGATTTCTAGGTCTTTTGTTACACATCAGTATTGGGTTCTTGAATTCTGGGATGTTCGGATAAGCTCTTTTAAGTAGGTACCAATGACTTCTGAGCGCATTCTCGAGTTTTCGCATATTGGGATGGTATGTATGAACGAAGGGTATACGTTCCGATGTTGCTAATCTATTCTTTCTCAAGGTAGGGTCAGGTTTAAGTAATTTTAAAGGATAGCCCCTCTTAAGGAACCTATCCTGCATCTCTACCACCCTCTTTTGATGGGTGTCTGTATTTTGGACAATTCTGTGTATTCTTTGAAACTGTGATTTAGGTATAGATTTCAATGTGTTTGGAGGGTGGCAACTGGAAAAATGTAGCAGGTTGTTACGGTCTGTGGGTTTACGAAAGAGATCCGTTTGTAAAATCCCTTGGGTATTTTTAATTACTGTAGTATCTAAAAAATGAATAGAGGTCTGGTCATATGTTATTGTAAATTTGAGTTCTGGATAAATGGAATTGATGTATTCATGGAACACGAGTAGGGTTTCCACGGGACCCCTCCATATGCAAAAGATATCATCAATGAAACGTTTCCAAGTGATCACATGGTTTTGGAATTCTACTTTGGTGTATAGATAGGTCTCTTCAAAGTCAATCATGTAGCTATTTGCATATGGAGGGGCCACGTTGGACCCCATCGCGGTACCCTGTTTCTGTAGAAAATATGTGTCCTGAAAAAGAAAGAAATTATTGTCTAATATCAAGTGGAGAAGGTCCAGGCAGAGGTCAATGATAGCTGGGTGTTTTTGGGCTGTTATCAATAACTTCTCAACTGCTTTAATCCCTTTATCATGGTGTATACAAGTATAGAGACTCGTTACATCCCAAGTTACCAGAAGAGAATTTGCTTCCAGAGGTGGTAATTTCCTAATCTCTGTGAGAAATGATGAGGTGTCTATAAGATACGACCGGCTGCTTTTTATAAGGGGAGTTAATATTCTCTCTAGAAATATGGCCATTGGTGACAGTGCCGAATCGGTAGATGCCACAATTGGTCTTCCCGGTGGGTCTTGTAGGTTCTTGTGGATCTTAGGAAGTGTGTACATGACCGGAGTGATCGGGTTATTTTTTGTGAGAAAGGTTACAGTTGCCTCATCTATTGTCCCCTTAGAGTGATGGTAAGCTAATCTTTCTTTGATCTTCGCCATTACTTTTATGGTTGGATCATGTGGGAGTTGCTCATATACCTCCCTGTCGTTCAGTTGTCTACGGATCTCACTTATGTATTTATGTCTATCCATAATAACCAAAGCACCACCTTTGTCTGCAGGCTTAATAATTAGGTCTTTCTGTTTAATCAGATCCCTTAGTGCGTTCCTATCACTTGGGTCAAGGTTATTGGTAGATCTAAGTTTACCCTGTTCAAGATCCCTCCTAAATGTCACGAAATCCCTGCGTACCAAATTTATGAATGTTTCTACAGGTGGGTATGTGCCGGGTGGAGTATATGTGCTTTTGTTGCGAAGTCCTAACTCTGTTAGGGATATCAAGGTAGTGGATCGAGTAGTACGGTTAAATGTACTTAGTTGTGAGAAATGTACTTTCAACCTGATAGAGCGGAAGAACCTCATTAAATCAATTTCTAACTGGAAAGTGTCCACGTTATTAGTAGGGCAGAAAGAAAGACCCTTTTCTAAAAGGGAAATTTGTGAGGTGTTAAAAGGGACAGATGAAATGTTCACTACTAGTGATTCCGTTACTACCTGTGATCTTGTAGTCATCAGTGCGTTCGTTCCAGTAGTGTCACCCCTTCTTTCTCTATTCCCCCTTCGGATATTTCGGGAGCCACGAGCGTTCATCTGGCGAGGAAGACGTTGGGAATCTGTGCCTATAGTTGAACGGGATGAGTCTGATGATGAGGATCTCCCTCTGTATGTTTGTTGATTGTAGTCCAACCATCGATATACACGATTTAGGCGGTAATCCTCTGTGTCCCTCATAAATTTCTTACGTTTGGTTGCTTCCAGATCCATCCGATGTTGCGTTAATGTTGTAGTAATCTTCTCGCGTACCTTTGTAAATTCTTCAGCTGAGACAGTTGCTTGCAGTTGATTCTCCAATGTCTGTACTTGTTCTTTCGTATCGTTGATCGCTATTTGTAAATATGATACCGTAAGTGTCATCAAGTCCATCGAGCACTTGTTTAGTATCTGTTCGAATTTGTTAACGTATTCTGGATCGTCCTTGAAAAACGTGGGTCTAGTCCGTACCCGGAGACCCCGTGGAATTCGCTTAGTACGAATGTACTCGGCCATCGTGACGCAGTGTAGTTCAAAGTTTACCAGTTTCCTGGATTCCCGCTCCAAATCCCGTATTTTGAACTCAGAGCTGGGAGTATGTAGGAACTCGTTTGGTATGGTAACTTGCGACAGGATGAGATTTATCTCGTCTTCTTTGAATGATAGTGATTCACTCATTCTAGTTCTTATTTGTTACAGGTGCACTCCAAGTTCGGGATACGTATATGGTATAGAAGACTTGTCAGCACTCTGAAGATGTAGCCGGAGTAGGGTTCCCACCCCAATACACATACATTAAAGGAGACTCCGGTATATAACGTTGAAGTATAGTGGTGAACTTTATTGAAAATTTGCGGCACCATAAACGTGTAACGTTTCGGCCAAACGGCCTTCTTCAGACACTGGTATACATAAAGAAACATAAGCATATCAGTATAATACAAATATGAACCAGGTATGTATAGTACAGTGATAATAGTAGTACCAAATTAGAGCTCCTAAAGCTTATACAGGTCCGGTAAGTAGATCTCAAGCTGCTCTTGGTGAGCAAATGTCACGCCAACTAATTACAACATCATAAACGTCACTTATCCATATATATTATATATTACATTACACTTATACATATCACAAAAGGGATCAACAATCTGTATGAACTCATCATCATGGATACAGTCTGTTTAATGCGACACACAGCAATACAAGACATCATCTGGAGCATAGTTAAGGTCAGTATGGTGTGGATCAATCATGCATAAGTAGGTCATTCTAGCCATATCTATAATCCATTATCTATTTAATCCAAGGAGACCAACTCACCAGTAGCCGCTTGAGGGAAAGTGGAGCAAAGGAAGAACAGCGTGTTGGCATGTGCAGCGTTTGCTGCTCACAGGTAAAGACGCTATAATGAGAGCGTAGAGTACGCTCTCTTAAATCCGGCGCTTTGCGGGGCACTTCCGGTGCGCACGGTGGAACGCATCACGTGATCATGCGTTCCATCCGGCGGAAGTGATGTCAGTGGAACGCACTTGCGTTCCAAGAACAAGGAAGTAAAATATACAGAGACGCAGAACAGTGTTCAATCACTGTATAAAAGGATACAGATAGTGGGAAACGGTACTGTGGGCTGGCCCTTGGACACTAATTCATCTGTAAGAGATAATGGACACATTAAGCATGATTAACCAGCAACATGAGCTTATATACAGTTTTATATGATAAAATGAGAATATATGTACATCATAATACAGGATACTGTGCCCTATTTTTATAATTAGAGGTAATATGTTCATGTCACATATCTTAAATAGATGATTATCGGTGAATATCAGTGAAAATTAAGTGAATATCATATCAAGTGTTGGACCTCATATTCCCTATTTAACCCTCTCGGTTCTAGTGTATCCAATTTGTGGATCCAAAATGCCTCTCTCTTTTTCAGCTGTTTTATCCTGTTTCCACCCCTTCTTGGTTGATCGATATGTTCAATTACTTGAAATCTTAGTTGTGTTAAATTGTGTTTTGCTTCGTGAAAGTGGAACGGTACAGGTAATAATAGATTTTCTTTGCGGATTGATGACTTGTGTTGGCATATCCTGTTCCTAATAGTTTGTGTCGTCTCCCCAACGTATGCCAAGCCACAGGGGCATTTAAGAAGATATATTACAAAGGTGGAATCACAGCTAAAGTACTCATGAATAGGGAACAGTTTGCCAGTGCGTGGATGAGAGAACTGAGAACCTTTTTGTATGTTCGTACATTGTGCGCAGCTTAAACATGGGAATGTGCCCTTCTTTGGTGTACTGAAAAAAGTCTGCCTTGGAATTTTTTTATCCGAACCTATATCTGCTTTTACCAGAAGATCTCTCAGATTTCTAGGTCTTTGTTACACATCAGTATTGGGTTCTTGAATTCTGGGATGTTCGGATAAGCTCTTTTAAGTAGGTACCAATGACTTCTGAGCGCATTCTCGAGTTTTCGCATATTGGGATGGTATGTATGAACGAAGGGTATACGTTCCGATGTTGCTAATCTATTCTTTCTCAAGGTAGGGTCAGGTTTAAGTAATTTTAAAGGATAGCCCCTCTTAAGGAACCTATCCTGCATCTCTACCACCCTCTTTTGATGGGTGTCTGTATTTTGGACAATTCTGTGTATTCTTTGAAACTGTGATTTAGGTATAGATTTCAATGTGTTTGGAGGGTGGCAACTGGAAAAATGTAGCAGGTTGTTACGGTCTGTGGGTTTACGAAAGAGATCCGTTTGTAAAATCCCTTGGGTATTTTTAATTACTGTAGTATCTAAAAAATGAATAGAGGTCTGGTCATATGTTATTGTAAATTTGAGTTCTGGATAAATGGAATTGATGTATTCATGGAACACGAGTAGGGTTTCCACGGGACCCCTCCATATGCAAAAGATATATGGTAACTTGGGATGTAACGAGTCTCTATACTTGTATACACCATAATAAAGGGATAAAAGCAGTTGAGAAATTATTGATAACAGCCCAAAAACACCCAGCTATTATTGACCTCTGCCTGGACCTTCTCCACTTGATATTAGACAATAACTTCTTTCTTTTTCAGGACACATATTTTCTACAGAAACAGGGTACCGCGATGGGGTCCAACATGGCCCCTCCATATGCAAATAGCTACATGATTGACTTTGAAGAGACCTATCTATACACCAAAGTAGAATTCCAAAACCATGTGATCACTTGGAAACGTTTCATTGATGATATCTTTTGCATATGGAGGGGTCCCGTGGAAACCCTACTCGTGTTCCATGAATACATCAATTCCATTTATCCAGAATTCAAATTTACAATAACATATGACCAGACCTCTATTCATTTTTTAGATACTACAGTAATTAAAAATACCCAAGGGATTTTACAAACGGATCTCTTTCGTAAACCCACAGACCGTAACAACCTGCTACATTTTTCCAGTTGCCACCCTCCAAACACATTGAAATCTATACCTAAATCACAGTTTCAAAGAATACACAGAATTGTCCAAAATACAGACACCCATCAAAAGAGGGTGGTAGAGATGCAGGATAGGTTCCTTAAGAGGGGCTATCCTTTAAAATTACTTAAACCTGACCCTACCTTGAGAAAGAATAGATTAGCAACATCGGAACGTATACCCTTCGTTCATACATACCATCCCAATATGCGAAAACTCGAGAATGCGCTCAGAAGTCATTGGTACCTACTTAAAAGAGCTTATCCGAACATCCCAGAATTCAAGAACCCAATACTGATGTGTAACAAAAGACCTAGAAATCTGAGAGATCTTCTGGTAAAAGCAGATATAGGTTCGGATAAAAAAATTCCAAGGCAGACTTTTTTCAGTACACCAAAGAAGGGCACATTCCCATGTTTAAGCTGCGCACAATGTACGAACATACAAAAAGGTTCTCAGTTCTCTCATCCACGCACTGGCAAACTGTTCCCTATTCATGAGTACTTTAGCTGTGATTCCACCTTTGTAATATATCTTCTTAAATGCCCCTGTGGCTTGGCATACGTTGGGGAGACGACACAAACTATTAGGAACAGGATATGCCAACACAAGTCATCAATCCGCAAAGAAAATCTATTATTACCTGTACCGTTCCACTTTCACGAAGCAAAACACAATTTAACACAACTAAGATTTCAAGTAATTGAACATATCGATCAACCAAGAAGGGGTGGAAACAGGATAAAACAGCTGAAAAAGAGAGAGGCATTTTGGATCCACAAATTGGATACACTAGAACCGAGAGGGTTAAATAGGGAATATGAGGTCCAACACTTGATATGATATTCACTTAATTTTCACTGATATTCACCGATAATCATCTATTTAAGATATGTGACATGAACATATTACCTCTAATTATAAAAATAGGACACAGTATCCTGTATTATGATGTACATATATTCTCATTTTATCATATAAAACTGTATATAAGCTCATGTTGCTGGTTAATCATGCTTAATGTGTCCATTATCTCTTACAGATGAATTAGTGTCCAAGGGCCAGCCCACAGTACCGTTTCCCACTATCTGTATCCTTTTATACAGTGATTGAACACTGTTCTGCGTCTCTGTATATTTTACTTCCTTGTTCTTGGAACGCAAGTGCGTTCCACTGACATCACTTCCGCCGGATGGAACGCATGATCACGTGATGCGTTCCACCGTGCGCACCGGAAGTGCCCCGCAAAGCGCCGGATTTAAGAGAGCGTACTCTACGCTCTCATTATAGCGTCTTTACCTGTGAGCAGCAAACGCTGCACATGCCAACACGCTGTTCTTCCTTTGCTCCACTTTCCCTCAAGCGGCTACTGGTGAGTTGGTCTCCTTGGATTAAATAGATAATGGATTATAGATATGGCTAGAATGACCTACTTATGCATGATTGATCCACACCATACTGACCTTAACTATGCTCCAGATGATGTCTTGTATTGCTGTGTGTCGCATTAAACAGACTGTATCCATGATGATGAGTTCATACAGATTGTTGATCCCTTTTGTGATATGTATAAGTGTAATGTAATATATAATATATATGGATAAGTGACGTTTATGATGTTGTAATTAGTTGGCGTGACATTTGCTCACCAAGAGCAGCTTGAGATCTACTTACCGGACCTGTATAAGCTTTAGGAGCTCTAATTTGGTACTACTATTATCACTGTACTATACATACCTGGTTCATATTTGTATTATACTGATATGCTTATGTTTCTTTATGTATACCAGTGTCTGAAGAAGGCCGTTTGGCCGAAACGTTACACGTTTATGGTGCCGCAAATTTTCAATAAAGTTCACCACTATACTTCAACGTTATATACCGGAGTCTCCTTTAATGTATGTGTATTGGGGTGGGAACCCTACTCCGGCTACATCTTCAGAGTGCTGACAAGTCTTCTATACCATATACGTATCCCGAACTTGGAGTGCACCTGTAACAAATAAGAACTAGAATGAGTGAATCACTATCATTCAAAGAAGACGAGATAAATCTCATCCTGTCGCAAGTTACCATACCAAACGAGTTCCTACATACTCCCAGCTCTGAGTTCAAAATACGGGATTTGGAGCGGGAATCCAGGAAACTGGTAAACTTTGAACTACACTGCGTCACGATGGCCGAGTACATTCGTACTAAGCGAATTCCACGGGGTCTCCGGGTACGGACTAGACCCACGTTTTTCAAGGACGATCCAGAATACGTTAACAAATTCGAACAGATACTAAACAAGTGCTCGATGGACTTGATGACACTTACGGTATCATATTTACAAATAGCGATCAACGATACGAAAGAACAAGTACAGACATTGGAGAATCAACTGCAAGCAACTGTCTCAGCTGAAGAATTTACAAAGGTACGCGAGAAGATTACTACAACATTAACGCAACATCGGATGGATCTGGAAGCAACCAAACGTAAGAAATTTATGAGGGACACAGAGGATTACCGCCTAAATCGTGTATATCGATGGTTGGACTACAATCAACAAACATACAGAGGGAGATCCTCATCATCAGACTCATCCCGTTCAACTATAGGCACAGATTCCCAACGTCTTCCTCGCCAGATGAACGCTCGTGGCTCCCGAAATATCCGAAGGGGGAATAGAGAAAGAAGGGGTGACACTACTGGAACGAACGCACTGATGACTACAAGATCACAGGTAGTAACGGAATCACTAGTAGTGAACATTTCATCTGTCCCTTTTAACACCTCACAAATTTCCCTTTTAGAAAAGGGTCTTTCTTTCTGCCCTACTAATAACGTGGACACTTTCCAGTTAGAAATTGATTTAATGAGGTTCTTCCGCTCTATCAGGTTGAAAGTACATTTCTCACAACTAAGTACATTTAACCGTACTACTCGATCCACTACCTTGATATCCCTAACAGAGTTAGGACTTCGCAACAAAAGCACATATACTCCACCCGGCACATACCCACCTGTAGAAACATTCATAAATTTGGTACGCAGGGATTTCGTGACATTTAGGAGGGATCTTGAACAGGGTAAACTTAGATCTACCAATAACCTTGACCCAAGTGATAGGAACGCACTAAGGGATCTGATTAAACAGAAAGACCTAATTATTAAGCCTGCAGACAAAGGTGGTGCTTTGGTTATTATGGATAGGCATAAATACATAAGTGAGATCCGTAGACAACTGAACGACAGGGAGGTATATGAGCCACTCCCACATGATCCAACCATAAAAGTAATGGCGAAGATCAAAGAAAGATTAGCTTACCATTACTCTAAGGGGACAATAGATGAGGCAACTGTAACTTTTCTCACAAAAAATAACCCGATCACTCCAGTTATGTACACACTTCCTAAGATCCACAAGAACCTACAAGACCCACCGGGAAGACCAATTGTGGCATCTACCGATTCGGCACTGTCACCAATGGCCATATTTCTAGAGAGAATATTAACTCCCCTTATAAAAAGCAGCCGGTCGTATCTTATAGACACCTCATCATTTCTCACAGAGATTAGGAAATTACCACCTCTGGAAGCAAATTCTCTTCTGGTAACTTGGGATGTAACGAGTCTCTATACTTGTATACACCATGATAAAGGGATAAAAGCAGTTGAGAAATTATTGATAACAGCCCAAAAACACCCAGCTATCATTGACCTCTGCCTGGACCTTCTCCACTTGATATTAGACAATAACTTCTTTCTTTTTCAGGACACATATTTTCTACAGAAACAGGGTACCGCGATGGGGTCCAACGTGGCCCCTCCATATGCAAATAGCTACATGATTGACTTTGAAGAGACCTATCTATACACCAAAGTAGAATTCCAAAACCATGTGATCACTTGGAAACGTTTCATTGATGATATCTTTTGCATATGGAGGGGTCCCGTGGAAACCCTACTCGTGTTCCATGAATACATCAATTCCATTTATCCAGAATTCAAATTTACAATAACATATGACCAGACCTCTATTCATTTTTTAGATACTACAGTAATTAAAAATACCCAAGGGATTTTACAAACGGATCTCTTTCGTAAACCCACAGACCGTAACAACCTGCTACATTTTTCCAGTTGCCACCCTCCAAACACATTGAAATCTATACCTAAATCACAGTTTCAAAGAATACACAGAATTGTCCAAAATACAGACACCCATCAAAAGAGGGTGGTAGAGATGCAGGATAGGTTCCTTAAGAGGGGCTATCCTTTAAAATTACTTAAACCTGACCCTACCTTGAGAAAGAATAGATTAGCAACATCGGAACGTATACCCTTCGTTCATACATACCATCCCAATATGCGAAAACTCGAGAATGCGCTCAGAAGTCATTGGTACCTACTTAAAAGAGCTTATCCGAACATCCCAGAATTCAAGAACCCAATACTGATGTGTAACAAAAGACCTAGAAATCTGAGAGATCTTCTGGTAAAAGCAGATATAGGTTCGGATAAAAAAATTCCAAGGCAGACTTTTTTCAGTACACCAAAGAAGGGCACATTCCCATGTTTAAGCTGCGCACAATGTACGAACATACAAAAAGGTTCTCAGTTCTCTCATCCACGCACTGGCAAACTGTTCCCTATTCATGAGTACTTTAGCTGTGATTCCACCTTTGTAATATATCTTCTTAAATGCCCCTGTGGCTTGGCATACGTTGGGGAGACGACACAAACTATTAGGAACAGGATATGCCAACACAAGTCATCAATCCGCAAAGAAAATCTATTATTACCTGTACCGTTCCACTTTCACGAAGCAAAACACAATTTAACACAACTAAGATTTCAAGTAATTGAACATATCGATCAACCAAGAAGGGGTGGAAACAGGATAAAACAGCTGAAAAAGAGAGAGGCATTTTGGATCCACAAATTGGATACACTAGAACCGAGAGGGTTAAATAGGGAATATGAGGTCCAACACTTGATATGATATTCACTTAATTTTCACTGATATTCACCGATAATCATCTATTTAAGATATGTGACATGAACATATTACCTCTAATTATAAAAATAGGGCACAGTATCCTGTATTATGATGTACATATATTCTCATTTTATCATATAAAACTGTATATAAGCTCATGTTGCTGGTTAATCATGCTTAATGTGTCCATTATCTCTTACAGATGAATTAGTGTCCAAGGGCCAGCCCACAGTACCGTTTCCCACTATCTGTATCCTTTTATACAGTGATTGAACACTGTTCTGCGTCTCTGTATATTTTACTTCCTTGTTCTTGGAACGCAAGTGCGTTCCACTGACATCACTTCCGCCGGATGGAACGCATGATCACGTGATGCGTTCCACCGTGCGCACCGGAAGTGCCCCGCAAAGCGCCGGATTTAAGAGAGCGTACTCTACGCTCTCATTATAGCGTCTTTACCTGTGAGCAGCAAACGCTGCACATGCCAACACGCTGTTCTTCCTTTGCTCCACTTTCCCTCAAGCGGCTACTGGTGAGTTGGTCTCCTTGGATTAAATAGATAATGGATTATAGATATGGCTAGAATGACCTACTTATGCATGATTGATCCACACCATACTGACCTTAACTATGCTCCAGATGATGTCTTGTATTGCTGTGTGTCGCATTAAACAGACTGTATCCATGATGATGAGTTCATACAGATTGTTGATCCCTTTTGTGATATGTATAAGTGTAATGTAATATATAATATATATGGATAAGTGACGTTTATGATGTTGTAATTAGTTGGCGTGACATTTGCTCACCAAGAGCAGCTTGAGATCTACTTACCGGACCTGTATAAGCTTTAGGAGCTCTAATTTGGTACTACTATTATCACTGTACTATACATACCTGGTTCATATTTGTATTATACTGATATGCTTATGTTTCTTTATGTATACCAGTGTCTGAAGAAGGCCGTTTGGCCGAAACGTTACACGTTTATGGTGCCGCAAATTTTCAATAAAGTTCACCACTATACTTCAACGTTATATACCGGAGTCTCCTTTAAGGATCAGACTACACACACATAACCTTTGTAGTCTGTAACCATGGAGAAGAATTTGCATAAACCTGAGTTTAAGGCCCTAACTGTATTTTTGCTCCACATTTTTTGCAGATCAGATGGGGACCCATTCATTTCAATGGGGCCTCAAAAAATGCGGGCAGCACACCATATGTCCAGATGTCTATTCCGCAGACCAACAAAAAAGATAGAACTTGTCCTATTCTTGTCCATTTTGTGGACAAAAATAAGTATTGTTACAATGGGTCAGCAAAAAACAGATGCATCACGGACATCATCTGTATCTGCATTTTGCGCACCGCAAAGTACATACGGGCGTGTGAATGCACTGTAAGGTTAACGTTCTGGTCATATATATATCTACATTGGAGCTGTATACATCACACAGTAGGATATTTTTGAAAAGTTGCTGATCTTTATTTTGAATGGAGTGGAGCAGGTGTGTGAAGGTGCACTGCAGATACTTATTTACCTTTTCTCTGGTACGGGTTTCTCGACAATTTGGTCCTCTGGTAACTTGCTGATGTAAAAATAATATCTTATGAAATGAAAAAACTTACTATACTCTCTTATTTTTCAAAATGAAACAGATGACACACTGCAAAAATGCCAGTCAGTGCTTAAAGGGGTTGTCCAAGTTATGAAAAAAAAAATATAGCACTGTAAATCTGATGGGAAGCAATATATAACTAAGTTCAGCAAGTTTTAGGCAAAAATCTATATTTCCTCATTTCTCTGGTTCTCTTCTGGCCTTTGTTTACATGCAATAACAACAATCTCAGCCCCTCCCCCTTCTCTGCAAAGGCAGTGAATACAAGTGCTGAGTGACATGTCTGCCTGCTGGAATACTCAGCAACATGTTGTATGTGTAGGACTACAAGTCCCAGCTGTACAATGACACTGCTGATACACACAGGAAATTCTCTCTACCTGTTCTTGTACAATACAATTCCTCTATAGCTCCTTGCCCAGCATTTGTTTCCTCTCACTGCTGCAGCTACTATTTGTTGTAAAGTAAAGCCTTGAGCCCTCAGTGTGTTCTGGCTGAAGGGGTTAATGTTTTATCTGAAGGAATCCAGGGAGAGAGCAGATAGCAGCCCGGCAGAGAAAGGGGACGTGGCCAGTGACGTCTCGTGTACAGACTGTTATCTGAACTCTGAGGCTTGTGCACGAAACATCACAGACCAGGGAGATAAGCTGACATCACAGGTCATGTGACCCTCAGTCAACTCTGAGAAACCAGCAGCTTAAGAAACACAAAGTATATGGGAAAGTTGTTATACCTGACAAGTTAGAAACATATAAAGGACAAAAAAATAACTTGGACAACCCCTTTAAGACTCCTGGCCACCTTCATGCAACTTTTGCCTCAATGTGTAATTTATTTTTTTATCGTACAAAGGGCATAGAAATTCCTGCTTGTAACGAAAAGTCTGACCCAAGCAGAGCTGTAATTGACAGGGCCCGATTTGGTGATGTTTTTACTGCCTGGCCCGGTCAAAAATGCAATGGATGCAGCAATTACATAGAGAGCAGAGCCTCTAGGTGTAATGGCAACGCCCCTTTTGCTCCTTGAGGCTAATTTGCATATATTAAAACATTTTTCTCAGCAATGCAGGCACATATGAACATGCGACCAACACAGATGCCTTCAGCCAGTTTCATAGGTGCAAATTTGCTGACAGATACACTTTAAAGGGTTTTTCCGGGATTTAACTACTGATGACCTATCCTCAGGATACAGTAGGTCATCAGTATCTGATTGGTGGGGGTCCGACACCCGGGACCCCCGCCAATCAGCTGTTTGAGAAGGCACCGGCGCTCCCTTGAGTGCCTAGGCCTTCTCTCAGCTTTTCTTAGGCCATTGACGTCACGTTCATTACCACGTGGCGCAAGTGAATGGGGCTGAGCACAATACCAAGCACAGCCGCTGTACAATGTACAGCTGATTGGCGGGGGACCCAGGTGTCGGAACCCCACCGATCAGATACTGATGACCTATCCTGAGGGTAGGTCATCAGTAGTTAAATCCCGGAAAACCCTTTTAATATGAGGCAATTGCCATCTGCCCCACAGGGGTTTTGTGCCTTCCTCTCGACCAAAACTGTATTATTGATGGAATTGTCCTGTGTCTTTTTCTAACGTTAGAAACTATGTAGCTATGATTATTTGCAAAAAAGGGCTTCCTAGAGACATGCGACATGAATTAAATCAGCTGCCACCCCACTGGGGTCAAGCCACAGCTGTCAGAACTTGGAGCTATAAACAGGAGAATATTACATTTGTAACCGCAAAGTTCTAAGAATATTGGAAAAAATAATTTTCTTCTTTTCTCATCTAGAGTACTTATATTTAATTTTAAAAAAAAGCTCAACATCCATTAAGTGATTAATCATCCTTTTTGTAAAGTCCCATCATTCAGTAATTTGCAGGTTTGTCTAGGGTGAGCAGTACTAGATAGATCTTTAAATGTAGTGATTCCTGACATTGACTGCACAGCTGGGACCACACATGATCTTTCCTTCGGGATATTTTAGTACTTTGCCTGTCAACAAATTACACTCTTTTACATGGATTTACAGCAGCGCGCTACAGTGGCATAACAGGCCGCCTGGCATAATTCAACTGTTTACATAGAGCATGGAAACGAAAAAGTTTCTCCATACAAGTAAAACACGGAGAACGAAATTAGCTCTGAACAAGTTCAAATGATCAAAAGAATGCGAGGGTATGTGAAACTTTATCGCATGATCCACTGGAGCTGTGGATTTTAAAGACTGAAATGTTGAAAGAACGATTATGGTCTAGACTTGTTATAACAGGAAGCAGCAGAAAATGGCTCAAGTCAAACGTTACATACAGCAGCGTATCTCCCCTGTGCTGTGAAGCAGGCGTATTACCATCTGTAATGATGCTTGTAGCATTTAAAGGGGGGTTTCCACCAAATGTATTTATCACATATTCACATGAAAGACTCTAGAGAGCCAAAGGGATCCGTCAAGTGAACCATCTCAGTATTTCTGAGGGGCTTCCAGTGGTTCTGTCTTTTTTTTATAGACTAGGTGCTCTCTTTTTCTTGAAGACTATTGCCTTTGGCTAGAAGAGATGTCCCCTGATTCCTGGTCCACCTTTTGCGGTGACCGCCATCCATTGCACCCAGGGGCCTAATGAATAGAAAGGTTCTCTTCCCTCGTTTCTGTTGAAGTTACGGAAACAACCAAACCAGCATGCTGGCGGCTCACCATTTATCCTCTGTCTGGATACAGTGGTCTCCCCACCAGGAGGCACAGGGGTCACCAGAGGTGCAGAAGTAGAATTCTCATCTATCAGACATGTATGTCCATAAATGTCCCTCTGTACTAAATAGAAAAACCAAATTCAGCTATGTTGTATATAAACTACACTTTTGTATCTGTATAATTTCTAACTATTTCTATCTATATGATGTATATATTTCTCTAGGTTCTTCTTGGTGTGATGTCAAAGCTGTGTTGTATGATATCAGCTTATCAGATGTTTCTCCTCTCTGTTGCTTCCCCTCTCACAGCATAAATCTTACAAATCTTATCTTGGTTTGATGTCGAAACTGTGCAATATGATCTGAGCAAGTCAGATGTCCCCCTTCCTTTTGCTCCCCCTCTCTTCTCTCAGCGTGACTCTTACGCTCAGGAAGAGACAGGGAGACTGTAACGTGGTCCCCCTCCTCCCTCTTAACACCCAGTGAGTGGGTGTGCAAATTGGATGTCTCTCTTCCTGTTTAGAAAAGGGATGCAAATGAGCTCTTAACATGACGCGGATATTAAATAAGCCAGCGCCTCATCTGCAAACAGCTGTTTCGGGGTGATTGCCCCTCATCAGTGCAGAGTACTGGCTTAACTGGGTGAGAGGCCAAGTTAGGGTAAAGGGGGTACTATCTCTCCTTGGGGAGAGAGTGCCTTAATTGGTGTGAGGAGATTCCAGAGGAGCATGAATGGCCTATAAGTCTCCTCACGTCAATTAAGGCGCTCTCTACCCAAGGAGAGATACCCCCTTTCTCCTCCTGTTTCTCACCCTCCTCTCTCACAGCATGCATCTTACACACAGTCAGAGGCAGGGAGACCGTAACATGATGCCCCTCCTCCTTCCTTCCCCTCACTGAGTGGATAAGCTCTTCTTGGTGTGATGTATGATCTGAGCAAATCAGATGTCTTCCCTCTTGTTGCTCCCATCCCCTCTCACAGCATGAATCTTACACACAGACAGAGGCAGGGAGACTGTAACATGATGCCTCTCCTCCCTCATTCCCCCTCATTGAGTGGGTGTGATGTCCAAGCTGTGCTGTATGATCTGAGCAAATCAGATGTCTTCCCTCCTGTTGCTCCCCCTCCCTTCTCACAGCATGGATCTTACACACAGACAGAGGCAGGGAGACTGTAACATGATGCCTCTCCTCTCTTCTCCACCTCATTGAGTGGATAGGCTCCTCTTGGTGTGATGTCAAAGCTGTGATGTATCATCTGAGCAAATCAAATGTTTACCTTCTTGTTGCCCCCCTCCCCTCTCACAACTTGAATATTATACACAGACATAGGCAGGGAAACTGTAACATGATACCTCTCCTCCCTCATCCCCCTCATTGAGTGGGTGTGATGTCAAAGTTGTGTTGTATGATTTAATCAAATTGGATGTCTCCCCTCCTGTTTCTCCCCCTCCCATGAATGCGGGAATCTTACACACAAGAAGAGGCAGGGAGACTGTAACATAATGCTCTACCTCCCTCTTCCCCATCAGTGGGTGGGCTTTTCTTGGTATGAATGTCACGCTATGATCTCAGTAAATCAGATGTCTCCCTTCTTGTTGCTCCCCTTCCACTCTCACAGTATGAATCTTACACAGAGGTGGGGAAACTGTCATGATGCTGCTCCTCCCGCTTCTCTCTCACAGCATGAGTTTCACATAGACAGTGTTATACAGATCCTACATATATTACCATGTACTGCTAATTTATGAAAAAAGTGAGAAGAGGCTTCAAGGCCCAAAATGCAAGTCATAAACTGGTTATTCAATTTACATAAGTAAATTTAATTTTCTGTATTGTTTTCTGAAGGCAACAAGAGAAACTCTAACAAATCACTGCAATAACCTTGGAGACTCCCTTGGAAAAGAGAACGACATTGCCTTAATCATCGATGGGCAGACCCTGAAGTACGCTCTGTCATTTGAAGTCCGTCAGTGCTTCTTAGACTTGGCGCTCTCCTGTAAAGCTGTCATCTGCTGCAGGTACAGCACCATTTTATGTGTACTTTATTTTCATACGAGCCTCTATAATCTTAAAGCAGTTATGTCTGGTGCTGGGGCTGTAAAATCCATACTGGATCTTGTAAAATAGTTTGTTTGGGAAATGTATAGCGCACAATGACTTAACAGCCAAATCAATACAGGGAAGAAAGTGTTTAACCGGAGCATTTTCTTATGAGCAAAACAGAAACTTTAGATAATCTCAGCTGGAAAACTACAATGTAAGCAGATGCTGATTTCTTTTATATTTCCTCCAGCATTTTATTGAAGATACTTTGGGAATGTAGCTTTTTCTGAAAACGAAGAAGATTTTTTTTCCTTTATGTCCTTCACCTCTTAACTATTTTTTAACTGATTAAATTTGAAGTTTAACCATTAAACCTGCTAAACAGGTCGATAGTTTGTTGTAAGGATTGGATAAAAAAGCTTATTCTGCCAGGGGTTCACCTAGCCTTTCTGCTGCCCATGCCAATTACTTAACCTAGCCCCTTCCCTCCAGCCCTACTCTTAAAGACATACTTGGAAAACATTATATACAGAGCTCCAAAACATACAGGGTAATACAGTGCCACATTGTGCCCACTGTGATTCCCAGGGGCGGATTGGCCATAGACCTTACAGGGAAATTTCCCGGTGGGCCGATGCCCAGGGGGCCACTTGCACCCTCCTCACAGCCAACCAGTGAAAGTTTTTGGGGATGTATTTTGTGCTGCTGGAAGTATTTTGTGATGGACTGTGGTATTTGGCTCTGTTGGGATAGTATAATGTGCTTCCATATGGTATCGCTGGCCCTGCCTTCCATCAATTTGGACCCAAGTACACAGCGGGGCCACTTTTAGTATTTTTTCCAGGGCCACTTTAAGTTCCCAGTCCGCCCCTGGTGATTCCCAATACTATACTGCAGAAACAGATAATCCCCCTTCTGCTGCTCTCTTGCCCCTACCTGGTGCTGCCTAAGGCAATCGCCTCACCTCGCCTCATTGGTGGTTCACCCCATATTCTGTCCACAAACAGTACAACTCTTGTCCACAGATTGTATATACCTGTCATTGCACCACAGCCCCAATAACATGAATATAGATGAGCTGCATTACTTTACTGAAAGGCTATGGGCACCTTTGGGGGAATTTTTATTATTGCATTCTACTTCTTTTGGGAAAAAATATTTTTTTAAATAGTTTTTTATTAAAATGTTCAACATTTTTGTTCTATTACTTTCAATTCCACTGCATCTGCAAAGTATTGCCTCTCCTTCACACCATTTCCTTCAGAGAGCTGCTCTGACGGCTCAACCTGTAGCCCTTATCTCTTCACTCCTAACAGCTCATACACACTCATTTAAGCTAAATTCAGCTTGATAATACTTTAGCTTCAGTGAATGATTATGAGCTGTTAGAAACGATAAGGGCTACAGATTGGAAGAGATAAGGGCTGCAGATTGAACCATCAGAGCAGCTCTCTGATGGATTCACTGCGAAGCCACAGACTGTAGATGCAGTGAATCTGAAGGCTGCAGAGGAAAAAACTGTTGGAAATTTGTGATAAGTACCAACTGAAAAATGTTTTTAGCCCAAAATAATCGGATTACAGTAATTAAAAAAAAAAATCCTCTCCTGCATAACCTAACCGGACGGATCCATTCTGCTGGCCATAGACTTCTATTATGACGGAATGCGTAACGGAATGCCTCTAAAGGCATTCCGTTATGCATTCCGTCATCGAATTGCGTTATGGTCCATGGTAACGGAATCCATAACACAATTCAGACCCAAAGCTGAAGTCGAACTTTAAAAACTGAAGCTCGCTCATCCCTCCCCATGGACAAAAGTATTGCTTAATAGTGTTATAATGGATTAAAGGGGTTCTCCAAGACCATGGAGCCATGGTCAGGGGATCAGACAGGGTGCAAAAGTAAAAAAAAAAGAAAAAAAGAAAAACCTCAACTGTCATGAACAATCTGTGTCCCTCATGGACCAGAAGTGTGAAGTGACGACTACATGCATAGTGGTCATGGGCCATTCCTGCATAGGTCACCACTGAGGCCATTGAATGTCCATCAGAGGTGATGTGCATGTAGACATTATGTCACACTTCTGGAAACTAGCCTTTTTGTTTTTTACCTTTTGAACCCTGCCCAGCCCCCTTTAAGTAAGTAGATATTATGCTTTTAATAGGTATAGCTAGAGCTAGAATGCCCTTGCAAGATATCACATTTTTATTATTTTGGTCACTTTGTGCTAATCTGTACAACACGTTTTCGGCTGAAATTCACTTAAAGCTTTTTTTTTCTGCTTAAATTGTTATTATTACTACCTATCTCATGCGTATCTGTCAAGAGGAAATTGAGAAAATAACCCTTGTGCTGCGGTCTGGCTTTTGTTCCACTAACTTTTGCCAGACTTTGATAATCACAAGTGCCAAGATATGTTTCTGAAAGGTGCGCTCTTGTTTACTCAGCAATTTTAAGTCATTTAGTCCAGCACATAAGAATTGAATTTAATGTCTAGGATACCACTGTGAATACCTCCAGTAACTGGTGTTTTATCCTAAAGTTATACTTCTTAAGTGAATATTAGAAATTTACAACTTTCCCATGGACAGACTTGGCCTATTCCTGCTATTTCCATGAGTATTAACTATATCTATGTATGCCATTGGTGAACAAATGTATTTGATCTGTAAAATGACTCTTTTAAGTATTATAAATAGGTCCTATTATCTTGCACCTGTAAAACGTAGTGACTGTTAAGTGGCATGTGTCATGTGCAATGCCAGGATTAGGTGAGCAGAGCAGGAGCAGCTATGTGTGTGTTCTGCCCGTACACTGTTCACTGTGGGCTCCATTGCTACAGTGGAAGGAATCTGTACTCCGTACACCTCTGAGATGTCAGCGATGTGCACATTTATTAAGACTGGTGTTTTAGACACCAGTATTAATAAACCCCTGCACTGATGGTGGATTGCCGAAATTATGAAGAGGCGCCAGCTTCTATGTAACTTTGGCGTTTCCAGCGCTGGTTTTAAATGTAAGACCGCTTCCTTGCTGTCTTACATTTAGAACTTTTTCTACGCCTGAAACAAGTGTAGACATGGTAAATCAGACTGGCGTGCTGGCCTATCCCCTTCCTGCCCACAATTTTAGACCTGGCATGAGCGGGGAAAAGTCGCATATAGCAGTGCAACTAACCGTTGCACCGACATCTGCTTCTGAAATACACCTAATATAGGCATATTGCCCCCATAGTGAATTTAACCACTTCCCATCCGGGCCATTTACCCCCTTCCTGACCAGGCCTAATTTTGCAAATCTGACATGTGTCACTTCATGTGGTAATAACTTTGGAACGCTTTTACTTATCCAAGCCATTCATAGATTGTTTTCTTGTGACACATTGTACTTTGTGTTAATGGTAAATTTGAGTCAATATATTTTACCTTTATTTATAAAAAATCCAAAATTTACTGAAAATTAAAAAAAAAATCACAATTTTTTAAATATTAATTTCTCTGCTTTTAAGTTGCATAGGGATATCTAATAAAATTGTTATTAATGAACATTCACCATATGTCCACTTTATGTTGGCATAATTTTGGAAATGTAATTTTTTTTTTGAGGACGTTAGAAGGCTTCGAATTTTAGATGTAATTTTTAAGATTTTCATGAAAATTTCCAATAGTTAATTTTAAAGGACCTTTGCAGTTCTAAAGTGACTTTGAGGGGCTTAAATAATAGAAACCTCCTATAAATGAACATATTTTAGAAACTACAGCCCCCAATGTAATCCAAACTGATTTTTACAAAGTTTGTTAACCCTTTAGATTTCCCACAAGAATTAAAACAGAAGGAAGGTGAAATTTAAAAATAAATATATTTTTTTTGCAGATTTTCCATTTTCAATTCATTTTTCCTATAAGATAGCAAGGGTAAACTGCAAGTCAAACCTGAATGTTTATTTTCCTGATTCTGACGTTTGCAGAAACACCCCATATGTGGTTGTAAACTGCTCTGTGACCGGCAGTAATGAGAGGGAGATAGTACAAGCATTTGTGATGGCTTTGACAGCTTGTCAGAGTGATCAAAAGCCTGGAGGCCAGGAAAAAAGGTCTCAGGTTGAAGCTCCATGTTCTTGGCTGTCAGGAGGCAGCTGAGTCATGGAGCTTCTATGTACAGGTGCTGCACACAGGGGGCAAAGCTCAAGGACGTTTTAAAACGTCCATTCAGAGATAGAGATCCACTACCAGGACGTTTATAGTCAATGGGTAGACTGGAAGTGGTTAAAGGGGTTCTGGAATTAAGAAAATGAAAACACCTAAATATTACTTTATTATAAATATATGCCCAAATACATTTAATTAGTTATAATGACTCATTTTGTCTGGGGAGCAATCATTAGGAGAAATAAAATGGCCGCCGTCTTATTAGTACACACAAAACCTGTCCTACTCACACAGCAGGACAAGTTCCTTTTGAACACTGAGCCAAAGAGCTGCCTCATCCTCCTCTCTGCTCTGCTTGTCAGGGATTATTATCCTGAATACAGATGATAAGGAACTTCAGCTGAATCTCTGTAGGAAAGGAGTTCATGAGGAGACATGAAGTACAGAGAGGACAGGACAGACTGTGGTAATGGAGACTGCATACAAGTGGTGCTGCTCATCCTCCTCTCTGTACTTCATGCCTTGTCATGAACTCCATTCCTACAGAGATTCAGCTGAAGATCTTATCAGGTGTATTCAGGATCATAATCCCTGACAAGCAGAGCAGAGAGGAGGATGAGGCAGCTCTTTACCTCAGTGTTGTGAAGTGACTTGTCCTAATGTGTGATTAGAACAGGTTTTGTGTGAACTAATAGGACGACGGCCATTTTATTTCTCCTGATTGCTCACCAGACAAAACGAGCCATTATAACTAATGAAAGATAATTGGAAATATATTTATAATAAAGTAATATTTATGTATTTTTATTTTCTTAATTCCTGTAGAATCCCTTTAAGGCTCAGCAGAAATCAGGACTTTGGGTGCCAATTTCTTCATTAAAAAAAGCAAAATCTGTTAAGTATATTAGAAAAATTATTTTTAGGGCTTTTGGGACATTTTTTAAAAAAAAGTTAAACGTTTATTTAGTGTTTAAGCTTATATTCCATATACTCTTGTTTTCTTGCTCACAACTAATTGTAAATGTAGAATATCAGGATGGTAGGAATACATTTTAACATTCCCATTGTTCAGGAAAAAAAGAGGAAACAGTGTTGCAAAAATGCATGCAGCATATTTTAGGCAAAGACTTGCTGAACAGACATTTATAAAGTAGTACATGAAAAAATGTCCCTTTCTGTTGCCCTTAATTTGTCTATATAATTATCATTTTGATTTGCCTTGCACTAATGGTCATCGTGTTAATTGCTTGTATAGCCTCCAGTTATGAGCATTTATGGATTTGCATAAATCATGTCTTACTCATTTCCATATGATTAGTAGAAATAGACTTATAAGAGCTGGTGACCTAATAAGTCATGCTTAGCTTAAACCATGACAGATTCTCGCGTCTGTAGAGCGTGCGATAAAAGGAGCAGCGGCGCTGTAAATATGAGTCAAGGAAAATGCTCCTCCTGTTGAACTACTGAAACTACAGACTCTGTTATCAGATGAAACCCTTAAAGTGCAAAAATTAAGAAAGTTAACCATATGCAGTAGTTAGTAGTCACAGCACTTAAAGGGGTTGTCTTATGTAGAGATAGGTAATACAAGGCACTTATTAATGTATTATGATCGTCCATATTGCCTCCTTTGCTGGCTGGATTCATTTTTCCATTGCATTGTACACTGCTCTTTTCCATGGTTATGACCACTCTGTAATCCAAGCAGTAGAAATGAATGAATGGGGACCACACAAGCGCGGTCCGCTCTCCTTTGCTTTGCAGGCTCCGTTCTAGAGATAGATGCAGGTCTCAGAGGTGGTACCACCTATCAGACATTAGTTGTATATCCTACCTATATGCCACCAATGTGTGAGATGGGTCACCTCTTATCAAAACCAAAAAGTTTTTTATTCTGTCTTATTTCTAGGAAACAGATGTTTTTGTTTCACGGTCTTTAGTTCTTGTGTAATATTTGAGATGCCTTCATCAGAGATAACCCCTGTGAATGTGTCTGGAGCAATGATCAACTGATGGTAACTGGTCCTGCTCCTGGCACCTCCAGCAAACAAAGCCTATGCTCTATGTAATACAAGCATGGATCAAGACCTCCAGAACTAGACCAACTCTCATAGTGTGGTCCTCTATTATGGCTTGTAGAGGCGGGGTCTCTAATAGGGCAGAATTGTCTTCATGACATAACTCTTAAGAAAGCAGAAATAGCGGCTAATTCTGAGGCTCTACTATGGAGTATGAATGCTTTGATGGTCTAGCAGCAGCCTGTCTGCCCAAGCCATTGTGTGCAAGTTCACCTTTTATTAAACCTTGTAGTACATACTAGAAAAAATGTTTATACTGCAATTACCTATTATAATGTAATTTTCACAATTACCTTCTTTAATTTGGGGGACTTACCTGATAATTATCATACTTGGTCAGCAGGGGAATTCAATTTCCCCACAGTTGGCAAAGGTGAATTATTTTACAAAATATTACGTAGACACAAATATGATTTAAAAATTGAACATAAGTAGAAACAGCATGTAAGAGGACATTTAAAGATCTCACCCCTCACCCTTGTTGAGGGCTTTGGCTTCATGTATGACAATTACCTTCTTCTCCTTACTGGTGGTTGAGTCAACCTGGTGTTCATTAGAGATGAGCGAAGTTTAGAAAAATTCAATTTGCTGAACTTTGCTGAAGTTAGCCAAGAAATTTGATTAATGAATCGCTATAAATCAGGTATATCCAGCCCACTCTGCCTTAGAGTATGGCCACACGGAGTGGCCATGCTGCGGAAGGGTTGCGGCCAATTGTTTCATATCTTCCTTTCATGTAATAACAAAGATCGCACTGTATAGTCCTTCATTGTTAATGGCCGCGCGGCACCTTTAAACAGGGGCTGTTGCTGGTATGGAGATTGGCTGGTTAAGTGGGGGCACAATATGCATATTATTGCTGTTCTGGCCTGCAATCTCCTGCAGGTTATTTGACAGTAAACACTGAGTATTAATCAGCTCCAAGACCAGTGCTCTCCTGCCCTACAGGTGGGAGTCCTTCTTCTGCCATCTGCTTTTCCTCCTTTTCCACATCATCTAATATTGATAAGAATATGTTATCAGAAACATCAAGTTCCTCCTCTCTCTGCATCCTGCTGACTTTTCAAGGACATGGAGAGTTTGAAGGATGATTTGGAAGTAGTAAAGCCAGCAAAAGATGAGGATGGTCATCATTAAGACTTACCCCCTCCCCACACCCCCAGGGGTGCAATATATCTTAGTTTACAGCTGATGTAGGAATAAGTACAGTAAATAAAACTGACACACAATAAGTCTCCCTGCATATACCCTACAGTCTCCCTACATTATCCCTGCGCTCTCCCTCACCAATATTCTTTTATTAATCATTTTCAGCAACACTGTCCCTAGCACATGAGCGCTTGCCACATCAATCTCTGTGCTCAGCTCACAGGACAATGGCAGAGACTGCACGGGATGAGGGTTTTATAGGGCTGTGACATCACAGGGGATGGCTATTGGCGGATTGGCTGGCTGCACGGCATTATGGGTGGTCTTGCATTCCTGGACTTCTTACTTTCACTTTGTAACACATGCAACCGCCATTTTAGGAGAAACGGATTCCTTACCAGGAAGCGTGAGGAAATTCAGATTCGTTGCAAATTGAGTTTTCCTAAGCTTCGGATCGAATTCCCCTTCGAATGCTTCGCTTCACTCAACACTAGTGTTACCCATCACTGCAGGGGAATTTAAAGGAGTTTGAGAAATTAAACTAAGAGAAAGAATGTTATAAAAATTTAAAAAAAAATAAAATAAAAATTAGTCACAGTGTTGAATCCTTTCCTGCTCCAGTGCTGGTACTCTGGTGGTCCCAGACAGTCTTTATTTTCTTGCAGTGGTGACATTACAGTACATCCACATGACCACTGCAGCCATCACTGGCCTCAGAGGTCTCATGCCGTACATGCCAGCATCACCGCTAAGGAAAGCTGGAGAGGTCACATGGATGCACAGTGCATCACAGCTGCAGGAAAATTACCAAAGTCTGGCAGAGACCACCAAAGTGCCTATGCTTCATCGACAGGGGGGTTAACAAGTGGATAATAAAAAGTTGCTTTTTTAAGAAAAAATTTTAACTCCCAGACAACTCCATTCACGTTCCAGACTTTTCCTGGAGAAAAAAACAGCAAAAAATAAAATAAAAAACACACACACACACATATATATATATATATATATATATATATATATATATATATATAATTGCAAAAAACGGACAGCACCTCCTACAGGTGAGAGTCAGGTGCAAGCTACCTGCTGGCTAATTAAATACTAAACAGAAAATGGCAGCAGCACTAGATAAGCCATGGCACATAAAATGAACATGAAATGAACATATGGAGAAGTAAAAAAGCATAACTGCTATATAGTATATAAAGTGGAAGCTCTTAGCGCATATAAATGATCATAAATATGTCGGGCTCATCCACCAACGATCAAGGTGGCTTCCAATCGGATGAGTCCTACACTAACACTGACCTGCATCCTACACAAACCAGCAGGCCCATATCAGGAGAACACCATACCTGGTCAGAAGCTGCACCAGTGTGAACAGGAGTGCTAAATTCCCAGTCCTCCTCTATATATACATAAAGACAATGAACGGACAGCACCTCCTACAGGTGAGAGTCAGTCGCAAGCTACCTGCTGGCTAATTAAATACTAAACAGAAAATGGCAGCTGCACTAGATAAGCCATGGCACATAAAATGAACATGAAATGAACATATGGAGAAGTAAAAAAGCCATTTTCTGTTTAGTATTTAATTAGCCAGCAGGTAGCTTGCGACTGACTCTCACCTGTAGGAGGTGCTGTCCGTTTTTTGCAATTGTGTATATATAGAGGAGGACTGGCCTCCTCTGGGAATTTAGCACTCCTGTTCACACTGGTGCAGCTTCTGACCAGGTATGGAGTTCTCCTGATATGGGCCTGCCGGTTTGTGTAGGATGCAGGTCAGTGTTAGTGTAGGACTCATCCGATTGGAAGCCACCTTGATTGTTGGTGGATGAGCCCGACATATTTATGTTCATTTCATGTTCATTTTATGTGCCATGGCTTATCTAGTGCTGCTGCCATTTTCTGTTTAGTATATATATATATTTGGAATCATTATTTATTTTTCAGAATTTTAATATTAAGGATGGAAAAACAATCTTATGGTTAAAATCTTCCAGAACAGCATACCTTCATTTACTTGATTCATCTCCATGACCATTGAATTCCTTTTTATGATCATAGGGCAATGAAAAAATGTAGAAAATGCATCTCACTCTGGAATTAGTGGTCTTGGTAATTTTTACATATATTTGCCATTTTGTAAATTTGTATCCTGTCAGCGGGCGCTGGGTACACAGGCAGGCTACAAATTAGCAACTCCTAAATTCCTTGCAGTGCGCCTCTCCTTGAAACCATATACTTGAAAGTTGTCTTTTCCATGGCGGAGGGTAGTTTTTTTGTTTTCCGACGCCTGAGCTTAACTTTTCATGAGATGCAAATAATACTAGTATACAGTATGAGGATCTGTGTCTATTATGGAGGTGATTTACCATCATGAAAGACAAGACAGAGATTGTATTGTCGAGCCTCTGGTAGCAATTCAAGACTATTATATACCAATGGTCTTAGCACTAGTTTATGCCAAATTTAGAGTTTTCTGAGTGTTGCAAAACAAAAAAAAAAAAAATTGCCAGTTTAGCTGATGTAATATTTTATGTCCTTCAGCATATTGAATGGGAGCTGAGCTGCAGTAATCCAGTACTGCCACTACGCTTTGAATGGAGAGGTGCCTCAGGATCCGTTCACAGTGCTAGTTCCGGCACTGTAGGTCATAGGCCATCAATGTGTGGAGCCAGGAAAAACTCCTTAAACTTAAAGGGGTTGTCCGGGTTCAGAGCTGAACCCGGACATACCCAGGTTTTGACTCCGGCAGCCCTCCTGAACAGGGCATCGGAGCATCTCATGCTCCAATGCCCTCCCTTGCCCTGCGCTGGATCGCGCAGGGCAAGGGCTCTTTTGTTTGTTTGTTTCCCCCCGGCAGTGAGTTCAGTGACGTCACCGGCCGTAATGGGCTGGCTTTAGCGCTGCCCTAGCCGTTTGAATGGCTAGGGCAGCGCTAAAGCCCGCCCATCAGCACCGATGACGTCACCGAGCTCACTGCCGGGCGGAAGCCTCCGCCTGGCAGAGCCCGGTACGTCACCGGAACCGGGCTAAATGCTCCGATGCCCTGTTCAGGCGGGCTGCCTGGGTGAATTGAAAGGTATGTCCGGGTTCAGCTCTGAACCCGGACAACCCCTTTAATGAGATTTTTGAAAATGGGTCTGTCATGGATTTGTCAGAAATGCTGACTTTGACACAAGTGAAAACAAAAACATCTTGAGGTTTAGGCCTTGATCTTTTCAAAAATGAGATCTTTGAAGTCTAGGGGCAGCCTACTTTTCTAAGAATTTTGCAACCGTTCAAGGTGTCTCCAGGGGTTACAGTTCTGATGACCTATCCTCAGGTACCTAATCAGTGGTGGTCCAACAAGCTTCCATCACCAATCAGCTGTTTGAAGAGGCCGTGGCATTGTGGCCTCCTCATGGCAATCCCAGGGCTGAACATTGTGCAGCAGCTATGTTTGATATTGCACTTGAATAGGACTGAGCTGTGTCTAGGCCATGTGACTGGTGAACACAACGTCAATGGCCTAGGAAGAGGCTGCAGCACTCAGCGTAGTGTTGCAGCCTCTTCAAACAGTTGATTGGCGGACTGATGAGGGTCAGACCACTACTGATCAGATATTGATGACCTACCCTGAGGATAAGGGTACTTTCACACCTGTGTCAGGGGACTCCGGCAGGATCCGTGCTGCCGCAGGTGCACGTGTGCGGCCAGAACTACGCTCCGGCCCCATTCACTGTAATGGGGGTGGGCCACGGATCCGGCCACAGCACAGCAAACACTGCCGAGCGGTGGCCGGAACAAAAGTACAACAGCCTGCTGTAGTCCCCTGACGCTGGTGTGAAACTAGCCTAAGTCATTAGTCTTTTACTTCTGGATAAACCAGAGATCTCAAACTCGTGGCCCTACAGCTGTTGTAGAACTACAACTTCCATCATGCCAGGAGAGCCTGCAGCTATTGGGACATGCTGGGAGTTGTAGTTTTGCAACAGCTGGAGGGCCACGAGTTTGAGATCCCTGGGATAAATCCTAGCTACACTTTCAGGTCCACTAATAAAAAAACATATGTCCAGGCCCAAAAATGATCATATGTTTTTAAAGGCATAAATGATTTTCTTCTTTATGTATAGGTCAATCAGAATAGAAAAGGTCCTACAACATCCATGTTGTGGTCCTCAATAATAAATTACTTACGATGAAGCCACTAATAGATGTTCGGCACATGGCCCTCTAATTAGACTCACGCATCTCACGTCACGTGCATATGTTTTGTTAGCATTGGTAGCATGGAGCCTGCAAGTTTTAGCTTCTTGTATATGTTTTATGTTGCTTATGTCTTCCGGTTAGACATATTCTTCCCTCTTGCCTCCAATCTCATGTATCGAGGGAGACATTGATTTTTAGTGGAGACTATAAAAAAATCAATATTTTACAAGATACCGGAGAACTGTAACCGTGGACGGAGTCTTGTGGAATCTACGTTTCTTGGAGCTGTGAGACCTGCAGCTGACGGAGCAGATCAATATTTTCTCCGGTCTCTCAATAATTTAAGTGCGATAAGGGTCCAAGGTGTTGCGGACCCAGTACGGTAATATTTTAATATGGATGACTGAAGATCATAAAGTTTGTACTGGTGTTGATCTGTAGTCGTTGTATTCGTCTGGTGCGAAGGAAGGTGAATGTGCACATACTGGAATACTTACTGAGCGGAAGGCAATAGGAAAGCTTCTGTTAATTAACATTTCAGTGGTTTGTAGAAATAAAGCAAATGATCTCAGCATTTTCCATGACTGATTACTTGAGCAGAAATGGAGGAATCAAGCCCCAGGTCCTAAGTGAGGAAATTTTAGCCTGGTCTTTTATGTCTTTTTTTTATCAGCTTTACATCATACAATAATACAATTATTTTCCAATTAGAAACAATTTCTAGTTACAAAAACATAACACTAGAGAAACCGACAAATACAAACACCCAGTGGAATATGGTAACTAGAAGTATGTGTTACTGTATCCAGTCTTCAGAATATATTCTGCTGTGGTCTTCTGGTCAGAAGAGGTGACAGCTGGCCATATTGGAATGCAGTTCATTAGGTGCAATTAGAACCATATTCTGCAAGGCCCCTTTCAGATGAGCAAGTGTCACGCTGCGGAATCGCAGAGCAGCACCCGTCCTGAACTTCCAGCACTGCCAGGGTCGCATAGCATTATAATACTTTTTTTTGGAGAAAACCCCTTTGAAGTCCACTGCTGGCCTTACTCCGGATAGTGCCTATGGAGTGCATTCTGTAGGCACCCCCCTATGTTGTCATACAGAGTACAAAAAATAGCATACTACACCTAATTATAATCACAATGCAGTCTGATACCCAAGCAACAGTACTATGTGCTGACCAAATAATGCCTCCATACTGTTGCCTAAGTAAGGCTAGTGCTGTAAAGTAGCACCACCATCATACATTGCACGCTGCATTGCTGCACAATGACAATTAATGCCAACAAACAGAGCTCAAATCATAAAAACACAACGTTACCAAAAACTGGCGTCATACATAAAATAATGTAATAACAGTTTATTACAAGGTTTAAAAAATACTGCTATACTATTTAAAGGGGTTGTCCCACAAAAAATATTCTACAGCTTTCAAACCAGCCCCTGGATCTGAATACTTTTGTAATTGCTTGTAATTAAGAATTTAGCATAACCACTTAGTTATTCAATAAAATGTATCTGTATAGCACCACCTGCTGTTAGTTTTTTCTTATTTCTTTGACCTGCTTACTGAGATGGTCGCACATGCTCAGTTTCATCCTCCAGCTGCCTCCTAAGCTGTTATAGGGAGAGCTGAGACACGCCCCCTTAGCTGCAGCAGAAAAGACACTCCCCTTGAGCTCTCAGCTTGATATAAATCTAGCAGAGCAATGAATGGAGAGATCTCTGAATCCATGTGAGGTACAGGGCTGGTTTTAGCTTTGTTAGGAAGAGGTTGTCATGTATTATATGATGTCTGATTTACATGTTTTAAATTAGTCATGGGATAACCCCTTTAAATTAAGATTTATGGTGTATACCAAGATTTACTTGATATATTATTTTAATGTTGAGTTTATTGTGTAAGTGGGATGCAGTAATTTCCCAAGACTTCTCCCATCAGAGGTTTAACTCGAAGTTAAAGCACTTCAATTCAAAATCTGCAGTCGGGCTCTCACCAACCATGTGTCATTTGTAATACTGGTGACTTCTTATGTGGCAGGTGCACTTCTGGGACCCCTCAAACCAAAGAACATGTCTTCTGCATCCCCTATAGCTACACCATACGTCCCAACTTTTTGTACAGTTAAAGGGGTTGTCTCACCTCATACATTGGGGGCATATTGCTAGGATATGTCTCCAATTTCTGATAGGTACAGGTCCCACCTCTGGGACCTGCACATATCTTTAGAACAAAGCCCGCAAAGTGAAGGAGGGCATACCGCGCATGTATAGCCACACCCTATTCATTCATATGGGAGAGCCAAAAATAGCCGAGCAACTGGCTCGGTTATATCAGTCAGCCCCATAGAAGTGAATTTAGTGGTGGTTGCGCTTGTGCAGTGCGCCTCCCATTCACTTCAGTGGGACTGCCGAAACTTCTTGGCGCTCCCATAAGAATGAATGAAGGGCGGCCATGCATGCATGAGGCACACTCCTTCACTTTGCGGGACCCGCACCTATCAGACATTGGAGGCATATCCTAGTAATATGCCCCCAATGTCTAAGTTGAGACAACCCCTTTAAAGGGAATCTGTCACCAGGATAATCGCTATTGAAGTAAAGCCATAGCCTAATAGCACTTAGTACCTGATTTCTAGGTGTGCCTTTGTTTTAGCAATAGATGTTTTCTATCTTCTGAAAATCCAGTTTATTTGGTATACAAATGAGGCAGTAAGGTGCCCAGAGGGGCGTCATTCTTGCAGGAAGGAGCCCAGGCATGCCTCCTGCTAGTGCCCAAGCCCACCCTCATGCTGGGAGCAGGGAAAAGGGGGCGGGGTTATAGCTTGAGTGTGATGTAGGAGGGGTGGGTGGACACATTGTGGCAGAAGGCGTGCCTGGGCTCCTTCCTGCAAGAGTGACGCCCCTCCGGGCACCTTACTAGCTCATTTGCATACCAAATAAACTGGATTTTCAGAAGATAGAAAACATCTATTGCTGGAACAAAGGCATATCTGGAAATAAGGTACTAAGTGCTGTTAGGCCATGGCTTTACTTCAATAGCGATAATCCTGGTGACAGATTCCCTTTAAAGAGGAACATTTTTGGTTCATTGTTTGAAAGATCCATTTTTCCTGCATATTTCTACACATCAATAGTTTTCTTTTACACAATAGCATAAAAATTATCGGAATATAGAAATTTCTTAAATCAACATTGCCTCAAATAATGAAAAAATGTACAAGGCGGGCTCTAATATACAGATAGGAACCACACAAACCCCTTCTGGATCAATATTGTACCACAGATCAAAAAGAGGGACAGAGGGATTTGTGTCAAAAGTAGGCACTGTCCCTCTAAAATAGGGACACTTAGGAGGTCTGGCTACACTCGCTCCTCTCCGTCTCAGATATTTATAGCCTATAGGGCAGGCAAACCTATCATATCACCACTAGAAATGTGCGAATTTCATATTTAGAAATTCGTTCACGCTTCATTTGGTGGTAAAAGCAGAATTGCGTTATGGATTCCGTTACCACAGACCATAACGCAATTCTATTATGGAATGGATGTCTTTAGAGGCATTCCGTTATTCATTCCATCCTAATAGAAGTATATGGTCTGCATCACGGATCCGTCCCGGTTCGGTTATTCAGGGAAGTCCTCCTTGAAGATAATAATGATGTGGATTTATGATTAGTTTTGTACATCCCACCCCTTACCAGGTATACTTGTACATTGCCTTCTTTGTCTCTTATAGCAGTCAGTCCACATTTTCCGTGAAACCTCTCGCTAAAAACAAAACTCACCTAATTGTAAAATATTGTTCACGATGAGTAAGATTAAGTCGTCCATTTAACCACGTGCAGATTAGTCATGTAATATATACTGCCGCCATCAGCTCCTGCAAATCCCCTCCGAAGTCGAGCATGTTATTAAGTGATGGTGCACCATTACTTTTAATTATCCTTTGTTTCGCGTCCTGCCCCTGCCCTCGGTGCTCTGCATCAATGGGACTGATATTAGAAGGGGGGACAGACATTGTTTTCAGGGAAGCAGGAAAAGAGAAACCACAGAGGAGCCAAACTGCAATGCTGTGGCTTGGAACAGCCCCAAGCCAGATTAGAGGAGCGGTAATGTATAAGTTTAGTGGATGGGACTTGAATGTTAAATTAACAGCACTGAAAGGAACGAGAGAGTATTAAATTATGATTTGCAAGGTATTACTGGGGAAATACTTTGCAGCTCCTTCGCTAATGATGCCAGGTGCAGTTTTCTCCGCAGAGGTCCCTATTTTGAGTTACGGTGCATCACAAGCCGTGGTACGTGTCAAAGCGAGGTTAATGTCCGCAGCCAAATTGCGACCACATTTGACTTTTTCATTTTCAATGTGACCAGCTTGTTATCCTATTCCGTAGTCAACAGCTGAATGAACGACTCTTTGTAGAGGCTGACATAAAAAATGTCACACCTGGTAATAGTGCGGCTGATTTGTGACTGATTGATTTTTACTTTTCTGAATTTTGAAAATTTGGATCTGAAATTGATCCAAAACCATTAATTTGGGCCCACTCTAATGACACCCTATTAGTCTCTGTTCACATGTCCTGTTTATCTTTGCCTTTGGCACAGACAGCAGAAAAGTCGTTTTGTGCTGAACGTAAAGCCCCGACATATGCAAATGTATGACATACATACCTCGCCTATAGGTCACCGTTTTTTTTCATGACCTCTGAAGCCAGTTATTATCTGCAGAGGGGCATGTGATCATGTTCAGGCTGAGCCAGGGGTGAAGAGTGCAGGGACCAGAACATGAACACCA
The DNA here is from genome assembly GCA_900303285.1 of Rhinella marina. Taxonomy (NCBI): domain Eukaryota; kingdom Metazoa; phylum Chordata; class Amphibia; order Anura; family Bufonidae; genus Rhinella; species Rhinella marina. Next base: position 43,782 of record ONZH01021796.1, read on the forward strand.
TGGAGGCAGCACAGAGGACCGGAGCGGCGTGGAGCAGGTAAGTATGAATCCTCAGCTTTAGGAAGGCAGGCTACTGGCACTTGCTAAAATGTCCTTATTCTCAGCGAATCCCTTTAATGTGCAATGATTTCTAAATCACTTCTTGCATATCATTTACTGTAGGCCAATTCAACCTCAGAACCTGAGTACCTATTGTATGAGTTTCAAGTGTGACTAGTATGATATTTGCATGCAACTTTTTTCCTCCCATACATGTTTTTTTTTTTTTATACATACCATATGTCACAGGAGACTTGCGTGTACCTGCGTTTTTTTTGCAGAAGTCACTTTCTCTCATGCTACAGAAAGTGTATACTGATACTAACGCGGTAACACTGAATTGGAGTACCCTGAATTACATGATAATCACATTTCATAAGATTTTCTTGCAATTGTTGTGAGGCAAAATATCAATGTGGAAGACTGGGAAAGTCTCCTTAAAGTTGTGTACAAGTTGCAAAAAGTTACTGATGAAACTGCCACTTGAGGTGTAAATCGAAAGTCAACTGTATGTAGTACTACACTAAGGGTTGGCCACTAGGTTCAGACTGGCCCACTACTAGAGGATCATCTGATGGGGCCTGGCTCGATACAATAATTTATCTTTAAAGGGGTTTTCTGGGAGTAGAATATTGAAGATCTATCTTCAGGATAAGTCATCAATATCTGATTGGTGGGAGTCCGACACACCCGGCACTTCCAACGGCTGTTTGAAGAGGCCACAGCGCTCCAGTGCTACTCAAAGCATGCTAAGCACACCACCATACGCTGTATAGCGACTGTGCTTGGTATTTCAGCCCAGGCCCATTGAATTGAATGGAACTGAGCTGCACATTGACCATGTGACCGATGAACATGACTTCCCTGGCCTCGGTGCTCACCGGAGTGCCGACACCTCTTCAAATAGCTGATAGTGGCATCCCATAGTGGCTGGGAGTCGGCATCCCATCGAACTAATATTGATTACCTATTATGAGGACGTGTGTCAGGTCAGAGGGAGTGTTAAAACATAACTTTTATTTGTTTCTATTAAGAGTCAACTTGTATGAACACCAAAGCAAACTAAAAGATTTCATATATTGGGTTAGGTCTATTGGGCAGTCTTGCTGGGGTCAACTGCACATACCCTAGTCTCCTGATCAGCGGGTCCACTGTATAAGTCTGCCCTACCACTGGTCCAGTGGAGCACCCACCATTAAAACGACAACCCCAACTACTGTAGTTCTTGAACCTAAACCCTAGCCTGTCTGCACCTTAATCCTAGTTATAGACCATATTTTGTGTTTCGCCTGGATCAGCTCGTTAGGGAGTATATGGAGCTATGTCTGTGCAAGATGGCTATTCAGAGAGGCAGTGGATAGGCCATCAATATTCTATCCCCGGCAAACCCCTTCAATGCAGATGGACCCCAAACGTCCAGATGAAGATGCACCCATTTGAAACTGACTTTGGAGCTACTTACTGGCCACTAAGGTCCATGGCATGCTTACATGATAAATGCCATTTGCTGAAGTGAGACAACCCCTTCAAAAAGGATGGAAAAAAATAGTCCATCCATATATTATGATTGGATTAACATATAACCTATTAGATCTTAGTGATGATATTTCCTATATGTATGATGGTAGCAACAAAGAATCCAAGGACATGAGAAGTGAATGGGGGGAATTTATCAAGCCCTTTAAAAAAGTGGAGTATAAAAACTGGAATAACATCTTTAGTGTCGTACCAAATTTTGACAAATTTGGTGCAAATTACGCCAGTGCCAACTCAAGAAAACTGACTTCAAAATTTCCCTCATGATAAATCCCCCCCGCCCAACCATTTGCCTATGTTGTGTATAGATGGACGATGGACTATAATGATTTCTTCTGGTGTGCCCAAGGAACCTAGCTGGTGGCCATCAGTGGGAAGATGTCTTGCAGGCATCAACCATCTGTGAAACTTACAAGCATTTTTAGACAAAACCTTCTGAGGAAATGTTTGACTTTAATTAAAACCACGTTTAGATTATTTTAGCAGCAGTTAACTTTAGTGACAGCGACATCATAAAATAGGCCTCTCTTAGGTCCCTCATATATTTTCGTTGGCTTCATATTCTGAATGTCATATTTTAAAATAATAAAAATATATCCCAGTAAGCCAGCAAGGAATAGAAACCTTATCTTCAAACTACTGTCTATAAATCCATCATTTGTGATGACTTTGAGTTTAAAACCCTTGAGGATGGAAAGCGGGAGATGAGTGATGACCCCAAGGGTTTTCTTCTAGAGATACTGCATATTCAGGGATGAGTACAGGGCAGAACAGCAGTATCCTCTGGAGATTTCATATGACAGCTTCATGCTTGCAGTGCTTTAGAACAATGTCATTTAAATGCATGCCATTGTAACTCGAAACCCTGCATAATGGTGCACCTGGACACCAAAATCATTTGTGAATTGGGAATGTATGAAGGAGTAAATGAGGATCGATTGTTTTTGCAACGTAAGCAGTTAGAAGACTTGTACTGCAATACAAAGTGTCAATGCTATGAGTACTAATTGTTGATACTGAACATATCTTAAAGGGGTTGTCCGGGTTCAGAGCTGAACCCGGACATACCCTAAAATTCACCCAGGCAGCCTTCCTGATGTTAGTGCATGAGATGCTCCGATGCCCTCCCTTGCCCTGTGCTAGATCGCGCAGGGCAAGGGTTCTTTTGTTTACAAATACACACTGCCGGGGCGGAGGCTTCGGTGTGTTTGATGACGTCACCGGCTCTGATGGGCCGGCTTTACCACTGCCATAGCCGTTTTACTGGCTAGGGCAGCGCTAATGCCCGCCCACCAGTGCTGGTGACGTCACCAGGCTCACTGCTGGGTGGAAGCCTCCGCCTGGCAGAGCCCGGTTCGTCACCGCAACCGGGCAAAATGCTTTTGCCCTGCGTGATTTAGCGCAGGGCAAAGGAGGGCATCGGAACATGAGATGCTCCAATGCTAACATCAGGCAGGCTGCCTGGGTAAAATTAAGGGTATGTCTGGGTTCAGTTCTGAACCCGGACAACCCCTTTAAGAGACAACTGGAAGAGGAGGAGAGAAAATGGCCTCTATTGATGACCACCAGAGAGGTACAACTTTTGGGGCAATATATTGTCGAGCACTGTGGTATGTGGTATTTTGCACTATGGTATTTCTGACCCCGCCTCTTGTCAGTTTAGACCCTCCTACAATATTGGGTCATTGTTAGGTTTTTTTTCGGGGCCACTTTAGGTTCCCAATCTGCCTCTGCCCCTCACCCAATTAAGTCACTACTTTCTGCTGTGCACTGATGAGGGGCAATCACCCCAAAAGAGCTATCTGCAGATGAGGTGCTGGCTTAGTATTTATCCAAGTCATGTTTCAAGGCCTATTTAAAAGGTTGAACACTGACTTACAGGATCGCTACTTTACATTCGGCCACATTAGAGGCAACTTCTCGGCATGTTTGCCATTCTGCGGACGGAACTCCGGCCCGCCCCCATTATGGTGAATAGTCCGCAGACGTGGACTAGTGGCAGCACGGATCTGGCAGGCTGTTCACCCGCCGGAACAGCCTGCCGGACACCCCTGCCGCTAATGTGAAAGTACCCTCAGAAAGATTCCCATCTGAATGTGTAAGTGCTTAAAGGGCTTATCCCATGCCATGACTAATGGAAAAAATGAAAATCAGACATCACATAGTACATGACAATCTCTTTCTAACAAAGCTAGAACCAGCCTTCTACATCACATGGATCCACAGATTTCCCCATTCATTGCTCAGCTAGATTTATATCAGCTGCAGCTGAAAAGACACTCCTCTTGAGCTTTCAGCTTAAGTGGGGCGTGTCTATTTTCTCCCTATCATAGCTCAGGAAGCAGTTGAAGGATGAAACTGAGCATGTGTGGCCATCTCAGTGAGCAGGTCAAAGAAATAAGAAAAAAACAAACAGCAGGTGGCGCTATACAGATACATTTTATTGAATAACTCAGTGGCTATGCTATATTTTTAATTACATCAGATCCAGGTGCTGGTTTGAAAACTGTAGAATATTTTTCGTGGGACAACCCCTTTAAGATTTCTATATTCCTATATTATTCCTGTAATTCAAGTGATGAGCAATAACATTGGAGGTAAGGAAGTATATCTATTCTTGAACATTAGCAAAGTCAATCTAGGGACACCAAATATGTCTGTATTTATGTACTGTGCGTTGTTCAAGATGACTCAGTTCATCCAATCTACTTTCTGTAATCACTGTGAAGAATCAGGGAAGTGGACATTTCCCTCAAGTACAACGGTATCATAGCTTAATCTACTAGGAAAAACTGTAGCCATAGGGTTTTGTTAAAAGAGGTCCTAGAAGTAGGTATAAGAAAAGCAGTTTAGGAGTGACATTTGTAGCATTAGGACATAGTTTTGCTTTTAAATTATGGACCTTAGCCCAGTAGGGTTTTATGAGATCATAATCCCACCATATGTGCATATATGAAATGATGTGAGATGAGCAAAAATGTAGGATGGATCCATAGGGTTGAGACAACTGAGGTTTTATACCACCTACAAACTAATTTATGAGGTTTTTGGTAACGTTATACAGCAGGAAGGGCCACAACAACATTATAAATCTGGGAGATCTCTGGTTTGGAAAGTGTTAGAGAATTCTTTCTCCCAAGCTGTAATGTAAGGAACAGGAGTATCGGAAGGGGGGTGTTCAACTCTTTAAGAATTTAGAAAATGAACTATGAAATTAGGATTTTGAACTGTAAGACGATTAGGGATGAGCGAATCCATGGAGGTCGGGTTCGGTCGAACTCCAGGTCAAAGTTCGGGTTCGGGACCCAAACTTTACCGGAACTTCACCCCGAACCCCGACGCCATTAAAGTCAATGGGGACCCGAACTTCACTTTATTATTTTCTGTTATAATGGAAAATAATAGCATTCTTAAGACAGAATGCTAATTAGAAGGACCTTCTATCTTCATTCAGCAGGACCTGCGATGACGTCACCGCGCTTAGCACATGGTGAGCACGGTGACGTCATCACAGGTCCTTTTGCAGGTCCTGCAGAAAGAAGAAAGAAGAGAACACCAGCTACGCGATCAAGTGGATGAGGTGAGGTTTTTTAAAAATTATTTTTAACCCCTGAATGGGCATTTTATTTAGTATTCTGTCTTAAGAATGCTATTATAAAATCATAAAATCACCTGAACACCGAACTCTAACCTGAACTTCAGTGAAAAAGTCCGGGTTCGGGTCCGGGTCCCCGAACTCGCAAAGTTCTCTAAAGACGATGGTTTAAAATGTATTTTACTAGGCATGCTTTTCCATAGCAGACCTTTTATACAATGTGGCCTTCAAATACTGTGTAGAGTTGGCATACATATGCATGGTAAAAAAAAAAAGAAAAAATTATTTTGATAAAAGGCCAAAGTGAAATCCTCCTCTTCTTTTAACTGGGCTATTAAACCGGCTCTAGCATTGAGTGTAGCAGAAATAGTGTAACACAGAAAGTCAGTACACCCTTAGGAGATTAAGTAAAAAAGGCTGAGTAAAGGCTGTGGAGATGTGTAAATATGTCGCCTGCATCGGTGATGGAACGTTACAAGACCAGCCAAGAAACCTTTCAACCAGGATTAGAGATGGCGAGAAATACCTGTTTCAACAGAAGAAAAAAGGCTATCAGCGGAGAGATGATGTCAGGCTGCTTTTGTGAAAAAAACAAACAAGACCTCTCTTAGCGTGAGAGCAGAAATAAAGTATGGAATCAAGAAGATTATGACAACTTTTGTAGGAGGTTAATACAGCAGAACATTTTGTTTTGTTTGTGCCAAATTTCACTAAGTGGTATTTTGTTGGTTGAGCTAAAGGAATTTAATCCTCTCTGGGTACTAATGTTCCTTTACAGCGATCTATTGAGTTACTTTTTTGTGTATTCAGTAGATTTGACAGTAATAATTAATTTCTTATGTTCCCGGAGAGAAGCCAAGATTTGTATGTGTTCTGTGAAATAAATTGGGGTCAATTACGATCAGCTTCAGAAAAACGTTGTGATGTCACTGTAGTGCGGCATTAAAATTTATATTGATACGGGTGTTCCTCAATAGGGCTAGCCTGACCCCTATTTATAAGACTCTTGGCAGACTCTCTAGAAAAAAAAATGGAGGTGATGTGAGGTTGATATAGGAAACCGGTTAAAGGGATTTTCTGAGACATAAAGGCAATGAAAATCTTCAGGGCAATTTTTTATGTGTGCATATTACAATTTTTTTGCTTAAAATCATCTCTTTCAGATAAGAATATGGCTTAAATGAGTGTTTATGAGCTGTCAGGAATTCAGAGACAAGGGCTACACATGTGCCGTCAGGGCTTGTATCTGACAGGAATCACTCTGAAGAGAAAGCCTGCTACTCTGCAAATTCAGAGACTAACCTTTGTACAGAAAAAAGGGCTGAATTTTTAAAAAATAAGACAAATTGAAAAAAGATTATATGTAGTCGAAAATGAGTAGAATGCAATAAAGAATGCAAGGTGTTCATAGCCTTTGCATATCAATGGGCTATTGTAGGGTCAGATCAGTGTGGGATCTGACACCCAACACCCAGGGCAGTACTGGTGATGCTGCAATCAGGGGCCCAGAGAAGCTAGATAGCATGGACGCCTAGCCACTTTTGGTCTCTGACATTGGCAGCCTCATTAATATTTTTTTAGTACATTGAATATTAATTCAACTGTATAGCCCTTGGGCTTGCTATGGGTTGGGGGAGGGGCCTTTTACTAAAGAAACAAATCTATAGGTTTTTTAAATTGGGATTTGAACCCCAGACCTTCTGTATGGCAGGTAGAAGATTTACCACTACACCATAGACGTGCCATGTTGAAAAGGTAGTATTTCCTGTGCTTAAATAGTTTATTACTGAAATGCGAGGGAAACACAACTGCACCATTTTTATTTACACCATTTAACAGTCAACATAAATTAAGGGTTATAATTTATTTATGACTCCCTACTCCGCTATCTCCGAAACTCCCATAGAAATGAATGCAGTGGCTGTACGCAACTGGCCACTCTGTTCATTTCATAGGGCTTCACAGGAAACGTGTCTTGACCGTAGTAGAGGAACAAAACATCATCCGACTCCTGGCACCTCCGCCGCCCATCTCAGCTGAAGAGGAGGCGCCGCTCGTATGAGCTGTACTTCCTACAAGTACGTACACAGTGCCGCCACTGCAAGTAAGACGACACGTAGTATAATGTTGAAGAGGAAGCAGTGCTTATACGAAACTGATCAGCAGGGGTGCAGGGAGGTCTGACTCCTGAGGAGGGGTCATCAATATTACTTGCTGCACAACCCAATTAATCTCTCCTACCTAACCCATATCAGAGTAATCTCAAATGGCTCTGTAGCCCCATCGGGTTTCAGAGCACCTGTTTTCTGCAAGATTGATGCACGAACCCCCACTTTAATTAGGCGAAAAAAAACTATAAAAAAATAAGGAATATCAGGACATTTAGAGGCTGGAGGATCATTTCCCAGTAGGCATTCCTAGTACAATGAGGTTAACCACTTGCCTACCTCCGCACAACTTTATATGTTGTGACGGTAGGCTGTTAAAGGGGTTTTCAGATAATTTAATACTGATGACCTATCCTTAGATTACCTATTTTGGTTTTAGAAATTGTTAGAAAATAATAGAGTTGTGTCTTGAAATCTTTTGTAACAGAAAAAATATTAAGAAATAATAATAAAAATTATTTTCACAATAATTTTTCCTTCAATATCTATATTTTTTTTAAATAAAATATTATACCTGTCATCTAATGGCACAAAAGTCTATTGTGTTCTATGAAAAATAATATTAAATACATGTGTAGGGTGGCTAAGAAATTAGTTATTAGCAGCCCACTACTAAAACTTTAAAACTAGACCTGGTAAGGAAGGTGGTTAAGGAAAAACATGAATGTGGCTAAGAGCGAAATATTCGGGGAAGCCGGGCAATGTATTTACCCCACAATGTGAAAAATAACTTAATCTTCCGCTCTAGGCTGGGCTACCTCTATTCAATCCATTTTCATAGTAAAAAATAACTTTCCAGAAAAAGGTTAAATGAAGGGGGAAAGAGGTTGTTGCCAAATTCAATTATACAAATTCGCCTCAGAGGTGCCACATTTAAAGAAGTAACAGAACAGAAGTGGGAAGAATACCCATTTTATATCCTTGGGTGGGGCTCATATTTGCCCTATGAATTAGTTTAAGGAGCATCTCTACATATCTATTGGTCGAGAGGAAATGGAGGGATTATTCTACTGATTAGAGTATGGTTCTTGACTGTTTAAAGGGAACTTGCCACAATGCAAATGTTAAATAATCTGCAGGCAGCCTGTGGTAAAGCAGTAGGAGCTGTGCAGATTGATATATAGTTTTCTGGGAAAGTATTCAGTATAATTTATAACTTATTCATTTAAGTTTTTGCTCCTTCTGAGCTTTAAAGTCAAGGAGGCGGTCCTATCAGTGATTGACAGCTCTCTATGTACACACAGACATACAGTAAAGGATGTCAGTCATTGATAGGAATGCCTGCTTGACTTCAAAGTCCACAATGAGCTGAGTGAATAAATTATAGGTTATATTAAATATCAATCTGCCCAGCATCTCCTGCTCTACAACATGATGCCTTCTGCTCAGACACCATGTTGAACATAAGAGGTTTGCTTTAAGAGTTCTCCAGGATTTACATATTGATGAGATCGGCGGGGGTCTGAATCTTGGCTCCACCACCAATCAGTTGTTTGAGGAGCCCCAAGGATGCTTAAGCGCCGCAGCTGCTTCATACAGATGATCGGTGGAGGTCATGAGAGTTGGAACACTACTGATCTCAAATTGATGACCTATCAGTAGTCAAGTCCAGGAGAGCTTCTTGGTCATCGGGGCTGAGCTACACTACCAGATGAACCTGTGGAGAGCAATAGGGCTGTTTCTTGTATCTCAAAGTGGGCATTCTACTGTGTGGGAGCACAAAGAGAACATCTGTACTGTGTGCATTCTACTGTGTAGGGACAGTAAGGGGACTGGGCAGGATTGGGCATGTATTTGTAGGCTTTGGGTGGGGATAGAGGTATGGCTTAGTGTAAAAAAAATTTCTGCTGCACATCTGCTGTTATCCTTCCTTGAGCTTTTATGCATTTGGGAGGCATGAGAGCTTTCATCAACTCACCCAGCCTCTAATAATAATGAGATGACTCTGCTTATACTCTCCCAATCTGTACAGTAAATCTGAAAAATGACCTACACAAAACCAGAGGCATCAGCCTATCGCAGGAGTCGGCAACCTCCAGCTCTCCATCTGTTTTGAGATTACAACTCTCATCATGTGCACTTGTTGGACTGTTCTAAGAATTCCCATAGAAGTGAATAGAGCATTCTGGGAGTTGTGCTTTCACAACAGCTGGAGTACCATAGGTTGTCAACCCCTGGCCTATTATATCTGCTGTAGTGGTAAGTGTGAATATTTTGAAATTAAAAATTAAAAGACTGCCAAACATTCAAAAAATGTAGATGTATTATTAATATAAATTTGATTTTAATAATGTAATTTTTATTCTACATATCCTTTAAATTATTCTAGTATATCCCAAAAGCATATTACAAAATTTGTATATGATTTACATAGTTCTTACTTTCCTAGGACATTTCTGGACACATTTCTATGCCAGACCCTGTACTCTCTGAAGAATTAGAATATACTGACTGCTCAAAAAAGTTTGTTTTTCCCAATTCTCTTGTTAACCACGATTTTACAGTACTGTATTGCACACTGAAAAAAAACATGTCAAATGGTTGCCTCTCGTCATGCCCTGGTCTAGCTTTCTGAATGCAAAAACAGATGGAGGTAATTTCAGAAGCAGGAGATCCCCATAGTAATCTCAAATTCATTCACTTTCAAAGGTTTTCTCAGTATAGTATGAAAATCTTAAAAGATAAATAATGGGATTTATAAAAACGGATCTCAATCTCTTATGTAGTACTGGCAAAGGCACTTCCCAGGGGGGCTATGAGCTCTCGCTGAGCCAGGACATGGAACATACATGTGTTTGGTGTCACGTGGGAATGGGGATTCCCAAACCTTTCTGTATGTGATATATCTACAATAAAACAAAGCTCCCTTCATTACAGGGGTTGTCCACTCCTTTTCCACTGATGGCCTCTCCTCAGGAGAAGCCATCTATACGCCCATGGATCGGCTGTTTCAGGCCTCATTCACATTTCGGTTTTTCACTGACGTGTGCTGTCTGCTGTGTGCTGTACCAATTCATTTAGATGTGTCTGTTCACATTTCAGTATTTTTTTTTACTGACCGTGGGTCAGTAACAAAGTCACGGGGACATGCACTACTTTGATCTGTGATGCGGACCAAGCACGCCCATTGAAGTTTATGGGTCAGTGAAACTCACACAACATGGATGGCATCAGTGTTGTGTCCATGTTGCTTTCGTTTTTCATTGAAGACTAATAGGAGATTCTTTGGCAATTAATTTTCAGCGGTGGGACCCGCACCTATATCCAGAACAGAGCCCGAAAGTGAAGGAGGGCGCACTGCGCATGTGCAGCCACCCTCCATTCATTTTCTATGGGGTCGGCGAAAATAGCCGAGAGCTGGCTTGCCTATTTCCGTCCGCTCCATAGAAATTAATGGGAGTGGGGGCCGCACATGCGCAGTACGCTCCCATTCATTTCTATAGGGAGCCAGCTTGGTGGTGGCCGGACCGGAATCCTCCAGCCACCACCTTGCGGGGCTCCTTTCTGGATATAGGTGGGGGTCCCCGCGGTGATGAGATGGCCTCATAGTAGTCATCATAATGATGGCCTCGTAGTAGTCATCATAGTGATGGTGTTGTAGTAGTTATCATAGTGATGACCTCGTAGTAGTTATTATAGTGATGGCCTCGTAGTAGTCATCATAGAGATAGTGTTGTAGTAGTTATCATAGTGATGGCCTCCTAGTAGTTATCATGGTGATGGCCTCATAGTAGTTATCATAGTGATGGCCTCATAGTAGTCATCATAGTGATGGCCTCCTAGTAGTTATCATGGTGATGGCCTCATAGTAGTTATCATAGTGATGGCCGCGTAGTAGTTATCATAGTGATGGCCTCCTAGTAGTTATCATAGTGATGGCCTCCTAGTAGTTATCATAGTGATGGCTTCCTAGTAGTTATCATGGTGATGGCCTCATAGTAGTTATCATAGTGATGGCTGCGTAGTAGTCATCATAGTGATGGCCGCGTAGTAGTCATCATAGTGATGGCCTCCTAGTAGTCATCATAGTGATGGTGTTGTAGTAGTTATCATAGTGATGGCCTCGTAGAAGTCATCATAGTGATGGCCTCGTAGAAGTCATCATAGTGATGGCCTCGTAGTAGTCATCATAGTGATGGCCTCGTAGTAGTCATCATAGTGATGGCCTCGTAGTAGTCATCATAGTGATGGCCGCGTAGTAGTCATCATAGTGATGGCCTCCTAGTAGTCATCATAGTGATGGTGTTGTAGTAGTTATCATAGTGATGGCCTCGTAGAAGTCATCATAGTGATGGCCTCGTAGAAGTCATCATAGTGATGGCCTCGTAGTAGTTATCATAGTGATGGCCTCGTAGTAGTCATCATAGTGATGGCCTCGTAGTAGTCATCATAGTGATGGCCTCGTAGTAGTCATCATAGTGATGGCCTCGTAGTAGTTATCATAGTGATGGCCTCCTAGTAGTTATCATAGTGATGGCCTCCTAGTAGTTATCATAGTGATGGCCGCGTAGTAGTCATCATAGTGATGGCCGCGTAGTAGTTATCATAGTGATGGCCTCGTAGTAGTTATCATAGTGATGGCCTCGTAGTAGTTATCATAGTGATGGTGTTGTAGTAGTTATCATAGTGATGGCCTCGTAGTAGTCATCATAGTGATGGTGTTGTAGTAGTTATCATAGTGATGGTGTTGTAGTAGTTATCATAGTGATGGCCTCCTAGTAGTCATCATAGTGATGGTGTTGTAGTAGTTATCATAGTGATGGCCTCGTAGTAGTCATCATAGTGATGGCCGCGTAGTAGTCATCATAGTGATGGCCTCGTAGTAGTTATCATAGTGATGGCCTCGTAGTAGTTATCATAGTGATGGCCTCCTAGTAGTTATCATAGTGATGGCCTCCTAGTAGTTATCATAGTGATGGCCTCCTAGTAGTTATCATAGTGATGGCCTCGTAGTAGTTATCATAGTGATGGCCTCCTAGTAGTTATCATAGTGATGGCCACGTAGTAGTCATCATAGTGATGGCCGCGTAGTAGTTATCATAGTGATGGTGTTGTAGTAGTTATCATAGTGATGGTGTTGTAGTAGTTATCATAGTGATGGTGTTGTAGTAGTTATCATAGTGATGGTGTTGTAGTAGTTATCATAGTAATGGCCTCGTAGTAGTTATCATAGTGATGGCCTCGTAGTAGTTATCATAGTGATGGCCGCGTAGTAGTTATCATAGTGATGGCCGCGTAGTAGTTATCATAGTGCTAGCCTCATAGTATTTATCATAGTGATGGCCTCATAGTAGTTATCATAGTGATGGCCTCATAGTAGTTATCATAGTGATGGCCTCATAGTAGTTATCATAGTGATGGCCTCATAGTAGTTATCATAGTGATGGCCTCATAGTATTTATCATAGTGATGGTGTTGTAGTATTTATCATAGTGATGGCCTCATAGTATTTATCATAGTGATGGCCTCATAGTAGTTATCATAGTGAAAACCTCATAGTAGTTATCATAGTGATGGCCTCATAGTAGTTATCATAGTGATGGCCTCATAGTAGTTATCATAGTGATGGCCTCATAGTAGTTATCATAGTGATGGCCTCATAGTATTTATCATAGTGATGGCCTCGTAGTAGTTATCATAGTGATGGCCTCATAGTAGTTATCATAGTGATGGCCGCGTAGTAGTTATAGTGATGGCCTCATAGTAGTTATCATAGTGAAAACCTCATAGTAGTTATCATAGTGATGGCCTCGTAGTAATTATAGTGATGGCCTCGTAGTAGTTATCATAGTGATGGTGTTGTAGTAGTCATCATAGTAATGGCCTCATAGTAGTTATCATAGTGATGGCCTCATAGTAATTATAGTGATGGCCTCATAGTAGTTATCATAGTGATGGCCTCATAGTAGTTATCATAGTGATGGCCTCATAGTAGTTATCATAGTAATGGCCTCATAGTAGTTATCATAGTAATGGCCTCATAGTAGTTATCATAGTGATGGCCTCGTAGTAGTTATCATAGTAATGGCCTCATAGTAGTTATCATAGTGATGGCCTCATAGTAGTTATCATAGTGAAAACCTCATAGTAGTTATCATAGTGATGGCCTCATAGGAGTTATCATAGTGATGGCCTCCTAGTAGTTATCATAGTGATGGCCTCATAGTAGTCATCATAGTGATGGCCTCGTAGTAGTTATCATAGTGATGGCCTCGTAGTAGTTATCATAGTGATGGCCTCGTAGTAGTTATCATAGTGATGGCCTCGTAGTAGTTATCATAGTGATGGCCTCGTAGTAGTTATCATAGTGATGGCCTCGTAGTAGTTATCATAGTGATGGCCTCGTAGTAGTTATCATAGTAATGGCCTCATAGTAGTTATCATAGTGATGGCCTCATAGTAGTTATCATAGTGATGGTGTTGTAGTAGTCATCATAGTGATGGCCTCGTAGTAATTATAGTGATGGCCTCATAGTAGTTATCATAGTGATGGCCTCATAGTAGTTATCATAGTAATGGCCTCGTAGTAGCCTAAGTAATTAGTTTCATTGTAGCGTCCATAGTAAATTAAAGCACCTGTTCCACGCTCTCATACCAGCAGTCACTTGAGATTACTGTGAGGATCTTCTTCTGAAATACAAGCAGCCTATTAGCAGCTGTTACATGTCTTCTTGTTCCATGCTGATAATTATAGATTAGAGGAAGGAAATCTAAATTACTGATTGCATTTGCTGGGACAATACTAGTTTTAGGGCAGAGACAGATGACATATCTGCTAGAATGCTGCCCTCGCAGGCAGAGTAATGTTTAGGGTTCAAGCACATGAACGTGTGCTGGCCCCGGCCATTTTTGCACCGCATCGCTAATGCGGACTCATTCACTTGAAAGGGTCCTCAATCCAAATTGCAGTCCCCAATGCACGGAACGGCCGGACAATGGCTGCGTGAATGAGCCCCTACCTCAACTAATAGGAGCAACAGCACTGACCACCGTATATATAGCTAGAGAAAATAATAATATATATATATATATATATATATATATATATATATATATATATTTATCTTCATTTTTTTCATTTCCAAGAAATTGACAGTCCTCGGTAGTAGAGAAGTTTATCAGTAATTCATATAATAGATGGATTATTATTGTTGTTATAAATAATAATGCAAGTGGAGGGGTTAATAATGTAATTATATATACTTTATGGTGGATGTCAACATTGCACTAGTATATTCAGGATCACTCAGCTCAGAACCTGTGCCATTATAATATTCATATACAGCCTCCACATGCACACACTTTTTTGTTCAGCATTTTTTTTATTTTTTCGCTTGTAAAAAGAACCCCTGAAATTCATTTTTTAAAAAGTGTTTTTGGTTGCATTTTAACTAGTTTACATTTGTTACACTTATTTTATCTGCCATCTTTTGTAAGTGGAAATTTCACTACAGACTTCAATGTATTTGACCTCACAAAAGATGTTGTTAAAATGTCTTGAAAAACTTGTAGATTAAAAATAAAAACACTGTACACAAGACCATCTCAATGGTTTACCTGTGTTTTTTTTTTTCATAAAATGCTGCAGCTAGATGTTATTTGTAAGTCAACAGGGAAATACTGACTCCCTGGTTGGCCAGTTTAGTCTGGTAGGATTGTCCATAGAACGATCCCAGAGACGACACTGATCTGCCACATTAGTCATTGTTTTATGTGTATGACTGGCCCTTTGTGTCACTCTGTGAAAAAGTTTTTAGCCGTGACTTTTTTAGGGCAAAGTGACCTATGTGGATTAATATAGGTGTACTAGGCGCATTTTTGCCTCAAACATGGACTAGGGGGAGATTTATCAAACTGGTGTAAAGAAAAACTGGCTTAGTTGCCCATAACAACCAATCAGATCCCACCTTTCATTTTTGACAGCTCCATGGTTATAACGGAAAATAATGGAATCCATAAGACGGAAATCAAAACAGAAGCCTTTAACACCTTGCCGAACTAGGACGAGAATGCTCGTCCTAATATGGCGTTACTTAATGCCCTAGGACGAGCATTCTCGTCCTAGGGTTAAGGTGCTGCTGCTGCCCCGCTGCCGCAATCTGCGGCAGGGGCCCGGCTGATTGTAATACCAAGTGATCAAAAAAGCGTATGCCCCCAAAAATAGTACCAATCTAATCGTCATCTCATCCTGCAAAAAATGAGCCTCTACCTGAGACAATCGCCCAAAAAATAAAAAAAACTACAGCTCTGTGACTATGGAGACACTAAAACATGATTTTTTTTGTTTCAAAAAGGATATTATTGTGTAAAACTTAAATAAAAATAAGTATACATGTTAGGTATCGCCACGTCCGTAAAAACTTGCTCTACAAAAATATAGCATGATCTCTCCCCTCAGGTGAACACTGTAAAAAATAAAAACTGTCTAAAAAAAGGCATTTTTTTGTCACATTTCATCACAAAAAATGTAATACCAAGCGATCAAAAAAGCGTATGCCCCCAAAAATAGTACCAATCTAATCGTCATCTCATCCCACAAAAAATGAGCCCCTACCTGAAACAATCGCCCAAAAAATAAAAAAATTACAGCTCTCTGACTATGGAGACACTAAAATGTGATTTTTTTTTTGTGCTTAAAATATTGTGTAAAACTTAAATAAATAAAAAAAAGTATACATATTAGATATTGCCGCGTCCGTAACGACCTGCTCTATAAAAATATCACACGATCTAACCTGTCAGATGAATGTTGTAAATAACAAAACATAAAAACAATGCCAAAACTGCTAGTTTTTGTTACCTTGCCTCACAAAAAGTGTAATATAGAGCTACCAAAAATCATATGTACCCTAAAATAGCACTAACAAAACTGCCAACTTATCCCGTAGTTTCCAAAATGGGGTCAGTTTTTTGGAGTTTCCTACTCTAGGGGTGCTTCAAATGTGACATGGCAACTTAAACTTTTTCCAGTGAAATCTGCCCTGGCGTTCCTTTCCTTCTGCGCCCTGCCATGTGCCTGTACAGCAGTTTACGATGACAAATGGGGCATTTCTGTATACTACAGAATCAGGGTAATAATTACTGAGTTTTGTTTGGCAGTTAACCCTTGCTTTATTCTCAGAATAAAATGATTCATATGGAAAATCTGCCAAAAAAGTGAAATTCGGAAATTTTGGCTACATTTTCCTTTAATTCTTGTGGAACACCTAAAGGGTTAGTAACGTTTGTAAAATCAGTTTTGAATACCTTGAGGGGTGTAGTTTCTAAAATGGGGTCATTTTTGGGTGGTTTCTATGATGGAAGCCTCACAAAGTGACTTCAAACCTGAACTGGTCCTTAAAAAGTGGGTTTTGGAAATTTTGTGTAAAATTTCAAGATTTGCTTCTAAATTTCTAAGCCTTCTAACGTCCCAGAAAAATAAAATGTAATTTTCAAAGTGATCCAAACCTGAAGCAGACACATGGGGAATGTAAAGTCATAACTATTTTGGAGGCATTACTATGTATTTTAAAAGTAGAGAAATTGACATTTGGAAATTTGCAAATTTTTCTAAATTTTTGGTAAATTTGGTATTTTTTTTATAAATAAGAATGAAATATTTTGACTCAAATTTACCACTGTCATGAAGTACAATATGTGACGAGAAAACAATCTCAGAATGGCCTGGATAAGTAAAAGCGTTCTAAAGTTTTCACCACATAAAGTGAGACATGTCAGATTTGCTAAAAATGGCCTGGTCCTTAAGGTGAAAAATGGCTGGGTCCTTAAGGTGTTAAGAGGAATTCCGTTTTGATCCATCATAATAGAAGCCTATGGGAAAGCCTAACCAATCCATCTGGTTTCCGTTATGCTGGACGGAAAACAAAGTCCTGTTGAATGTTGAACAACTAAAGTTTTTTTTTTTTTATTTTGTGCATTTTTATTTTTCCATTGATGGAGCTGTGTGAGACTTGTGTTTTTGCAGGATGATTTGTTGTATTCATTGGTCACATTTTCAAATACATTCAACCCTTTGATCATTATTTGTTGATTTTTTTTTGTGAAGAAGAATAATCAAAAACAACAATTTTGGCTTTTAAAAAAATACATTCTCATAGGGTACAAAAAATGTGATTGTTAGCATTTTATTGTATGGGTCATTACAGATTCAACAATATGTCAATCAATCAATTATCTATAGTATTTAACTCTTTTTAATTTTTTTACCCAAATAAATATCATTGCAAACAAAAAAAAACCTAGTTATGTTTTTTCTTTTTTTTCTAATTTCTTTTATTTTCCTTAGACCCATCAGGGGACTTGAACGTGCGATCTTCTGATATTATATATTATATATAGAATGCAGTGTATTAAATCAGTTACTATTAAAACTGATATAATGCCTAGGCATGTACACGGCAGGTCTACGTAGGTGCCATTGTCAGGCCCCTGGCTACCATTGCGGCACCTTAACACCCCACGACTGCATGGAGGATGAGTGATGGGATAGAGTGATACATCTCAAGTGATGGCGTGGACACAGCTCCTGAGCCTGCACCATCACAGCTAATATTGCGCTGCTTTGTGTTAACTACCTAAAACAACATCATAGTACATTGCAGCATGTAAAGGGCTTATTAGTCATAGTGCCTAATGGTGCCTAAAACTCCCCTTCCAAGAAGACGCCAGTAATATAAATAGCACATGATAGGTGTTCTATGTTTTGCATTGGGGGCCAGGAGCGTCAAGGTATTCATCATGATTCCCTGTTATAGAAAATCGGACAAAGGCTTTCCTTTTTCATGTCTCAAGGGATAGTCTTGAGGTCCTTGTGAAGGAAGGGTACCTCGGGACTCAACATACTGCAGATAATATAAGGGAGAGAACTTAAATGTTTACTTTTAAACTTGGATGGCTGACAAAGAGTTTGTGGAGTGCCGGGGGACTGACGCTGATGGTAAAGGTTAATGTATACAGTACTTTAATGGCTAAAGCACTTTAGTTTCAGTTCAGCTGGAATCCAAAGTAAAGTTTGTATAAGGTGAATAGCCCCTGCTTAGCTGGAAACGTTCTTTTTCTAAACACACATGGACAATTTGGAATAGCGAGTCAAAAGCTCACATTTTCATGGGTATTTGTAAGGATCTGGTTTTGGACCATTAACATATAGAGGGATTTCTTTAACTTAAATAAAGACTATAAATGAAGGGTAGAAAAATAATTTGCTTCCTGCTTAAAGGGTTTGCCTGGGATTAGGAAAAAGGTTTTTTTTTTTCCCCCCTCAAAAAGCACCCTGCTTATCCATGGGTTGCATATAATATTGAAGCTCATCCCCATTCAAGCGCATAGGGCTGCTCTGTAATACACGTTACCGACCATGGACAGAATGTATGTTGTTTCTGGAAATATAGGTCATTCTGAGCAGACAGGCAACATTTCAGGGGGTTTTCAGCTTTGAAAACATTACCAAAGTCTAACAGTGCTATATAATGAAAAATATTCACTTTACCGCCCCTGCCACAGCTGTGCCACCACTTCCCAGGTCCTCTGTCAGTTTCTGTATCCTGAGCTCTAGTGATGATGATCTTAGCTGGATGTGACCACTGCAGCGGACACCACTGAGGTTACCGCTTTCCATGGATAGCAGCAGGTTTTGGATGACAATTGGACTTATCCCATTTTTTTTTTTTTAAATCTCATATTTTTGGTCAGCCTAAAAGGTTGTTCCACCTGGACATCTCCATTCTACTAAGTCCCAGTAATCAGCTGATCACAACAGGTCCTGCTTTTTTAACCTTCATTGGTCAACTGTTATGCCAGAAGAAGCTGTAGTAGCTGCTCATTTTATATAGTTTTTGAAATGGTGTATCTAGATGGACTTGGGTTAATATCTTCTTGGCTTCCTGACTTGCATTTCAAGGGTCATTGACGAGCTATGATAGCACCTACCTATCATTCTCAATGGAGCATCCAACATGTTCTGTCGTCCAGTTGGAGTTTGACCTGGTGATTTATTTCAGCTGGAACGAAAATGTCTCTTTGTGTCACTCCAGGCTCTCATTTGTCAAGTTTTTTTTTTTTTTTGTCCATCTAGACCTTTTTTTTTTTTTTTAAAAAGATCCCACTGACTTGTATTGAGATGTACAGGGAAGTAAGTTTTAAAAAAAACACATGGAATTACATTCCCCCTAACAGAATAATCAAGAATAAAAAAAATTCCTTCAGTGAATAGTTCCAAGGCCAACAGATTGTTAATGGGTATAAAATGGACGAGAAATGAATGCTATATTTTCTGCCCAGTTGAGTTAAGCAACAAAGACTCCCTGATGTCAAGCAAACATATAGTTTAAATACTTTACTCCTGTCATGATAACCCATGAACTGTTCATGATCGGCTCCTTCTGGATTGTCACCCTTTTGTCACACAATAATAACCGAGGCTTATATGCTTTATATGGTCTATCAACACCAACAAAAGGTAAAAATATGAAAATTTAAAAATATTTAAGGAAAACGTTGACCAAATTGTGATCCATGGCACCACTGGTTTCTCCAACCAAGTGTCTGCAGCCACCATTGATGAACCTTTTATTTTTTACTTTATTGCAGCAAAAAAAAAAAAAAAATATTTGCAAATCATGTGGTTGCCATCCAAAAACTGAAGCTACTGGGTCCATAATCTGTAATAGGGCCCCAATACACCATGTACCATTTATAATACTGTTGTTTTCTTATATGCTGGTGGGAAATTTGGTCTCAGGTCCAATGAGGTTGGGTTGTAGCTACACTTTTGTGCATTTTGACGTGCTGTACTGGTGGGACAAGCTTCTCCTGGTGCTGAGTTGCCTGGACGTCATGGCGCAGGGGAATTCCGCCTCAGGCACCATGATGGTACAACGTGGCAGCTATGTGCCTGCATGAGAACGCCAAGGCTACATTTGCCATGTGATCCACATGAGTGGGGTGTAGTGAGTATTTAGATCAGCTTTTTTTTGTCCTGAGTGTTCTTAGTACATGTGACCTGCGGTGAGAAATACCAGGTTTGAAGTTGTCTTGATTAAGTCTCACTACGAGTGTAGACCAGGATAGAGAAGTAGAGGTTGTGTGATCCTTTGTCAGCACTTGGGTATAGACATTTCAGGTGTCGGGAGTGAGGAAAGTGGTAAAAGAGAACATCCAGTGTTCATGAGCTACCAATCCAGAAAGGACTGTTGCCACCACCTCCCACCATTTGGAATCATTGTGAAGAACATGTTTGAGGAGTGATTGCTCACCTAAAGAAGCTTAAGTAAAGTAAAATGTTTTTGGTTTACATGCAACCAGTGTCCATCTGGTGTGTCCTGTCCATTGGGATAAGTGGTGGCAGACCCACAGCAGTGAAACCGGCAGTTTGCACCAGGACCATGGTGCGACTGCTGCCACTGCATTCTCCATAACTACTCCCCACTCTACCACCAGTGTGCCATGGTGCTCTAACCATCCTTCATGATCACAGAATTTTTATACCAATTTAATTCTCTGCCATCTTAGAGTTTCTGTTCAGTTTACAAAACAGTCATCTCCTCTGTCTGCCGCCGATACCTTCACTTATGGGGAAACATTTTAGAGACCCACATTATAGGCCTTTTATAGGTTGGTGTTAGACAATTTTGTGCTAACCCCTAAAAGGATTACGATATATATTATGCGACTCCATCCCTAGTCCATGTCAGGGAAACACGGGCTTAAGGGATTCTCATGTCAGTGAGTACTCTTTGAGTCAGTGAGTATTCTGTACTTTAATGCTAATTATGTGCATTATATTTGATCAATTTCCATACACTATAGTTCAGATTGGCTTTGTGTCCAGTTATTGATCATGAAACATGAATGTGAAAGGAAGATCTTGAGTCCTCAGACTTGAGAATCAGGTTTGATCTCCGAGTGGCTGGAGTTCGTTTTAAAGTCCAATTAATGTCTCTGTGGTTGGAGGGCGAGCGGTTTGCTGCATACTAACTGTGTTACATACAGCTCTGTGGTTACAATGGATCGAAAGTGCAGGACTGACTTAATTCAGGAAACTTCTCTTGGCGATGATCTCAGTGAAAGTTTTACAAAGTCTGTCATTTTAACAGCCAGCTTGGCCCAAGGTCACTTGGCGTTTCTAGGTTTTCTGTGAGTTGAAAAATATTTGCCGTTGCCACCATTAGAACAATCTATAAGAAAGCCCAAAATGTGTCATATTAAGAAACATGTTGGGAACACGTCTTATGAAGTTTTTTCATTTCCTTTTGTGTTGTATAACTTCTTTTAAATATAAAAATATCATATTTTTGTTCCACATATGATAAGTATCATAAAGACAGACCATGTGGCTGCTTGACGGTCCCTAAAGAGAGAGGTCCAAGCCCAAACTGGCTGTATCCTTTATTTTAATGGGTGCTGAGAACACGTGCAGGGACCTTGACAGGTCCTGCAAAGAAGGGAGTGGGATATTAAAGAGGTTGCCTACCTTATATTGATGACCTATCCTCAGGATAGGCCATCAATATCAGATTGGCGGGGATCTGACACCCGGTACACCCGCCGATTAGCTGTATGAGGAGATGGCACACGCAGTGCGCACGTGCCGTCTCTCTTCCCCCACCAGTCTGATATTGATAGCTTATCCTGAGGATAAGTCATCAATATTAAAAGCCTGGACAACCTGTTTAACCAAGGATCATAGAAAGGAAAATGAGGGCACCAGATCCTTCTGTACCTGATAGTAAGGGGTGTGATTGTGTCAACAAGCACCAGAAGGGTGGCCCGTTTTAATCTTTGCTATAGGGCTCCCTGCCAGGTGCTGTGACATGAGATTCCAAAATCTTCAGCAACCATCTTGAATCCAATAAAATCTAGGCTTTATTATATGACAATAAAAAAAACATGGTTAAAACAGGACATCCATTAAAAAACAAACAAACCTGTCTGGTTCACGTGATAGTCCCGGTCAGGCTGACTGTATGAATCTGGACTTGTGAAATTCCACATTAGCTTCAAGATCTGGATTGCATTTTCAGACATTCAGAAGCAGAGTTATTCAGTTCTGGACTAGGGTGGTCTTCAGGACCAGCCATTTTTCACACGTTAGTTTAACCTGATAATGACCAAGCACCATACATACATGTACCACACCTGGTGCTGGGCTTTAATCTGGAGCACTGGATGTGTACAGGTCTTAAAGGGGTTTTTGTCACTTCAGCAAATAGCGGTCCCACAGTCCCGACCACTAGAGATGCCGGCACTTTTTCCTATAGTGGTGCAAGCATGACCACCACTGATGGATTGGTGGTCGTAATAATGGAAAGAAGCAGTGTATAATGTGATGAAAAAATGAATCCAGCCAGCAAAGGGAGCAATATGGACACTTGCTGAAGTGAGACAACCCTTTTAAAGCTCCTGCATCTGCAATCTAGCAGAAATCCCCTGCTGTCAGTGGCAGTCCGGGACCTTGAAGAGAAGACACAAATGGTTTGTTACCTCCTCCGCATTTTCCTTTCCTACTGTAAATGCTGAAAGCTTAGTATTTGCAGTTTTCTTACATGCCACAGATTATATATGTCTGGAAACTTCAAATGATTCTATATCTCATATTGTTTCCTCTAAAAGGATTTAATACATAATTGAATTATAGTTCATCTAGAAGTCAAATCTACTGATACATGTCCAAAGCAATATATTAAACATGTAGCTCCAAGGATGAATGGAGGAGCCACATGTCCTAAGGGTTTTCACTTCCTTTTTGCTTTGCTAATAAAGGTCATGCCCAAGAATGACAATTAGTCACCTATCCAGGAAAGGTGATAAGTGGCTGACCGGTGGCGGTCTGATTGCTGGGGTCCCATCTCTCTTGGTGGAGCATGTATGCTGTTGCTTCGTTCAAAGTCTATGGAACTTGTGAAGATAGCTATGTACCACTCTATGCTATCTCCACCAGTCCTATGGAGTTTGAATGGAGTGGTAACATACATGCTCCAGCATGGCTTCATTCACCCCATTCCCATGATGGGTGGGCATTCCAGCAGTCAGACCCCACCAATCGGACACTGTGGGTAGGTGATAAGTTATCATTCTAGGAATAACCCTTTAGTTATACTTAAAGTAATATATCAAAACTGGCCCAAAATAAAAATGGAGTAACCAGTCAGATTTTACCTTTCATTTTTCATAGGAAAATGAAAACGGTGGCCTTATGGCTTCCTGTGGACAATTACTTCACTTTTACTTTGCACCAGTTTTAATGCATCTCTCCCATTGACTGAAAGTGTACCTAAACATTAAAATCAGATTTATTAAAACCTATACTAAATATGCGAAAATTAAATGTTGGAATAAATTGCATTTTTTTTTCCCTTTGCAAAATAGGCACCTGAAGTTTAAGTGTCTGTTGCGCTGTGGAATCCATGTACTCACTCTGTTCTGCTATAAGACATTACAGGCTTTTAGCTGAGCGGAGCGAGGGGGCGCAGGCAGGAGCTCTCCATAACACACCGCTGTTCCTGCCTGTGCCCACTCTGCTAAAGCTTGGCATAGCACATCTATGCCAGGCTTTAACAGAGCAGCGCTGGTACAGGCAGGAGCAGTGATCTGTGCTCTGGCCAGTATGTCGCTAACTGGAATCCGTTCTCCAGTAAACTACATGTCAGCGGTGTACGGACTCCAAATCGCTACAACCACCTGAACTCGCAAGGGGGGAAAAAGTAATTGAAGTATATTATAACATTTAATTTTGGAACATGTTAGAATAGGTTTTACTTGAAGTAAAGAAACACTTGAAGTATAAAGAAAATGACAAGAATTCAGATTTTTTATTTTTTGTCGTTGGGACATACAAGTAAAGTACTTACCAAGAAATTGAAGGGGTTGTCTCATGATGGAAAATGGGGGCATATAACTAGGATATACCCCCACTGTCTTATAGGTGCGGGTCCCATCGCTGGGACAAGCACCTATATCGAGAATGGAGCGTCACAAGGTGGTGGCTGGAGGACTCCGGTCCGACTACCACCAAGCCTGTTCCCCATAGAAGTGAATGGGAGTGTACTGCGCAAGTGCAGCCCCCACTCCCATTGTTTTCTATGGGGCCAACGGAAATAGCCGAGCCAATGGAGGATGGCTATGCATGCGCAGTGCACCCTCTTTCACTTTCGGGGCTCCGTTCTCGATATAGGTGCGGGTCTTAATGGTAGGACCCTCACCTATAAGACAATTGGGGCATATCCTAGCGATATGCCTCCATTGTCCATGATGACATAAACCCTTTAATGATTTTAGCAGTGGTAAATTAATTATTTCTTGTCAAATAATTTTTAATTTTAGTGTCTACCACTAACAGCCCCAAAGGATGGATGAATTATAAGTGCTCCAACCAATGGAGAGCCATAGATGTGACCACCGTATTAAAGAGGTTGTTCCAGTAATACCCCATTTGAGGTCCATTCATGGGAAAGTTTTGCAAAAATTGGGTCTGTTTTGAAGTATTTTGGTTGGGTATAAATAGCATATAAACACAATACGTTCCCGGCATCATACTACAGTTTACTACTTCTCTAACTTTACAGACATATGCAGCTGATCAGTTCATCTCAAATGTGCAAATGTTACAAGGTGAAAGTGATTTGTCTGGCTTTATTGAATACTTCCCTTCCTATATTGTTCAATTTTTTTACTATGTCTGCACATGGTTCCAATATGTATCTAATAAGAGCTGCAGCTCGACCCTGTGTGCCATCCCGGAATATAAGATTCTGCACACTGAAAAACAAAATTGTAATTTGATATAATGGCGTGTTTATAGAGGAGAACGTCCTGCACTTGCTCATATTTCAGATATTATTTCTGGATCTAGCTGCATGTCATACACTACCGTTCTCCGTAACCTGGATCCATTATGATGATCACACGGTTCTTTCATATGGCATATAAAAAAGGTAAAGTTGAGCAGAATACAGACACAATGCAAAATAGCTGAAAAGAAGTAGTGAATTAGGGTTGTGATGAAGCAGAGATGATGCAGGAGTGTAGCAGAGCCAGAGTGGCAGAACAGAAATAGTGCAGCAGATCTGGATAGGAGTAGTGGGGTTGAGGTTGTGGTGCAGCAGAGATGACATGGCAAAGCCAGGATAGAGGAACCAGACTAATGCGGCAGAGCTGATGTAGTGGAAGAAATGTCATATAGCAGAGCTGATGTAATGGAAGAAATGTCATATAGCAGAGCTGCTTTAGTGGAGCTCAACTTGGAAAGGCAAAATTGTGGATAGAAATTGCACTGTGTCAAATCTACTGCTGGATGCACTACAAGCTATATTTTGCAGTGAGTAAAGAGAGACTTTTATTCTTTTACTTCTGGTTTGAGTCTTTATATCACCTTTCCATTGCACCGATCCCCAGTGAGCAATGGTCTGAGGGAGTACACTGTGAAACAGCATCTCATCAAGGCCACTCCACTCCCATCTTCTGCACTGGGTTCTCAGAGTACCATCAAACTGTTAAAACTTGCTACTTGTGGTACCCTTAAACTGCGAGTAGGCAGTTTGGGTGGTGATCACCCACAGCTTTTATTTGTTTACTGGTAACATAATGAACTAAGAACCTTAAAACTACTCAAAACGCTGACCACATGGCTCGGTATGCCAGCCGATGGACTCCCTGGGCGCATGTTTGCCTCTTTATACTTCTCTATGTATACTGACTGTTTCCAATCCACCAGCTCTGACTGTACAGGATCAGGAAATCAACTCCGATCTCAAATTAGAAAGGGATATAATCAATCAAAGGAAAAAAACATCAGAAATTAAAGTCCTGGGTATGCCGTGCAACATAAAGCGCAACCTTAAAGGGGTTGTCCCACGAAAAATATTCTACAGTTTTCAAACCAGCACCTGGATCTGAATACTTTTGTAATTGCATGTCATTAAAAAATTTGTATAGCTACTGAGTTATTCAATAAAATGTATCAGTTTAGGACCACTTAATTTCTTATTTCTTTGACCTATTCACTGAGCAGGCCGCACCTGCTCAGTTTCAACTTTTAACTGTCTCCTGAGCTTTGATAGGGAGAGCTGAGACATGCCTCCTGAGCTGTGATAGGGAGAGCATGGACACGCCTCCTGAGCTGCAGCAGAAAAGACACTCCCCCTGAGCTGTCGGCTTGATATAAATCTAGTAGAACAATGAATGTGGAGATCTCTGGATCCATGTGAGGTACAGGGCTGGTTTTGGCTTTGTTAGAAAGAGGTTGTCATGTCCTATATGATGTCTGATTTTTATTTTTTACATTATTCGTGGGATAACCCCTTTAAGGGAGGGAGGACGGGACAAGCGTTTCCCCAAGCCAAGAGACCAACCGGAAAGGGAAAGGGGGGTTATATAGCCTAAAAGGCGGGGTTGATAACGCCAAGGGGCCAGGGGAATGACGGGCAGCAGACTTTAACCCCTGCCCTGCCAAAAAGGAAGGGGCCATACCAAACTTTTCCCCTTAACACCAGGAATTGGGGTTGAAACGGGAGGGGTGGGGTGCGCATATGCCAAAAACATTATAAGTCTGGGGAGGGGAAGATGTCCCACCAAACAAACAGGGCAAGAGGTACAAGGCCACATGCCATCCCACTTCACCCTCCCTAATTGGTCGGGTGCTCTACAAACTGTTAAATCAGTGTTTTTTCCTAAAGGAAAGACAATTTGCGTACATTTGGGTTTCTGGGAAAGATATTCAAATTAGCATTTCTTCCAAAAAGAAAAGAACACTAATCCTATCTGATGCCATTAGTAGTTAAGATATGCTAATTTGCGTATATTTTTCCCAGTAACACAGAGCAGAGTCAGTTGGACTACAGTACTTCTCATGCATACTAGATGGTCAGCCTAATGAGAAAGAGAACCCCTAAGACCCTGACAAAGGCACTCAGCTAACCAACGCAATTTTCTCTTTTGTCATTTTTTTGTCCTTTTGGTAGGTGAACTGACTTTCACATCTGATTCAGAGACGTGTAATATGGGGACATTCAATATGAAGTAGTGTTGTTCTTTTGGAAGGAGAACTGAATTGAACATCTCTTCCAGTTGAGTGTTACGTCTCTTTATCTCTCTCCCTCCATTTTACAGACAATTGTGGGGGAGAGGAGCATGCCAAAGGGAGAGAGAACACCAGAGATAATTTTTGTCATGCTCCGCCCCCTCAGGCCCTAGAGTAGCTATAACGCACTGTATAGGTTTTGCCTGGAATGTTCTTTAAAATGTAATTTCTCCTTTCTGTTCTTGCTTTCAGCATTTGGTTTTACTTTGAAGACAATTAAAATACATCCGCTGCTGATTTCTACCATATCCCCAACAGCTGCTGTGCTTTAGTAATAATTTCACCCTCACATTTAAGGGATTTGTAATATGAAATCTCACATTACATTTTGTCAGATGACATTTACATGCCTTTGAAAGCATGTGTGTTGGTCTAAATCGCTTTCTCATGTAACAAATCCACAGTGCTGTTCTCCTTTATAAACAAACTTAAGTTTTTTTTACATGCATATAATACAGTATTTTCTAAGTGTCTGTTTTTTTCTGCATAGCAGGTCATGACTACAGTTCTTCCGATTTTTTTTTTTCTAAATACATTTTCTTAAAAAGGTTGTGGCAAGTTTTCAAGTTATTCCCTGTCCATAGAAACTATCTGACATGGCAGAGTACATCTTTGGATTGATGGGGTTTTAGAGATGGGAACCTCATTGCTCAGTTAGTGATCCCCTATTCATAGGTTGAAAATAAAAATAATTTGGCACAACCCCTTTAAAGGGAGCCTGTTACCAGAAAATTCTCTATTAAACCAGGCCAGACCCTCCCTTTCCTTGATTGAGAGGGCCAGGATCCTGCATAGTCATCTCACCTGGCCCATTCAGTCAAGAAAAAGATGGAGGGCCTCACAGAGGAAGTAGGAGCAGTGGTGCACAGTGATTTGGTCCCACCCTCAGTGCACTTAACTACTCATTTGCATATGGCTACAGGTGCCACCACCATCAACACATGTATACACGGGGTCACCAGTCCCCTCCCTAACCCCCTCAGGGCAGTGCAAACAGGGCTCTCACACAAGTCATCAACAGGGAAACTCTCTTGACTATCTGCCATAGGGTGTGATGGGGTTTTCTTGCCACTTCTTAGGAAAAAGGAAGGTGCCCCTCTAGGAATGGGCAGTAAAGACTCACTGAAAGCCTTCTTTGGGGCTGCAAGGAGGAGGAGCAGGAGGAACACTGTGACCCCTGGCTCCACTGCATGGTGTCAGAATCTGAAGTTACCTCCATATCATCCTGCTGCGACTGAGAGGAGGAGTCAGCCATCCAGTCCACAATCTCATCCTCTTTCTCCTCAACTATAATGTTGCGCTTTTCTGAAGCCAGCAGGGACAACTGCAGCCTACTGCTACTACTGGATGGATAGTTGGTGCTGCTAATACCCACATTCTGGATCTGGGTTTTTTGTTTGGAACCCTTCTGTAGCCTCGACATTTTTGAGCCTCTCACATAATGCTGTGCACTACCCTGTGTATTGGTGTAGTAATCACATATACCGTATTTTTCGCCCTATAAGACGCACTTTTTTTCCCCCAAAAGAAGGGGGGAAAATGCGGTGCGTCTTATAGGGCGAATACAAGTGAGCGCTTCCATAAGGAAGCTCTCACTTGTACATAGGGACCCCCATCAGACCTCAGATCAGCCCACCCAGCCACTTATAATAATCTTACTTACCTGTCCTGCCGCTGCCCTCTGGTCCGCGCTCCGCTCTCTTCCCTCCCGGCGCGCACTATGACCTGACGCTGCAGCGTCAGGTCATAGTGCGCGCCGGCAGGGAACAGAGCGGAGCGTGGATCGGAGGGCAGCGGCAGGACAGGTAAGTAAGATTATTATAAGTGGCTGGGTGGGCTGATCTGAGGTCTGATGGGGCACAAGACGCTGCTCTGAGGTCTGATGGGGGCACAAGAAGCTGCTCTCAGGTCTGATGGGGGCACAAGACGCTGCTCTCAGGTCTGATGGGGGCACAAGATGCTGCTCTCAGGTCTGATGGGGGCACAAGATGCTGCTCTGAGGTCTGATGGGGGCACAATATGCTGATCTGAGGTCTGATGGGGGCACAATATGCTGATCTGAGGTCTGATGGGGGCACAATATGCTGATCTGAGGTCTGATGGGGGCACATTCTGCTGATCTGAGGTCTGATGGGGGCACATTCTGCTGATCTGAGGTCTGGTGGGGGCACATTCTGCTGATCTGAGGTCTGATGGGGGCACATTCTGCTGATCTGAGGTCTGATGGGGGCACAATATGCTGATCTGAGGTCTGATGGGGGCACAATATGCTGATCTGAGGTCTGATGGGGGCACATTCTGCTGATCTGAGGTCTGATGGGGGCACATACTGTTGATCTGAGGTCTGATGGGGGCACATTCTGCTGATCTGAGATCTGATGGGGGCACATTCTGCTGATCTGAGGTCTGATGGGGGCACAGTGGGCTGATCTGAGGTCTGGTGGGCACACAGTGAGATGGTATGGGGGCACAGGGGGCTGATATGGGGCCATAGTGGGCTGATCTGAGGTCTGTTGGGGGTCTGACATGGAGGGCTGATGGAGTTCTGACATGGAGGGCTAATAATGGGGTTTGATGTGATGTCCTGAAATTTATGGGCAGTCGGATAAGAGGATCTGCTGAAAAATATTTTTTTCTTATTTTCCTACTCTAAAACCTAGGTGCGTCTTATGGGCCGGTGCGTCTTATAGGGCGAAAAATACGTATATGCAGATAGTTTGAATATAATCAACAACCCTTTACCCCCACCCCAACCCCAAAAAAAACACCTGAAAACGTGTGAATAAAGGGAAACAGATTTGGGCCTAAATTCGTTATCACTCTCAGATACTTTTGTGTGCTACCCTGTGTATTGGTGTAGTAATCATTTATATATGTTGCTAGTTTAAATATAATCAGCAACCTCAATAAAAAAAAAAATATTGGAGGTTGTGGACACAGAACTAAAGGGAAACGGATTTAGACTTAAATTTTGTGTGCCCGTCTGTGTATTGGTGTTGGTGACCTATATGGTGGTTTAATGAAATTGAAGTCCCAAAAAAATGTAAATTTCAACTGTATGTAGAAATAAATGAATGGATGATTAAGGGTCAGGTCTCACGCTCAATTTTACATTAAGATTCGCAGGTAGATTGCTGCTCTACCTTGTGTTTTGCTACAGTAATCACGTCTATATATGCTGGTTAATTAAATTGAACCCCCCTCAAAAAAATTAAATTCCAACCGTCTGGAAATGGGATTCACAGAAACAGACGTTTGAGGCCTGACGGTCAATTTCTCGTAATCATTTACAGGTAGATTGTTGCCCTACTCTATGTCTTGTAGTAGTCACATATATATGCTGGTTTAATTAAATTTAATAGTCCCAAAAGAAAATTAAATTTAACCCCTTCCCGGATGCCATACGGCTATATACGTCCTATTTGCACATGCCCCGTGCAGATAGCACGTATATACACGTGCAGGCAGCGCTTTAATCCCAGCGCTGATCAGCGCTGGGATTAAAGCTCCTGCTCCTGCAATCTAGCAGGAGCAAGTCGGGTCCCGGCTCACAGACAGAGCGAGGACCCTGGGTAGAAGACAGGAGCGGTTTATTACCGCTTCTGCCTTCTCCTGTGCCGGAGGAGAGCCTTACCTGAAGGCATGCCGGAGGGAGCAGGAAGCGGCAGAGCCTCTTCCTGTGTTAGTCCCGGCGGGTCACGTGACCGCCGGGTGTCTCGGTCTAAGAGCAGAGCTGCAGGGTCTAAGGAGACCCTGATCAGCTCTGCCTGTGTGTAATGAGCCCCCAGGGGGCTGTTTTCCCCTGTAACTGGGGCTCCTGTGGATGCCCCAGTTACAGTGGAAATAGTGGGGAAAAAAAAAAAAAAATCAATGTCCTCCAGAGGTCTTTTAATGAACTCCTGGGGGACATATTATGTGCCAAAAATAAATTTAATATAAAGTTTAAAAAATTATAATAAAAATACAAATAAAAAATGTAAAAAAAAAAATTACAAATGCAGTCGCCAACAGAAACCGTCACCATATTCGCCCCGTTCAATAAAACATATACATGTTATATATCAAAACGATCGTCACCAAATAGGGAACCTATTGAAATAATTAATTTTTGTGTCAGTTTTAATATTTAAGAAAAAAAAAGCTATAATTAAAAAAATGTACTTTTTTTTTTATAAGAATTAGCAGTTTGCCTCAAAATGAAACCTAAAATATAAAAAAAATCTCTAAAAAAAACATTCTAATAAAAAGTCCTAAGTGTCAAGTAAAAAAAATTGCAAAAATTATTTTGGTAGTCAAACAAATAAAAAAATTCGGGTCACTAAACCAACACGTACACAAAATCTAAAAAAGTTGCCTGGACATTCAGGCCATTTTTAGGCCCGGTCATGAAAGGGTTAAACTGTGTGCAAATGGGATTCAAGGAAATGGACAATTGAGGCCTGATGCTCAATTTCTTGTTATCACTCACAGGTAGATTGCTGCAATAATTACATATTTATACTGGTTAATTAAATTGACCCCCCCCCCCCCCAAAAAAAAAAATTATTGAATTTCAACCGTGTGCAAATTGAATTCATGAAAACAGACGATTGAGGCTTGATGCTCAATTTCACGTTAACTCTCATAGGTACCATAGATTGCTGCTATACCATGTGTTTTGCTGCAGTAGTCATGTATATATACTGAATCAACACCTATATAATAAGCAATGGTAAGATATGGGCAAGGGGTCAAACCTATAATACACAAACCTACAAAAAGGACCACCAAAGCCACGATTCAAAAAATACAATGCTTTATTAGACCAAGTTACATAAAACTTATATCACAAGACAATCATAAAAATAGTGGATGTCATATTAATGTGAGGATACCCTGGTGAATACATACATAAAATGACAGCAGCCCAGCAAGATCCATTATATAATAGCCAAAATCAACATGTGCCTAGATATCCGCATCATGAAAATGCCTAGTGCAAGCCTCCAATGAAATAATCACATGATGTCAAGATACCACTCAGTAATAACATACGGCTAAAGGGCCAAATGGGCCCAAAATGGCAGCTAAGCTGACACAACAATAAAATACATGTGGATACCCACCAGAGTATGTACCCATACTCTCGGGTACATACTCTGGTGGGTATCCACATGGATTTTATTGTTGTGTCAGCTTAACTGCCATTGTGGGCCCATTTGGCCCTTTAGCCGTGTGTTATGATTGAGTGGTATCTTGACATCATGTGATTATTTCATTGGAGGTTTGCACTAGGCATTTTCATGATACGGATATTTAGGCACATGTTGATTTTGGCTATTATATAATGGATGTTGCTGGGCTGCTGTCATTTTATGTATGTATTCACCAGGGTATCCTCACATTAATATGACATCCGCTATTTTTATGATTGTCTTGTGATCTTTTATGTAACTTGGTCTAATAAAGCATTGTATTTTTTGAATCGTGGCTTTGGTGGTCCTTTTTGTAGGTTTATGTATATATACTGGTTAATTAAATTGAACCCCCCCCCCCCCCAAAAAAAAAAAGGTGTGGAAATTGAATGAACGTAAATGGATGATTGAGGCTTGATGCTCAATTTCACATTAGCACTCACAGGTAGATTGCTGGTATACCTTATGTTTTGCTGGTGTAATTACATATATAAATTGACAACCCCCACAAAAAAAAACAAAAAAACATTTCTGTGAAAATTGGGGAAACAAATGAAAGTATTTCCTTGCAGGTCTGCACGTCAGCAGCTGCAGTTCTACTAGGAGATACAGCAGCCCCAGCCCTTCACTCCTTCCTCCCTGGCTGTCGGCTTCCTTGCCCCCCTATTCTACACACACAATCCTTCTTCTTTGTAATCCTAGCCTTTCTCTTCACTCCCCCTGGTGGTATGGCACTATGATAGACGCTTGATTGATTTCTGACTGTCCCTGGCTCCCTAGGATCATGCCGTTTTAGTAGATTCTTCCAAAACGAACCTGAAAATATTTGGGTACGTCTGCTTTCCGGAAAATGCTCATACTTAGTCCCCATCCAACCTGACAGAGCTTGAAAGAATCTGCAGAGAAAAATGGCAGAAAATCCCCAAATCCAGGTGTGCAAACAGTGAAGGCTGTAATCGCTGCCAAAGGTGCTTCAACTGAGTACTGAGTAAAGGGTCTGAATATTTATAGCACAAGACTGCAACATAACAAAAAGTGAGAGGGTTTGAAAACTTAGGCGACGGTACAGATCTTCTTTTATAATTTGTACCATCTTTGTTCCATGTTTGAGTTCTTCCCCTGTATTTGTTTTTTTATTTTTGACTTTTTTCTCATGTTGCAGAAATACAAATGTAAAAAATACAAAGGACATACGCTCAATGCTAATTGTGAACTTTGCAAAAACGGAATGTGCATTTTGATTTCAGCCCTTTGATATGTTGGCTAAAAATGATGCTAATACAGATCTGCATATTGGAAAAAAATCATGTAGCATGGAGTGCATGTAGTCTGTATTTATGGCACATGACTGCTGAGGCCAGTTATTGTCTGCAGCAGTTCTGGGGATGTGTGAGAACCACTGGAACATTGCTGCTGCACTGATGGGACATTTAACAAATATGTAAAGTTTTATTTGATAACATTTTGTTCTGACAGATTAATTTCATAAACTCTAGGACAAACTCTTTAAGGATTTCTGCGGCTGTATTATGACCATTTATCCAGGCCCAACCATGGCCTAATGGCCTGAACTAATAGTATCATAGGTATCTATGACACTATGAGCTGTGATGAGACTGGAATGAGTGTCAAACCAGTCAAAGGGTGACAATAAAATACTTAAAAAGAGGAACAAACCTAACAGTACTTATAAAACACAAGTAGGAGATGTTATGGCAAGTAGTAAATCCCAGGTGCCTACAGTATTACTCATTTTATGTTAGATTTGAAATTGACTTCTGCTGGTATTGGTATGTTCAGATATTTGACTCCCTTATATCTTTCTGTTTGCTATGTTGGTGCTGCCTATTTTTTGGAATATAATGATGGGAAATCTCTCTACTTTTTCCATTTTACTTTTCCGCTCACTTCTTCGTAACTGGCATAGCCACTGTACAATGAAGTCACTCAGTGGCCACTGCTAAAGATGAAAGTTGTCCTACTGCCCCTCATTACCAATTTTGATATGTATTAAATTCCTTTAAATGTGATTATAAGCTAATACCGTACTTTATCTTCTGGCTAGCACATTGAGGGTTAACTCTTATTGCTTTAGGGTTATCAGGCAGTCGTGGGCCCAGTCCCCTGGGTTCATCCTCCTCCCTGGGTGAGTCTGGAGTTGGTGAGCAAGCAGTAAGCAAGAGACATACAGCCAAGCGGTTGGGGCCTAAGGAGGATACCACTTCAGCCATCCATCTATACAGAGAGTGTGGAAAGTAACTTTATTGACGGTTTAACAACCATATTGGTTGGTGAAGTACGACTGCTGTGAAGGTAATGCACAAGTACTGGCTTTGGACTTCTCAGCATTTTGACTAGAGTTAGGAACCTGGGGTCTCTAGTCATATTGGAAAGAGTCAGATACAGGTCTGGTAAAGGACTACACTCTGCATGGGTACTGTAGAACCACATTTTGGGACAACGTTGTGAGCATATAGTGTGCCACAAGGCTGGGCTAAATTAAAGCATAGCAAAGCTAAAAGAGTGTATCGGGATGTGGAGTTTGCCTTCTTTGTTCTGACAGAAATTTGTGGAAAACTATTGCCAAGAGTTTCAGTAAAGACATGGATACTGGTTTCATCAATCTGGCCGTATCATTGTACAGCTCCTCCATCTACCTGCCTTGCACCCCACAAAGCACCAACACCAAGGCCACCCCGAACCACCAACAGGCAGGAGACCCCCAAACCAGTTTGTGCCCTGAGGGGAAGAAGGGTGTCCCCCGTCCCTTCACTGTGCACACAGCTATTGGGGAGTGCCAGAGCGGGAATAACCGCCACTGCCAGGACTACCACCCCCTTTCCTCTCCACCTAGCTCCTTCCCATGCCGGGCCTGATGTTGCAACATGATCTGTTTGCCGTTGTTCTTACATGGTTTCTTTGGCACATGTGTTTGGTCCTAGATACAGTATTTCAGTTGGAATACATATTCAGACAAATCTCCTACATCTTTCCAAAACTGTTTTTGTAACTGCTACTAAGTGGTCATGCGTGTTAAGCCCCATGCACAGGGCATATTAAGAATCTGTGCTGAATGTAAGGCAGGAGCCATATCTTGCTGTAAGCCCATACTGTACATCTGTACGCCTCTGATTTTGTTAGAGTTTTTCCCTTGAAGATTTCACATAAATCCATTGTGCCATGTTTTTTCCCATTTATGAATGCTTTTACAGTGTAGACACTATGTAATGTCCCATAGAATGCTTACGGAACTGTAATATGTGCGCAGTGCTTGCACATTTATTTGCTATTGCAGTGAGCCCCTGAGGAGCCGATGCAGAAAATGGGAGTGGCATTGGTCCTGATGAGGTGTTGTGTCACGGTGTACTTGATCAGGCCGTTATTCCCTGGGGTTCAGTGCAAGGGAAATGTAGTTTGAAGAATCAGGTCAGAAGTATAACAGTCTCTCTTACCTAGTGCAAAATATAACTTGTGGCACATCCAGCAGTATTAAGTACAAAGTGCAGTTTCTGGCACCAGATGAGGAGGTATGGTGGCTGCTGGTGTGGCAAATTGATTGCACTTGTAGATATGGGTATCCACTGTGATACAGGCTTTAAGTTAGTATGGCCTGGTAGTTGTTCTAGGTGATGGGTGTCTCATCCATATTCCCTCACCTGCAGCAGGGTCTGTAAAGAGATGATTTTGTTGATAACTGTAGGTGTAAGCATACTGAAGCTTCTTGAAAGCAACGTTCTTGACTCTGAGATCTTCACTCCAAAAGAATGCCACAGGAGAATTGGGTATGCTCACTTGGAGTAGGATCTTTGGCATGTGCTTCCTTCCTCCACTCTGTATGGACTTAAACTCGCCCTCCTTGCAGGAAGTAGAAACAGCCCACTCTTACCAAGAGCGGAGGAACAAGGTGGTTAGCCCTGTTTCTGCCAACCATTTCGAACCATACCTCTTCTAGTTGTAATGAACGGCAAAACAATACATGATATTAACATCACATGACAGTACATATAAAACAATTGCAGATAACCCAAGGTCTGGGGTACTGCACTATATAGATCCACAGGCAGATTAGCTTGATTGTAATTCAATAGAGTTAAATCACTGTTTTTAAGTGGAATCTGCAGGAATAATTAGCAAAATCTGCATCACATTCTTTATTCTGTGCAGATATTTTCCTAAGCTGGCAGCACGGGCAAGAACTTGGCAGATGAATTTTCATGTTGACAAATGTAAAATAATGCACTTCTGTAATCGTATTACTGCATATACTATAAATAGAATAAAATTCGGGACAACAGAAAAAGAAAAGGAGTTTGGTATTTTGGTTACAAGAACAAGATAAGCAGCAGTACTCAATGTCAGGCAGCAGCTGCAAAAGCAAATACGTTTTAGGGTGTATAAAAAGACAAAAAAAAACATGCTCTTATTGTATTATTATTACCCCTCTAGAAATCTCTTGTAAGCCCACATCTTGAATGTGGGATTCAGTTTTTGACTCCACATTCTAGCTCTAGAGGGTTCACAGGCGAATAGCTACATCTTTTAGTAGGATGAAAGATCTAACTTATAATCAGACTTAAAAAAATCTGGCTTGTCTTGCTTGGAAAACACATAAATACATGTGCTTCAGTACAAAGAACTGGCACATGATTTATTTGTTACAAGGACTTTACAAAGGACCAGAGGACATTCTTTGATTGTGGAGGTAAGTAGATTTAAATATCAGTACAGGAAAGGATTCTTTACAGTTAAAGGAGCGAAACTGTGGAATGTCCTGCTCCAGGAGGCAGTAATGGCAGGTACTATGTCAACATGGTTTAGATGTTCTTTTTACTGCTGCCTCAGAATCTGTATCTCTCCATGTACTGAGGGGCCATCCTTCCTGGTGGCAGACTGTGAGGATAGTGTTTGGTGCCCCTCCCTTATTTTATTGCCCCCTCCCTTTCCTCAGTGTATACTTCTTGTGGGTTATGTCTTTGTCTACTTTGTAAGTTTGGGTTTTCGGGAGCTGCTCACAGTTTCAGTTGTCTTTCTGGTCAAGGCGATGACCTTCTTTTGTTATGTTTTTCTTTTTGTCCATCTCACAAGTTGTTCCATTTTTTTTGTATTCTTTACCCACTGTATTATGGCTATATGTTAGCTTGCTTATACTTTGATTGTGTACATTGATAATATTTTGCTGTACATTCATTGAGCTTTTCTACATGTTTTAGCTCCACGCAAGTCATAAATGGCATCTCTTAGTATATACCTGATTGCTCTTTTATGTGTTCTTTTTCCCAAAAAATTTATATAAACCCATTGTAAATAAAAAAAAAGTGCTAGGTGCTTATCTAATAGCACATAGAACTGAGGGTTATAATTTATCTACCAATTAATGTTGCATCGAGAAAGGTCAATCTCGATGGACCTTTGTCTGTTTTCAACCTAAACTGTAAAATACTTCATTTACATGCATTGTCGGAAGAATGTCAATGGATTCGGTCAAGATTCAGTTGCAGAATCCATATCTAAAGGTGGCCATATACATGAGTCTAAAGCTGATGAAAATGGACAATTTCGACCAAAACGAACATTTGTTGGTTGTAATTTAGCAATGAATGAATGTTTTATCAGACAGATGACCATTATCGTTTGAAAAGAAGTCGGCTTTGGTGAATATTTTTGTCCAATAGCCAGACAAAAGATGTTTAGTTCAAGGAAAAATTGTTCATGAACAAAAGTTCTTTCTTTGAAAGAACATTCCCAGAAAGATCTTCCATCCATCAGCCAGTTTCATTGAACATGTATGGTCTGTGAGAACAACTGTAATGGCCAATATGGAGTAAAATGTGACTGCGAACAGATCGTACACCAGATGTTTGTTCAACTGGAGTTCAACCATCAACCAACTTCTATCTAATGTGCATGGCCAGCTTTAGTCCTTAGAGGATCCTAACTGTCTGAACACAGCCTTGGACTGAATTTATATGTTTTCATTTTGACCATCAATCAGACCAATAATTAAGGACAGTTGATCTAAGACCTACACAAAGATTTGTTCTGGTCTTCAACATATATCTGTCTTGACCAAAGATATTCATCTGACCATTGCCTAGGTATCTCACTGGGTTAATATTGATGCTGGTAAAACAGTTTAGTCAAAATTCTGAACTTATCTGGAGCTGTTTGGTCTTTCCTTCTCTTGGTTGTCATTAGCTCAACTAGGAAGTTGCATTACTTAACGTTCCCATGTGATTTTATCCTCAAGATCCCTACATCTAACAGTCATGAGTAGGCCAGTGACATCAGCCATGCAATGATGTCACAAAACACCACGTAAATGTATTTATGTTCTGTCAGAATTGGACAAGATAAACCAGAGAGTATAGACCCTGAAGTAAACACGTTGTGACATATTATGTTCCTAACAACATATGTAAAGCATTGAGTGCTCATTAAATCACAGTTCACAGTAATAGTTGAACTTGAATGTTCTCCGTCTGTCCAGGAAAGAACGTCGTCAACTACAAAGACAGTGTGGATGGATTTCACAGTTCACTACACAAGAGGGATAAAAGCAAGAGAAGTCTGTAGTGAAGCTTTCAAACTGTGGATTAAATCGTTTCTTCATTCTGAGGCATGTGAAATGTATGACACAATTTCTGGGATCAGGCCAGGACCTTCTGACTATCTGCTGAATAACTTCTGGTTGAGGGTTTGGAAGGACCTGATGCATCTATCAATTGTGTTGATGCATTACGTTTCCATGTTACATCCTCCCTGGATCCTGGTTGTGTTTTTTTTTTTTTTTTTGCACTGGGACATCATTTTTCTCAGGTTTTCAGGCTCAAACAAGGCAAACATACTTGTAGACCCCAAACAACCAGACATTTCAGTCATCGACCTTCTTCAGTAGTATATCCTGTGCATCATGGAGTAGTATCTGGAGTGCATGCCTGGTATCAGGCACTACCTTCAGGTAGTCACCCAAGACACTGCTCCCCTGGCCAAAGGACATATTGCTAGAGAAGGTCTATATGACCAAAACATCTGGTTTCTTTGGGCCTACATGTTTATTTAAAA
This sequence comes from Rhinella marina, assembly GCA_900303285.1. Taxonomy (NCBI): domain Eukaryota; kingdom Metazoa; phylum Chordata; class Amphibia; order Anura; family Bufonidae; genus Rhinella; species Rhinella marina. The sequence goes on from ONZH01021796.1 coordinate 83,430, forward strand.
CTCACATTGAACATGTGTGTGGCCACTGGTTCAGACGAACCACAGTCAGTCCACAAAATGTGGCTGTGTGAAAACAGATTTAAGAGAAACTAGGAATTATTTCCACAGTAATTTAGACATGAAATTTTCTTTAAGAGTTATTTCTGAGAATTTTATATTGATGATTTGATGAATTTTATATTGATGACAGGATAGGTCATCAATATCAGATTGGCCAAGGACGAGACCTGGCACCATCACAGATCAGCTGTAGGAAGTAGCCAGAAATAGGCTCCAGGACTACACGACTCCATCCATTGTGTTGTGGATGGAGCGGGTTACTGCATCACTGCAGTAAAAAAAACAGTAAACCCCTTTAAGTTCTTTCTGCCTTAACATTAAGTGTATGTTAAAAAATAGTAAATATGTATTGTAAGGGTATTTTTAAGTGACTGATTCGTTCTCCCCTTTAATTTTGTTTAATACTCTAATAATAGTAATAGTTTATAAGTTTCCCTTGTAATTAAGTGGGTAAGAGATAGTAACCCTCCCCCATTGTGCTGATAAGACTACATTCCTGAGTGATCTCAGAGACATGAGTGATGCACATTGGAGGAGGGGCTAACAGGTTAAAACTCTGCTACCCACATTTTCTCAGGAGACTCCACCAGGCCCTCCATTCTAGGTGGAATGTGAGTATGACTTACCCTATTTTTCTTGTACACCCTGGGGTGTCAGTCATGTGTTATACCTGGGTAGACAGCCATGGGTTTTAGCATGATCAACGTAGTCTCCACCCCATTTAGGCTAGTGATGTTTATTTACTTTTTATTATTCTATATGTGATTTCTTTGTGTTATCATATATTTAATCACTTAGTAATATATTTATTCACGTAGCCTACATAAACTTATTCTCAAATCTTTCTAATTCACTTTACGTTACAAATACATTGCAAATTTCCCACCATGGAATTGGGGGCAATGGACCTAGGCCTGTGGTTCATAGATGCTGCAGATTTCCACTGCGGCTCTTGCAATGCATAAGATTAACTCTGTGGAAACTCTGCATGTACCGCGTAAGGATTTTGGACCCCCCGTGTGGATGTATCGGCACACATCAGCAAGCTGACTCCGCCTCTTATGGTTTCCATTCATTTCAATGAGTTATTACATACTGCATGCAGTTTCGACTCTGCTTTATTTTATGCTCTATTTCATTCGTAAAATAGCCTACATGATGTTGTTTTCCCACATGTACAAGTCACTTTGCAAAGCTCTCCAGCTTCCGCTGTATTATCCGACTGATCTTCGCTAATAGCTCTGCAAATTAAGATATCCCCTGAAAAACAATTACATTTCCTTCTAATCAGCACTTGCCTATTAGCTGAGCTGTATATATAGCAAAACAGATGTGTTTTATTAATAATGGAATAGCAGCTAACCAGGCAGGGCTTTGGGCCAAAATTGACTAAATGTTGTTAAACCATAGCACACTCTAAAGAGACATTAAAAATTAAAGGAAGTACTTTATACTCCCACGTTAAAAACCTGAAAATCTCAATGGCTTTCATAGACTGAGAAATTAAAGACTAAAACACATGATCCCTGAGTGCCCTGAAATATCCCACATATGTTTTTTTTCTGGTAACCATTTGGCGTATTTATTTTATACTATTTATTGAGAGTTACTACTAAAACTACATTGAACCGTGCAAGTTTCTCCTAATACCCCAAAGATTTGTTCTTTCTTACATTTAAAAGTATAACTGTAAATTCATACTTGATGGACTTGCAGAAATATATAATAGAATCGCTTGACTCATTAAGAACAGAGGCAAATTTGTTTTTAATGTTATAGTTAGGCAGATTTTTTGTGATTTTTGGTTTAATTGTCCATGTCACTAGCGCTCTCTCTCTCTCTCTGTATATATATATATATATATATATATATATATATATATATATATACACTCACCGGCCACTTTATTAGGTACACCATGCTAGTAACGGGTTGGACCCCCTTTTGCCTTCAGAACTGCCTCAATTCTTCGTGGCATAGATTCAACAAGGTGCTGGAAGCATTCCTCAGAGATTTTGGTCCATATTGACATGATGGCATCACACAGTTGCCACAGATTTGTCGGCTGCACATCCATGATGCGAATCTCCCGTTCCACCACATCCCAAAGATGCTCTATTGGATTGAGATCTGGTGACTGTGGAGGCCATTTGAGTACAGTGAACTCATTGTCATGTTCAAGAAACCAGTCTGAGATGATTCCAGCTTTATGACATGGCGCATTATCCTGCTGAAAGTAGCCATCAGATGTTGGGTACATTGTGGTCATAAAGGGATGGACATGGTCAGCAACAATACTCAGGTAGGCTGTGGCGTTGCAACGATGCTCAATTGGTACCAAGGGGCCCAAAGAGTGCCAAGAAAATATTCCCCACACCATGACACCACCACCACCAGCTTGAACCGTTGATACAAGGCAGGATGGATCCATGCTTTCATGTTGTTGACGCCAAATTCTGACCCTACCATCCGAATGTCGCAGCAGAAATCGAGACTCATCAGACCAGGCAACGTTTTTCCAATCTTCTACTGTCCAATTTCGATGAGCTTGTGCAAATTGTAGCCTCAGTTTCCTGTTCTTAGCTGAAAGGAGTGGCACCCGGTGTGGTCTTCTGCTGCTGTAGCCCATCTGCCTCAAAGTTCGACGTACTGTGCGTTCAGAGATGCTCTTCTGCCTACCTTGGTTGTAACGGGTGGCAATTTGAGTCACTGTTGCCTTTCTATCAGCTCGAACCAGTCTGCCCATTCTCCTCTGACCTCTGGCATCAACAAGGCATTTCCGCCCACAGAACTGCCGCTCACTGGATGTTTTTTCTTTTTCGGACCATTCTCTGTAAACCCTAGAGATGGTTGTGCGTGAAAATCCCAGTAGATCAGCAGTTTCTGAAATACTCAGACTAGCCCTTCTGGCACCAACAACCATGCCACGTTCAAAGGCACTCAAATCACCTTTCTTCCCCATACTGATGCTCGGTTTGAACTGCAGGAGATTGTCTTGACCATGTCTACATGCCTAAATGCACTGAGTTGCCGCCATGTGATTGGCTGATTAGAAATTAAGTGTTAACGAGCAGTTGGACAGGTGTACCTAATAAAGTGGCCGGTGAGTGTATATATATATATATTTAACTTTTGAAATGCCCGCTAGACCCAATATTATCTTGAGATTCGCTGTTATGTACAGTAACGTTTTAGTACCCAGCCAATTATCTGCTGGTGGGTAACATGTTTAGACACCATCATGGCAATTCAGGACAGGCATAGATAGAAGCCTATATCATACAGTTTCAAGTGTATTTGTCACACACAGCACAATACATAGTATAATGTGCGCTGTGTATGACAAACTTGAAACCTACAGCCACAGGTGCCAGAGTTAAGCTGTAAGAAAGGGAATCAGGAGAGAGACATGGTTTCTAGCAAACGTCTGAGTGTCATCTACTCAGCGGGGTCTTGATAGCTTGGTCACTTGATCACTCTGCTGACTTAAATACGCCACGGCTTACAAATCTTCCACAGCCTGAGACCCTTCAGTATCCCAGGGGCAATGATATCCTCCTATTTGAGATGTCTCTGGCCTGGAGGAGTGGGAGACGGATCGCATGCTCTCTCACTTCTCACCTATTACTCTAAAACTGACATGGCAAGAAGTTGGACCAAGAAAAAAAAGAGCACAGTCCCAATCAGGAACTAAATAAAGTGTAATACAAATAATATAATTCAAAAAAAGAAATCCTGCACTGGTAACAGTTGTTTTAACCCCTTAGTGACCACCATTACGCCTTTTTACGACGGTCACTAAGGGGCCTTAGGCTGGGTCACCTCCTGTTTACATGTCTCCCATGCAGCGGAGAGCTGGGGCTCAGCTCTCACATGAGAGGCCCCCATCAGCTGAAGCGCCGATGTGGGCCGTTTAACCCCTTAGATGCTGCGGTTATCTAAGTGGTCTTAAATGAGATTGTGGGGTGCTGATGTCTGTGCACGGCAGCCTGGATGAAAACGAAGGCCCCAGGCCTGCCTGCAGTCTTTCCCTGTGGTGTTTGCCATCAGGCTATGCTTCTCTGCCGCACCCTGATAGTGACTGTCAGTATTTGGTATTGTTGGGTTCTTAATGACCCATGCTACATAAGTATCATGTAAATTATCCCGTATGGTGAACGCTGCTTTTTTGTCTATTCACCACCAAAAAAAATTAAATAAATAAATAAATAAATAAAAGTGATCAAAAAGTGTTATGTTCCCCAAAATGATACCTATAAAAAGTACAAGTCATCCTGCAAAAATCGGACCCTCACACAGCTCCGTAGAACAAAAAAATTAAGTTATGGGTCTTGGGATGCAGCAATGTCCTGTCTGCTGCAGCTGGTGGCAGTTGAAGGATAGAACTGAGCATGTGATTCCATCTCAATGAATAGGACAGAGAAATTGAAAAAAGAGCAAACAACAGGTGGCGCCATACAGATAAATTTCATTGAATAACTGAGTACATTTTTTAATTACATGCAATCACAAAACTATTCAGATCCATGTGCTGCTTTTGAAACTGTAGAATATTATTCGTGGGATAACCCCTTTAACTTTAAAGGGTTATTTCCATCTAAAAATGACTGGCATATTTGCAGGATATGTCATAACTGGGCACATGCTGTCCATGTAGAAATGACTGTGGGATTGTGACCCACATGCAGGCCCATGCAGAATCTATTGAATATCCGTAAATGTTTAAAGGGGTTCTCTGAGAAGTAAGAAAATGGAAATGCGTAAATCTGACTTTATTATAAATATATTCCCAAATACATTTCATTAGCTATATTGGTTCGTTTTGTCTAGAGAACAATCATTAGGAGCAATAAAATGTCCGCCGTCCTATTAGTGCACACAAAACCTGTCCTAATCACACAGGAGGACAAGTTACTTCACAAAACTGAACTAAAGAGCTGCCTCATCCTCCTCTCTGCTCTAACTGTTAGAGATTATGATTCTGAATACAGTTTAATAAGATCTTCAGATGAATACATGGAGTTCATGAGGAGACATGAAGTACTGAGAGGAGGTGGAGATAATGTGCAGCAGCACTTGTATACAGTCTCCATTACCACAGTCTACCCTGTCCATCCTCTCTGTACTTCATGTCGCCTCATGAGCTCCATTCCTACAGAGATTCAGCTGAAGTTATCATCTATATTCAGGATCATAATCCCTGACAAGCAGAAAGGAGGATGAGGCAGCTCTTTACCTCAGTGCTCTGAAGTAACTTCTCCTGCTGTGTGGTTAGGACAGGTTTTGTGTGTATTAATAGGATGGCGGCCATTTCATTTCTCCTAATGATTGCTCCCTAGATAAAACGAGCCGTTACAACTAATAAAAGGTGTTTTGCAATATATTTATAATAAAGTAATATTAAAGTATTTTCATTTAAGATGAGAATACCCCTTTAATGTACAGTCCAAGATATATGGTTACAAAGAGTCCCTATCTGCTCTTGGACTACAGCAGCAGCAGTATGAAGGTCTGCATGCGTGTACCACTCACATATGTACATAGACTATTACTGATGCTGTCCAGAATGATATTGTCCCAGGACACAGGTTTGTAATTTACAGAAGAATGTGCCTTAGATTAACCTCTGTCTATATGTCACATTTGGTAGAGATCTATTTGTCTGGAGTTCAGTTTGCCTCTTTTTTATGGTAGTGAATGTTATATGTGAAAAATAAAGCTTCATGTTGTATAAACATTTCAAAGGCTTCAGGCACGTTTTTGGAAAGAAATAAAACCAATATTTTTGCTGCGAGGCACAATTAAAACAATCCTCTTGCTAAATACAGTTTCCAGACCAGCTTTCCTAAACACAATGGCACGTGCGAGGGTCTACGGCTTTCACAGGCAATCAGTGTGTGAGCGAATATAGTGGATGAGGGATCCTGTATATGGAAGATGCAGAAGTATGAAGGATACATATAGATCAGGGGCGTAACTACCATAGCGGCAGACCATGCGACTGCTATGGGGCACAGGGCAAGAGGGGCCCCAGTCTTAGTTGGGATCATCCCCTCTTCTACTGGAGCTGAAAACTTGGTCAGGACTCTACCCTCCAAAGGAACAATTTTTAGCAAATGAGGCAGTGGAAAAATGGCCCAAGGGTCGTTGAAAGGGTTTAGGTGGAAACCCTTCTGTCCTGTGCGGGAAAGGGGGGGGGCCTGGTTTGATCCTTGCTATGGGGCCCTTACTTCTCAATTGTATTATCATGACCTCCTGCATTGGGTCTTGTGCGGTGCAATGACATAGTCATGCACACTTGAATCCTAAAGTAAGTATCCGTGACCACGTTATCAGCTGCCGGTGAGCCAACACAGGAAGTTGCAGTCATGTGATCCTGGACCGGGATGTGGCAACTCATGTCACAGATGGGAAGAGACCTGTGGAATGCATCGCAGACGTTAGTGGATCACGGGACATAGGTGAGTATATATATATATATATATATATATATATATATATATATATATACTGGGGGCGCTAGGGGGATGGGAGCATTATATTTACAGGGGGAGAGCAATGTGTGTGTGTGTGTGTGTGTAACTATATATATATATACATACACACACACATTGCTCTCCCCCTGTAAATATAATGCTCCCATCCCCCTAGTGCCCCCAGTATATACTGGCCAGTATATACTGGCGTATAAGACTACTTTTTAACCCCTTAAAATAATGGCTACAGTGGGGGGTCGTCTTATACGCCGGATATACGGGGGCCGCACTGTGTGAGGTTTTTTTTTTTCCCCGTCAGCGCGTAGAGAGCCGCTTCCTGGGACCGCCGCGCATGCGCGGCAGTCCGCCTCTCACAGTCATTAGAAGAGGCTTAGTACGCGCTGACGGGGCGGCACGCTGTATGCTAATGCAGCCGCCCCGTCACAGCGGTCGGCGTCACAGAGCTGGGGGTCACAGGCGGCACTTACAGAAGCATGTCGGATCTTCATTAATATCACAGCATGGATGCGAGGGGAAAGCTGGCGGTGCAGTAACGCCAGATTCACCTCGCATCCATGCTGTGATATTAATGAAGAGCTTACATGCTGGTGTAAGTGTGCATATTGCTACAATAAGTGCCGACCCCGCCCCCCTTCTCCTCCCGGTGACTCCCCGCCCCTGCACTAATCCTATTGGTTATACCTCACACAGTGCGGCCCCCTGCTCTTAGCATACTGAAGTAGCATACTATTCTCTATATTCTCAGGAGGATTTTGAAGGCTTTTAAAGGGAAACTGTCATGCCAGCAAGACCTGTTACAATATCGCAGCTTACAGTTATGATCACCAGGCACTTGCTCTCTTGTTTGTTTTGCAAAGTTTTAGCTTTACCGTACATGTTTGAAACAACCTTATGTTTATAAGTGACAGTTTTGCTGCTATATACAGTACCTGCATGTCATATGCATTTGAATTAAAATTAACATGTTGAAATCAAAGCAGACTTTTTTTCATTTGGGAGAGGGGTAGTCTTATACAGTGAGTATATACCAAATTCTATATTTTTAGGGCAGAAGTTGGGGGTCGTCTTATACGCCCAGTCGTCTTATACGCTGGCATATACGGTATATATATATATATACACTCACCGGCCACTTTTTTTAGGTACACCATGCTAGTAACGGGTTGGACCCCCTTTTGCCTTCAGAACTGCCTCAATTCTTCGTGGCATAGATTCAACAAGGTGCTGGAAGCATTCCTCAGAGATTTTGGTCCATATTGACATGATGGCATCACACAGTTGCCGCAGATTTGTCGGCTGCACATCCATGATGCGAATCTCCCGTTCCACCACATCCCAAAGATGCTCTATTGGATTGAGATCTGGTGACTGTGGAGGCCATTTGAGTACAGTGAACTCATTGTCATGTTCAAGAAACCAGTCTGAGATGATTCCAGCTTTATGACATGGCGCATTATCCTGCTGAAAGTAGCCATCAGATGTTGGGTACATTGTGGTCATAAAGGGATGGACATGGTCAGCAACAATACTCAGGTAGGCTGTGGCGTTGCAACGATGCTCAATTGGTACCAAGGGGCCCAAAGAGTGCCAAGAAAATATTCCCCACACCATGACACCACCACCACCAGCTTGAACCGTTGATACAAGGCAGGATGGATCCATGCTTTCATGTTGTTGACGCCAAATTCTGACCCTACCATCCGAATGTCGCAGCAGAAATCGAGACTCATCAGACCAGGCAACGTTTTTCCAATCTTCTACTGTCCAATTTCGATGAGCTTGTGCAAATTGTAGCCTCAGTTTCCTGTTCTTAGCTGAAAGGAGTGGCACCCGGTGTGGTCTTCTGCTGCTGTAGCCCATCTGCCTCAAAGTTCGACGTACTGTGCGTTCAGAGATGCTCTTCTGCCTACCTTGGTTGTAACGGGTGGCAATTTGAGTCACTGTTGCCTTTCTATCAGCTCGAACCAGTCTGCCCATTCTCCTCTGACCTCTGGCATCAACAAGGCATTTCCGCCCACAGAACTGCCGCTCACTGGATGTTTTTTCTTTTTCGGACCATTCTCTGTAAACCCTAGAGATGGTTGTGCGTGAAAATCCCAGTAGATCAGCAGTTTCTGAAATACTCAGACCAGCCCTTCTGGCACCAACAACCATGCCACGTTCAAAGGCACTCAAATCACCTTTCTTCCCCATACTGATGCTCGGTTTGAACTGCAGGAGATTGTCTTGACCATGTCTACATGCCTAAATGCACTGAGTTGCCGCCATGTGATTGGCTGATTAGAAATTAAGTGTTAACGAGCAGTTGGACAGGTGTACCTAATAAAGTGGCCGGTGAGTGTATATATATATATATATATATATATATATATATATATATATATATAATTATATACACACACAGGGGCATTAAACTATTGGGGTAAAAGCATATATATATATGGGGGTACTAGACGGGGGGAATTATATATAATATATATATCTCTAGATAGATAGATAGATAGATACACAGGGGTATTTTACTACAGGAGGGAGAGCATTATATAATGTTCATCCACATATGACTTTAACAGTAGGGCTGGGGGATAGGAGTGCCATTGCCTCAAGCAGCAGAAAGGCTAGAATCAGTCCTGACTACATGTAGACATGCACAAACATATAAATATATATATATATGTATATATGCACCAGACACATATGGATATACACCATTAGTGTACTAGACATTCGTCCAGTCCAGCAGAAGTAAGAGCCTTATAGCAAGAGATGAGTTTGAGGGAATGGTCTTACCATCTTGTCCCTTTAGCATCTTTTTATTTATTTCATGCACTTATATAGCGCTACTATATTCCATATCGCTTTACAGACATTAGCATCCAACTAAGTTCCCTACCAGTATGTTTTGGAGTGTAACATACAGCAAACACAGGGAGAACATACAAACTCCATGCAGATGTTGTCCTTGGTTGGATTCAAACCTAAGACCCCAGCACTGCAAGGCACCAGTATTAAACACTGAGCCACCATGCTGCCCAGCATCTAGCGCAGATCATGGAGAGGACATAAGTAAGGCTAGATGGACCAGTCAGTACTTGTGCCAAAGCGATATAAAGTGCAAACTATTAAAGAGGTTTTACAGTCCTATTATACTGGTGGGCTTTTCTCAGTGTAGACCACCAATTTCTGATCAACAGGAGTCCAACACCTCGCACTCCCTCTGATCAGCCCTTCTGCAGTAGCTCCAGTGATGGAGGTTGGTGCTGGAATTCCAGCTCCATCTATTATGTGTAGTGGATGGAGTTGGTTATCATTCACTTCAGTTGGCCCAGTGCTGCAGTGCTCAGCCAAACATGTATTTGTATTCAATGGGAAGAGAGGAGAAAGCAGCTGCCAGACATCTCCCGAGAGAAAAAGGATCAGGCGAAAATATTCACTTTGCCCAACCCTTTTCTCAACACACACATTAGAATGTCGATTGAACCCGCCGTTCTTGGCAAGTTCAGTTGATGATACAGTAATGTGTATGGGGGCCTTACAGAGGTTTCCCATAAAGAACCTAATTTTTTTAAACCAGCACCTAGCTCTAAATACTTTTGTAATTGCACGTAATTAAACATTTTGTATAGCCAATGAGCTTTTCAATAAAATTTATCTGTATAGCGCCACCTGCTGTTTGTTATTTTCCTTATTCCTTTGTCCACCTCGCTGAGGTGATCGCACATGCTCAGTTTATAGTAAATCTTTAACTGTCACCAGCCATTATTTTGTTAAAGTTGTGATAGTTGCAGGAAAAGAGTTGCAAAAAGACTCACCCTCTGAGAAAGGACACTCCCCCCTCATCTGTGATTGGAAGGAACCTGCAGCAGAAAGAAAACACCCTTCTGAGCAAGGAAACCTTCCGAGCTGCCAGTTTGAAATAAATTTAGCAGAGCAATTGGAGCAATGAATGTGGAGATCTCCGGATCCATGTGAGGTACAGGGCTGATTCTAGCTTAGTTGGAAAGAGGTCGTCATGTACAATATGATCTCTGATTTTCTTTTTTTTTTGTCTTTTTACATCAATCATGGCGTAACCCCTTTAAAGGGGTTGTCCGAGTTATTTTTTTGTTCTTTATATGTTTCTAACTTGTCAGGTATAACAACTTTCCCATATACTTTGTGTTTCTAAAGCTGCTGGTTTCTCAGAGTTGACTGAGGGTCACATGACCTGTGATGTCACCTTATCTCCCTGGTCTGTGATGTTTCGTGTACAAGCCTCAAAGTTCAGATAACAGTCTGTACACGAGACGTCACTGGCCACGCCCCCTTTCTTTGCCGGGCTCCTGCTATCTGCTCTCTCCCTGGATTCCTTCAGATAAAACATTAATCCCTTCAGCCAGAACACACTGAGGGCTCAAGGTTTTATAACAAATAGTAGCTGCAGCAGTGAGAGGAGACAAATGCTGGGCAAGGAGCTATAGAAGAATTGTATTGTACAAGAACAGGTAGGGAGATTTTCCTGTGTGTATCAGCAGTGTCATTGTACAGCTGGGACTTGTAGTCCTACACAAACAACATGCTGCTGAGTATCCCAGCAGGCAGACATGTACTCACAGCACTTATATTCACTGCCTTTGCAGAGAAGGGGGAGGGGCAGAGATTGTTATTACTGCATGTAAACAAAGGCCAGAAGAGAACCAGGGAAATGAGGAAATATAGATTTTTTTTGCCTAAAACTTGCTGAACTTAGTTATATATTGCTACCCATCAGATTTACAGTGCTATATATTTTTTTTCCATAACTTGGACAACCCCTTTAAGGCTAGATAGGTGACATTCAGGTGAATCTGAGGTTGTGCACATTAGACCAGCTATCGTATACAGTACACATCTAGGGACATTGTTCTGTAAGCCTCAACATGTCCAAGGCTTTTGTTTATGCAGAAAACCTGTGCCAAAGTGAGAAAAATGCATTTCCATATGTATGAGCCATAAACACTAACACAATATCCATAATTGGTACCCAAAGGCTTTGCAATAAAAAAAATGAAGATGGATTCGATCACATTTTTCCAAAAGTAAATAAAAAAGTTTGCTCCCCAAAGACTCCCTTAAGAAAGTCCAACGATCCATCTGGCTGTATAATTACCCTGTTGTTAGACAGAAAGCAGGAAGGCGTTCACACCGTTCTCCTAGCGCGGTCCTACCAGCGTTTCAGGTGTGAAGCATTTCCAGTCCAAGCCATGTAACCGCACGAGGCAGAGGCCAACATCTGAGCGGCAAGCGGCAATGACTGGAGTGCAACTACTCTATCAAAAGCCGTCTGAAACAAATTGACTGGGCTGGAGAAATAATAACCTCGGTGCCTCTGGAAGTGGAAATGTCATCTTGTAGATTTTAGTTATTTCAGAAGTCATCTGGAACACATTTCAGGAGCGCTGTCTTGGCACACCTGGGGCTAGGCCTGGCCTTTCTTGGCAAATAAGTTTATAACAAGGTATTTATCAATAGAAAATGATAGTCAAACCAGAAATCCACACAATAGCAGCTAAGTGTTACCGAGCAGGAAGGCCTATGTGTTACTTTATTATCCTTAATGAACTGTGGAGAGCTTGATCTGTACATACCCTGGAATACAAAGGTAAACTCAGTCTGGAGGAAAGGACCATAAATCGTCTTCCTATAAGAGACTTTATATCTCCAGTTTCATTTCATTCTTTTTTTTTTTTTGCACCTTGTTCGACTTGAAAGGATGAGGCTTTCCTGCAAGACATGGAGGCAAACAACTTGTGGCCTCCTCCTGATAACCATCTGTCCGATGCACATATGTAAATATACATCCCCAAATGCCACAATGCATGAGTAATGGTATGGATACAATGGTTCAGGGGAGGCTAACACATAACCCTCCAATGTGTCATATCATTATAGGAAAAGTGGTGGGATTTGAGACATATTTACTCTTCTGGATCTGCTTCCACTTGACAGAAATTATTTCATGAGCTTTATGTTTTGTGTATCAGAATGTAAAGTGTGCATTTCAAAAGTATCTAGTATGAAAAAAGACATTTGATCACTAGTATAAGTTGGATACACCGGTGAAGGCAACTTTGGTGGACCTTCAAGTTGTTAACATGTTCAGAATTAGTATCTGGCATGTATTATATGGCAAATATTTGCCAAGTTAAGATGTTGTCAGCAAATGGAATGGTTGAAAATCTCAGTCTACTCTTCTACAGGTTGGACTTGGGCTTTCCACCATCTGGACTCTCAACATGTTTTCATTAACCTATTTTTTTTTTTCTTTCAATATTCCTATTTTATTGGATTGTTTCTAAGGCTGGTACCTAGAAATACTATGTCAATCGTGGCTGTGCCTGATACTGCAGCTCATATGATTTCACAGGGACCCTGGGGGTCAGACCACCATTGATCAAGCATCTATGGCCTATTCTAGAGCTAGGACTTCAATGTTCATCAGCTCACTTACGGTATGTGCTGACAGTGAGCCTGTTGCCTGGATGCAACTGCCTTTAAGCACCTCTTGACATCCGAATTGCTTACTTGTCATGTGGTTGGCTCTTGTATCTCTGCGTAATTTTAATATGAGGCGGTTAATTTTTCTGAATGCCAATCAAACTTACTAAAGAAGTTTCTCGATTTATAAGGTAACTAATAGTATTGCTTAAAGGTGTCAGACATGCCAACAACTCACTTAGACTTCAAGAGAACCAGTGACATAAATGTATGACCACCTCTGTTTGGCTGAACATAGTTACAGGAGAGCCATCAGGGAGTGTGGGAGGTAGAGTACCCCTAGATTGTCAACGTAGAGGATGCCCCATGTGTCCTACCTATAATTGAGTCCTGGGGAGTGAAGGGTAGGGTCCAAGGATCAGGACAGGTATTGGAGACGAACAAACTCTCATTCCTGATAATTGTCCTGTGTAAATGTGCCGCCCATAACCCAACAAACTAGCAAGATGCTCATTTGTCGGGTGAACTGATCGTTAATGTGGCTCATAACATCTTTGTTTGTCAGCAGCACATTGTCCTGTGTAATGAAGGATGTGATGTAAGCAAACAATGAATCTGTAAGGGGATGAACAATCGTAATAGTGATCATTCATCCCCATACAGAAGGGATGATAGCTGCATGTACAGTAAATGTAGCTCACACAAGCAGGTAATAACCAGAAACATACAGTCTGATTATTGTCCTGTGTATCATTCCCTTACTCCTCACTCCCCAGGACTGAATTATAGGTAGGACACATGAGGTATCCACCATGTTGGCAATCTAGGAGTACTCTACCTCCCACACTCCCTAATGGCTGGCCTGTAACTGTGTCCTACATTTATGTCACTGTATCTCCTGAAGTCTAAGTGAGTTGTTGGCATGGCTGTCTCTGTAACTCCCACAGACCTCAATGGAGTAGGTCAAGACCATGCACAGCCACCCCTCCTTTATGTGGCTGTAATAGGAAGATTCCCATCAGTGGTATAAGAGCGCCCAGCAAATTTTAAGCCCTTCTTCTCCCTATTGAAATAAACATACTTACTCAGCCAATTTGCGCGTGCATATTTGTGGTGGACTTGGGACAGATGGCTTTTAACCAGTCTCATGCATACGGCTGCTCTATGTATCCAACTGAGAAAATGATATTTTTTTGTTTATAATATCCCTGTCTTCAGCAATTTCAACAAATTTTGGCATTCATTATTAAGTTCCTGTTTCAGGTATGAAATATTCTAATCGTTCCCGTCTTATTTTGTGGTGGAGAACTCGTAACTCTTGTGTCAGGGTGTCTCACACTCTCCTGTGGGGTCAGAGATAGTTTTGGAAGTTGCTTGCATTACATCGCAGCATGGGATGCTTATTATAATGGAAGTGTTAGCAAGGGAAAGCTCATGGAATAAAAAGATTGCTTTTTAAAACCTATTGTTTGACATCTGCAACATATATTAAGTATTGAACTAAAGCACTTTCCAAGAAAGGAAGGTTGGGTCCATCTAAATCTGGTTTACAGCTGTCACATTAGAAAGACATGTTTGATTTGTAATTTCACAGTAGCTGACTGACATATTTGCTTCTGCTTTTCAGAGTGTCTCCGCTGCAGAAATCTGAAATTGTAGACATGGTAAAGAAACATGTAAATGCCATCACGCTGGCAATTGGAGACGGTGCCAACGACGTAGGAATGATCCAGACCGCACACGTCGGAGTTGGGATCAGTGGGAACGAGGGCATGCAGGCAACCAACTCCTCCGATTACTCCATAGCTCAGGTCAGGAGCTGAAATGAGCAGCTGTTGTAGACTGCTGACAGAGGTATCAGATACATGTATCACGAGGCAGCCCCTGAACCCAACACAAATCATGTGGGGATATCATCTTTGCCGTCACCAAAACCCCAAAGCCAACACCTTGGATGCCCTTGTGTAGCTTTCATTTTATAAAATTTGGCTGTGGAACACTGTCTCATCGTGTAGGAAGAGATTACATTTCATATTAGCAAATGTGGGTCTGGAAGAAGCAGGGGAGAGGCGCCACTCGGGACGCTTTTGTTGAACCACCCATCCTAAATAAGATATACGATATATCCTTTCTGGACAGCGTTCTATGGTTGTCAAAGGGATTTATGACTCCTAAAACTCATGGAGAAATTGATTTTTATCCAAAGATATTATCAGCATTCCCACCACACCCAGGCTGAGATGGCCAACTACAGATCTGTAGCTTTCACTAACCAGTAAATGGATCTATATGGGTGCTAAAGTTAAAGGGGTTTTCCCAGACTTAAAGGGGGTTATTCAACCCCAAAAATGCTCCCCCAAGTGCCGGGGCCCCTCACACAGATTTTACTTACCTTGCTCCCCGGCAACTATGTCACTTTTGATGCCAGCACAGCCACCTATGCATCTCCTCGCGCCAAACATCAAAACATCCGGTGACCAAGGGGACGGGGACATCCAATAGCAGGTCGTGACGGGAACGAACCTCCCTAGCATCGTGAGTGACGCTAGGGAGGCTTGTTCCCATCATGGCCCGCCATTGGCTGCATTACCCCACATTGCCGGATGTTTTGATCTGCGTGAAGGAGAGATGCAGCAGTAGCCGTGCGGGCATCAGGAGCAACGCAGGTGCCGGGGAGCGAGGTAAGTACAATCTGTGTGAGGGGCCCGGGTATTTGGCGGAGCACTTTTGGGGTTGGATAACCCCTTTTAAATACTGATGACCTATTCTGTAGATAGATCATTAGTATCTAATCGGTGGGGGTCTGACACCTGGGACCACCTCCCCTGATTGGCTGTTCGAGAAAGCAACAGCGCTTGCAGTACCATCACAGCCTTCTCACAGCATTCCCTAGGCCAGTGACTTCACTTTCATCAGTCACATGGCCTAGGTGCAGCTCAGACCCATAGAAGTGAATAGGAGAGGGAGAAGGACAGGCGCTCACAGGAGCGCCTCTGCCTTCTCAAACGGTTGATCGGTGGGGGATACTAATGACCTATCTGGAAAACCCTTTTAACCCTTTTAATGGTCGTGCTTCGGAGAACTATATACAAGCCAGTTCTAATGCTGTACATGTGCATGATAACGATGATGGGACTGCTGATACATACAGAAGGGTCAGACTGGTTGGATAATTTTTCCCAATGTTATGAACCTCCTTGTATACATTATCACCTCCCTTCCAGTATAAAAATGACATGAACGCTCAGCTAACTTGGGTAACATACAGATGTGTCCAGCCTTACCTTTCTGCCAATTTCATTAAAGGCTACAGTTTCTCATGATACATCTTAATACATGCTCACACGAGCCTAGAAAAGCTCTTGACAAGCTGCAGTTCACATAACGACCACAGGAGACACATATAGGATAAACAATTCCCAACAGTATGGCAAAAACTGTTGTTTTTTTTTAAAGCTAGTCATCTCGCACCACTCATTTCTGGATATGTTTAGCTCAAAGGAAAAGAAGCAAAGGAAACTTCTTTAGCTGTCAGCCAAACAATTGACTGACGACAACTATTGTGTGCAAAGGTAGCTTAAAGGGAACCTGTCACCAAGAAAATGCAATGCAGTCTGCTGGCAGCATGCTATAGAGCAGGAGGAGCTGAGAAGATTGAGATATAGTTTTGTAGGAAAATATTCTGTACAAGTTGGATTTCATTCATTTAAATTCCTGCTCATTCTGGGCTTTGAAGTCCAGGAGGCGGTCCTATCAGTGATTGACAGCCTTCCCACTTTGACTGTGTATACAGAGATAGCTGTCAGTCACTGATAGGACCGCCTCCTGGACTTCAAAGACAAGAATCAGCAGGAATTGTATAAAATGTATAAGTTACAAATTATACTGAATAATTTTCCATAAAAACTATATATCAATCTGCTCAGCTCCTCCTCTGTAACTTGCTGTCTGCAAATTACACTGCATTTTCATGATAACAGGTTCCCTTTAAAGGAATCTGTCATTAGTTTTACGGTGCCCTAATGAACAGCATAAATTATTGATCCCAGCACGAACCATTGATGCCTAATGTTCACAAGGTCCCAGCTCTTACTGGTTCCACTGCTGAACTCCACCACTGGGTCCTCATAAATACTGTATCGGGACTCATTGGCATGCACTGTAGGTGTTCAGTGCAAGATTTTAGCAAAATAATTGGGTCAATTTTATAAAGTGACCCAGTACCACACCGCCCCTCCGTTCACCTTTATGGAAGTTCCAGA
Source organism: Rhinella marina (assembly GCA_900303285.1). Taxonomy (NCBI): domain Eukaryota; kingdom Metazoa; phylum Chordata; class Amphibia; order Anura; family Bufonidae; genus Rhinella; species Rhinella marina. The sequence goes on from ONZH01021796.1 coordinate 100,705, forward strand.
GATAGCCAAGTACAGCACTAGACTGTTTCTGACACTCCCATAGAAATGAATGGAGCAGCAGTTTGCTGCTCTGTTAATTTTGGGGAACTCCAAGTTGTCCTTGTTTTTGAATCTAATCTGTAGATAGGGATAATGTTTAACAACCAGAATACCCCTTTAAGGCAGAAAAACAGATTCCCTTTAAGTATGAATGTCCGACTTTGATACTAATTTTATTTCTAATTGTAATAGGTTCTCAGTTTAGTGTTTGTTATTCCGATACAGAGCTCCACATCCCCTGCATAATCATAGGCCTAGAGATAAAATGCTGACGGTATACTGCTACCAATCGAGGTGCTGTTACGCACTGAATTCAGTAAACAGTATGCAATATTCTCCTATGCTCCCTCTAGTGGTGGCACACGCAGACAGAATGTTATCATTTCACTGTCTATGGAGAGGATGTGGAGCTGTGTATCAGTAAAAGAACATGCAACTGCTATAAAATTATCAGTACAGAATATTGATCTTTAAAGGGGATGTCCAGGATCTTTTGTGTACATTTCTCCACCATCTGTGAAGAAATCTATATTTACTTGTTCCCCTCTGTTCCAACTCCATGGCACTCAGGCTGTCTTTACTTTATTGCTGACTTCCAGTCCCTGTATGTAAACTTCTGCATGGACGAGATCACAGGCACCACTGCAGTAAGTGACTTGTCTCCGTGATAGCATGTCCACAAGCAGGGCCGGCCTTAGGGTAGATGGCGCCCTGTGCGAAACTTTCTCTCGGCGCCCCCCCCCCCCCCCCGAGTGACAGTACTAACGTCATACAGTATAGAGCTATAAATACAGTGCAGAGATATATAGAGTGATATAGGTAGGTAGAGTAAGACAGTTTGTGTATATATATATATATATATATATATATATATGTATTTATAGCTCTCTATACTGTTCTATATCACACTATATATCTCTGCACTGTATTTATAGCTTTCTATATTGAAATGTAACCTAATATAGCGCACATACCTCTTACATCCAGTGACGTCTCCTCTAATATAGATCTTCTCTTTCCTCATCTTCTCCTTTCAGACCAGACGCCATTTTTCAGCCATTTCTCATCTCTGCAGTTTGAAAAAAAAAAATCTTAGTTTACACAGTGTCCTAAAATAACTGCGCCCAGCAAATAGTGTTCCGTAATAGTGCGCCCAGTAATATAGTAAACATAACGCTCCCCAGAAATAACTGCGCTGATACTGTGCCAGGGTGCCCCCACAGTAATAGTGCCCCCCGCAAGTCCCAACTAATAATTCTCTGCCAGAGTGCACTTGTTAGTAATAGTGCCCCCAACAGTACTAATGTCCCCACTGTGCCCCAGGAGTAATAATGCTTCCAATGTGCCAGTAAGAAGTGCCCCCCAATAATGTGCCAGAAGTTCCCCCCATTGATTCCCCCCCAAAATCATGTGCCAGTAAAAAGTGTCCCACCCCCATAGATGCCCTCCAAATTATGTGCCAGTAAGAAATGCCTCAGTGCCCCCATGTGCCAGTAAGAAATGCCCCAGTGCCCCCATGTGCCAGAAAAATGCCCCCAGTGCCCCCATGTGCCAGTAAAAATGCCCCCAGTGCCCCCATGTGCCAGTAACAATGCCCCCAGTGCCAGTAAAAATGCCCCCAGTGCCAGTAAAATGCCCCCAGTGGCAGTAAAATGCCCCCAGTGCCAGTAAAATGCCCCCAGTGCCCCCATGTGCCAGTAAAAATGCCCCAGTGCCAGTAAAATGCCCCCAGTGCCAGTAAAATGCCCCCAGTGCCAGTAAAAATGCCCCCAGTGCCCGCATGTGCCAGTAACAATGCCCACAATACCCCCATGTGCCAGTAAAATGCCACTATGTGCCAGTAAAATGCTCCCATGTGCCAATAAAAATGCCCCCAGTGCCCCCTTGTGCCAGTAAAAATGCCCCCAGTGCCAGTAAAATGCCCCCAGTACCCCCATGTGCCAGTAAAAATGCCCCATGTGCCAGTAAAAATGCCCCAGTGCCAGTAAAAATGCCCCAGTGCCAGTAAAATGCTCCCATGTGCCAATAAAAATGCCCCCAGTGCCCCCCTTGTGCCAGTAAAATGCCCCCAGTGCCAGTAAAATGCCTCCAGTGCCCCCATGTGCCAGTAAAATGCCACTATGTGCCAGTAAAAATGCCCCCAGTGCCCCCATGTGTCAGTAAAATTCCCCCATGTGCCAATAAAAATGCCCCCATAAAAAAAAATAAACACTTACTTACCTCCATGGAGCCGGCAGCGATGCGATGCAGGCCTCTTCCGGCCTGTGTCCCGCGCTGTACGGCTCAGGCGGCACGTCATCGCGCCGCCTGAGCTGGCCTCTGATAGGCTGCAGGCCTAGGGCCTGCAGCCTATCAGAGGAACGGGCAGGGGAGACGCCTCTCCCTCCCCTGCCCCGCATCTCCAAAGGCAGACTATGGAGATGAGCGCTTCCACAATGGAAGCGCTCATATCCCTCTGCCCCACCGCCGCCCCCAACTGTGCGGCACTTGCAGGGCACGGCCGGGCCATTAAGGGGGCGCTCTGGCAGGGCGCCCCCTTAAGTGGCCGGGAGTGAAGCGCCCTGTGCAACCGCACGGGTCGCACACCCCAAAGGCCGGCCCTGTCCACAAGCAGCATGCCACTTTGGGACGCATCACCACAAGGCCAGTCAGTGGCCTGCAGTGGCACACATGGCCCCGTCAATGCAGAAGTTGATAGATGGAGAATGGAAGTCCAGAGCAGAAAGCCAGAGAGCCACAGAGCTGGAACGGAGGAGCAGGTGAGTATAGATTTCTATTCCCTAGGTTGAGGGAAATTTAAAAAAAATGGACAACCCCTTTAAAAATGATACTGTGTATTTAAAGAACATTTTCTTCTGCAGATATAGTTATAGGGGAATTTTCATTTTATGGTTTATGAGTTAACTGGAGATCTGGAGCTACGGTACATGTATCAGATCAATGTCTGAATCTCATCCATTAAGCAATTTTGCAAGCCTATTGATCCATAACCCTATTAAAGAAATTTTCCTATTATTGAAAGTGTAACTGCCATTCTGTTTTTATTTGTGTAATGTGTAGGGGCGGTGATACTGACCATTTTTGTAATATACTTTAATTACTAAAATCATACATTTCTATTAGAAAAGTAGCTCTAAAGTGGCCCATTTTGAGCCTTAGCGATGCTCCTCTGTCTTCTGTTTACATAACAGTGGAGACTTGCTAACACTGACTGTGTTATGTAAACTGAAGACAGAGGAGCGTTGCTAAGGCTCAAAATGGGCCACTTTAGAGCTATTTTTTCTAATAGAAATGTACGATTTCAGTAATTAAAGTATATTACAAAAATGGTCAGTATCACAGAATGGCAGTTATACTTTTAGGCTAGGGTTACATTTAACAGTCATTACACTCATCTGATATTTTCATAGATAATAGAAATTTTTAGATGGTCCAAGGGTTATAGATCCATCAGATGTACATTTCTGATCTATACTTAAACTTGCATTACCTTATGATTTATATGGCATAGTTAAAGCCCCCGTTACAGCACATTTGTATTTGCTGATGCATTCTTTCCAGATGAATCCCGATCCGTCTCTTATGAAAGCAATGTGTGTATTATAAATTCTCTGCTATCTGCCTGGACTTAGCACCTTCCAGACTGCATTTCAGAGCTTGCTACTCATCTGTTACATTTTCATTCTGGCTGTAACATGTCTGAGTGGGGGGCTATAGGATTATGGCTATATAGGAGTAGACCGTGATTCACCTCTTTCAGGTTACTTGATTTATTCCTTATGCTTCCCATCCCTGATGCAGACTCTGTATCAAGATCTATCACTTCCCATTCATACTCCTGGGCAGGACCAGAACATAAGGTACTGTAGGTCCAAAAATATGGCACAGACTAGCTGTTGGCTGCCACCTTCCTCACTGACTACATGGAGCCCTACTGGATGTACTCAGCAATAATGTGCAGATACCATTCCCATTCATTTCTAGTCCCAGTTAATCGGAAAGTTGCACGTACTCCAACTTTTATTTCCCGCCAGAGGGGCTGTTAAGGCAAGGGGGATGAAATTATCTCTGTTACGTTATGAGCATGTTACCTAACCATACACACCATACCCTACTTCAGATGCCCACCAAGTGTCCATTATGGGCAGGGGCATAGCTAGAATTGACTGGGCCCCACAGCAAAATTTTGTATGCCCCCCCCCCTTTTCCCCTCCCTCCATGACTATCCTGGCATTGCATGTGTGCATATGTAAGGGTGGTTTCACATTACGTATTTGCCATCCATTTTACATATTCGTTGGGAAAAAAAGAATACCAAAGCGTAGCACACCACCACGCTTTTGTATCCTGCAAAGTCAGTTAAAAAAAAGTATACATTAACGTATAATTTTTTTTTTTTTTTTTTATAACTGGAATCTATGGACTTGGTGATCAGTGGTAAGGACTGTGTTCTACAAGGCTCATTTACTCTATTGGGAACTCCACAGTATCATGTACAGGAATCTACAATATATACTGTAAAGATATTAGTTCTATCCCTGAATAATAATACATTTAGTGACTATATATTACCAACATACAGAGACTAAACAACACCATATTGGATAATAGCTCATACCATGACTGGATAACAAACAATGTTATAGACCCATATCATGACTGGATAACGCCACCATACAGTGACTGAACAACTGCCATACAGTGACTGGATAACCGCCATAAAATGACTGAATAACACCGCCATACAGTTACTGTATAACACCACCATAAAATGACTGAAAAACACCGCCAAACAGTGACTGGATAACACCGCCATACAATGGCCGGATAACACCACCATACAATGATTGGATGACACCGCCATACAGTGACTGAATAAAACTGCCATAAAATGACTGAACAACACTGCCAAAGAGTGACTGGATAACACCGCCATACAATGGCCGGATAACACCACCATACAGTGACTGGATAACACTGCCATATAGTGAATGGATAACACCGCCATACAGTGACTGGATAACACTACCATACAGTGACTGGATAACACCACCATACAGTGACTGGATAACACCGCCATGCAGTAACTGGATAACACCACCATACAGTGACCGGATAACACCTCCATACAGTGACCGGATAACACCTCCATACAGTGACTGGATAATGCCACCATACAGTGAATGGATAACAGAGTATAAGGGGGCACAGTACAATATATGACCAGGGGCACAGTGTAGCATATAAGAGGGCACAGTACAGGGTATGACTAGGAGCACTGTACAGGTTATGGTAAGGGGGCACAATACAGGGTATAAGAGGGAATAGTACAGGTTAGTAGGCAGAGTACAGGGGTATCTCCTTATACTCCTGTAATATGCCTCCTACACAGTATTATAATGGGGCATAGTGCAGGGAATAGGACACAGGGCAGGGAGGGGCACAATACAGGGCATGGGGGCACAATAAAGGGCAGGGGGGCACAGTAAAGCATAGAGTGCACAGTACAGGGCAGGGGGGGACAGTACAGGGCAGGGGGCACAGTACAGCATAGTGTGCACAGTACAGGGCAGGGGAGCAAAGTACAGCACAGTGTGCACAGTACAGGGCCGGGGGGCACAGTACAGTATAGGGGGCACAGTACAGGGCAGGGGGGCACAGTACAGCACAGTGTGCACAGTACAGGGTAGGGGGGGCACAGTACAGGGTACGGGGCACAGTACATCATAGTGTGCACAGTACAGGGCAGGGGGCACAGTATAGCATAGTGTGCACAGTACAGGGCAAAGGAGGGCACAGTACAGGGCAAGAGGGACACAGTACAGGGCAGGGGGGGCACAGTACGGGGCAGGGGGGCACAGACTCACCATTTTGGTCAACCTGGCAGTGAGTCCTAAGCAGGAGGTCAGCAGCAGGCTGCAGCTGTGCTCAGAGGTCTGAGACAGCGCTGCTGCTCACAGACAGAGCAGGAGGTCAGCAGCGCTACATAAGGCAAGCAGGTAAGAGAGGTGGTCAGGTGGTCGGCTGGCGAGGCGGGCGGGCGGGCAGTGAGTCAGTCACATCCACATGGTGCTTCTTGTGCTGTGGGAGCGGGATCTGTCAGTTGAAATGATTGGTGTAGAAACAGCTTTGGCTCTCTGCTGCTCAACCAATCAGATAGAGTGCAGCAGCTCATGGGAGAGGTAGGAGAATCCTTCTCTCCCCTCTCCTCTTGTATAAAGGGGGTTGTCCCATGAAAAATATTTTACAGTTTTCAAACCAGCACCTGGATCTGAATACTTCTGTAATTGCATGTCATTAAAAATGTTGTATATCTACTGTTATTCAATAAAATGTATCTGTATAGGGCCACTTAATATCTTATTTCTTTGACCTGCTCACTGAGAAGGCCGCACATGCTCAGTTTCATCCTTCACCTGCCTCCTGAGCTGTGATAGGGAGAACTGAGACACGCCCCCTTCGCTGCAGCAGAGAACACACTCCCCTTGAGCCGTCAGCTTGATAAAAATCTAGCAGAGCAATGAATGGGGAGATCTCTGGATCCATGTGAGGTACAGGGCTGGTTCTAGCTTTGTTAGAAAGATATTGTCCTGTATTATATGATGTCTGATTTTCATTTTTTACATTATTCGTGGAATAACACCTTTAAGCATCGTTACAGCCCCAGCTCCCCTCAGACAGGTAGACAGGGAAATATAAAATAAATGAAAAAACATTAAAATAGGGCCCTGCTTGCAACATCCCTGCTACTGCTCCCGGGCCCCTACTGAGCTCGGGCCCTGAAGCAGTTGCTTCCCCTGCTTCCCCGATAGCTACGCCACTGATTATGGGGTACAAGATAGTTAAGGTGTCCTCTGCCATTTGACTGTATGGGGCCCAGTCAGTGTTTCCAGTGGTCGTCATGTCACTGTGGCAGAGCAGAATTTGGGCTCCTCAAGTCATCACCCCTAAATTACTGTTGTTTAATGCTTACCAGTGGATCTGAATACTAATCTCCAGAAAACACATAATAGTGCCCTCATAAGAGTGCCAGTCAGAGTGCTCCTTTTAAATTGCCATCCACAGTGGCCTTCTTTTACGGGGGTAGATGAGCAGCCACTATTTTGACACCATTGTTGGTTCACTGACCAAACATTGATTCATGAATAGGGCCTAACTGGACAGGATCTGATCAGTCTTCTACATTCAAAAATCCAGTCCATTTCAATTATACAATCAGTTAATGACTGTAGCTACAGTATCTTAAAGGGGTTGTTGACCCTATGGGACCTTTCAGGCAGAACCTTGAGCATGGCCAGGCCTGTGGAGGGCATCATACTTACCTGATCATGGCCATTGGGTTTCAGCTCCTTCACTCCCCTGCTGCTGCACATCTCAGGTCTCCCCGTGTCACCATCCAGTTTCAGGCAGGTCAGGTCACATGGCCGCCGCAGCCAATGACTTGCTGTAGTGGTGAAGTGTCCCCAATATGTCAGATGACCCAGTGACATGACGCATGGGGGAAACGTCACCGCCATGACAGATCATTGCCTACCAAAGCCATGTGACCTCTGTAAAACTGGGGGGTCTGCTCAAAAGGCCCATGGGGGTGAACAACCCCTTTAAATGGGTTGCCCCCTCCTTTACTACTAAAGACTTATTCTCAGGATAGGCTATCAGCTGTTCAAAAGTAGCTTCGGTGCTTGAAGTACACAGCTCTGTCCATTGTGTAGTGGATGAACCTGATTACTATGTATTGATATGCCATCAATAGTTAAGAAGTGGACAATTATTGCCTATAAACCAGGGTTATTGCCTAGTAGGGTTGATCATGATTATTTAAACTAGGTGTTTTATCTTTGTTATCTCCTCGGAATCACAAATTCTCCTCTTTCACTCGTTAAAGTACGCTAATTAACTGAATTCGTACGCATTAGCGCACAATGCATAGCATTAGTAATGCTAAAGTTACGCATTGTACACTAATGCGTACGAATTTGTATGCGAATGTTACGCATTGTACGCTAATGTATACGAATTTGTATGCTAATGCTACGCATTGTACACTAATGTATACGAATTTGTATGCTAATGCTACGCATTGTACGCTAATGTATACAAATTTGTATGCTAATGCTACGCATTGTACGCTAATGTATATGAATTTGTATACTAATGCTACGCATTGTACGCTAATGCGTACAAATTTGTATGCTAATTTAGCGTATAATGCGTAACATTAGCATACAAATTCGTACACATTAGCGTACAATGCGTAACATTAGCATACAAATTCGTACACATTAGCGTACAATGCGTAGCATTAGCATACAAATTCGTACACATTAGCGTACAATGCGTAACATTAGCATACAAATTCGTACACATTAGCGTACAATGCGTAGCATTAGCATACAAATTCGTATGCATTAGCATACTCGAGCATCGCACTTGGGCACACGCGGTGTTCAGCCGAACACCGAGCAGACCCGAGCGTAGGCATGCTCGGCCGAACAGCGAGTTCAGCCGAGCATGCTCGCTCAACACTACCGATGACATGAGTCACTGAGCTTCTTCGTAGGTACAAGGCTAAAGGAGATGTCTAGCCCTGTGAATCGCAGAGGAGGCAGGGAATTTACAAAGGAAATGGGCATTACCATAGCTCCAAGCTTTCTGCCCGGCCCCTTGGTGCTCAAAAGTGATAGTTTGCATAATAATAAAAAAACAGATATCTCGGGAATGCTTCTACATGTAAAGATAACTAAGATATAGTTTCAAACAGCATGATCAACCCTACCAGGCAATATGCATGGTTTAATAGGGTTAATCATACTGACATATGCTCTTTGTATCTGTGTCTAAAATATTAGTCTAGTAGAGTAAAACTGTAACCATCCCACCAAATATCTCTTTACGTTCTCCCTTTACAGTTTTCGTATTTGCAAAAACTTCTTCTAGTCCATGGAGCCTGGAGTTACAATCGAGTTACCAAATGCATCCTCTACTGTTTCTACAAGAATGTTGTCCTGTACATCATTGAGGTAAGATTAATGGCAAACCGAACGAGAACATGAAGCCAGCATGCTAAGTATTGTCTACAAGGCTGCAGGGGACATCCGCTGCTTGGCCTTATCGTAAGCCAAGTATAACAGACAGGACTGACACAGACATTCATCAGGTGGCGAGTTTCCCTTCACATCATTTGCACGCTCCCTCTAAATACGGCTCAGCTGAATGATATGCACCAAGCACAAAATCCATTAAGTGCATGAAGACAGCTGCCACAATACTGTAGAGGAGCATGTTCCCGGCTGCTTAGTGCCGGCCGTAGATCTTCCCAGCTCTTTATATTTCAACTTCAAACACAAAGTTGCATAGCTCCATCTCGGCTGGCGTAGGGCTGTGCAGTAATGCTTTCTGGTCAGCAACCAAATCCACGTATAAATCCCAGACTAGACCTCACAGCTACGAAATACGACTTAAAAACGTCTTCTGCTTTGATGTGTATATCGCTGGTGAAATGATACTGGTGACCTTCAGTGTCTGGAGGGGTCAGCAGTAGGCGGTCATCTCTTCTGCATGGGACATGCCACATTTAGAGCTTGTCAACAATGTTGTTTGCGGCACACCCTGAAATTTCAATCATATCACCAAATGTGTATATGTACTACTTGCCTGTTACTAAGAGTAGTAGGGAAATTTAAGGTCAACATGATCTTAAAGGGGTTGTCCAGGACATTTAAGCTCTATATGGTCTTAAAGGGGTTGTCCAGGATTAGAAAAACAAGGCTAGCTTCTTCCAGAAACAGTGACACTCCTGTCCACAGGTTGGGTATGATACTGCCGAATTCACATATGTTTTTCTTGAAAAAATAATGGGGGTTATTTATTATCCAGAAATACACCTATATTAGGTGTATTTCTGGGGCAGATTTTGGAGCACTGTTTAGTTGTGCCGCAATCTGCGACTTTTCCCTGCTCACGCCAGGTCTAAAAAGGTGAGATGGGTGTGTCGTAGGCGGGGATGGGCCTGTTTTAGGCATAGAAAGTGGTCTAAATGTAAGCCAGCTAGGCGCCTGTAAGCCATGCTCCGAAGTTATGTTGAGGCCGGCACCTATTCATAACTTCGTCGGATCCATTACCAGGCATAGGGGGTTATTAAGATCGGCATCTAAAATGCCGGTCTTATTACAATAAATGACCCTCAAAGTGTGTATAATATCTGAGGAGAAAAAATGGTATCTGAAATTGAGGGTCAGGGGTATCTGAAGAAGGTTGGGTTAGGTGGGAAGGGATGGTGAAGTAAGCAAACATAAAATCATATAAAATAATTGAGTAAAAGTTGAAAAAATAAAATCCAAGTACTAATAACACTTTTTGACTGAAGAGAACCTGTCTCCTAGAATCAATGAATGAATTTATAGCAGGTCCAGATGAGTGTTACCAGTTGTGGGTGTGTCCCTGCACAGTCTGATATTGCCTGTGTTAGACGGTTAAGAAAAAAACAAAAAATCTTTATCGGTGATATAATGTTGAAACCATGGACAAACACCCGATATAGAAAAGGTCAAGACAGGCGTGTGGCTAATTATTACTATTGATATATAGGCCATTAAAAGAGATCTAGCTCAAAATAACTGATGGAAATAACTGATCAACTAACTGAAGTGTGAACTTTCACACTAGCTTCTTTCACACTAGCGGCAGCACGGATCCGGCAGGTGAAGGGTGCCGCCGGATCCATGCTGCCGCAGGGACATGTGTGGGGCCGGAACCGCGCTCCGGCCCCACACATGTCACACAGTACATACATACACACACACACAGACATATACACATACAAATACACATACATACTTACATGCTCCCAGCAGGTCTCCACAGCGCAGGAGGAGCAGGACGGCGCACACATAGGACGATTTCCCCCAAGCGCCCTCTGCTGGGCGCCGGGTGGAATCATCCTATGTGTGCGCCGTCCTGCTCCTCCTGCGCTGTGGAGACCTGCTGGGAGAATGTAAGTATGTATGTGTATTTGTCTGTGTATATGTCTGTGTATGTTTATGTGTATGTCTGTATGTGTGCAGGTGACGGATCCGTCATGAACTCTATTGAAAGTCAATGGAGGACGGATCCGTTCACCATTGTGTCACACCAAACGGATCCGTCCCCATTGACTTTCATTGGGGGTCATGACGGATCCGTCTTGGTGCGGATGCCTGGACCGGAGAGCAAACCGCAGCAAGTTGCGGTTTGCTCTCCGGTCTGAAGACGGAACAGAATGCTTTTAGCAGCATTCCGTTGTCTTCAGTTCAGTTTTGTCCCCATTGACAATGAATGGGGACAAAACTGAAGCGTTTTATTCCGGTATTGAGCCCCTACGACGGAACTCAATACCGGAATTATAAAACGCTAGTGTGAAAGTAGCCTTAGTCTTAGTGAGACTCACTGTTACTACTGCTAAGCTGTAACAAAATAACTAGAGGGTGTTATATTGGAGACACTGTAATCAAAAGTAGCAATGTAGAAAAGATACATGTACATAGCATGCATATGTATCCACACAGACACAATTTTTTGGCTGCCTGCATGTGGAACCATTCTTTTAACTGGGTCTGCAAAAAAACAAAAACGGAAATGACTCCGTGTGCATTCTGTGTCTGTATGTCCGCTAGTCCATTATGCAAAAAAATACATGTCCTATTCGTGTCCATTTTGCAGACAAGGACAGGCATTGTTACAATGGATCCATAAAAAAAAAAAAATGATGTAACACGGACGTCACACGGATGTCATCCGTTTTTTTTGCAGATACGTTACATACGATCATGTGCATGAACAGCTCAGTCTCATCGTGTGGTCTCCAGATTTATTCCATTATAGGTGGGGCAGTGAAATGCTTGAAAATACTTATTTTTATTTCCATTAAATTACTTTTTACTTCAGGATGATTTTAGGGAAGGCGCAGTAGGTGCAGCTGAGTCTATTGTGCGGCTCTTGGGACCTAATCATAATACATAGCTCAGCAGATGTCTTATAACAGGAAGAGCTGCACTTCCAGACATAGGATCGAGTCCGTCCTTCTGCTGGATTTCTTGTACAAAAATAAACCGACTGCAACTTTCCTTCTCTTCATGTGTGCACATTGTTTAGAATGGGTCCCTGTGAAGCAGGGACTGTGCACTTCTCATTTACTATGGATGAAGGACTAAACTTCCTGGCTGCGGCCTCTCTGTTTATTTGGCCTTTTTTGGGGATAGGAGATATGTGGATATATGGGAATGTAGAGGTTGTACTTTGACTTTTTGCAAATCTCAGCATTTTACATTCTGCATCTCAGGTGCACTACAATATAGAATCAATATAGCATCAGTAATTGTAAATTTCCCCTTGGGCTGTTACAAGTTTTCAAGTTATCTATTATCCACAAGATAGGGAATAACTAAGTGATCTGTGGAGGTCCGGCCCATCCAGAGAATGAGAGTTCCACTCCCTCCTTCCTTATGGAGCGGCAGGCTGCACTTGCGCCCTGCCCCTCCATTCATTCTCTAGGGGACCGATGGAGATAGCCGAATACAGTACTCTGTTATTTCCAGCTGTCTCATAGAGAATGAATGGGCCCTGTCGCTCCATCAGGACCGGGGAACAGTACTCTTATTCTTGGGATCGTGGGTTTCCCAGTGGTCAGACCCCTATCTATCACTTCATTATCCCCTATCCTGTGGAACTTGGCCAGACCCCTTAGGTGACCTTATTGGTTCTTTTTCTATTATTGTTTTACTTACTATTTATACTGTAGATATGGATAGATACATATGAGATGATAGATAGATAGATAGATAGATAGATAGATAGATAGATAGATAATTGGATATCCAGAGAAGAAAAATGGCAGCACCAGACAAAAATGGCAAATGAGAGGTGTAGGCCCAATGGGACAAGACTATCGCCCAGAGAAACAAAAATCGCAAAAAGGCAGCACTCTCAAATAGGAAAAAGAGAAGAAAAGTTTGTTCACTCATGCAAGATGCAACATTTCAGGGAAACTGCATGGGTGAATAAACTTTTCTTCCTTTCTTCTATTTTTTTCTATTTGAGAATGCTGCCTTTTTGCTATTTTGTTTTAGATAATTAGATAGATAGAAAGATAATTGGATCGATAAATATTAGATAGGAATGAAGGAAAAAAGTAATAAAAAGTGGGATAGAAATACTAATACTGGTGATACAAGCTCCAGTCCTAGTATAAAATCTGCCAGTGTAGAATGCACCACATTTTTTAAGATGCACTGGCCTTTAAATACATTTGTGGCATCTCCAGGCAGTCCGCGTACCAGAAATTGAAATTTGAATCTTCTATGCCAGATTCTTTTGGGCCATGGGAGGCCACTCCCCCACACCCAACCACCACCTCCAGACGATGAGTGACAAGTTTATTTCCTTTTCTGCATACCAAAGAAACCTGTCAATCCAGGAGGTGGAGGAGGGAGGAGACAACGAGCCTATTCGGGCTGGTGCACGCTGCAAGCTGGGGGGGCATGACTCTAAAACTGCCATCACAGCAGCGGGGGTGCATCACTAATGAGGCCAGGTGAGTCAGCACCAGGTAGGGGCAAGAGGGGGGCAGCCGAAGGGCGATTGTGGCAAAGGGGTTAGGTTGAGAAATTGGCATGGAGGGGCGCCATTTCAGTTTTCGCCTCAGGCAGCAGAAAGGCTGGGTGCACCCCTGCACAGCCGTGCCAGACCCCTGAAATCAGCAGGACCATCACCCAGTGACAGGTTCCTTTTAACCCCCTAACTGTTTTGCCAGAGTCCAGCTCCAGCAGTGGGAAAAGTAGCTACCTGGAAGGGGGTGTGTGCTTTAGATTCTGTTACCTCCTGAATGGTAGCAGCTGGAAAAATGCAACTGGTCTTGTTTGAAAGCAGACATTCCAGAATTACAGCAATATGTTCAGGACAGAGGAAGATATCACTGATAGAAATCGGGATGCTGTGAATGCAGCTGAAAGTGAAAGTAAAAACAGGTTTTACCCGCCATTATTCCTGACTCGATTTCTAACAGTGATTTTTCCTCTGTTGTTTGGACTGTCAGCTTTCAAACAAGACCAGTTGCATGTTTCTAGTTGCTACCATTCAGGAGATAGCAGCATCTAAAACAGCCATCCTCCCTCCAGGTAGCTACTTTTTCACACTGCCTGAGCTGGACACAGTTAGGTGCTTAAAGTACTGCATTGTAATAAAAACCATTTCAAATCAGCAGGGAAAAATGAGACAGTCGCCCTCGGTTCTATTTAACGCACCAGTGTTTGGTCAGTGATTTACATCAGTGATGGTGAGCCAAAGCCAGATGTGGTTCAATAATACAGAAAAGGGGCAAATCTTTCCATGATACCTTATCTCTGTGTAGCCATTCCTGGTTTTGGCTCACAGTCACTGATGGAAAACTAATTTGGTCATTTTATTAGGAACAATGATAATAAATAGGAGTAAAGAGTTACAGTACATAGTATTGAAAATATACCAACCAAGATGGCGACCACGTGACCATCTAGCTCTATACTAAAACATGGGATTACTGATGAACAATAGGGAAACTCTTGTGATACTAAAGAGTAAGTGGGGTCAATGCAACGTGAACTATGGAGGAGCTTCTATAAAATAGATATACGGTATTCACCTCACAAGATTTATGAGCTTCTACATCTCTGTATCTATTAGTCACACTAAACAGGTAGAAGCTCCTAATCTTAAGTATGTTGTAGATGCATCTTTCTGGCTTCCTACCGATACACATATAGTACTTAGCCATGGGAAACTATGCAGACTCATTCAGTTCACTGCCAACTCATAGGATTCTGAACAGCATTAGAAAGTCAGAGGGCAGACTATTTTGGGAGAAGGCCAAAGCCTGGAAACACTGAGCTGTGACTGGAATTCATTTCTGAAGCTTTCCCATTCCATCTTAAATATACAGCGTGTGGATATATATATATATATATACTCTCTACCATCTGGCTTTGTGCTTGATGTTTCTTACTAAACCCACTCTCAGGGTCTGAGCCTGCCACATACCCTTGGTTCTTGAAGGCCTACAGGTTAATTTCCTGGCAATTTTGAATTGTAATTTTTTTTTCCGCTGGGTGATGGACCATCATGAACTCATGATGAATTTCCATGTGCCTGGTACAGTGATCCCTCAAGATACAGTGGCCTCAGGATACAATATTTTCAACATATAATGGTCTGTCCTGACCCATCATAAGTTGAAACCAGACTCAACATACAATGCTTCAGACACCGTTCCAACCGATCAAGGTCACTAAGTTACTGTATTAGTTACTAGTTAGCAGTTATTCATGACTGTTATACGTTTTATATGTTAAGGACTTGTTTTATCTGTCTTAGTTATCTGCTTATTTTTCTTAAATTTTCATTTTCCCTTATCTTGAATGACATTTTGGGGCTTTGGAACCGATTACTCAGCATACAATGGTCGTCCTGGAACCAATTAATATTATATCTTGAGGGACCACTGTATATGACTGTAATCCAAACAAGGGCAAGACGAGTGAGAAACCATAAAAACTCAGAGCTTTAATCTAAATATAAAAAGAGTACAAGAAACAATGTTCAGGTCCCATAACCCTTGTAGGTAGCCTACATGTTTTGGCCTTGTGTCTTTTCTTATGGCCTTAAACATTCTCTTTTCACTTTGTCATTGTGGTGTACTGAGTGCAAAATGATGGGAAAAATCGGAACTTTTTTCCGTTTTTTTCAGCACGAGACCATAACATAACAAAATTTGAGAGAAGTAAAAGGGTCTGAAGACTTTCCGAATGCACTGTAGATTTATCCCTTTTGATTTGAATTCCCTTCCCAGAGATTTATGATTGTGGAAAGGCATCTTGCTGCTCCATAATTTGGAAAATTGCTAGAAGCCTGAACTTGTAGACTTCATCATTGTAGTCTTCTAGCGTGTCTCAGTGGTATACCATAAGATCTCTTTTAGATGTATAGTATTTTTCGCTTTATATGACACACTTTTTTACCCCAAAAGCAGGGGAAAATGGACGTGCATCTTATAAAGCGAATACTAGTGAGCGCTTCCATTATGGAAGAGCTCACTACTAAGCATTAGGTGCCGGGAGCGGGGAAGATACTTACCCTCCCTGATCTTCTTGCTGGGTCCGGCGCTGCACTGTCCTGACCCGTACAGTGCCATTACGTAGTGCACGCACTATAACCTGACGCTGCACGCAGTCAGGTGACAGTGCAGCGCCGGCTGGAGAAGAAGGAGGAGCGCAACTTCCTGGAGATGAAGAGGAGCCGCGGTGAAGGAGTGGTAAGTGGAGTTTTTTGTTTTAGTTTGATGCGGGTCTAAAAAGGGCTGATCTGAGATCTGATGGGGGTCTGAGAGGGCTCATGGGGGTCTAAAAATTGCTGATCTGAGGTCTGACGGGGTTCTGAAAGGGCCGACCTGAGGTCTGTTGGGGGTCTGAAAGGGCTCATGGGGGTCTAAAAAGGGCTGATCTGAGGTCTGATGGGTGTCTGAAAGGGCTGATGGAGGTCTGAAAGGGCTGATCTGGGATGCGTCTTATCATCGGGTGCATCTTATAAAGCGAAAAATACGGTATTCCCATGTTAATGGATATTTCATTGGACATTTTTAGAGTACTACAGGCATTTGGTTGGCTACAAAAGGAACAGTCAAAAGATGTTTCCTATGAATCATGTGCTTGCCCAAAGCCCTGCCAGGCTGTTAAAAGCTGTTTTAAAGATATTTACAGTGTTTCTACCATAAATATACCTTTTTCACCTTCCATATTTCCCCTTTAGTGCTGCCGTTTATGTGTGCTGCTGGAGGCAGCCTTTGGACAAAATTGGTCTCCCTCCCCCTTTTGCCACCTGACAGTATAGTCCTTCCTTGCTGCCCCCCAGAAGGAGTTTTCTTAGTTTTATTACCATGCAACTGCAGAGACTCTGGTTCTTCTCTAACCAGCAGGCCAGGAAGCTATTTCTGTTGGCTGATATTCAGGGAATAGAAGATCAGTAAGCAGAGACCTGGCTGTGGGGAGAATGACTGAGCATGTGTGTCTACCAGCACACGTTTCATTAGGTGGACATGCACATTGCTATACACTGTGAACACCATGTGGTGCCATACTATGTAAGTGTCATAACTCTTCAGTCACCAGCATATAAATGGCAAATATTGTTCATTTTTATAATATACAAGCCTTTGCACTAGTATATTTCTTCTATTTCATTTAATATATGTGTGTGTATCGAGAGTATCCCCCATAACAGTGATCTCTACAGCACGTTGCCCCCTTAAGTGACAGTCCTGCACTCCTTAACATTAAACCCCCACAGTTCCCCGCCTCCTTAAAATGTGACTCACAGCAGCCCACCCCCTTAACTTTCACCTTCACAGCAGCCCGCTCCTTTAACAGTGACCTCCACAACAGTACACCCACGCCCCTAACAAAGACCTCCACAGCGGAGCATTATTGTCTTTAATTAACAGTATATAAAACCCCACAGAATTAGCATACACTCCAGGTCATGTGAGTTACATCAGCCTCTACAACAACGTTGGCTAAGCGTTGCAATCGAAATCATATTAACTCACACATAATCTGTCTTATACTAAGAATTTCCTTCGTTGCCTATAGCAACCTATCAGCACTCATATTAATGACCTGAAGCAAAACAGAAGCTGAGCTGTGATTGGTTGCTATATGCAAGCTGATGAATATCCAGGCTAACTGCCACAACAGCCAACAGATAATGGCTCCTGTAGTTTGGTGGTTAGGTTACTAAGCGTATTTTTTGTCAAATAATTTGAAAGTGAGGGGTGAAAATTTCCACTCAAAACACAGTCTATGACGTTCCCCGAGTCACAGGAGGCGGCTGTGCAAAATTTCGTGATGCAACGGTGCAGATACTTTTAGCTCAGCTTTATATTTTAGATACTATGAACATGAATTTTAATGATGAGACATCTGCTTTAAATGAAATACTGTTTGTCCTGCTTCATGGTTTGATATTTGATTAAAAACGATGGGGCATTTTTATTTTTGAGCGTTTTATAAATTCATTTTTTTAAAACATTGGCCAGGTTTTTTAATTTATTTTGTACGATTCACTTATTTGGGTCATATTTTCAGTATTGACTGCTTTTAGTGTTGTGAATTTCACAACAAGTAAAATAGGACAGATTTTGTTCTTGGTTCAGTAAGTATTTCAAGAAGTACAGACTTGGGTGGTCTAGAAAGAATGTTCTTCATATTGTGGCTGTGCCAGACTCAAACTTACTACTGGTTTATTTTTCTATTTTTTGAAGCAATACACATTTGCATCCTACATGTTTTGTATGAAAGCACAGGCAATAAGATATGCATATTAATTACCCGATCAGTTACAAGAATTACCTTCTTTCTTCCCAGTGAAAAGAAGGTCATCTTTCAAAAATGTTTTTAAAGAGCGTGCTTAGTAGATTGAATGTGGCAAAATTATTTTATCTGGCACCCTGTTTTTCTGCGATCTCCAATAGTGTGGTATTCACTGGGCTACAGTGGCATTCAAAAGTATAGGCACCCCTGGTCAAAATTACTATTATTGTGAACAGTTAAGTAAGTTGAAGATAAAATGATCTCCAAAAGGCATAACATTAAAAATGACACATTCCCTTGTATTTTAAGCAAAAACTTTTTTTTATTTTCATCTTTTACATTTTCAAAATAAGAAAACAGCCCAAAGCAAAACTTTGGGCACCATACATGTTAGTACCTAGTAGCACCCCCTTTGGCAAGTATTACAGCTTCTAAATGTTTTTGTAGCCAACCAAGAGTCTTTCAGTTCTTCCAGTTCTGTGAAATTCCTGGGCCGTCTTGCATGCACTGCTCTTTTGAGGTCCATCCACAGATTTTGAATGATGTTCAGATCAGGGGACTGTGAGGGCCACGGTAAAACTTTCAGTGACTTTTTTTTACGTAGTTTATCGTGGATTTTGAGGTATGTTTAGGATGATTATCCATTTGTAGAAGCCATCCTATTTTCAACTTCAGCTTTTTAGCAGTCGGTGTTATGTTTGCTTCCAGAATTTGCTGGAATTTCTTTGAATCGATTTATTCCCTCTACCAGTGAAATGTTCCCAATGCCATTGGGTGCTAAACAAGCCCAAAGCATGATTGATATCCCCCAGGCTTAATGGTTGGAGAGGTGTTCTTTTAATGAAATTCTGTGCCCTTTTCTTTCTCCAAACATACCTTTTTTCATTGTGGCCAAAGAGTTCTATTTAACCTGATTGGTCCACAGGACTTGTTTCCAAAATGCATCAAGCCTGTTTAGATGTTCTTTTGCAGACTTCTGATGCTGAATTTTGTGGTGAGGACGGAGGAGAGGTTTTCTGCTGATAACTCTTTCATGAAGGCCATATTTATGCAGGTGTCGCTGAATAGCAGAACAATGTATTACACCTCCAGAGTCTGGAGGTCTGAAGGTCTTTTGCAGTCAAGCAGGGGTTCTGATTTGCTTTTCTAGCAATCCTATGAGCAGCTGTCTATGAAATTTTCAGAGGCATTCTGTTATGCATTCCATCATAATACAAGTCTATGGCCAGCATAACGGATCCGTCTGGTTTCCGTTATGCAGGAGTCTTCTCCTGCTCCCACGATCTTGCTGTGCGGGATCTTTTCAGACACTCGGAGTGCAGCGCTCCCAGTATTTTACCACTCAGATGCCGTGGTCATAATTGACCACGTCATCTGAGAGGTTAAAAGACCATGATCGATGTTATTACTGATCACAGATTCTGCCTCCGGGTGTCTGCTGTGTAAAATAGCAGGCACCAAGCAGCTATGGAGCTCGCTTTAAAGATAGGCACCATCTTTAAAGTCCCAACTTCCACTGTACCTGTATTCCGGATGTCGGAATCGGTCTAAAGGGGTTGTCCACTGAGGGAAAATTCTTTAGCAATGGCTGAAAGTTGGAAAAAAAATTAAAAGGAGGGACGCTCACGTTTATTGTTCCCCTGCTTTTCCCATTCTGACTCTTACAAGGTCCCCGCTGGCCTCTACTATCTGATCCTGAATGACGTACAGGAAATACCTGGAGATACCTGCTCAACTCAACCAATAGCTGCCATCAGCTCAGATCCACCTCAGCCAATGGCTGAGCAGGCAACTTCAGACATTTCTCGTGTGTAGAGTGGACAAGGATAAAGACCAGCTGGGACCCAGTAAGCAGTGGTGGCAGCAGGGGTTTGATAAGGATAAAAAATCCCTTCTTTTATTTTTTTTTTGCCCCAAGAACCCCTTTAAATCCTTAAATAGAATAAGAGCTGTAACTCGATGCAAAACCTGTAAAAGGACCTGCCGGGTGCTGTGTTATGATACTGGTATCATCTTTTATGGTGGAGAGGTCTGAGGGCCCCCTCAGATGCCAGGACAATTTTTAAAGTGGGTGTGAAAGTTTTTTTTTTTTTTTTTAACTTTAAATAGGTGCAACTCCAAAATTCGGGTTCCTTCACACGAATGTGTGACCACAGTGCTGCAAATCGCATTGCAGTGTGGACCCATTAACTTCAATGGGTTTTGTGATCCATGACCAAAGATAGGACATGTCCTATCTTTTGCGGCACGGTGGCATGGACACAGAAGCATATGGAAACATTGAAGTCAATGGTTCTGCAATGTGATGCGGCCTGTACATGGCCGGTGCCTGTGTTTTGAGGATCCTCAAAACAGGAATGGCTGTCATACTGTGAATGCGCCCTTAGGGCTCATACACAACAATGTGTGCCCGCCGGGCCTGTGCTGCAAACTGCAAATTGTGGTCCACAATGTACAGGTACCGACCATAGGGCAGCTGCATGTGGATCGTGGACCCATTTACTTGAATAGGGTCCACGTTACGCATCCGATGGTCTGCACCGAAAAAAGGAGTGCATGCACTACTTTTTTGTGGTGCAGAGGCACGGACAGTAAGTCCGTTCCGTAGTGCTTCCGGTGCCTCCATTCCACGCTGACCTTTTAGATTGCGGACCCATTCAAGTGAATGGGTCCACATCTGTGATGCGGGGTACACACGGCCGGTGCCTGTGTATTGCAGACCCGCTGCATGAGCCCTTAATCTGTTTTTTCCTGACTCCTTCACAGTTGTGCGATTGTCTTGTGTGCCAATCTGGTTTCTGAATCTCACCTTTTCATTCATGGTTGGGTTTACATAGTTGAATGTATGTCTAAATAGTCAAACGTTTCAGTCCTGCAACCAATCACTTGCATTTGAGAAATAAACGTGCCCTGTCGATTGGTCGCGCTGTATTGCTACATGTTTCACAGTGTGTTTCGGAGGTTACATCTAATTTTATTAGGCATCTGTCCTCACGTGATACCCATTTCATCACCTGTAGATGAAGCATGTCTTATTAGTGACCTATGTGTTTAAACTTAAGGCTACGGAGACCACTGCACACAATTCGGTGGAGATTGATGATGAAGTAATGGGTTCCTGTCACTTTTACACCTGTTCCTTGCAGCTGTGCGGACGGCTCATAGATCATGCAGTTTCTCCATTCTGCTGTGTCTTACAGATGTGCGAGTCGAATCTGAGGTAGCACTTAAAATGAAAAATTGAGATAGGGGATCGTAAACTTCCACATACAGATGCCTGGTGTTACCCCAAACCGTACAGATCATTATGCAAATGACATGCAAATGAGCCATCAAAGCATTCTTCTAGAGAATCGCTGCAAAAGCTAGCCAATCAAAATCTATTGAAGATGAATGAAATGGGATATTATTCTGCGGATTCCACTTGGATACACTCTCATACTAATTTGTCTTCTTGTTAGGAAATCATTCTAATGAGGGCACCAAAGCATTTAGGAAATCTCTAGAGGGGCACATTGATAATGCACTCCTTATGAAGCTTCTCAACACTTCCGATTGAGATCCTGAACAATGAGAATGTGAAGTGTAAGCCTGGGAATGGAGTGTGTGGAGATTTCAGTGTGTTTGCCTGGCAGCGGGATACGCTTCTGATGCTGCAGCCGACTCCGTAACCATTTCTCTGCCTGAGATCTGAACTGACTGTATGGAAATCAGCTTGCCCCTGCACGGTATGCAATATTACATGGTGCCATTAGAAAGTACAACCGGTGCCAAACACAAGCCTTCACACGTCTATGTAAATGGAAAAATAAAAAAAGTTATGGCTTTGGGTAGGCAGGGAGTAAAAAAAAAAAAATTAGAAAAAGGAAAATCGCTCCATCAGGTAGGGGTTAAATGGGGTTATGAGAAAGGGTAGCCAAAATATATTCTAACTCCCCAAGATACTGGGTCTTGGTGTCCCCGTCACATTTTTATGATTTTAGTAAAATTCCACTTTGCCAACACAGTTGCACAAGACCACATTCCTGTTCAGGTTCTCCGTAGAGGTGCACCACCAATGAGGCTAGGTTAGGCGATTGCCACAGGCAGCACCAGGTAGGGACAAAGCAATGTCGGACTGGGGTGCCTAGGGCCCACCAGTAAAATTTATTTTGGGGGCCCGCCAGTAAAATTTATTTTGGGGGCCCACCGTACGGATACTTTCAAATATTACCTGCTCACACAGCAGCAAGATGCTACCAGATGATTGAATATGGGGGTACTTGCAGCAACTTTGAGAAGGTAGGTCCTGGGAAGAAGAGGACACTGGTGGCTTTCCTCTATACCTAGAAGTCATCTCATCTCTAATCATGTCTGTAATAATAAACTGGGGAGTTTCTTTAATAATCTATGAACAAAGGCTGGTTGAGATGCTGTACATGAAATATGTGTATGTAGTGCAGTAAGTCTACTGTGTTATGTGCCACTTGTGCAGGGGTGGGAGACTAGGGGCCCACCTTGCTCAGTGGCCCACCGGGGGATTCACTTATACTCCTGTGGGCCAGTCCGAGCCTGGGGGCAAGGGGTTAGGTTAAGAAATTGGCACTGGAGAGGGGTGCTGTTTCAGTTTTCGCCTCAGGCAGCAGAAAGGCTAGGTGTACCCCTAGTTCTCAGCACCCATTAGAGGCCAGTCTGTAATGGGTCCGGTTCCTTCAGGAGCCCCCTAGCAGTTGCATGGGCTACCTCTTTCATACATGTACCCTTATGTAAGTACATCCGATTTCTTTAGAGAAGACATACGGTACATCAATTAATATTTGCACAGTGCAACCGTGGCGCCTTGAGATAAATGCTTAGCAACCAAATCTTAACAGCTTAGTAAATAAAGTAACTGTTCATGAAGTATATAAAGTGACACGCTGGTGACCTGCTGGCATGTGAGAAGGTCTAAGATGGTACTAAGACCCTGATGGAGTTCTTCCTCTGCAGATATTGACACTTCATCTTGATGACTTTTCAGGGACGTTGAAGGGATTGACATGTGTCTTTCTGGAGAGGCTGAAATGTTTCTCCAGGCTTCCCTCCTCTATCTGCAGTTCATCACTTAGGTTGTGGGTTAATCTTCCTTCTTCCATTATAGGGATTAGTTATGATCTGAAATGATGAAGTGAGTAGTAGGAATGTTCCAACGTATAACATGCCCTCCGAGTAGTTAATGTATATAACTGTATGAAATGTGTCAGATCTGGAAGAAGAATTTGTAAATCCAGAGCATCGCCTTTGAAGCGTGTTACATCCTGAAAGGATTCCTCCACCGTATCACGTTGCTTTAGAATATCGAGTAACATATGAAAATGTTCTGTCGCTGCATTAATGCATGTACTGGGAAACTGCACTGTGCGAATTCTCTGTGACAAGCTTGACAGGTACAAACCGATGTTCTCCTGGTAATACCAATATAGCTAATGGGAGACACAGCAAATATATCAAAATAGAGGGATACAGTTGCTGCCGGTTATTATTTATTCTTAAAGTAACATCTATTCCCGGATGCTTTAGGTATGAAAAGGATGTAAGTACATAATACAAAAACTAGGAATAAGGGCTTGTTCACATCATCGTCAGAGGCTCCGTTTGAGTCTTTGTCCCTGATTATGTCAGAAAACAGTCGAAATGCAGGAATTTTTTCTCCACTGATAAAGCGGACTCCCAGATAGACCCATTACAGTCAATGGGATGTGTTTGGCTCTATTCTAGTCAGTTATGTGCTGAATTGATCAATCAAATATTTTTATTGTTATGATCCTGTAACCAGTGGTGTACATAGAGAAGTAAGGGCCCCATAGCAAGGATCAAACCAGGCCCCCCACACAGGACAAAAGGGTTTCTGCCTAAACCCTTTTCAAAGACCCTTTTTCCACTGCCTCGTTTGCTACAAGTTGCTCCTTTAGAGCAGGGATGCTCAACCTGCGGCCCTCCAGCTGTTGTAAAACTACAACTTCCATCTTGCTGTTCTGTAGGCTGATAGCTGTAAGCTGTCCGGGCATGCTGGGAGTTGTAGTTTTGCAACAGCTGGAAGGCCGCAGGTTGGGCATCCCTGCTTTAGAGGGTAGAGTCCTGACCAAGTTTTCACCTCCAGTAGAAGAGGAGATAATCCCAACTAAGACTGGGCCCCCTCTTGCCGTGGGCTCCATAGCAGTCGAATGGTCTGCCGCTATGGTAGTTACGCCCCTACCTGTAACAGAATAGAACAACAGAATTCAATAACAGTCATGTGAACTGACCCATACCAGTATAAATGGAGAAAGGGCCTTTGCCCACAAGGGTTTACAATTAACAAGGGAAGAGAGAAGGATACAGTAGGTGAGGGTAGAAGCTGGTCATTCAACAGTATACATAGTGGCAGCCAAGTTACTGTAGGTTGTAGGCTTGTCTGAAGAGGTGGGTTATAAGGTTTCTTTTGAAGGTTTCCCTGATAGGTGAGGGTCTGATGTGTTGTGGTAAGGAGTTCCAGAGCGCGGGAGAAATCCTGGAGGTGATTTTCTCAAGAGCAGATGAGAGGTGTGTAGAGAAGGAGGTCTTGTGAGGATCAGAGACTCTTTGTGGGAAGGTATAGAGATAGCAGGTCACAGATGTATGGACAGTGTGGACAGTCTTGTATGTCATAGTTAATGTTTTTCACTGAGTTCTCTGGACAATGGTTAGTGAAGGGATAGGCAGAGAGAAGAGGCAGAATGTCCACCAGAACCCAAATGTCAAGGGTCTACTATTGGGATCTCTGCGCATTGGGAAAAAAACAAACTGCACTGAAGAGAGGATTATGTATCAGCGCATCCATATGTATATACATCACAGAAATCAATAGCATTGATGTGAACTGACCCTAGGATGAGTTACAAACTGGTACAGAAGGAGAGAGGACCCTGCCCATGATGTCTCACAATCTACAATAGATGTGGGAAGAAGCTAGTAGGTGAGCTGTGGTATAGTGGCAGTAGGATTATTGTAGGTTGTAAGCATATCTGAAGAGGTGGGTTTTTAGGTTTCTTTTGAAGTTTTCCACAGTAAGTTGGAATTTGGTGTGTTGTGGTAGGGAGTTCCAGAGTATAGTGGATGCATGGGAGAAATCTTGGAGACGATTATGGAAAAAAGGAGGTTCTGTGAGGATCGTGAGATTCAGTGTGGGAAGGTACAGAGATATCAGGTCACAGATGTATGGAGGCGACAGGTTGTGGGGAGTCTTCTATGTCATACTTTCATAATAATAGTTTTGTATGTTTTATACTGAATTCTCAGGGCAGTGGGTAGTCAATGAAGGGATTGATAGAGTGAAGAGGCAGAATGTCCACCGGAACGTGTGATGTTCAGAGCTCCACCATTGGGATTTAAACCCATTGTAAAAGAAAAAAAAAAACTGCAATGGAGAGAGAAGTATGGACATGAGCCCATTTCTCCACCTCATATCCTCTTTGGATTGCCAAACAGGGAATGAGGGATATGCTATAAATGTCCCAGGTAGACATACGCCTTAATAATATCACTTTGGGTAAAACTCATGCATTGTGTTATGCCTCATGGAGGGCCTCCAGCATAAACCTAATATAACACAGTACCATTATAGCCTGTGTTGCTCCTAAGTTTCATAAAATAGAACTCACATAACAGTGCCAGACACACAGCGCACCCTATTAGTAGTAGTCACACAATGCCTCCTATAAATACCAGCCATAACGCCCATACTTTAACATTTTTTTATTTGATTTTTTTTCATTTTTATATAGCACTTACTTATTTCCCAGCGCTGTAGAGATTGTTATGACTTACACTGTTCCCTGTCCCCATTGGGACTTACAATCTAAATTCCACATTAACTTATCTGTAGGTTTTTAGAGTGGAGCATCAACCGAAGTACCCAGAGGAAACCCATACAAACATGGGGAGAACATACAAACTCCATGCAGATGTTTCCTTTGGTCGAATTTGAACTTAGGACCCCAGTGTCAACGACTTAGCTGCACATTTCAAACACCCCCATTAGTGTCAGCTGCTTGCTACCTTCAATATATCTGTGCACAGTGTGGGAAAGAGGGAAGATAGACTCCTTACGTTTTCTTAAAGAATTTTCTGGATATTCTTATTTTTTTTTTTTCTGGTAGCTTGTCAGAGGTTTTCTCCAGTGCAACAACTGGGCCCAAGCGATGATGGTTCCAAAGTAACTTCAATAGCTACCAGTATTTGCCTTGAGACGGAATGGGAGTTGTACAAATATGTAAGCAGTGAGTCACCCCCTAGTGGTGGTTATAGGCAGTCAGAGTTTTATCATTTAAAGGGGACTCCCAAAAATGAACACCAATCTTGCTACAGTGATCTTGTTCTCGACTACCTCACATAACTGCTAAGACTAGTCATTGGCCGTAATTATCACGAGTAGACAACTTGAAGCACCAGAGAGGGGATGACGTTGGAATGGTGGGCGACTGAGCACATGAGTAAGACTTCTTTTTTCCAATTTTAGAATATTCCCGGCATTCAGCCAAATTTTTTGTTGCCCTGGAAACCTTCTTTAAAGAGGTTCTCCGGTCTCAGGATAGTTCATCAATATCAGATCAGCGGGGGTCCGACACCCGGTACCCCCCCCGATCAGCTGTTTGAGGAGACGGTATACACTGTGAGCCTCTCTTCTCTCTTCCTGTCCACTGCTACTTTTCCATAGACATACAGCAGCAGAACAGGAAGAGAGAAGGATAGGTCATCAATAAGAAAAAGCCTGGAGAACCCCTTTAATCTCATGATGGGATGTAGGGGATTCTATAAGTAAAACTGAGTTCCGAACCTCAATAAAGATGTATCATATGGCTTCCTAATGGAGGCCTGTGGAACCACTAGAAACTGTTGGGCCTCTTGGCAGTGTACAAATGCTGAAATGACCAGTTTGCCCCTAGCTCTTGGGTACACGAAGGAGCCCCTTGATTTGAGAACATCTGGTGGACTATATTGCCGTCACTCTAAGTAAGGCTTCTGCTAATGTGAAATGTCCATCATACCTTAGTTTTACGCTGGTAGGAAATCAATGATGACTTGTTTCCAACAGAAATTAAAGAAATCTGTTGACCCTGAGTGATTCAGAAGTATAGGGAACAATTGCTAACAATTTAAGCAGATTAGTGTGCGGTGGAGGATCTTTAAGAGCCGTGCTTCCATTTCCTGCCTGATTACGGGCTTCCTCATGAAAGCATGTTTTGTCTTTGTCCTAAAACCTCCGACTGGAATGTTTCTATATTTAATCGACCATTAAAAGAACAGGCCAGAATAGTGTATTTAGTGATGAAAAAGGGTTTTGCAAAGTTTTCGTTTCCCTCACCACAAGCATATCTCCGATACCAGCTTCCTAATAATGTGTAGTACATAAGTTCCTTCGCGATGCTGTAAGTAAAACAAAGTCATTCTTCTCTTGTCCATAAGAGGGAAGCGGGATAATGTTTTGTCTGGCAGACGTCTCCAAAAGTGAGCTGCATCATTGCCCTTTAAATCTGATCCTCTCAGTCACTGCCAGATTCCATTACATCCATAGATTGTGATGGAAATTCTCATGCTGCTTTTTATGGCATGTCTGTAGATCGTATCTTTTCCACGACAATACACCATTCTGTGCCATGCCATTTGCACCACATAGCCCCCTAAGAGTTACTTCCTAACATGAGCGCCCCCCCCCCCCCTCCTCAGCCAAAGCTTTTACTCTATCTGCAGAATGACCTGATGGACAATCTCCGCCAAACCTTTACATAATGAGAACAAATGAGCTAAGATAGTGAACAATGAAGGCCTTTTCACCCCTTTATTTGTATGCATTTTGCAGCCCAGGCCCGCAGAGAAAGACAGGATCCAGATCATAGCTGCGTACTGTATATTATGGTTTCTCTCGTCAGGGAAATGAAAAATTCATCATATATTGTTTTATGGATTTCTATTTACACTGAGTAGTTGGAATGGACCTTCAGGATACTCCAATATCCGCAGGGTTAATAAGAGGAGTCTAACAATCAACCTAGAAACGATTACAGTGGTTCCATAAATGTGTTCTAAACTGAAAGAGCATCTGTCAGCAGTTTTGATGAGCGGAGGTATGAAAGATTTGATTCGCCTGCTTCGCTGAATTTCACTAAGAAATTCGATTTGTGATGAATTACTTTGTCACGAAGTGCATTCCTTTGTATGTAGTGGGTGCAATGAGGCGGAAAGACTATCACGCTACACCCCCCTTGATTGAAACCCTCAGATGCCGTGTTCATTGTTGATTGCAGCATCTGAGGCTACAATTCAGGCCTTTTTAAGGGGTTAATCAGGGTAAAAATAAATAAATAAATATTCACCTTATCCATTTGCTTGTCACCTTGATTGAAGGCAACGCGCAAAATCTCATCATCGCGCTTGCCTATGTGGTGACGTCATACATCACCCCACGCAATATTTTGCTCGGTTTCTGCAATCGAGATGGCCGCGACAGCCTCCTCGCACGCAAATGGATGAGGTGAGTATGTATATTTTTCAGGAAAAATAGATTCGTAACTACGAAGCGTGAGGAAATTCACTTCAAATCCCACTTCAAATGCTTTGAGTCACTCAACACTCGTCAGCAGGATCAACCACCTGGTAGGGCTGACCCTGCTGATCAACGTGATACCTGTGTTGCAAAAAAAGGCTTTTATTCTGTATGCAAATGAGGACTTCAATGCACCAAGGGCCGTGACCAGCACTGGAAAGCTGAGGTGCACTGAGGGGTTAAGACCCGCCCTCAGTGCACTGAAGCCCTTATTTGCCTATAGAATGAAAGGGTTTTTTTAGTGTTTTTTTCCCTCAGTAACACCCAACTCAGTTTTCACAAGACAGGTACTCTTTCGGTTTATAACACATTAATGGAACCACGGTAATCATTTATAGCTTGATAGATTCTTAAAACATAATTGATCCTAAGTGTGGCAGAACTGCCAGATGAAATCTGTAGGATGTTTTTTTTTTTATATTACATCCAGACCTATATGTCGGGCTATGTTTAATAAAGACATCATTCTGATACAAAATCTGGTTCCTATAACTTAAAGGCCACCATATATACTTGATGGAAAACACGTCTGACTTTTGGTTGCCTACACTTATTTCTCTTTTTATGACCTCTTTTATACAGTGCTTTTTTTATTAATAGCAAAAACACCTATGGCAGAGGATTAATGTAATCAAACGTCTCAGCATGACAATGGAAAGGAGGCACATCGTCCAGAAGCAGGTGGCATCCATTTGTGTTGCCTGTTCTACTCTCCCTTTTTTATGAGCAGCTTAGACGTACAAATTGGAAACTTGTATGGAAAATTCACCTTTATAAGTAGCCATCTCCAGGGACAGGCTTGAAATGTAATCTAATAAAGGAGTCACTTTCCTTTTTTTTTAAATAAATTTCGTATTAGACAAATCACTTGTTTTTTTTTTTCTTTCTAACATTGAAAATAAAATCCAGGCACGTCCGAAACAGATGTGTAAAGCAGGGCTGAATCACTTTGGAGGCCTGATGTACTACTGTGCTCTTTGACTTTTTTGTATCATTTTGGTTTCATGGTTCTAAATCGCGGCCTTTGTTCTCAAGTCATGCTCTAGAGCCGCAAACCCACTAATGTCTTTTTGATTTTAGCTAAATAATGAATCCTTGTGAGGTGTGTTTTTGAAAATTACGTTTTGATCAAGGATTAAAAGTGTCCCACGTGGGAGGCCGGATAACTAGATCTCTGGATTCCTTTCTTCTGGTAACTGTTCCAGATGTAGTCACACTTGGCAGAGAATGGAAGAAGTGCAATAAACATATACAATTATGCCATGCCACGTCTGGTAATAGTTACCTCACTGAAAGTATTATTTGAAAATGAGTCTGAGAACAGGATGCAGAGCACATAGGGATGCAGGTGCTTCACTTGAGACCAGGTCCTCCTTAATATGTTCTTCTACAGTGGTCTAAAAGGTTAAGCCGTTTTTATTTCGAGCCAGGTTAATCTTACTAACACCGCCGCTTTCTGTCATTACTACTAAATTCAAAATTCTCCTGCTAGTCTACAAAGCTCTCTACAGTTCAACCCCATCATACATCTTTGCTCTCATCACCATCTACAAACCAACTTCTAAAAAGTCAACAGTGTGGACAGCACTGACACATGGTCAGTCCTTTGTCAAACCACATAGTCCCTCATCCACTGAAAGGTGGGTCGATACATGGTGGTTTATATACTCCAGTTAAGTTTTCCATTGGAAGAAGCAGAACCTCTGCTTTATTTTTGATCTCCAACCAACTTGTGCTGTACCTCAACCAATGATCTACTACTATCGTTTTCCCTTATTTCATCCTGAACTCCCATCCTGAACCCGTCTCCCATCCTGAAACCATTGTGTGGAACTGAAATTTCCAGACCAAATTTCTTCAAGGAGGCCATAGTTCTTGACAAATATACAATCTAATCCAGTTGCAGATATCCCTACCCAAGATTCTACACAGATCTCATATGGCCCCAAAACAAAACTTAGTATGGACCCCCCAGCCCCATGCAGTATGGGTACATCAATAACTCTCAGGCAACACAGAATGCAAAGCATGACTTTCCATATTTCTCATGAAATTATTTTTTATTAAGGGAAATAAAGTTTAATAAAAAATTTTTTAAAAAGCAAAGTCGCCCTTGGCCTCATCCACTTTATCTGACTTCTACGTCAGAAAAGTGGTGCTTATTCTGAACACCATATTTCTGTATTTACACCAGACAACCAGCATAAATACACTGATAAATCTCCCCATACTGTTTGAAAGGTTCTTCTCCCCCTGCATAAGTGCATAGGAAGCTATACAGTTACCACAGACTGCAATAGAAGCTGTCCATGGTAATAATCGGTTTGCACTGAGCACCTCCTAGTGGAGGCTGCATGAAATTGCAGTGTTTTTACGTCAGGAACAGAGGATGGAATTCAGCGCCAGGGCTCGGGCTCCCTCTGTGGTGGCCAGTGTCAGCTGTCACCTTCCATCCTCCTATTCTAGTAGTCTCAAGATAGTAATATAGTTTAATTCAGGAGTCAAGAGGGCAACTGCGGCCACTGGTCAACTACATAAGTGCTTCATGCACCCAGCATTATTTAACTGTGGGATCATTACTTCTCTGACTAGTGGCCATGAGGAAGGCTCAGGTGGCCGCCTGGGCATCAGCCCACTAGGAAGTTTGTCTGTAGGTTGTATGAGCAGTCTACCCTGTCACTACTAGTAAGAATGCTTCCTTGACTAAGGGAGAATATGTTTGTACCATGGCGCCAGAAGCAGATTATTGGCCCATGCAAGAGGACCTTTAGGCCCCTTTCACACAAGCAGGAGACTCGGACGTCTCCCGCATCGTGTGCTGTGTACTGAACTCCTGGCACTGAACGGGGGTTACATAGCATTATACTGATTTATGATGCTATGTAACCCTTACAGTTCAGGAATATGTTGGATAATGCTGACAGTGTTCTTTATTATTTGTAACTGTAAGGGTTACATAGCATCATAAATCAGTATAATGCTATGTAACCCCCGTTCAGTGCCGGGAGGTCAGTACACACAATGCAGGAGATGTCCGCCCGAGTCTCCCACTCGTGTGAAAGGGGCCTAAGACTACTTCTTTTTGGCAAACTAAGATTTAAGTTTACTAAGGTTTTGTTAGGGTGGTTTCACCTTTTAAATTTTTTTTTTTAGTTTAACAAAAATTGGGAAATGTCCGCTTGTCTGTTTGTGACATTTTCCCGTAAACTACTTTATAAACTACTTTATATGTATATATAAACTTTATATATCTTTATAAATCTACTTTATAGGGAAAAATGCAAGTATAACGTGACGTCCGAGTCTCCCGCTCGTGTGAAAGGGGCCTTAGACGACTCATTTTCAGACCCCCCCCCTTTAAATGGGTTGTCCGGATTCAGAGCTGAACCCGGACATACCCACATTTTCACCCAGGCTGCCCTTCTGATATGAGCATTGGAGCATTTTTTTATGTTTATGTTTTTACACTGCTAGGCAGAGGCTTCCACCCAGCAGTGTCCCCGGTGATGTCACCGGCTGTGAATGGCCAGCTTGAGGGCTGCCATAGTCATTTTACAAGCTAGGGCAGCGCTAGAGCCTGCCCATTAGTGCCAATTACGTCACCGGGCTCACTGTTGGGTGGAAGCCTCCCGTCTAGCAGTCCCTATGGAGAGCCTGGTACCTCACCGGATATCCTAAAAATCCATTTGCCCTTCGTGATTCATATTAGGGGGACTGCCTGGGTGAAAATGTGGGTATGTCCAGGTTCAGCTCTGACCCCAGACAACCCCTTTAAACACTAGGACTGGTATAAGATCTCCAGGTCCTGGATTTCTAAAAGGCCACGTAGGCGTGCAGCAGACTCATCTCACAGTCAGTCCATCCAGATCCCGTCAGCTGTCAGAACTGCGCGTCTCCATTTGTAGACACAGTGAATAATATAGAAATATTCGAGGTTAGAGTGCTTTTAATATGTGACACTCCTGCAGGAAAGCAAATGACATTTTGACAGGATTTAACATTATGAAGGAAACTAAATGACAAACTATAATATAAATCCTCACCGCCGTAAATGTGAAATCATGTACAAATAGGAACTTAATTAAAAATATGCCCTTCAGAAGCAAATCGCATTGACAGAGAAATGAATTATGTGGACCCCAAGCTACAAGTCTCCCAGTGACAGGTAGTCTGTGTGCAGTCCTGCTATCAAACACTCTTCTCTGGTAATTATTGTCAGTGACTGTTCATCTAATTTCTGATATTTTTGTGCATGTTTTTTTTTTTGTTGCTAAAATTAATCTCATCTGTATTAGTTCTGCCGAAGAATCATTTCCAAGTTTTATTCAGCCTTGACATATTTTCTGCTTCTAATATGTTTAACTTGACATCCAAGTCATTTGTTGTTTTTTTTTTTTTTTAATATTGCCGGGATGCTTTTTAGGAGCGTAGACAAATGTAGGATAGAAGAATTTTGTAGTGAAGCCACTTAAAGGGGTTATCCCATGACTAATGTAAAAAATGAAAATCAGACATCATATAGGACATGACAACCTCTTTCTAACAAAGCTAGAACCAGCCCTGTACCTCACATAGATCCAGAGATCTCCACATTCATTGCTCTAATAGATTTATATCTAGTTGACAGCTCAGGGGGAGTATCTTTTGTGCTGCAGCTCAGGAGGCGTGTCTCAGCTCTCCCTATCACAGTTCAGGGGGCGTGTCTCAGCTCTCCCTATCACAGTTCAGGAGGCAGTTAAAAGATGAAACTGAGCATGTGCGGCCATCTCAGTGAGCAGGTCGAAGAAATAAGAAAGAGAACAAACAGCAGGTGGCGCTATACAGATACATTTTATTGAATAACTCTGTGTCTATACAAATTTTTAATTACATGCAATTACAAAAGTATTCAAATCCAGGAGCTGGTTTGAAAACTGTAGAATATTTTTGTGGGACAACCCCTTTAAAGAAGACCCATCCCTTCTCCTATTGCTAGTAGTTTGCAATGAAGGTCTAGATTGTTGTTACCGGGGGGAGTGGGGGTGCCCCTACACAGTGTGACAACAGCAGCACTGATTAGATGGTGTCATAATGTGCAGGGGCACTGGTAACAAACACCCTTCTGGACCTTCAATTGAAACTGCTAGTAATTTATTCAGAACTTCTAGCGGGAATAATAGAGGAATAGCACATCATAGAGTCATAAGAATAGATGCTCCAGAATTGTTATAACAACGGGATTCAATTATTTGCTAAAACAAAAGAGGTTACAGGTCTTCTTTAAAGGGTTATTCTCATCTTAGACAATGGGGGCATATCACTAGGATATGCCCCATTATCTTATAGTTGCGGGACCCGCACCTATATCGAGAATGGAGCCCCCAAAAGGAGGGCACACTGTCCATGCGCAGCCGCCCACCATTCATTTCTATGGGGCTGGCGAAAATAGCCGAGCACTGGCTATTTCCGTCAGCTACATAGAAATGAGCAGGAGCGGTGGCCGCGCATGCGCGGTGCACTCTCATTCATTTCTATCGGAGCAGCGGGGGAGCTGCGCCTGGTGGTGGCTGGACCCCCGGAAACCTGGGGTCCTCCAGGCGCAGCGCTTCCCACTCCGAACCCCCGCTGGGACCCGCACCTATAAGACAATGGGGGCATATCCAAGCGATATGCCCCCATTGTCTAAGATGAGAATACCCCTTTATGGTGCCCATATACATAAGAGCAAATTCGGCCAAACTTAGTGATTTCAGGTGACTATCTTATGTGTATGGGGGTCTCCCGACTCTCCCCCACTCCAGACAGGCAGATTGGAGGAAAAAAGGATCTGGCATGTTTAGGTTCAGTACCCTATTTTTTTGTTCACAGGGGAGATTCTAGGTACATATAAGGGCTCATGCACACAAGTGTAAGTGCTCATATTGCGGACCGTAAAAAGCAGGTCCACAATACACAGGCACTGGCCGTGTGCACTCGATGGTGCAAACCACCCATGGACTTGAATGGGTCCACAATCCGCAAGATACAAATGAAGATAGGACTTCACCTATATTTTTTGGATCGGAAGCACTTGGAAGCGCTTCCATGGGCTTTCGGGTCTGTGCTTCCATACTGCAAAAAGATAGAACATGTTCTATCTTTTCTCATTTTTTTCAGAAGACTGTAACAAACAATAAATTTAAATAAAGTAGAGGTGGCCAAACTATGAAAGGGAACCTGTCACAGTGAGAATGCTATATAATGTTCTGGGGGCATGCTATAGAGCAGGAGGAGCTGAGCAGACTGATAAATAGTTTTGGGGAAATGTGTAATATATTGATAGAAATCCCTGCTCTTTCTATGCTCAGGAGTCCAGTGGGCAATCTCATCTAAAGGGGTTCTCCGGGAATTAAGAAAATGAAAACACTTAAATATTACTTTATTATAAATATATTCCCAAATACCTTTCATTAGTTATAATGGCTTGTTTTGTCTATGGAGCAATCATTAGGAGAAACAAAATGGCCACCATCCTATTAGTACAAACAAAACCTGCCCTAATCATACAGCAGGACAAGTTACTTCACACTGAGCTAAAGAGCTGTCTCATCCTCCTCTCCTACTTGACAGGGATTATGACCCTGAATGCAACTAATAAAATGAATCTCTAAGAATGGAATTCATGAGGAGACATGAAGAACAGAGAGGAGGTGGGGGTGTGGACATTTACCACAGTCTGTCCTGTCCGTCCTCTCTGTGCTTCCCGTCTCCTCATGAACTCCATTCCTACAGAGATTCAGCTGAAGATCTTATTATACTGTATTCAGGACGATAACCACTGACAAGCAGAGCAGAGAGGAGGATGAGGCAGCTCTTTACCTCAGTGTTATGAAGTAGCTTGTCCTCCTGTGTGATTAGGACAGGTTTTGTGTGTACTAATAGGATGGCGGCCATTTTATTTTTCCTAATGATTGCTCCAACTAATGAAAGTTATTTAGGAATATATTTATAATAAAGTAATATTTGAGTATTTTTGTTTTGTTAATTCCTGGAGAACCCCTTTAATGACAAGGCTTCACTGTATGAGAAGTCATACACACATGGCTATCAGTCACTGATTAGGACCGCCCACTGGACTCTCAAACATAGAAAGAGCAAGGACTTTACAAGTTTGACTTAAAGGGGTTTCTACAATTAGAAAAATGTGGATGCTTTCTTTCAAAAACAGCGCCACCACTGTCCATGGCAAAAGGATCAGTAAGGAGAGTGCTCAGTGCTTGTTATTTTAGCCCTCTCTGACCCCATTTCTATTCAGTTATTCCTCTGGTATTGCAGCTTGGATCTATTGGTGTCCGTGGGGCGGAGATGTAATACCATATATAACTTGTGGACAGGGGTGGGGCTGTTTTTGGAGGAAAGCATCCATGTGAGGCCTTATTCACATGACAGCGTTTGGTCAGTGATTTCCATCAATGATTGTGAACCAAAACCAGGATTGGAGACTCAACAGACATAACCAGGATTGGAGCCTCCACAGACATAAGGTATAAGGGAAGATCTGCACCTGTTCTGTGTTTAGAGCCGCACCTGGTTTTGGCTCAAAATCACTGATGGAAATCACTGACCGAACACTGATGTGTGAATAAGGGTTTTTTCTTATCCTTTAGTCTTTTCCTACAAAACTATATATCAATCTGCTCAGCTCCTTCTGCTCTATAACACGCTGCCTGCAGGTCAGATACAACGTGGCAGGTTCCCTTTAAAGAAGTTGTCCAAAATTAAGAAATGCCCTCTTCTTTTCCAGAAGCAGCGGCACTGTTGTCCATGATGTGTCAGCTAAGGCTTCTTTCATACAGATGGCAGAACAATCTGGCTGACTGTTTCTGCTGGAGTTCTCTGGATCGGGCATAGCCAGATAGTGCCATGCACTGGGATCCAGTGGTAATTCGGCCTCCTTAGGTAATTATCCTGGGATTTAGCCAGAGGAATATGGCACACACCGCCTTATTTATTTTATGCACTTATATAGCGGTACTATATTCTGCAGTGCTTTTCAGACATTATCATCACACTGTCCCCAATGGGGCTCACAATCTAAGGTCCCACGGGGAGAACATACAAACTCCATGCAGATGTTGTCCTTGGTCAGATTCGAACCCTGGACCCCATCTCTGCAAGGCACCAGTAAAAACCACTAAGACACCATACTGCTCAATCACCGTCCATTATAGTCAATGGGTCCCTGCAGTAAACAGCAGCACCTGGCAGGAACGGCCTGCTGGAACAGCCTTCCGGATTACTCTGCAGCCTGTGTGAAACTAGCCTAAGCTCTTTCGCTTGAATATAATTAGAATGCAATACCAAATATAGCCTTTAGACAAGGGTGGCGCCCTTCCATGCCCCATTTGCTCACTCTGAGGACTCATACACACGACCGTATGTATATGATCCACAAAAAAATACTGATGACGTCCATGTGCATTCCGTATTTGCAGAACGAACAGCTGGTTCCTAATATAAAAATCCTGTCCTTGTCCCGAATGCGGACAATAATAGATCATGTACTATTTTTTTGCGGAATGGACATACGGAAACGGAATGCACACTGAGTAACTTTCGTTTTTTTGGGGGGGGGCTTTTGTTGCGGACTCATTGAAATGAATGGTTCCACATACGGTCCGCAAAAAAAAAAAAACAGAACGGACATGGAAACAAAATACATTTGTGTGCATGAGCCCTGAAACGTATATACAATAGATCAGCTGCATTATCTATTCAACGTACTTATTGGGGTTCTTTTGGTGACAATTTAGGACCTGCCGGAAGTAGATGTTTGATCTCTAGACATCTGCATGTTTGGCTGCAGTCTGTGCTTTCCAGCGTGATGCCTTTGTTCTTAAATTTGCTTTTAAAGTGGAATCCTATTTATTTTTCTGCATATTTAACTGTGGCATGAAGGAATACAAAACCAATTTTACTTGTTTCAAGTCATATGGTAGTTGAAATATAGAAGGTGAAGAAATTAGGTCACTGGTGGAAATATTCCCAGAACCCTTTTAAGTAAATATACATAGAATACATTATATAGACGCTTTATTGATTCTTGGACTCATTCTGTCGGAATGTAAAGTCCCAATTATAGGATCCATTGATATATTTTTTGCATAGGCCTCTGCTGGTTTATATGATGTTCATCAGATGTATTTGAGGCTTTCAGTTTATTGTAGCGTCCGATCAATGCCAAAAAGCCCTTTATTTCCGGGTCGACGCCGACCTCTCCAGAACAGATCTGCAAATATAGATTTTAAACATTCATAAAACAAAATCAGATTTGCTTTGGTGCAAATGATTTCCTGACAAACCGCAGAAATCTCCTTAAAACCACTACAGAAACCTGATTATTGTTATTCGGTCATAAAAGAGCACTCCGCCCACCGGATAATAAGAATATATGATATCATAATAAAATTTAGTGCTACAAAAATAGTCACCCGCAGCTTTATACACTGCTGTTGTTTCAGCCTTTCCAGCTCTTCACATTGAAAGCATTGATAGGGTTTTTTTCCCCAAGAATTTTCATTTGATCTATCCTTAGGACTACAACAATCAGCAGAACGAAGGGACGGCAGTGCTCACAAGGTCTTCAGCATTGTCGTATCTGATATATCAGCATCCATATGAGGGTGGATGTAACGGGTACTGCAGTTTAACTCATACCAAGTTGAATGGTGCTCAACTGCAGTACCAGGCACATCCACAACTATATGTGGCGCTGTGTCTGACTGAACATGGAAGGGGACTGGATGCTTGAACAAATATATTAAACTCCTGGAAACACCAAAAAGAGACACTGTCGGAAAGGAGTATTTTTTAAGCACATTCTATCGTACCTAGAAAACATTTTATTAAGGAATTTTGGCTGCTTTTCATTTCAGCAGTACTATACAATTGAGCATTAAATACAGAATATTAAAGAGGACCTGTCCCTCTCCTGACATGCCTGTTTTAATAGCTTCATGCATTCCCCATGTAATAACAATTCTGGAGCATCTATTTTTATGTCTCTATGTTGTGCCGTTCCTTTACTATTTCTACTAGAAGTTATGAATGAATTACTAGCAGTCTGCAGTAAGGGTACAGAGGGGAGGTAACCAGTTGGGGGGGTGTACCTGCACAGACAATGGCAGCACTGATTGGATAGAGTGAGTCTGTGCAGGTACACACCCCCAACTGGTTACCTCCCCTCTGTACCCTTACTGCAGACTGCTAGCAATTCATTCATAACTTCTAGTAGAAATAATAAAGGAATGGCACAACATAGAGACATAAGAATAGATGCTCCAGAATTGGTATTACATGGGGAATGCATGAAGTTATTAAACCAGGCATATCAGGAGTGGTGAAAGGTCCTCTTTAAATTATAGAATTGAAGGAACCATTTTGTCTGATTCGTCAGAACCAAATTGTTAAAACTTTGGATTAATTTGGAAGTAGAATTTTTGTGAAACTTGTAAATTAATCTGATTTGTTTGGAATTGATTCCCTCATCTCTAGTAGTCACAGCCATAAAATACCTATAAATGTAGTTATATAATAGTAATGATAAATGGCGGAGAACACGCGGGATGAGGGTTTTATGACATCACAGTGAATGGTTATCTGCAGATTGGCTGGCTGTACAGCGCTATGGGTGATCTCATGTTCCCGGGCTTCTTTCACTTTGTAACATGTGTAGTCTCCATTTTAGGAAAAATGGATTCATTACCATGAAGCGCATGGAAATTCAGATTCATTGTGAATCAAAGTTTTCCTAACCTTCGAACTCAAATTCCGCTTCGAATGCTTCTCTTCACTCAACTCTATTAGTTTTATAATGGTATTGATAACTGTAATATACCTATTATAGTAGTTATCTAATAGTAGATAAGTGTAAAATATTTATAATAGCTGTTATATAATAGTAATGATAAGTGTAATATACATATAATATCAGTTATGTAATAGTAGTGATAAGTGTAAAATATCTAGAATAGCAATTATATAATTGTAACGATTAGAGATGAGTGAATCGAATCCCACAAAGTAATAAATTTGATTCGCTTCAAAGCCAAATTTCCTCGTGCTTTGTGTTAGTGAATCAATTTAACCTGAAATAGTGTAAGAAACAAAAAAAAAATCTATTTGCTCGCGACGGGCCACCCACCACCATCTTGATTGAAGATCTTGTCCGACATCCCATGCATGGTGACGTCATCTCGGGCCGCGCGATATTTCGCGCCAGACCTTCAAGCAAGATGGCGGTGGCCGGCCCGTCACGAGCAAATGGAGGCAGTAAGTTTGATTTAATTTTTTTTTAATGTTCATTTTACACTGTTTTTACACTCAGAACGCGGCATCCGAGGGGTACAATGATGGAGGGCGGCACTGTTGCAGCTCCGTCATAGCACCCGTTACTTACAAATAAATCTAATAAATCCGATGAGCCGGATTTTTTCTGAACTCTGGTTCGGGTACCTTGGAACCTAATCAGAGTTCGGGAAATGTTTTTTTACAGTACAAATGGATTCATGAAGTTATTACTCGAAGTCTCGCGAGACTTTGCAAAGCAATAACTTCGGCTCATCAGAGCCAATACATTCTAATACTGTACAGAGCTCCTGCTTCGTACAGAATTGGAACAAAGTTTTATGCGAATTGACTTTGGATGTTTCAATTCGATTCGCTCATCCCTAATCAGGAGCAATGTCAGGAAATATTTCTACACTGAAAGAGTAGTTGAGGCTTGGAACAAACTCTCATCAGATGTAGTTGGGAAATCAGTAAAAATAAGATAATAATATACGGTAAATAACATAAGGGAAGACTAGACGGATCAGGGGTCTTTGTCTGCCATCAATCTTCTGTGTTCCTGTGTTTGTAATGCATCTATAACAGTAATTATATAACGGTAGTGCTAGCAGTAGTTATAGCTACGATTCTAGTTATCATTCTTTTGTATTGTTTTGGTGTAATGTTTGCTTAGCACCCTCTCCTGTAGGTTGTTTTTCCTGTACTTTCAGTAGTCTGGAACACATTCCTTCATTCTCTGGTTTCTAATCAAATGCTGCAATGATAATGATTACAATGAAGCCTTAATCCCCTCACACTGAAGGAATTTTTAAGATTGTTTTTTTATGCACCTTCCTTATCAGTCACGCTATCATCAGTAATCCCAGCATACTTGTGGGGAGCACATATGTCGTCCAGAAGGAGTAGTCCGTTACCATTAGGCTACTTTCACACTAGCGTGTTATAATTCCGGTATTGAGTTCTGTCATAGGGGCTCAATACCGGAATAAAACGCTTCAGTTTTGTTCCCATTCATTGTCAATGGGGACAAAACTGAACTGAAGACAACGGAGGCTCCTAAAAGCATTTTGTTCAGTCTTCAGACCGGAGAACAAACCGCAGCATGCTGTGGTTTGCTCTCCAGCCCAGGCATCTGCACCAAGACGGATCCGTCATGACCCCCAATGAAAGTCAATGGGGACGGATCCGTTTGGTGTGACACAATGGTGAACGGATCCATCCTCCATTGACTTTCAATGGAGTTCATGACAGATCCGTCACCTGCACACATACACACATAAATATATACACACATACAGATATACACATAAACATACACAGACATATACACATACAAATACACATACATACTTACATGCTTCCGGCAGGTCTCCACAGCGCAGGAGGAGCAGGATGGCGCACACATAGGACGATTCCACCCGGCGCCCAGCAGAGGGCGCTGTGGGGAATCGTCCTATGTGCGCGCCGTCCTGCTCCTCCTGCGCTGTGGAGACCTGCCGGGAGCATGTAAGTATGTATGTGTATTTGTATGTGTATATATCTGTGTGTGTGTGTCTGTGTGTATGTACTGTGTGACATGTGTGGGGCCGGAGTACGGTTCCGGCCCCACACATGTCCCTGCGGCAGCACCCTTCACCTGCTGGATCCGTGCTACCACTAGTGTGAAAGAGGCCTTATCTAGTTTACCTAAGCCAGGTCAGGTTTTATCTACTGGTGTTAATGTAATGACTGAGCGAGAGATAGATTTTATTACATTTGTGTTTAAAGGGTTTCTGTCACCACGTTTTTCCCTATTAAACAGGATGACATTCTCAATGTGCCAATGTCACTTGATTCTAAGTCTGCTATTTATTTTCTTCCCAGTGTCCCCGTTTTTCTTTAATTTAACCTTTTATCATATGCTAATTAGCCTG
Organism: Rhinella marina; assembly: GCA_900303285.1. NCBI lineage: Eukaryota > Metazoa > Chordata > Amphibia > Anura > Bufonidae > Rhinella > Rhinella marina. The sequence continues at coordinate 142,914 of ONZH01021796.1, forward strand.
TAGGAGCAGAGGGGTGTTGCCCCTGCTCCTAGAGGCTCTGTTTGCCCACCTCGATCTTCTTAGTTATATTGGTGAAAAACAGATGACAGACTCCCTTTAAAAAAGTTTTGGCAATGGCAACCAAATGGCAGCAGTGTTTTGATTTATCGCATTTTGATTCTAAAATTCTTTTCTCGTGTTTTGATTCAGTTCTCTAAATCTCCTGAATAGCCACAAAGTTAAAGGGTTGTCTCACTTCAGCAAAAGGAATTTATGATGTAGAGAAAGTGAATACAAGGCACTTACTAATGTATTGTGATTGTCCATATTGCCTCCTTTGCTGGCTGGATTCATTCATTTTTCCATCACATTATACACTGCTCGTTTCCAGGGGTTATAACTAGTAACTAGTACAACTGAGTGAAGCGAGCTTCAGATTCTACATATGAAGTCACTTCATTCAAAACGCTTCGTTCAAGATCCATCTCCGTACAGTATTAGAATGTATGGGCTCCGTTGAGCCGAAGTCAGTTATTCGCGAAGTCGCGCAAGACTTTGTTGAATAACTTCAGTAGTTGATTTTTAAAGTTGTAAACCACTTTAAAACTTGGAACCAAACTGTGCTTCCGTTCCGAGGTACTAGTCCGAACTGAAGCTGAGTTAGATTCCAAGTTTTAAAGTGGTTTTCCACTTTAAAAATCAACCGTCTCCGTACAGTATTAAAATGTACAGCCTCCGATGAGCCGAAGTTAGTTATCCACGAAGTCATGAGAGACTTTGCTTAGTAAATTCAGTAATTGATTATTAAAGTGGAAAACCACTTTAAAACTTGGAACCAAACTCAGTTCAAGCTGAGCATCTCCCACAAGGCAAGTAAGACCTCATGCACGCGAACATCCGCAATGCACAGGCACCAACCGTAGGGCCACCGCATGCGGTTCACATCTGACGGTCCGCACCGCAAAAAAAAATAGTGCCATGTTGGTTCCGTGGGGTTCCATGCCTCCGTTCCGCACCGACCTTCCGGATTGCGGACCCATTCAAGTGATGCTGTTTGTCGGCCTAAAGGTGCAAAATATCACAATTTTTGGTACAAATGCCAAAAAAAGGTAATTTCTGTATGCCAGAAAAATAGTTTACAAACATGATAGACACAGTTGTATTTATTTATTTTTTTCGAAGTGCTTTTTTGTCCCTTGAGTTGTCCTGCATTTAATATTTCCCATAGACTTCACTGCAACATCTGGAGCTCGCATTTTGGACGGAAAAAGTACGCCATGAGCAAAAAAAGGCATGAAAAACCTCAAAACCTCTATCAAACTATCCAGAAAACTTATGTTTGACACCAGCCTTAGCTTTTCTTAGCTGAAAAGTGTGTTTTTTACTGCACCATGCAGAGTAAACACTGTGACCCCTCCCCCCCCCCAAAAAAAACACAATAGAATTTTTCCACCCTCTCCTCCATACACAAAAAAAGTTAATTAAGAAGGCCTGTTTACCCTAATGGTGCCAATGAAAACTACTCCTCGCCTTGTGAAAAATGAGCTTTCACAGAGCTCCATTGGCAGAAAATGAAAACAACGTTCTGGCTTTAAGAACGTGGTGACACAAAACAAATGATTCTTTTTTTTACGTGCTAGTAGAAGCAAAAGGCTGTAGATACCATTGAATACAATGGAAGCCATCAGCTCCCTGCTCCACTTTTCACTGGCCTGTGCGCTCCCCAGCAGGAGAGAACACAGGAGGGGGATAATGTGCTCAGTTCATCCGGGAATGGAGCTAGGTGATTAGTTTTTTATTTTATTTAAACTACAGGGACTTCACTATGGTGAGCGGACACCAAGGGAGCAACACAATTGTAAGGGGGGCACTAAGAGGGCATCACAATTGTAAGGGGGCAGTAAGGAAGCAGCACTATTGTGAGCAGGTATTAAAGAAGCAACACTATAAAGGGCAGCACTGTTGTGAAGGGGCACTAAGGAGGCTGCACTATTGCAAGGGGGGCACTAAGGGGGCAACACTATTATGAGCCGGCACCAAAGAGAAAACACTATAAAGGGCAGCACTGTTGTGAAGGGGGGCACTAAGGGGGCAACACTATTGTAAAAGGAGCACTAAAAGGGCAGCACTACTGTGAGGGGAGCGCAAAGGGGTCAGTCTTACTTTAAGGGCATAAGTAAAGTGTGGGGGTGCTAAGGGAACATTTAGTTGTGAAGAAGGTACTAAAAGCACTAGGCATGTATAGACAGGAATTGGGCATAGTTAGAGGCGTGGCTCCTTCGGCTTTTCAAAAGTTGTGAAGTATTCAAGTGATAAAATTCTGGTTGCTTTCAGTCACCACTAGGTGGTGCTGTGGGGCTTAGAAGTTGGCTGCATACTCCTTATGCATTAAACTCAATTAATAAGCTCCCCCTAGTGACATTTCGTCTATTAATCCATCACTGTAGTAGGGAAATGTATCATAGCCAGGGGCGGATTGACCACAGACCCTTCAGGGAAACTTCCCAGTGGGCCGATGCCCAGGGGGCTACCTGAACCACCCTCACAGCCACCAGGGTAGTTATTTTGTGCTGCTGGTGCAGTATTTTGTGATGCACTGTGGTATTTGGCTCTGTTGAGGTGGCCCTTTGTGCTGCAATATGGTTTTGTTGGCCCTGCCTTCTTTCCATTTGGATCGGATTACAAAATAGGGCGACTTTTAGTTTTTTTTTTTCCAGGGCCACTTGAGTTGTCAGTGCGCGCCTGATTATAGCACTGAATGTTGGACCTAAGATGACATGATTATAAAAGCTGGACATTCACTGGAAAGAGATGATTTATGTTGTTGTCTGGCATCACCTACAAGATTATGCTGGAACGTTTCCTAACTCCATGTTGGGAAACTCATTTTGCTGTAGGCAGGAATGTCATGCATGCTTTATTTACAATGTGTAAAGAGCAGGTTCTTGAGAAGTGTCATCCTGTGTGATCAGTCAGTAGAAGACTCCTAGACGTCACAGTGACAACTAATGTGTCCTCCAGCAAAACTCCAGTACCCCAGGTTAACACAACTCCCTAAATACTGACCTCAGAGCAGAATCTCAAGACCTTAACATGTGTTCTTTAGTTTGCTGCAGTTTTCCACTGAACTGTATTCTGTGCACTTACTGATGTCCCTAATGCAATGTGATTTATATGGATAATTGCAGAACCAGAGGTTTTTCTTGTTGAACTAGATATTTACTGATCAAGAGGTCAGAAGTCCCTCAACATTAGATATCTGACACCAGCATGTTATGTCGTGCCTGCTTTTCTCAAAGACATTTTATACAACTTTCTAATACATACCTCCCAACTTCACATACCTGCCCCTTCACAGTAGCTATGCTACCTTAGTGCCACCACACAGGTGTAATGTCCCCTTAGTGCCCACACAGGTGTAATACCTGCTTAGTGCCCAAACACAGAAGTCTTAGACAGTAGTTGTGCCCCCTTAGGGCCCTCTTTAGTTCCCCACACAGTAGAATGTCCCCTTTATTGCCCCCTCACACTGTAAAATGACTCTTTAGTGCCCTCACACAGTAGAATGCCTCTTTAGTGCCCTCACACAGTAGAATGCCTCTTTAGTGCCCTCACACAATAGAAGGCCCCTTATTGCCCCCACAGACAGTAGAATGTCCCCTTTATCGCCCACATAGACAGTAGAATGTCCTCTTTATCGCCCACACAGACAGTAGAATGCCTCTTTAGTGCCCTCACAAAGTAGAATGCCTCTTTAGTGCCCTCACACAGTAGAATGCCTCTTTAGTGCCCTCACACAGCAGAATGCCTCTTTAGTGCCCTCACACAGCAGAATGCCTCTTTAGTGCCCTCACACAATAGAATGTCCCCCTTATTGCCCCCACAGACAGTAGAATGTCCCCTTTATCGCCCCCACAGACAGTAGAATGTCCTCTTTATTGCCCCCACAGAAAGTAGAATGATCCATTTATTGCCCCCACAGACAGTAGAATGTCCCCTTTATTGACCCCCACAGACAGTAGAATGCCCTCACAAAGTAGAATGCCTCTTTAGTGCCCTCACAAAGTAGAATGCCTCTTTAGTGCCCTCACACAGTAGAATGCCTCTTTAGTGCCCTCACACAGTAGAATGCCTCTTTAGTGCCCCCCCCCAACAAATGCTTGAACACATTCTGACTGATATTTTATTGCTCACGAAGGACATAAAATAGTGACATCTGACATCATGACTACAGGTGATGATGGTATAACCATATGATGCCCACAAAATTCTGTGCTTGCTCTTTTTGTACCAAACTGTTTTCACACAAAATAGGATAGGTGTTAAAGTATAAAGTACAGTTGTTTACTGTAGTATTGATGGCGTGTGAATACAATACTGAACAGTGGATGGAGCCAGAAGCAGAAGGCGCCATCCACTGTATAGTGGCCATGCTGAGGTACTGCAGATCAGCACAGCTCACGTGAATGGGAACTGAGCTGCTGTACACAGACGGTGGAACATTTCTGTCTCCAGCACCATTTGTTTCCAGTGGTAGCTGCAGACAGCTGATCAGCGGAGGTGCTGGGAATCATTTGATATCAATATCTTAATACTAGAAAACCCCTTTAAATGTTTGATTGTTGGGGCCCCCCAAGCACCAGAATGAGGGTCTCTTATTCTAGCAGACAGACAGGGTTGGGGCGAATTTGCATTGTTTAGCACAGGTTCTACCACCGCTCCTCATCTCCCTCATTCCTCTTATCTCCCTGTGAGGAGATACAAGGTATTTGGATACCCCATTCTAGTGATAGGTGGGGTCCTTGCAGTTGTCCTGAACGCAGTTAATACTTCTTTTCCTTGTTCTTTTAATTATTACTAATAAACCTCATAAATAATCATTTCTAATAATCGAATATGGTCTTTTGCCGCATAAAACTGGTGTAAAAGATGATAAGTGCGGCGAACAGCTGGCCATGCCCCCTCCCCTGACATCGCTACACCTTTTTGGGAAAGTGTTAAAGCTGGTGGAGAAATTCTAAGCGCACAAACATCTATTTATTTATTTATTTATTTGCATAAGTGGCGGTTAAAAAGTTTGCAACTTTGTCTCACCAGAAAAGAAAGTAAATGATAAATCTGGCCGTATGTATATGACTTGGTCTGCTGCCCTGTATATTCCTCAGCCCTGCTCCGCCATCCTGTTCCCTTTGGTGGTGAGATTTCCCTTAACATCTGCCAAATTCCAGTAGGATCTTTGCTTTCATTAGCCTCTCTTACACCAGACTGATTAAAATGAGACCTGCCTAAAATAGCACTGGACGGGGTAGGTAATCGGCTTTTTCATTTCCGCCTCTTCATTTCATTCTCACCTGCAAAATGCCAAGCAATTTACACTGAAGCTTACCATTGTTTGACTTTCCCAATTTTATTTCTTGGATTAATTTTCAATTCCATGTATCTTAATATTAGTAATAATAACTGCTATAATTCATAAATTCAATTTAACCTGTTTTATGTCTAAAAACCTATTCGGAGGGCTCATGAAGAAGAGCAATCCATGGCTGTGCACAACTGTGATCTGTGAAGGCCAAGAAATGGCACAATTATTAGACATAGTGGCCAGTGCGAAACTACAGGATTTTTGGTTTTAGTTTAGATATAAACAGTGACATGGAAAATTAAAAATAACATCAACAAAAATTATTTAAAAATATGTTAAAAATAAAAAAGTGATTTAAGCAGCAGGTCATTTTCTGATGTCACATTCCCTTTAAGGCCCTTTTACGCTGCCTGATTGATTGGCAGGTTATCAGGGACGAATGCTCGTTACCGATTATCTGCCCATCTAAAGGTACTGCCTGACGAATGAGTGAAACAGCCTATGTCTAAACAGCACTCTGCTGCCCAGAAACAATGAATCTGAATGTGGACAAGGGATAGCAGTAGCCATCGCTTGTCCCCATACTGTGGGGGTGATCTCTCCATGTAAATGCAGAGTTTCCCTCCACTGACGAGGAGGCAGTTGTCAGAAAGGAATGCTTCCGTCCCGACAACCGCCTGCTCCATTGAGCCATGTAAGTCGACCTTTAGGATATGTTCACAGGGGACAGATTTGCCATAGCCCATGGATTTTGTAAGCAATCTGCAGTGGAAATCTGCAGCTGAAAGTCAGTTTTCTGCTGTTGCTTGACCAAAGATTAGTCCCATTGTAATTTAGTAGACTTTTCATTGCAAAATCTGTAGCAGTATTTAACATGGATAAGCTCATTCCATTGCCAGAGGAACGTTAGCATCTTCTGTCAGGATTTTGGTAAAGGAAATATGCCTGAATCCTGACGGAATCTTCAATGTGTGAACATGGTCTGAAGATCAGTCCACACTATTAGTTAAGGTGCGTTTACACTGCATTGATGAGCAGACGATTGTCGGGAAGGAAATGTTTCTTCCTGACATTCGGCTGCTCATTACTGGAGGTGAAGTGCTGCAATCACTTACACAATATGAAAACAATGGCTACTGGTATGGCTTGTCCTTAGACATCATCTATTGTTTCTGGGCAACAGAGGGCTGTTTAGGCACCAAGATCTGCTGCCCAGAAAGGATAATTTATGTGTCCACATAAACGACTGTTTCACCCATTGATTGGGTGATCTGCGGCACCTTTACCTTTATGCCCCTTTCACACGAGCGGGAGACTCGCATGTCTCCCGCAACGCATCTACAGGGCTGGACTTGGCACTGACAGGGATCGCATAGCATTATAGGGGGTGTGAGTGTGTTATTATTATTTGCATAATGGGATGTGGGGATCACAATTGGGCCTTTATGGTTTTATGATAACTGTGGGGGATTTCTAATTTTAGTTATTGAATGAATTTAGTCACTATTTTTATTTAATATTTATTATTAGGATATAAGTTCACTTAGGGATTTAGTATATTTGTTATTTGTTATTTTTTTTTTATTTTTTTTATTTTCATATTTATTTTTATATTTTTTATTGTATATTTCATGACACAGGGAGTTTGGTGTATTACACTGGTTTGCACTATTATACATATATGGAATTAGTTTTTATGCACGATTTGATGAATTGCCCAGTCATTTTTATATATTTGTATATATGTATATTCATGGTGGAGTATGGCGGTACTCTATAAGTATTTATGTATTGCGATCTCTATATACAGATGTCCTTAGTACAATAATAATAATGAATGTTCCCCACTTCCTGTTTGGGTTGGTAACTGGGCAACCATAGGCGGAGCGCATCGCCGGGTTGCGCTGTGTGGCGCGTCATGCGGGGACGCTGCGATTTGGCTTTGGGGGACGGACCGAGTCGCGGGTCACGTGGCTCGCTCCCTCCTCTGACGCCATCAGCGGCGCCGCCGGAGTGACGTGATATGCATCACCCGTGGTGATGCGCTATAATACCGCCTCATTTTTTGAAGCCCTGTGGCGCCAAACAGTGGTATATAAGGGCCCCCGATACTCAATAAGATACCTCCTGACGAAGCCTTAGGGGTGAAACGCGCGTCGAGGGTGTTTCTCTAGCGGGATCCCTTCACATCATCCTTTCGTCCACATTGCAGTTATGGGTAAGATCTTTATGATTGATTTATATTAGCACATGGTTCTTGTTATGGGCAGTACTATGGAGCAGATCCTTCAGTGGGTTTTTTGACTTTAATTATTGTATATATCTCTCACTGGGATCATTCATATTTATATTATACATTATCTACTCTGGACTGCAGGTGGATTTTGGTTTGGATGTAGGGGACCCGTGGTTCCTTATCCACATGCTCGGGCTATTGTACCTGTATATGGCTATTTTCCTAAATGCATTTTTCAATAAATGATGTTTTATATATGAGTATATTTAATAAATTGGATATATTTTAAATTAATATTGTGTGGGCAATAAGTGTGTATCCCGCCGGAAGGTGGGGAATTGGAGTGTTTCTTAGGTATTTGAAGTTAACTTGTCACCTACAAATTTCAAGAAATACCATTGAGTGTACGTAAGTTTTCGGAACGTGCTTCGGTGCTGTAACAAGTTAACTTCAAAGTAGGTTGATAGTAATGAGGTATTAGAGTGTATTTAGGGCCAAATCAAATTTCTCTTATTTTAAAAAAAATCCAAAAATTTTCCATTTTTTTGCTAAAAATTTTTCTAAATTTAACATGGGCCATAAATACCCCAGCCCGCAAGCCCACGACAAGGGTCCTCATTCTCTTGCGAGTCCCTACTCTAACTTAACAACTGGGAAACTAATGAACTAAACTAACGAACTAAGTAAAAGAAGGATACGGATTGCAAACAGTTCAGCGACTTCCATGAATTGCTTCCGTCTGCCATGGCAATTCTCCAGCCGGGCTGCAAAAGTAGTCCGCGTAGAATTCACGAATACGCAGCCCTGCAGATCCTGGTCTACCATGCAGTGTCTGGTCCACTCCAAACGATGATGAGGTTCGGTATTGGTCCAGGTCAGCGTCGAAGGAAGCATCGTGGATTCTAACAAAATTGTGAAGAACCACACAAGCCTGAATCGCTGTGGTGACATTCTCCGGATGAAGCTGGATCGATGACATGAACAACCTCCATTTGTTGGAAAGAAGTCCAAAGGCGCATTCCACATACTGTCGGGCACGCGTCAAGCGGTAATTGAAGATATGCCTTCTCTCATCTAAGTCACGCCTCGGGAAGGGTCGCATTACATGTGGTGTAAGAGCAAATCCTTCATCCGCGACGATGACGAAAGGAGCAGGAGGTCCATCAGATCCAGGCAATCTTCTCGGCTGGGGAAGGGCGAGCTGGTTGGACTGAAGCCGTTCACCCATTCCGGAAGCACGAAATATTCAGGCATCTGAAGTGCTCCCATAGGCCCCGATGTCGACAATTATAAACTTGTAGTCACTGTCAACCAAGGCCAACAGGACTACAGAAAAAAATTGCTTATAATTGAAGAATCGGGACCCTGAGTGAGCCGGCTTCTTCACACGGATATGTTTTCCGTCCAACGCCCCTATACAGTTCGGAAACTGTGCACTTTCTTCAAAGCCCTGAGCAATCCGTATCCAATCTTCCACCCTGGGCTCCGGCATCACCGTCTCACGAAGTCGCTCCCAAATCACTTGACAGGTGTGTGGAACAATTTCTGAGATGGTGGAAATCCCCAACAGGAACTCAAAGTGCAGGGACGCAAATGAGTTGCCTGTTGCCAAGGATCTGCAAATTTTAGATAAAATATTATCAGTACATATCTGTGGATGTGCAAACAAAGGTGTTAAGCTATATGATATTAGTACTTACCTCAGGGTGATGACTAGCCTTTCCTCTGGTGAGATGCAGTGCCGCATATTCGTATTCTGGAAAGTGAGCCCTTCACGAGTACTCTCCAGCAGACGATCAAAGGTGAAGACTGACATCCGGCAAAAATTCTGAAACTTGTCCGGGTGCTGCCTCAGGTCATCGTACAAGGTGTGGAAGTGGCCCTTCTTGCTGCGCTGTGAGACAATGGGGTGAACCCACTGCCGCTTCCTACTCGGTTCCTCGTCCAGCATGGGTGTTTGCTCTCCGAAGTTCCGAGATAGAAGCCAGTACAAGAGAACCTTATCCACGCGTCTTTTAGGCATGATTACCACAAAGAAATCGCCAGAAACCAATGTAAAAACACAGAGGAATCTAACAGAGCACACTACGCTGTGAAAAGCTGTAGCAAAATGGCGCCAGTGCGACCATGTGACCTTTTTTTGGGTGGTAACAGGGGTTGGACATGTAAATTAATTTTTTTTTCTTCCGTTTTTTTTGCGGTCCGTGAAAAACGGTAGACCAACGGAAACAATACGTCCGTGTTTTGCGGATGAACGGAACGGACACGGAGACCAAATGTATTTTTTCACGTCCCAACGGATCCGTGATTTGCGGACCGCAAACAACATACGTTCGTGTGAATGCACCCTAAAGGGAGGCACAGCCTATTTAAAAGTGAGAGTTGTCTGAGAAAAGGAACATGTCTATGCACCATACTCTTGAAAAGTATGGCAATGCAGGACCTGAGGAGGTGTCATACTCCGCCCCTTCTTGCTTTGTACAATCCTGAGTAGTGATATGTCAATTTCTTGAATTTCGATTGGGATTGGATTCAGCCAAATTAAATACGACCAAAATCAAAACTGCTCACATAATGTCATGCATGACACTCTGACATCTACTAGGACTGTATACAACTCATTTCAATCTCTTTAATGCATTAGTAAGCTCAATGTGACAACGACATATATGACTATAGGTAAACGCATGGCTGCTGGTGGTAATAAACAGCCCCTTTAAGAACAAAGGGGGTCATTTACTATGCTGAAATACGACTTTGCCCCACTGACGCCAGCTCTAAAATTTTGGGCGTGGTGTGGGTGGGGAAGGGTATGGACTGCCAGGCCCATCTCATTCATCATTTTCTACACCTGTTTTAGGCATAGAAAAAGGTCTAAATGTAAGACACCTCTTCATAACTTCGGTGGATCCCACCACCAGTCTAAAATGACGGTCTACAAACTAAGTTGTAGGATTTTTTTATTTTTTGCTTTTGCTTTTTTCACACACACACAGCTCCTGGGGTCATGTGACCATCCTCCTTGAGTCACCCTAGTCAGATCACCAAAAATTTGGTTTTAGATTTGATTTTGAATTTTTGGAAAATTTGTGCCAAATTTGATTAGCTCACAGGCAATTTGCTCAACTCTAATCCTGAGCTCTCTCTTAGAATCATCTTACGGCGCACCCCGAACCCTGTCCTCACGGCTTTTTACTGGGAATTGATAAATCTATCAAGTTTCGTGGAATACGGAGGTTGTCAAACACAGAGGCAGAACAGAGGAAATGATGACACATTGATAGTCTTAACCAATTTTAGGTTAATATCTGTTTTCAGCGGTGAAAGCTTCGCTAAGACAAATGAACCCATGAGAAATGTATGAAGGAAAAGGAGATGTAAACCATAGTCGGACACAAATGCCCAAAATGTGTCAGGAGTAATCCTGCTGCTTACAGTAGCACGCATTGATTCATGCATCTTGACACCGACTCAGAATTCCACCGCTGCTTGGGTAGAGTGTAGCCAGAGATCACTGCCGGTGTTGTCATAGGGAAGTCGAGAAAGGAAAATGTATTTGCTTATTTTAGTGGTACATAGGGAGCGCGCACACTACGTACACCCAGAAGAAGACGACATATGTGAGCGGGAACAGGCAGCTTCACTCAGCGGCCTGTGATTCTTCCTAGGAGAGTAAATAAACTAGGAAGTTCGGAATCCCATTGAAGGCTGCGGCCATGTTTACCTTCTAGGCCTGAGAGTAGTGAAGAAGGCCTTGTGGATGCATGTTTTACCAGATCTGATTTCAGCTCTCCCTGGCATCTATCAACACATAGCCCTGAGGGGTTAAAGAGGTCACTATGTATGCACTGACGGAAATATTAACCCCTAACTCTCTATAGTCAGGAGTCCTTTTCTGAAGGTTACATGGGTCATTTAGAAAAGTGCTGGCCTACCCCAAGACAAGTCTGTGTTGTTCTTGGCCTTCAGAAGAATGGTCCATTTGTTGATGTGTTAGTTTGAAGTGCAAATAATATATAAACAAATAGAAGGGCCACACGTGTACTACAGACGCCCGCTTGTATCGGGTGACATGAGCTTTTCAATGGGGATTGATGACAAAGACGCAACTTCTTTTATTTATCTGGAAGGAATAATGATGTTTGTGTTCTCATAGGGATTCATTGTATTGCATCAAGCTATTCTGCAGCATTGTACATAGACTGTCATCATTCACAACAGTCTCTGTGGGGCTTGCAGTAATATTTCCTACACACACGTAGGCTGGGGCCAATTTCATGTAAAGCTGATACAAATGTTCTCTTACCAAAAAAGATGTCATATCACTAGAACATGCATTGGACCTCACATGTGGGAGCACTACTGTTGTAAATGGTTTATAATGTAATGCCATGCTATACAACAGCACATGGGGTATGGTTGGCAACAGGAATGGGTCTTACCATTCAATTCCTTCCCTCTTGGTATGAGTGGGGTGGTCCAACTTCCTGCCAAGGGAGGGGCAGAGCTAGTTAGAGGATAGTGAAGAAGAGTGAGGGGGTATGTGATCCAGCTCCCGCTCCTGGGAGGACCACTACTCCAGGGAGCCTGCATGTTCCCAGGCTACAGAAATCTTGTAAACCATGGCGTATTATTGTCAGCAGAGTAATCAAGCTATACAGGATCCTCTGAAAGGTGAGGGGAAACATGTTAAGACACCACCACAATTAAGGAAAGGCATAGCTAGAAGCCTGCATTATACAGTGGGCACCTACAGTCACAGGTGCCAGAGTACAGCCGAGGGAAGGGAATCAGGAGAGAGACATTGTCAGCTAGCACACTTCTGAGTGTCATATTCTGCCATAATGCCAGCCACCATACCTCATTATCTGGGAGGAAAAATTCCACTTTGTATAAACGTTGGTTGGATGTACTTTTTTTTTCCACTCAGTAAAGAAAGATGTGCTTTGTTCTATAATCTCTGCCTGGTTTCTTCACATCATTTATTCACTACACCGATCCCCAGGGGGTTATGGCCTGAGGGATTGCACTATCACTCCCATCCTCAGCACCAGCTCCTAAGGGGCTTGCTGCTCATGTGTCAGCAAAACGACTATTGTAACACACAAACAGGGATAGTGATGCCCTAAAATTGCCCAGACCCACTATCCTACGGTCACCTTAAGCAGTGACCCCACAACTGGATGACAGTTCCTATGCTGCAATACATGAAAGAACGGCACACAAATAGGGACAAACAAACACTAAGAGGGTGGTTGTACAGAAAAAGGGTCAAATGTCAGTCAGACAATGCAGAACAAGTAACACCAGAGGCAAAAAAAACACGCCAGAAAGTCAGAACCAAGAGATCAATACGATACCAAACGCTAGAAGCCAAAAGACATAGTCGCAATACCAAATACAGAAATCCGAAGCCAGCGGAGTCTTCCATAACGCAAGGAACCAGTGGGGGAGTCAGAGGACAAGAAATTCACTGACACCTTCACATGCAGGTGCCGGCCTTTTATACCAAAAGAAAGCAGCTCACACCAGCGTGCCTGCATGTCGGGTGGAGCTGCCATCGGCATACCCTGATGTTTGGGAGCTCCGGCACACCTCTGCATTGGTGTGGGGCTCCAATGTCAGCAGAGGCTGCACGGAAGTCCTGGGCAGCAGTGGCCAGCCGAACCATGACAACATACCATCATGTCCTCAGTGGTGGTGGTCAGCCTTCTGGAAACCCACTGACCCTTTGAATTAAGGGGCCATAGCATTCGCTACAGGGGTTCTCCAAGATTTTTTAAAATATGACAAAAAACAGAGGGCTTTGTAAAAAAAAAAAAACAAAACACCATACTCACTGTTTAAATGTTCTGCCAGTCCATTCCTCTGGTCCCCAGCGCTCACATATGGTTTATTATTTCTTTGATTGCTGTAGCCAACCAGTGGCCTCCGTGGTCACATGTCATTCATGCACACTGGACTGCTGAGGCCAGCCATTGACTGAAGTGGTCATGGGAACAATGAATGTGACATCAATACTACAGGCAGCAGTGAGGACCTGAGAAGACCAATCGGAGCAGTGGGGACTGGAACACACATTTTAAAGGTTTATTTCACTATGCCCCATGCCTAATTTTGGAGAACTCCTTTAAAGAGGTTGTCCCAAAAAGGACATGTATCATTTGACTTCTGGAGGCCCCACCAAATACTAGAACACGGGTCTTCATCACTACATGACCATCATGAGGAGGAGTTTGAATGGACTGGGCTTGTGTGTACCCTCCCTTTCCATTCAACCCCTTTGTTCACCACTTCATTTAAACTCCATAACTGCAGTGAGGAGCAACACTAGTCTTGGGGACCCCAGTTCTACTGATCAATGAGGGTTCCTGTGGTGGGGCCTCCAGCAATCAGATATTGATCACCTTTTGTGTGCATAGACCAGGGATGCCCAACTTGCGGCCCTCCAGCTGTTGCAAAACTACAACTCCCAGCAGCCTACAGCTAACAGCCTACAGCAGGGCATGATGGGAGTTGTAGTTTTACAACAGCTGGAGGGGCGGGGTTGAGCATCGCTGGCATAGATAAAAGTCTTTTATGGGACAACCCTTTTAAGCATTCACCTGAGCTGTGGTTGCATTTCCCTGCACAGGAGGTGCTCAGGGTGCCAACTGCACCATGCAGTAAAAATATTAAAGGGACCTTTTGTTTATAGGGTCAGGTAGGGGGTTCCACCAACTGGAGTCTTATGGCATATCCAAGCAGCTATGCCATAACTTACTGGGGTCGGACTGCCCAAGCAAACACAGGAGGGGCATATTAAAAGCCACACAGATGCTAGATTCAATCCCAGGACCCCAGTACTAAAAGGTAACCGTGCTAACCCCTGAGTCACTGTGATGTCCATAATTATTATAATGGTAATTTTTATGAGGCTCTCTGCACGTGTGGACCCCTGTTTACAGCTGTATAATTGCTTGTTCGGATCATAGCGAGTAGTTGGGTGTTGTGTCTACATATGTTTTCCCATAGTCAGGAGTTTCCAGTGTCATCAATATGAAATATTGAGCAGAGCCCTCAGGAAATGCACGACCTGCAGAGGGTATAGATTAACATTCCATATTCAATCTCTATTGTTACACCTAAATGACACAAATGGAGGTGAGAAAGTGCAGCGGTTTAGGGAGATGGACATGCAAGAATTATTTACATCACCAATGAGGAATCTGTGAAAAGGTTGGACGTGGGATCCCATTCACTAAAACTAGCAGCGTCTCCTTGATGGATTGCACAGATGTGTAGTGAACTCAAGGACAAGGACTGTGGCATGTGCTGTACATAGTGTACTGTGAAACTGCAGACTTTACCTTCAAGTGGAAACAAATAGACATAATAGTAAAGTCCTTGTAAGGCTTCATGCACCGGGCTGCAGGGGCATAACTTTCATAGCGGCAGACCATGCGACTGCTATGGGGCCCAGGACAAGAGGGGGCCCGGTCTTAGTTGGGATCATCCCCTCTTCTACTGGAGGTGAAAACTTGGTCAGGACTCTACCCTCTAAAGGAACAACTTTTAGCAAATGAAGCAGTTGAACAAATGGCCCAAGGGTCATTGAAAAGGGTTTAGGCAGAAACCCTTCTGTCCTGTGTGGGGGGACCTGGTTTGATCCTTGCTATCGGGCCCTTACTTCTCGATGTACACCACTGCCTGGCTGTGTCCGTATTTCCACCTGCAAACAATAGATCTGCAAAATATAGATATAATTGTGGAAATAGTTGAATGAGTTGCATACATATTGAAAATTCACACCATAGGTCAGGTTATGTGCAGGTTTAGTTGAGAAAATTTTCCACATTGTGCCAAATTGCACCACTTTTTAGACAGATTCTAGATGCCGACTCATTAGTCAATCTAGGGAGAGTGCTTCTGCGGGGCGGACTGACCAAAGATACTACAGGGAAATTTCCCAGTGGGATGATGACCAGGGGGCCACCTGAGGTCTCCTCGTGGTCATCAGCCAGGTACGTAATGATTTGATGCTCCCCTTCTGACTCTTGAATTCAACTGTATTGCCATCCTGAAGCAAATGGAGTAGGAGAACAGAACTTGGTAGCTGGCACGGGCCACCACAGAGGGGCAGTCTTGGGGCAGGTATTTTGTGATGCACTGTGCTGTTTGGCTCTGCCGCAATATTGTATTCCTCGTCTTACCTGTTTGTGTTGGCCCTACTTTCTGTCAATTTGGACCAGACTACAAAGTGGGGCCAATTTATTTTTTTCCAAGGCCACTTTAAGTTCTAGGTCCGCCCCAGGTTCTTCTAGTTCATAATACATGGGGCACCATATGCCAGCACATGGGGACTTCAGATGTCTTCATACAGCTTCGAGCACAGAACTTTTGTACAGTAATTGTCTTGTAAAGAATGTTATTTTGCCACCCAAAACTTTTTCGGACAACTACAAAATTAGCCATGTGGTATTCTTCAGTCGATACCATTTTTGGGAATATGGGAGACACTACACTATAAATATATATCAGTGAACTGCTTGAGGTGTGCCATTATTAATAAATATGCCCAGCAGAGATTTAACGGGTAGAGGTCTAGGAACCCTGAAGGACTACTTCCTTGGGCTCGTCCTCCCTATTACTCAGCAGTCCTCTTGCATACAAAACCACTGTCACAGTTTTTGACTAGCTTTTTGCAGTGCTGTAGTGGTGAACTGATCCTGACTTTGTGTCCCAAACTAGCAGATGTTTGTTGTGGGCCAGTTCTATTTTGGTGCATAATCTAAAGAAGACCATGTATAATCAGTTACAAATGTCCTGTGAAAACTTGACTTTTTTACTGCTTATCATGATTTGTGGAGAGTGAAAATCTGTATTCTTGCCTGTGACCCAATTCAGAATTCCAGAAGAATGAGTGATTTGCAGTCTCGCTAATCTTCATGTCAGGTTTACTAACGAGGCACAACAGAGCAGAAGAACCTGGCTTGTTTCATATTAATTGTGGCCAAAGACAGGGGAATTAATTAGTGTGGAGGATTACATGATAGAAATAGCTAGTGACTCGGGATAAGCATATCTTTCCTCTAATAGGGAGCACAAGGACATGAAAACATTAGGTAAATTATGTAATTGGGCTAATTATCACCCCATATCAACAGTCCAATAAATGCATCCAAATGGACTGTCTGAGACATGACAGTGAGTACGTGCAAGGTATCATTTCCAGTATAATACATACCTTTACTTACTAGGTGCCTATACCTTTGTTAAAACACAAAGGGGCTATCTATGGATCTGTACCTCACACACTTGGACACCTAAACAGAGCTGATGAAAGCCGTAAGTGGAGAAGCACCATGTTATAGAGCAGGAGGAGCTGAGCAGATTAATTTGTAGTTTTGTGGGAAAAGATTTAGGGACAGGTCTAATATAGAGCAACTTTGAAACTCTGCTTCTTCTCACTAAAGTAGCCCAAAAGTTTTACAAAAAGTGAAGAAAAATGTGGCCTATCTGAAGCCTAGTCCAAAAGGACTGTACCATCCTCTAATCCGGGGACATGTGGCCACCCAATGCCAAAGATTAGCAATGCTCATGTGCCTACATAAGCATTCTTAGGGCTGAAAGTCTATGTGGTCCCTTCAAAAGATGAAACTTGAGTAATTATAAGGACGAGGAACCTAATGGACAACATTCTTGGACCGTCATTGAGAGTCCTTGTGATAAACGCATTTGTGGAAAATATGGTGCAAATGAAGAGTAAATAGTGAAGCACCCTAAACAGTGGCCCGACCATATGACAGCACCTGTAATGCATCTTTATTGTGCCTAGCCAGTGAGTGTATGCAAAAGTAAGAAAATTAAGTCCATGCAACTGTGCCATCAATGAGCACCCAACCTCAGTGATTTAACCACTCCTAGGGTATTGCCTTAGGCTAGTTCCACACTCCATTCAGATAGCGTCTGGCAATGCTGGATCCAGAGAATTTTCTTATTTAAAGGGAACCTGTCATCTCCGAAACACCCCCTGAACTAGAGTAAGTGTTGTATAGTGTAAGTGATGCTGAATCCGAATATGTAAGTTTTATCTTCATATTTTTTCCAGGGCCACTTTAAGTTACCAGTGCACCCCTGAAATGATGTGTGATAGTTTAGGGGCTGGTTACTGCACTGTGACTCAACTTGCGCTTCTGTTCAGACACATACAATACCCTGAAAAGATCTTGTTCAGGAATATACCCTTTAGTTTCCTAATGGATGTTATGTGCATGCCCTGGGTAACCTGGCATAAATTCTGGCTGAGGTTTACATGACTAGCGCTATAATGAAAACACATTCTTCTAGATCGTTTTCTGACCTTGGTGATGGCAGAGACAAGGCAGATAAAGTGTGAATCCTGCAGAACCCAGCTTGGCCCGTGTTCACATAACTATAACTCATCACTAGTCTGCTGGCTTTTTCAGCCCTTTCTCCTCCAACTTAAACATTGCATGATACTGTAATTCACTGCCGTCCACATTTATCATGGAAAGAGCTTCATTTACAACATAAATACATCAAGTCCACAAACTAAGCTTTTACTGTGTGCGGTTTGGAGGATGTTCCTGAAAGAGGTAGTACTGGGTAGTGTATTCTAAGAGAGGAAACCCATTATCATGAAGTATGTAGTCCAGATCATCATTGTGTAATATGGTGATAGGGCAGAAAGGCCTTCTCCAGTGCTCATTGCTTGTAAAGTCTTGTTCACAATTGCAGTTTCTGGTGTCACAGTTCGTACTGTACATATATGTAATATGGTGGCCATACTGTACCTACGTACTTCCATTCAATATGGAGACACACAGAGGTTTTTTCTCTCACAGATGCTAGGAGAGAATATAGTGTCTCAAAGAAGCACCATATGGTGGAACATAGAGTATCACCAACCCATAGGGACTACATCATACATGGAATTTGCACATGGCAAGGTCGTATGCGCACTAAGCCCTGGAGGGGAGAATGAGAGGACAGGAGTGGTGGTAGTGGCAATGATGGTGGCATGAAAAGCCACTATGGAGGTCCTCACTCTGTTGCTCCCTGTGCCATGCAGTGAAGGGAGGGGCAAAACCTTTCTTCCCCACGGGACACAGTGTGGTTTGGGATCTGTCTCCTGTCTGGTGGTAGGTGGAGTGCCCTTGGTGTATTGGCAGAAGAAAATATTGTGGCAGTGCAGATGATGATGCAGTACAATAATGAGTAAAACAAGTCAACTCAGTAGATGGTATGCACGGCACTTGCAAAAGTAGGCGCAGCCTATAGATTGCATCAGGGCGGATTGACCATAGACCTTACAGGGAAATTTCATGGTGGTTGATGCCCCAGGGGGCCGCCAAAGCCCTCCTCTTTACCGCCGGCTGGGTACATAATGAGCTCTCAGTGGTAATTAAAGTTGTGAGAATCAGGAGCTCATATATCTGGCCAGTGACTGCACATGCCATCCTGAATTCAACTGTTGTGGCCCACACCTCAACCCCTAGCCCTCTGCTCCATATGTTAATCAGAGACAACTGGTGGAAGAGGACAGAAAATGGCATCTATTCAAGGACCCCACAAAGGGTCAGATTTTGGGCCAATATATTGTGCTGCACTGTGATATATGGTTCTGATGGGACTTATTTTGGGATATGGTATTCCTCCCCCCCTCCTACTTCTGTTGCCTAACCGTCTATTAATTTGGACCTGCTTACCACATGGGGCCACCTTTAGGTTTTTTTTCCAGGGCCATTTTAAGTTCCCAGTCCGTCCCTAGGTTGCATAGACAATTTTTCCTAAGTCTGTGTACATGAAAGAGTAGGCAATGAGATTGTACTCTCTGAGTTCCTTTCCTGTAAATCTGAGCAATTTTCCCAATTCAGCCAAGGGGTGAAATTTATCTCTCTTTCTCTCCTATCCATGGCACTACACTGTCTAGCTGCAGGTTGTAGTATTTTAACAGATGGCCAGTCTGTCTTTTAAGTATGGAGGGGTGCCTAAACCTACTAACCCAGCCTAATATAGTGAAGTCCACAGCCCATATACACCTTTTAGCTTCACTGGTTTGTATTTTCTCAGAACTCTCTTTGTATGGCTTCTAAACCTTCTGTTAGGGTCAATACATCTCTCTCTCTGAGGTTGACACTTGTTACAGTGACTTTTCTGGTTGCTTTTAACTCTCAGGGTTGGTTCATCCCTGTCTGCTGCTTCTCTTTGCAGCTCTATCTCTGGCTGCTTCCCCACTTTCTCTAGTTTCATCAATATAAAGTAATTGGGGGTCCGACTCCCGGCATCCCTATCGATCAGCTGTTTAAAGGGGTAGCGCCTTTGTAGAGACAACACAGTCTAGTTACAACTGCTTGCCCCATTCAAGCTAATGAGGCAAGCAGTTGTAGTAACACTGCACGGCCGCTGCACATAAGACGTGCACAGGTAATTTTGAAGCAGAAACTGCGCATGCACAGGTGCTGCTACCCCTTCAAACAACTGGGGATGCCTGTAAATAGACCACCTTGGATCTGATTTTAAACCTGTCAATAGACATACATCTTTTAGTGCGGTTTGGATTTTAAATCCACATCGTGTCAATTCATGCTGCAAATTTCCACTGTGG
The DNA here is from genome assembly GCA_900303285.1 of Rhinella marina. Lineage (NCBI taxonomy): Eukaryota > Metazoa > Chordata > Amphibia > Anura > Bufonidae > Rhinella > Rhinella marina. Next base: position 163,101 of record ONZH01021796.1, read on the forward strand.
ACTTAAAGGGGTTATCCAACACGATAAAATGCCTGGGCCCCACACAATGAATATACTTACCTGTCTCCCCACTCCCTGTGCCGCCTCGGTCCCCGCACCGCCACTGCTGCTACTCCACATACGCGGATTAAAACATCCAGTGTTGGGTGGAAGCAGCCAATGGAAGGCAGGGACAGGGCCCAGCTTCCCTAGCGTCACCGGCTGGAAGGATCGTCCCAGTCACCGCCTGCATTGGCCGCTCCCTCTTCCCCAACACAGGATGTTTTCATCCGTGCACGGGGAGAAGCAGCTGCGGGGTGGATTTTCCAGTGTGGAAAATACAGAGCGTACCAGTCCAGTGTGGATGTATCCATTCCTAAGAGCCTTTTACATGGGTCGATGATTGGGAATGGAAGTTCGTAGAAACCCTTTTCAGATGTGCAGGTCCCTGGAATAAATGAGGCTCTAAGGAAATAATAATAATATTATAAAATGTATTTGTTTCCTAATTAGCATTTGGCTTCTGTACTGTATAAGAAGACACCAGTATTCTCATACATGGTTTATGGTTGGAGACCTGTAACAGATTTATCATGGGGCCCCAGGAGTAAGCTGTAAGTATATCAGTGAAATGTATCCCATAATGAATGAACTATACTTAGATCCATGCGTTCTATGAATATACATACACACACAAACACCCACACACGAGACATAGCGGGGGCACATTTGTTTGGAGCCGGCAGATGTTTTTTTGCTTGCTTTACGTTGCTTTACAGTGTTACAGATTGACATGTTGATTTGCTGCATTAAGTCAATTTGGCCTCAGAAAACTTTGAATCGAATGTTCTTTGGAAGACCTCGTGTGGGAAAAACAAATTCCAGAACATTTGCGCACAACCTGAAATTTTTATGAGAACTGTCTGTGGAAACAAACTTATAATTTCCCGAGCCCTAAATGTAAAACAGCCAGTGTCTTGGTGTTTAAGGGCAGTTTTCACCTAGACATGCCTTTTATAGCGAATGAATGAAAACATTTTCCTCAAGGTAGCATTGCATTTGTATTAACGCATCATCTGATACCGCCTTTAATGTGCTGTTTAACGTTTATTGGTAACTTTGGTATTGGCAGTAATCGGCTCAGTTTGGCAGAATGGTGCCCATTGGCTGGAGCCGGTGGAAAAATGTGGTTTAGTTCTATAAAAATACAAACATTACAGCCAGCAACCCGTATAGATGTACGTTCCAGAGTAGAGTCCATTGGGGCTCTTATGTTCAGAGATTGGAAGGTTGGAAATGTATAACATAATTAGGCCAAAACTAGACTTTAGCAGATGTTTTTCATCGGAAGTCTTTGAACCAATGGGTACTCAACTTGGTGAATGGATGAGAAGAACAGTCAAAGCAGAGTTTTTCAACTCCAGTCCTCAGGGCCCAACTACAGGTCATGATTTGAGAAGATCCCACAGAATGAATACCTGTGGTAAGTCCTGATGCACTGACACTAATTATATCACCTGCTCAATACTATGGAATCCTGAAAACATGACCGGCAGGTGGGCCCTAAGGACTGGAGTTGAGAAACCCTGGTCTAATGACCCTTTAACATGGGCTGATATGCTGGGAAATGATCGGCTTTGTTAGCTGCATTTACATGCAGCAGTTGTTGCTGTTGTATGGGGATGAATGATCGCTACTATGATTGTTCATCTCCAAAAAGATTCATTGTCTGTTGGCAGCACAAGCCTGTTCACACAGGGTTATGTGCTGCCCATAAACAATGATATTTTGTGCCACAGAAACAATATATATTTTTGTTTTTCAAGTGATTGGTGACACATTTACATTGGCGAATTATCAGGAACAGGCATTTGTGCAAATTTTCGGTCCCAATAATTGCTGCAATCATCAGGGGTCTTATAAGGGTTGCCCAGGAATAACTTTTAACTGATGCCAGGAAACTGGTATGAAAAGATTCATACTTTGTCATGTTCTAGCGAGACCCTACAGACCCCCTAGAACATATCTCAGGCAAATGACACAAGGCAAGCAATCAGACAAAGCAAAGACCAACACAAATACTTTATTCACAGATACAGACATGACAGGAAACTGGACTAGCAGGTAAGGGACCAGTGGCAGGTAATACCACCGGACCAAGTGCACCAGTTTGACTTGGGCCAAACCTAGAGGGTAGAGACTCAGTGAGCCCCATTCTCCACACAGCCCCTGATGAACTTAACTTAGGGCTCACTGGTCGCACCTCCAGGATGGCTCCATGCACTTGGCCACTTACCTGCAGAGTCTGACGGTACAGGCACCAGCGGTTCACACAAACATAAGGACTGGAACCCAGGCACACGAACTGGAACCCAAAATCATCTCATATGTTTGACCAGTACGAGGTCACAGATTTATACCAACAGGCTTGCCAGGAAGGCAAGGAACTCCGATAGCAATATGTTTTTATGAGTATATCCTAAATGACCAAAGGTCGTATTACACAGGAAGAATTTCAATTCATAGGAATGCCTATTCCCGATAATTAGTCCATGTAAATGCTCATTTATGAGCTGATTTAATCATTTATGCTGCAAAAAATATGCTCGATTGTCAGCTGCTCATCGCACTGTGTGCTGCTGATAATCGAAAACTGAGTTGGGGAAGAATGATCGCAATAGAAATCATTCTTTCCCCATATGCTTTGCATGGGGCAGTTTAATAGGCCGATGCAAATGAGTGTTGATCGTTGATTGGTGCTTGTCCAGCTTGAAAATCAGGCAATACAGTCGGGCACTTATAGAAATGTACATAGGTGGTCATCCCATAGCAGAAGTCCCTTTTACACTGGCCAATTATTACGATTTGCTTGTTTCCCAGTGATTGTAATTGCACAGAGTGAACGATGTAGAAGGTTAATGACAAATGAACGAGCTATTCTCTTTTAATCCATCTTCATCCATTGCACCATCGTAAAAATGTTTTTGTTTTTTTTAGCAAGGACATGATTGGTAACCACCTCTCTTAACATTAACAGTTACAATAGGCATTGCTGGGAAGCGGACTGCTCTCATCAGGGTTGGCGTTAGTAATGGCCTTCCAATAGCTCACATGTGTTTCACATTCTTATATATTTATTGGGGGGTTGCTAGAGGAAGGAACAGCTGATAATTTTGTGATATTTCTACGCTTGTTCTTTATGGCACATTGTAAAATGTATTATAAGTATATCCAGTCTTATACACAAGTAACGTAAATGCACTGTGGTTACAATGTAGTATACATACCGTATGTTGAGTCTGAGTTGGCGGTTACATGAGTGGCCTCATGAATCAGACTGGGCGCCGGTGAACTAAACAATGACTATTTTCAGTACATTACTATTCACTTACCAGCTGCAAAAATTACATTGGATTTTCAGTTTCCATGTGGTCCTGTTGTGGCACGAAACCACAGAACATCCAAGACTTCGAACCGTTTCATGAGAATTCTTTTTATATAGTTTCCTATGCCATTTGTTGAGCCAAAGGTTTATGATCTTGAAAAAAGTCATTACATATTTTGTATATTAGGAAGCAATTTATGTTTTGCACAATTTCTGCGAGTCAAAACGTTTCATTTTTGGAAATGTGGTTCCCGTAGCTGAACAGAAATTGGTAATATCTTTGAAAGTAAAGCAAATTGAATTTCCTGACCTTTGGCCACTAATGGCCAATCTGAACTATGAGGCTTTTAGGCCGCTCATGAAATCACTAACTTCTGTTTTACTCATACTTTACTAATCTTTGGCCATTTTGTAAGTTTTTGGTGGCATGCCCTTAAATTGGACAACATGGTATTCCTCTAGGAGCTGGAGTAAATTTCGGTCCAGGTGCATGGACTTCTGGAGGATATGCCTAATTTATGACGAGGCCTGCACCTCTCCATAAATTAAAGGGGTTATCCAATACTAAAAAATGTCCCCCATATGCCCAGGCCCCTCACTTTGAATATACTTACCTGGCTCCCTGTGCTACTCCTAGTCCCCGCACCGTCGCTGCTGCTTCTCCCTGTACCGCTACTGCTTTTCCTCGTGTGCGGATGAAAACATCCGGCCTCGGAAGGTAGACAATGGCAGGCAGGGATGGGGGACGAGCCTCCCTAGCATCACGGGTGACGCTAGGGAGGCTGGTCCCCATCACTGCCTGCCATTGGCTACCCCCGATACTGGATGTTTTCATCTGTGCATGGGGAGAAGCAGTAGTTGAGGTGCAGGGACCAGGAACGGTGCAGGGAGTGGGGAGCATATTCAGTGTGAGAAGCCCAGGCATATGGTGGACATTTTTTAGTCTCGGATATTCCCTTTAAGCACATCCTCTGACAACATGGAGGATATTAAGGAACGGCATAAAATATTGTTCTTTGATAAATGGCCCTCATAGTATATGAAAAGATAGGAGGTGGAAGGAGAGGTATAGACTTCCAAATACCTATGCTTTTATTCAAAATATGAAAGGCTTAGACCTATCACCTGATGTGTTCCCAAGGTTGGACTGGGCTACCTTGAGTCCACCAACCATCTATACAGAACAGACAGATGTCCACTCTGATGGGACAAGGTTTCCATTAAGGTGACTTGCCAGCTCCCTTTACTGATCATTGTACAGCACTCAAACTATTGTACCAATACAATCTGCTGGACCTTATGGGGCCAGTTGTGGTTGGTGTCTTTTTTATCAGATCTTCCTGTCTCCTGAAGGACCAACCCATCTTTGAGGGTACTTGTTTCTAGTGTACTTAGCACATAGGCTGTCATTGCAGCTTAATTTAATTCCAAAATGTATTTATTGGGTTGATAGCCGAAATGGAGAAGTCATACATAATACATATGAGTACATAATAGATGAATAGAGTTCTGCGATAGTTTCAAGCATATGTAGGATACAATGTAATTGAGCATCAATTGTTGAAAACAGAACAATCATATAACAGTATAAATTTGTTAAGGAACAAGAGTTGCCTAGAGTAAACAGTATGGAGTAAGAAGGGAGCAGTCCCCTGGACTCTCCCGATCAAAGAGAGGAAGGGAAGGAGAACGAATATGGATGTGTATTAAAAGTCTTCAAAGCTCCAAAACGTCTAGTTAAAGGGATTCTGTCACCTCGTTTAAGCCTATAGAGCTGAGGACATGGGCTGCTAGATGGCCACTAGCCCGTCCACAATATACTTTTCCTATTGCTGTGTGTGTCTTTGTTTAGTCAGAAAAACGATTTTATTCATATGCTAATTCTGGTTATAAGGAGCCCAAGGGGCGGTTACCAATATTCCTGGATCCCAGCCGTGCCCACTGTGAAGGAGCCCAGCACCGCCCCGCATCCTCTCATCTCCTCCTTCCTCACCCGACTTCATTCAGAGCGCCGTAATCTCGAGATGGCTCGCGTGAGATTACGGCTCTGAGTGCGTGAAGTCGGGGGAGCAAGGAGGAGATGAGAGGATGCGGGGCGGTGCTGGGCTCCTTCACAGTGGGCACGGCTGGGATCCAGGAATATTGGTAACCGCCCCTTGGGCTCCTTATAACCAGAATTAGCATATGAATAAAATCGTTTTTCTGACTAAACAAAGACACACACAGCAATAGGAAAAGTATATTGTGGACGGGCTAGTGGCCATCTAGCAGCCCATGTCCTCAGCTCTATAGGCTTAAACGAGGTGACAGAATCCCTTTAAAGAGATAGAAAGTGTTGTAGGTTAGGAGATTGGGAACAGTTTAGCCAGGGAGTCCAAATTTTGTAGATAGCGTTCCCTAGTGTCAGTGAGTGTAGCGTTCAGTTTTTCGTACAGAGCTATACGATTAACCCTGTGTATAACTGCTGAATCGCCATTTGGAAGCTATGTGAATCCTGGCAGACATCAATATAAATTGGAGGAGTTTATATGCGGTATAATTAAATGTTGGTGGTTTAAGGCCCAATAGATATATAGGTGCTGACAGGGGAAGATGCTTTTCGAACACTTCAGATAGTCCTCTTTTGATATTAGACCAAAACCTATGTACCACAGGGCAAGTCCACCACACATGAAGGGTGTTTCCTATATTTTGACAACCTCTAAAACATAAGGGGGAGACTGTTGGATAAATAAGATGTAATCTAGAGGGCACGAAATAGACTCTATGAAGAACCTTCAAAGAGGTTTCCATTAAGGTGACTTGCCAGCTCCCTTTACTGATCATTGTACAGCACTCAAACTATTGTACCAATGTATTGTAGCTTAATTTAAATTCCATTTTATTAAAGACTATATTTGATGTTTTTTTTTTTACCCTTGGATGTTTTATCCTTTGATTTGTCTCTTTCATGTCTCTTCTTGGCGACCTTTTAGTTGTAGAGGTTTTGGGGGAGATTTATCAAACTGGTGTAAAGTAGAACTGACTTAGTTGCTCATAGCAACCAATCAGATTCCACCTTTCATTTTCCAAATCAGCTGTCAAAAATGAAAAGTGGAATCTGATTGGTTGCTATGGGCAACTAAGCCAGTTCTACTTTACACCAGTTTGATAAATCTCCCCCTTTATGTTTAGTGTGAAACGCACAACCGACCTGTGTCATGGGTAATGGTACAATGTAGTCTACAGAGAAGCTCCAGTAGATAAGATCTAATGATCATTTTAATGGACTGTACGAGTACATGTACGCTGGGTCCTGGAGACTTAATGCCGACCCCCTTACAATAGTTTATTTGTTAAAATTCGTCCCCAGAGTTTAATTCTCTGTTCTTGTGAAATTGGCAGTGTTTAGTAATTGGAAACTTGTATATTTAAATTTCAGCATGAAAGAAGCTGGTCCATGTTCTAAAACAACATATTTGGTGTCAGCTCCAAAGTCAACATTTTGTACAACCCTTAATGGCAGAATTCTGTAAATAGCATAATTTTGCATCATTCCCAGCCGTGTCTTAGTATTTTTATTTTTATAGCTTAAGTTAGGAACTTAAATGTGTAACATATGGTCAAGTAAGTGCAGGGGAACGGATTTGAGTTCCGGCTTATCACAAAGTTATTTACTTCTTATTCTGACATTTAGCATATTCTAAAAGTAGGACATAACCTGTTATTTGGATGTTAGTTTTTTTCGTAACACAGAATTTAACAGCAGGGTATTGTAAAGAGTGAGCCTATCAAACGTAATCTTTGGTTAGGATCCAGGTTATTAAGACTTGTTTGCCAATATATGGGAAAGCGGACATCAAAGATATTTCACATATTAGATTGTGAAAATGTCTTGGCTGAAATAAAATCTGATGCAATACGGACACGCTATAGATACAGGGGTGCACCTCCAGGGAGGCCTAGTGAGGCGGCTGCCTCAGGCGGTGAGACCTAGAGACAAGCGGGGGCGGTGGCAGGGTCATGAGAAATGAGCGCATTTGTTGTGAAAGTGCTCATCTCTCTATATTCACCTGTATCACAGTATATGCCTTTAACATTAGGGATTAAACATTAGATCAATTTTCGCCTCAGCCAGCAGAAAGGCTAGGTGCACCCTTGTATACATAATAAGCAATATATCACTAGGAACTGGGTTTGTCTAATTTAGAAAACCTACCTATTTAGGACCCTCATCTATCCACCAAAGCAGGTAGAGATGACAAAGGAGACGTTGGAGGTTCTGACATGTCTATATTATATTAGACATTTTATAATTTTATAATAATATACTATATTATTATTATTATACGCCCAATTTATACCTCTGGTGTAAATCTATGGCGTATGCAACTGGTAGGATAATCCCGTGTACCAGACCACCAATTAGTTGGGTTTGCATAAAAGTGGTCATGTTGGTGCATTCCAGAGGGAGGGCTTGAATGTCCTGATTTTGGTCATTCAAATGTTGGTAAGTATGGGATCCCATGTTTAAAAAAAAATGTATACCATATGGTATGTTTTATTACAAAATACCTCAACTATGCTTTTCTTTACAGTAAAAATAGAAAAATGTTTCCGAACATATACCAGTCCAATGGATGCCATTATTTTGCCACTCATTGGGTGCATGGGGGCCTACGGCATGTACTGTGAGGTTGGATACGACATGTACTGAGAGCTTTATTGGTGCTAAAGTCGAACGTATGCCATAAATGTGATTTTGTAATGCATAGTCTTTCTGATTTTTTTTTTATCTAGAGCATGCACGAGAATTCAGCATAGAATTCAGTCTCTTTTGTTTTGTCTTCATTGTCGCTCCATTTGGGTAATGCCCATTGTAAGACCCCCTGGAACAAGTTTCCAAAGTTATTTTTTTTCAGTTGTGTCCTTGAGCTGCTGTAGTAACAATGTAAGATTTATCTGCAACACTGACTGCTATATATACTACACCTAGGTGCAGTGAGCCCTTGAGGAGCCAGTGAAGAGGATGGGAGTGGTAGTAGCCCTTGATTAGATTTTGTGTCACAGTGTGCTTCCTCAGACCGTCACTCACTGGAAAAGGTGAGGTGAAGGAATCAGGCAGATGTAGAACAACAACAAACATTTTTCTTTACTGAATGCAAAGGATGAGTTAGAGTACATCCAGCTGTCATCTGTACAAGGTGCAATATCTGTATCTCCAGATGATGAGTTATGGTGACAGGCAAGATGGCAGACAATAGCACTCTAGGGTAGTCCTTCTGTCTCTCCTTAATTCCATTCTCTAACAGCAATAATCTGGCCCTTGTGGCTATAGGTGTCTACTTGTGAAATGGATAGTTTTGAGGGAGCCTGTCCTGAACTGTGGTGATGGGTGACTTAACTTGTTATCCCCTCACCTGCAGCAGAGTCTGTATAGCTGTAGTGCTGATCACTCTACTGTCTTTGTATGCTGGAGCGCATCGGGAGTCACGTGACTGCGATCTGTCGAAATTTCGCAAGATCACGATCGCGGACTCTTTCTGCCGGGATCATCTTTTAGTAATGTGTCAGCACGGTGGTATTATGTTTATTAGTCAGTTTTCTTTATATGGAGCACTGCATCAATGTACAATTTGAATGTATATTCCTGTTGGATATTATTATATGTGAAACATTGTGGGTTGGGGGATCTGAATCGGATATGACATCATGTGTTCCACAGTGGAACACATATACCTCTTCCTGCCAAATCTAAGGCGGGTACTTGTTAATCTTTCCACAGCTGTGCGTCATCTACTGGGCTAAAATAGAGTGTGTGTGTGGAGGCATGATATCCCCTTGAGGAAGCCACGTTGGGCGAAATGTACGTTGGGGTGAGGTGTGTGTAGGTTGGTATTCACCATGTATTGACTTTGGGTTAGGACCTGTATTGTGTGTGCTGCTATGCAGGGGCGGACTGGGAACTTAAAGTGGCCCTGGAAAAAATACTACAAGTGGCCCTGTTTTGTAGTCGGGTCCAAATTGATGGAAGACAGGGCCAGCTATACCGTATTGTGGCACATTATACCACCCCAACAGAGGCAAATACCACAGTCCATGACAAAATACTGCCAGCAACACAAAATACATCCCCAAAAACTTCTGCCGGCCATGAGGAGGGCTCAGGTGGCCCCCTGGGCATCGGCCCACCGGGAAATTTCCCTGTAAGGTCTATGGCCAATCCGCCCTTGCTACTATGTCTCCTGTGTTCATAGAGGGTGATTACTTGGTAGCATTTCTTGTTGAATGCTCTATCTGGGACCCTGAGCTTGAACAGTGGAGACATTGTGTCATGTAAGTTTACATTTGTCTACATTGGTCTTGTAGCTGTTGTCAGTTATTCCCAAATTGCTGTTTGCTGCTTTATCTATTACTACCTCTGTCACACATCCTCCTTGTGAATGCGGTACTAATTGCCATTTTTTACTATTTCTATGTATTATGTAACTATGTGTTTTTAATGCATATTTAATAAAGCTGAATATTGTTTTATACACATGTAGTGTTGTGTGGGGAGTGTTTTTTGTCTATTGTTGTTGTTGGTTGATTATCACACACCCCAATCAGTATATACCTGAGCCAATTTTTTATAGGTGCTGTTGTCTTTGTATGCTGTAGTTTGCAGTTCTTCTTTGGCCTGGGAACGCTACAGCCTCCCTGGAGTAGTGATCCTAACAGTAGAGCTGTATCTTTAGTCCCGAGGCCTTTGGAGCTGGAGCAGCTGGACGTGCTCCCTTACTCCGGGCTTGCTAAGCTGACTCTCCCTAGAACTACTCCTCCTATCTGGGGTATTGCATAGAGACCTATAGGATATGACTTCTTTAAAGGGATTTGTTAATTTTAGAAAGCAGCAATGAGACACCCATCCTGAGAATGAAGGGGCAGAGAATTTTTTTGTGCTGCAGCCCCTTCGTAGTTTTGCCCTGCACAGCAGCATTCCAGGCAACAGAATGCTGCAGCATGCCCCCATTTACTGAAATGATACTGTACTATGGCTCTGTGCACAGTGGGTGACCATGAGCGCTGCTGCTAAAGGCATATACATTAAAGGGTGTGCCCAATAATTTTGTACTCAGGGACTAAAATAATGTAGATAGGAGAAATATAATGTCTAATAGAATCTCTGTGTAATGGTACTTGTAACAAGAAAATCTGGGTCGTACGAGCTCCTGCTATAAAGAATATCAAGCCAGAAAATAAATTGGTGGCAAGCATTCAGCTGAAAATGCACCCTGGAGGTCCTGTCTGTCAGTTGTTCTCTACCAATCACTATCAACAGGAATGTTCTCAGCAATGCTGATTGGCCATCTCATGATGTTCCTCCCAAAGGTCCTTTTCAGCTGGATGCAGACACAGTATACAGGCTCCAATCACCCGATTTGGTACACTGAAACTATCAAAAAGGTAAAGGAAACAAGTATTTTGAGTAGTATATGTTTTTGCAAATGTTTCCGACCACCTTAACTGGCTTGAGCAATCAGAACAATTTCAACAAATGTATTTTCCCAGTTTATGTATCCCTCTCTGCATAGCAACACAATGCTTACTTTGTGCGATCATCATTCAACTTGGCAGCACAGGTGGTAGCTGGAGAACATGTCTGGACAACCTGATCTGCGCTCGACCACAATACAAGCAAAGCCAAACTTCACACTAGCCTGGGTTATTGCACTAAATATCCATCGTATGCACCATGATATAGACAGTCATCCAATGCGGAGATGGTCAGGCGTTGGACGACCCACCAGATATCCACGACCCACCAGATGTCCACGTTAGGACCATGGTTTGACTTCCAGAGTTTTAGTTTCAGATTTTCTCCATTACCGGAAACAAACATTCTCCAAATAAAAAGAAACATTATACAGAAATGTTAATGTTTCCTCGGTTCCTATTTCCTTTTTTTTTTCCGAAGGCTTGGAAACGGCACTGATTGCCGGGGTAATATGTCTCTACATTGTTTATTTCCCAGCTGAATGGCTTGGCTGGCCTGGCAGAGGCATTTGTGGTTCTGACAAGCTGTTCAGAAGCCTCGCAGGTTTCAACGGTAGGAGAATAACCGCTGACAGGCCTGACAGGATACGTTTCAGAAGCCGAGAAATCGCTGCTAGCAAACTTTTTGTTAAGTGGCATGCATCTGATTTGAGCCGTGATATATATTATTTGCTGTAGATCAGAAGTGAAAATGACATTGAAGCCATGTAGTTTTGCGTACCTTCATACATGGCAGAGTTTGGGCTCATGCACACGACCGTATGTATTTTGGGGTCTGCAAAAAATCTAGATGACATTCGTGTGCATTCTGTATTTTGCGGAACAGAACAGCTGGCCCCTAACAGAACGTAATGCCTTGTGCGGAACAGAAATACGGACATACAGAAACGGAATGCACACGGAGTAACTTCCGTTTTTTTGCGGACCTATTGAAATGAATGGTTCCACATACAGTCCGCAAAGAAAACAGAACGGACACGGAAAGAATATACGTTCGTGTGCATAAGCCCTTTGTTGCAGAAAATTTCTGCGATTTAAAGTCGATTACATTCATCTGGGATTATTTTGGCGGCAAGTACATGGATTTCTGCAAGCCCCATCCAGGTGAATATAACTGATTTTCAGTTGCAGAAATTTTTTGCAAAATTGTGAAGGCGCCCTAATACTGCGGTGCTTGGAGTGCACTATGGTGCAGTAGTATGACCAATGTTGAACTCCGTATGCCATGGTATGGTGCCTCTGCACAGTAATGCACTCTCCCCTGAAAGCAATGCACCTATGGGGGCATATCTACCCCTCCGTTTATGCTGGGAGCATGTTCCTCAGACCTCATACAGTATTGGCCCATAAAGTTCAGGGGTTTTTGTAGTGTTGACATGTATATAGCATGTGCCTTAATAAATGGATTATCCATTTTCTGGAAGAAAAAAGAAAAGAAAATTACAAGAAGCAGCAAATGCAATAAAAAAAAATCACCACTTAACTCTTTAAAGAAGCACTCTGAGTATTTTTATTTATTTCAATTTACATATATTGCTCACTCACCACCAGTATTCTAGCAGTGTAATTTGTTACACCCTAACTCAGTTGCATCCATACCTTTTGAACCTTTTCATCATGGGAACCCGCTCATGTGACCTCAAGTCTAACCAGCAGCTCAGAGCTTCTCTAATGTGTAAACAGGAAGTTGGTCTCTCCCCTGTGGTTGACTTCCTGTGAACTTCATCATGACGTTCATGACATCATCACCAATCAGACGTTCCTCTGTATATCTCTGTATTCTATTGAAGATATAATATATCCACTATGTAAAGAACCAGGAGTGCAGATATTTAGTAGGTGTGTATACAATGATTGGCAGCAGTTATATAAACCTCCTGTCTGTACTATCTGTGTGTGCTGATTCTCCAGTGTAGTTCTATAAGATAAAGCTTAACACTGGTCTCCCTGCCTCCTGCATGTAAGAGATGACAGGGGAGAGAGAGATGACACGGAAGAGAGGGCAGAAAGGGCTCAAGCTGCATCACATAAGAACATGGAGACCCTGCAGTGTGAGAAGACAGCAGCTGTGTCACTGATCTGTCATGGCTGCCATTACGCAGAACTCAGAGCAGTGCATTATGGCTGCCTCTGTCTCTGCAAAGAAAGGTATGATGGGAAATGTAGGATTACTTAGGAAAATCATATCTGAGGGAGAAGAAGGAATTAAGTTGGCTGACAACCCACAAACTGTGCAGCACATACAATAGCTATACACAAGGCATCCTATTCTTTAATAATGGCCTATCCTGCGCTATATAGGCAAAGAACCAAAAATCCTGGAGTGTATCTTTAATGCTCAGCTGATCCTGCCCAAACTCCCCGATCGACCCCCTAGTTTTTGTTTACCAGTAGAGATGAGCGAACCTGCTCGTAACGAGCCCTGTAGCGCTCGGCTCCCCTGCGCTCGCATGGGCGCAGGCGTCCGGATCCGTCCTCCTCACCCGACGGATCCGGATGCCTGCGCCCATGCGAGCGCAGGGGAGCTGAGCGCTACAGGGCTCGTTACGAGCACGTTCGCTCATCTCTATTTACCAGCAGTCTCAATGGTCACATGCCAAAATACTGCTATCACGGCTTCCATTGCTGAACAGTAATGCCAGTAGTATGGCTCCTGGTCCAAGCCAATGCTTATTAGTGACTCTCCTTTAAGACTCATAGAGGGGGTCCTCAGAAAGAACTCCCCCTCTGTCACATCCATATGGTCTAAACGGGCACTTAGACAGGTGTTGTCTTCATGCAACAGCCACTTTAGGGAATTTTCTTGATCCTTTCAACTGCTTCCAGCAGACGGTCCATGTACTTCAACATCAGAAGAGGCACTTACCCAAATGTAGACCTTTGATAGCACAATGAGAGCATGACGAGAACTTTTTCTGGTATTTACTCCATTATTGTAGTAGATATTTTTCAATGATAATTTTTGTGGTATTTTTGAATGGAAAACTTTTATGGCATTCAGTATACAGTATTTACTTGTCTGTTCCACAAGGTCTATACATGGTATACAATAGGTAAGGTTTTATCTTCTCCAGCTCATGTGTTCTGTATTCACAAAAGTCCACAGCTGTCGAGAAATCTGCACCATCTGTTCCAGGATCAGACACTTTTTTTTAGCTTCAACTACTTTCCTGATGAAGTTGACTCACGTAGCACCATCTTCACATTCGCCCGAAGTAAATCCGCCCTGTCGTGTCTCCGGATGCTGCACATTTTTCTGTATTTCAAAGATATCCGCAGGACAGGAGTAAAAACGAACGTTAAACCTGGGGAGTTCGAGGGACCTGTTATGTTTTACTATTAGCAACTGGCAATGATTTATTCCAACAGATGTTGGGTTTTTAAGATGTCTGGTCCATGACCAAAATCCCCTTACTCATTTCTGACAAGAAAGTGTGACTTATTCCTCATCTGTTACTGATGTAGCAGTGACATAGTCCACAGCATTGTACATCACTTACGTTGGTCCCAGCTGTAGGGGGGTTCCATATCAAGTTACAGCCAATTTCACTGGAAGCTAGTTAGGTAGAGATTTTTTTTCCAGTTTTTAGGGAGTAGCAGAAGAACTTACACAAAGAGAAGAATCAAACTCCATACTGTATTTCCTTGGTCATATTCAGACTATGACCTCAGTGTAGCAAGGCTGTAGGTTCCTGCACATCTAGTGCTTGCTGCCACATCATTGTGGGACTTTCTGCCGCCACTTACTTTTTATTACATATTGCATATTTTGTTGCATGCTCTACTTTTTTGTAATATTTAAAAGGCTGTTTTTTAAGTTTGCTTCCAAAATGCAAAATTGGTCAACTTTCTTCATATTTTTCAGTTACAGTTCTGGCTCTTTTGCTGTTGTAAAGTTTGTATATTTGATCAAGTTTCTATATAGTCTTCAGTAACAATTGCCGTAGAGCTTGTATACCTCCTGTACCTAGCTGACTGTCCTGCTGCTTCAGACACAGAGTAGATCACACAGCACACTGCTTCTGACTATTTTGGTTCTCTCTGCTCTCCCTCTCCCTTCTCTCTGTTTTAGAGATTAGAGTATGGAGAGGGTGAAAAGCATCCAAGTCTTCACAAATGTGCTTAAAAGAAAAATCAAAAAACTTTTTTTTTTTTTTGGGAGGGGGCACCACATTTAGTAAATAAGATGTTTACCAACTGAAACATTTTTAAACAAACTTCCACTTTAGAAAATGTTAGTTCTGACATGTTCTAGCTGTTTCAGTCAACACTTTTAAAATTGAAATATGAATGTTTACTTTACCATTAACACCCAAGACATACAGATGAGCCGTTCTATATCCTTCCTCTTGTTTTGAGATGTCCATAGATGAGTGGTTCAAGATGACCAGGTTTGAAAAAAAACCTTGTGTGCTATCCTGTCAGACATTTTATGACAACAGATTTTTTTTATTTGATCATGTGCTGCCAATCATCCTGGAATATCCATTTCTCTTTGCAGGGGTTTGGGGTAATGAATTTGCTGATTGCAGAGGAAGCTAGGTTCTGAAAGGATAGCACAATAGGCTTTTTTTTTTCGCTTCAAACCCAGTCATCTCGAACCACTCATCTATGGACATTTCAAACCAAGAGGAAGGATATGGAAAGACACGTCTGTATGTCTTGGGTGTTAATGCTTCTGACAAGACAACCCTTTTAAGCAATTCTCTTAAAATGTTCTTGCAAGTCCCTTAAAGGTGAACCTTCTTTCATTTCAATTCGGTATACAGGGTCAAATGTAATTAATGTAGGTAATACATGGATAAATATCAAAATACGGTATATTGATACGACAAAAATAATCTTTGTGGCACTTACAATGATCCCCATCCTTTCATTTTGTATTGAGTTTATATAAGGTCTCCAGACTGCAGAATACATAATATCATTATGGTTATAAGATTGATGTATTATTCCTCTGGGATTTTTTACTGTATTATTTATTTTATTTATAATCTACCAAACAAAGATTTCTTGGAGCCAAATCGGGGTACAAAAAGTTATCCAAGAACTGGCAGATCTACAACAACAATATGAAAATGTGTCTGTTTTACTCAGCGTGACCCTTTCACTGTAAAATTATTACGTCTTATATTACATTTTTCCTCCTGTTACTCTGAGGGGAAAGGGATTTGCAGTGGACTCCAGTGTGGGATTAGTAGAGATGGGATTAAAGCATCACTGGCGAATAAGGTCATATCCCCCATCCCATAAGGTAATTTGTTAGTCATCTAAAATAAAAAAGCTTCTGCCTCTTAGGAGCCTCTCCTGATCATGTTCTCTGCCTATAGCCTGAGTAATCATGGTGAAAAAAAAACAAAGCTATTCAGACCATGGTTGGGATAAAAGGGGAGACAGAAGGGAATTTATTCTGTAACGGTCTGGCTAGACGGAAAATTAACACCAGCATTCTTCAAGTGATGGTCACAATGACATTGGTCTTAGCTCTCATTAAGATGCTGTGAAGTGTTCACGAACCATTGCTCTATATACACACACCGAGACTAATTTTTCTTGTTTGGTCAATTAAAACCAGAGTGGGGATTGCTGGATCAATGCAATGAAGGAGGTTTTAAACACTGATCTTTGCACTTTTTAATATCCTGCAATTGTAGCGCAAATGTAAAGCGAATGTGGACCTTGTAAAATGAGGCTATAGTTTCCTGATGCACATGGCGGCATCCAGTGCTGTCTCTGGATCTAAGTGAGGCCTCATGCAAACGGCCGTGCTCGTCCGCAAAACGTGGCTGCCGCCTGTGTGCAGAACGAGTGCTCATAATAGAAATGCCTAATGTCAAGAATAGGACCTGTTCTATTTTTTTTGCGGGGCCACGGAACAGAACTACGAATGCGGACAGCACACAGAGTGTTGTCTGCATCTTTTGCGGCCCCATTGAAGTGAATGGGTCCACATTTGATGCGCAAAAAATGCCACTCGGATGTGGACCAAAACAACGTTCGTGTGCATGAAGCCTAAGGCTGCATCCTGAAAGCCCTAATATATATGCTGTACAGAGTGGTATTATGGCTCTGTAAATGCTAACTTATATGTTATGTTGACTTTAGTTAAAGGTAGTGTCGACCGAATCTTGTGGAATTTGATCCAAATTTCATGAAAAATTCAATTTGCTGCGAAGTCTAATTTCCTTGTGCTTCGATTTTCCCTGAATGGTAGTAAAAAATTTAAAAAAATCATACTTCCTAATCCGTTTGAGCACGAAGAGCCGGCCGCCACCATCTTAATTAAAAATCCCGTGCAAGGTGACGTATGACGTCACCACGCCGGCTGACGTGATGATCACAGGCTGCACAAGATTTTGCACTATATCTTCAATCAAGATGACGGCGACTGACTCTTCACGATCAAATGGATGAGGTAAGTATGATTTTATTATAAATTTTTTATGTTACGCTTTAATATCAATGTCAGATGCCGCGATCAGCTATGAATGTGGCATCTGAGGGGTACATTCCCCCGATCCCTGTCATTGCACCCACTACTTACAAAGAAATGCGCTTCATGACTAATTAATTTGTCACAAAACAATTTTTAAAAAAAAAAAATCAGCGAAGCAGCCGAATAAAATTTTTCAGTACTTCACTAGTTAAAGGGGTTATCCCATGATTAATGTAAAAAGTGAAAATCAGATATCGTATAGTACATGCCAGTCTCTGTCTGTGCACTAAGGGCAGAGCCTAGACCTCTGGTGCACCTCAGCTCTTCAACTTTCAAGTGACCCTTGGTGCACTGAAGCTCTTATTTGCATTAAGAATAAAAGTATTTTTTTTTTCTCAGGAACACCATAACCAATTTTCACAAGATGGGTATCATTTTAATCAGCATCATTGACCCTATAAGTATTCCTGGCTTCACAAGGTTGATTTTGCTGACAGGTGTTCTTTAAGGGCAGCACATAGAGTCTATGTTGCTCACTAGTACAGAGCCATATGAGCTCCATGTACTATTATGTGATGCTCTACAAGGGTAACTTTTCTTTTTTCAAGTTAATTTTGAAAAAAGGCCAGGACGTGTTCAGGAATGCAGTATTCAGGCACTTTGATTTAGCACCACAATGATGACATATTTTAAACCATCACATTGGCCGTGAGAATGTATTTTTTTTTTTATTTTTTTCCCATTTAATGTTAGAATAAAATGGGATTTAAGCAATCTGTTAATATTAAAAAAACATCAACATGTTTTATTGAAAATTGGATTCATTCCAAGCCAGTCAAAATTATGTATTTCAATTCTGAGCACAAAAGTGTTTGACAGCTGCCAAGGCTCGTGTAGCATGGTAGGTGATAACTAGCTTGAAGGAATTTCCTCATGTGCAGACGCACACAGGGAGACAGGGATTTGCTTACGTGCAGCTAAATTGACTGGATGTAATTGGATTGTTGCTTCAAATCCTGCTGGAAAAAAGGGAGAGGGATCTGCTTCATTCACAGGACGTATTCAGACCTTCCACTATCAAATGAAAACTAAAATCCGACAATATTTTTTCTTTTCTTGAAAGAGCAGAAATTTGTATTCACAAACCCTTTAATAGTTTGCTAGCATCCTGAAGAGAACCTGTTTGCAGGATCAACCCTAGGATTGGTAGGATTGTTCCTGCTTGTTGAAATGATAACCATGCCTGAAAATCCTATCAACTGGAGAATATGTAAATATTTTACAAAAGTGTGTTTTGTGGCCTGAAAGTACTTAATCTAGTGAATGAGATGAGCTGCGGTCCCAGGCACAGACGCTCATACAGACAGGACTCTGTGCCCATGTAACCAATGAAAGGGATGCAGCATCCTTGCACATTTTAGCCCTTTACCAATGAAAGAGTGACTGTAACTTTAATTTTTCAGAAATGAATAGTACAGGCAATTATTAAAAAAAAAAATACAACTGTGTAATATATCTCATCAGAAAGAAATGCATATTTGGCTCCTCTCCTGCTCCCTATCCTCTTCACTTACTTTCAGCAGTTCAATGCTTATATTTGTCTTCCTCCCGGAAGGACCAGATTGTGTCGGTCTATGGAGAGTGCAGGGGAGAGAAGGGGGTTCTGCTGGAGGCAGGCAGAGAGATAGACACAGAGATTGCTTCCTGTTAGTAAATGACTTACTGTCTTAATTTACTACTGTATTTACTGCTAAGTCAAGGGCATCATTCTAATAGCTGTTAGCTACTGCTGCAACACTGGCAGTAGTCATTGTGATGGGTGTCGTCTTGACTGTCAGATTACTGCTACCTTTCAGTTGCAATATAGGATGAAACTGTAGACTGTACCTGTGCCTGTTATACCTTCCAGCGTCTGCCCACATGCTCCATTTTAAAAGCCGAGAGTTGGAAGAGGAACCACAGGGCCGCCGAGGTGAGTTAATTATTGTTTTTTCACTATCCTGGGGGCTTGAGGAAAACACAGTGAATTGCTTCAAAAAACACGTGTAAGCAGGAAGAGTTGTCTCGATGGCACATGAGTACAGCAGTCTCATCCTCATCCTTACCAACATTGTGGTTGTTAAATACAAAGCATGTAAGCCCCGCCCCTGAGAAATGCTCCAAACCAAATTGGGACCTCCTGCTTATGGGTGGGGCTTACATATGCCCCAACCATTTTTGGCTTGGAAAAGCCTGAATTTTTAGGGACAGTCCCTTCAAATTCGGAACTGTTGGAAATCATGCTTCCTTTTAATTCTTGCCGAGAGAGCTATGTTTTACTTTGAAACAACATGGCATTTCGTTGCGTGACGTGATTCAGGCAGCTTGAGATGAATGACAGTTTCCCAGCCTGTAGACATGGATGACCTATCCTACAGATGCTTCATTGATATAAGATCAGTGGGGGTTTGGGCTACAAAGTGGTGGACGGAGCCGGAAGCAGAAGCTATGCATCTCAGTTCCCACTGGCCACCACACAGTGCCACTTTTGCTTCCGACTCTGTCCATCAGGTGCCAGCAGCTGCCAAAAACAACTGATCTGTGGGAGTGCTGGATGTTGTATCCCCACCAATCTAATATTGATAGAAAACTCCTTTAAAGAGGACATGTCACCTCTCCTGACGTGCCTGTTTTAATAGCTTCATGCATCCCCCATGTAATAACAATTCTGGAGCATCTATTCTTATGTCTGTATGTTGTGCCATTCCTTTATTATTTCTACTAGAAGTTATGAATGAATTGCTAGCAGTCTGCAGTAAGGGTACAGAGGGGAGGTACCAGTTGGGGGGCTATACCTGCACAGTCTGCAAATGGCAGCACTGATTGGATAGAGTGAGACTGTGCAGGTACACACCCTATACTGGTTACCACCCCACTGTACCCTTACTGCAGATTGCTAGCAATTCATTCATAGGTTCTAGTAGGAATAATAAAGGAATGGCACAACATACAGACATAAGAATAGATGCTCCAGAATTGTTATTACACAGGGAATGCATAAAGCTATTAAAATAGACATGTCGGGAGAGGTGAAAGGTCCTCTTTAAGATACCGTAGAGTTGGCCAAACTGTGTCAAAGTGTTGAAGGGTGTATTAGCAATATAAAGTCAGTAAAGTCTCTATTAGCCTTAAACAACTTCTGGCAGGGATGTAGCTATCGGGGTGTGGAGAGGTAGCAGTCATACCCCGGACCTAAGTCTGTTCTACCATACAAGAAGATGCCAGTGGTACATGGTAGGTGAGGGGCCTTAATACAGGTTTTGCACTGGGTTCTTTAAACTAAAAGTTACACATTCTGCCAAAGAAATTATCTATAAAACAGATTTTACTTTATGATATTTTCATGTGCACTGAGCAGCCTTCTGTATTTCACTTCTGGTTAGTTCTCTACAGCCCATATTGAGCGACCCCGCATAGCAGACAGAAGTCATCACCATTACTTTCCCTTTTCTTGTCTGGAAGGTGGTATGGACAACTCTGTCCCTGCAACCAGTGATTTGCATTGTAATCCAAGCAGAGATGATTTAATCGCGGCATCAGGCTGATTATGCAAAGCATGACACGGGACACAGCTGCTGGAGAACACGCAGACTCCACGGCTCGTTGGGCCCCGAGACTTCGCTAATTACCAGACCTGCTGTTTCTCTATCCACCAAGACAAGCATTGTCAAACCGTTCAGATTTTTTTTTTCCATTGAGCAGAAAAAACCCAAGGTGAAAAAAAATTGATTATCTCTCTTACTAAGGGGCAAAGACTTGTTAAGGAAGCTCGCTGCTCACGTTTTCCTTCATAATAAATCCTGAGGGGACAGCGATTCCAGACCTAAACTGACCTTGCTATGGAAATGGCGGAGAATTAATTCAGCGATTCTGCTGAGAAATTATTTTATGAGAAAAGAAAAGAGTCACATGACCCTAACTTAATAAGATGCTATCGTTTAGGAACTGCGCAAAGTGAGAGAGGCCGCATGGAAGAGAGCGACAACCTGAGAGCCACTGGGGTTTACGGCTCAAGTCAGCATCTCAGCTCATCTGTGTGATTAGCGATGAAAGGCGAGCCGCCGTGTGCCGTGCATGCTCAGGAAATAATAACAGCGGGCACCGAACACAATTGGTGTCATAGTCATTAAAATGTAACCTTTCGTAACTTGTACACAGAGCGTGCATAATGCAAACCAGATTGAGCAAATCGCCTAAAAAGTGCTCAAACTTTACTTACGCCGCTCGACATTTGCAGAAAGTTTGATAACATTTTATGGTTGCATCATAAAATCACAAGAAAAGGGATACGATTTCAAATGTAAAGTAGTAAAAGTTATGTTAAGCCCTGTTCACATCAGTGTTGTGCAGGGGCGGACTGGGAACTTAAAAGGACCTTTCACCAGTCCTGACATTATCATGTAAATAGCAGGCAGGGTAGGGCATACTGAAGGCATGTGAGGTTGCATACTTTTTTTCCGTTTCCCCCACCGTGCCCCCCGTTCGGGTTTCCCGTCTGGTATCTAAATTCATACCATCGGTACAGGGAGGAGAGGATGGCCCTGTTTCTCAGCCAGGGAGAAGGAGACACCCCCTGAGAAAATCTGCTGTCTCCTCCTCCCTGTACTGATGGTATGAATTTACATACCAGGCGGGAAACCACAACAGGGGGCACAGTGGGGAAACGGAGTAGTGCATAGGGAAAATAGTAAGCAATCTCACATACCTTCAGTATGCCCTACTCTGCCAGCTATTTACATGATAAGGTCAGGACTTGTGAAATGTCCTCTTTAAAGTGGCCCGGGAGAAAAAAAAGTGGCCTCATGTTGTAGGCGGGTCCAAATTGATAGAAATAGTGCAGGACAAAATACCACCCCAGCAGAACCAAATACCACAGTGCAGCACAAAATACCTCCTCCTGCCCCATTGTTTGACACTGTGTCATCGTCCTGAGGATGGCAATATCATTGAATTCGGGAGGGCAGGTGCATAAGTGTGTGATGCTCCTACATTAATTAATGCAGAGAGCATCAGGTTTTTATGTACCATGCTGACAGCCAAGAAGAGGGATTAAGTGGCCCCAGGGCATCAGCCTACCAGGAATTTCCCTGTAGGGTCTATGGCCAATCCGCCCATGGTGATTATAACGATGGTGCAGGATCCATTGGACAGTGCCCAATGGACCCCATTGACTTGTAACAAGGTTTGTTGAGCTTCTTTGAGGTGTCCGTCAGTTTGCATGCAGGGCTACGTCTTCAGTCAAATATGACTGAATCTGACTATGGAATAGGGGTTTCTACACAGGGACCCTCATCTCTTGCATCCATATTCCCTAATAAGTTTGGGAACAAGGGCATAACTATAGTGGAAGCATACCCTAACTCAGAAGGAGGACTAAATGATTTTGTTGTCAGGGCCTCCTCAACAGTATTATACAATGACAGTATATACAGTGACATGACATACAGTATATACAGTACGTGTAGGAAACAGATGGAGTGGTTGCCTGACCTGATTTGAGAGAGAGATCTACACTAGCCTCAGTTGTGGGGGTTGCATGGGAGAAGGGGCTTGCAAAGAAGATGCTGGGGAAGGGGGCCTATTTAAATATTTGCATTTGGACCTAATCATTTCTAGTTACGCCACTGTTTGGGGAAACAACCCCTTCAAAGACCAATTCAATTTTTTCCATTTTGTCCAAATGACGTTGACTCATCAGAGACAACCCCATTCAGTTTGCTGCCTCCTCAGTGATCATCTTGTAGAAGGGCATATGGACCAGTGTTGTCCTTATCAGACAACTAATTTAAGGACCATGTGAAATATTTTTAGCTTTTGTTTACTTCCTTACATTCTGACAACCTGGCTAATGTAGCTCACAGTTGTATTTTTGCTGGAAAGAGTTGTGTATTTTTCAGATATCATTTTGGAGTACATAAATTACATATATATATATATATATATATATATATATATATATCAATAATAATTTATAAATATAAGCAATTCGAACTTTAAAAAATAAAATAAAAATGTAATAGTCCTTTCTATCCATAGGCAAATGAGCAATTAAGTGCACTGAAGGCGGGTCCAAGCTACCATGTGTGCCTTTGCTCCTCATCCTTCCTCTTTCAGCCCTCAAGGAGCTGTAAAAAGAAGCAGATGGAGCACAGGTGCACAGAGTGGCTTAGGCCCACCGTTGGTGCACTTAACTGTTTATTTGCATATGGATTAAAAGTACTTTACAGAATGAAACAACTGATTACTAAGTGAAAGGTTTTATTACATTCTGTTCAGCTAGTCCTACAAGGCATTGAGCCTGATTTGTCAGTGAATTTCCTGGCAACAGATCCCCTTTAAGGTTTCATACATCTCAGAGGTTGCACAGAGTTTTTTTTTTTTTTTTAAGGAGGGTTTGAGGCAGATTTTCCTGCAGGTCTTTTCAGCCAAATCCAAAAGTGGATCAAACAGAAAAGAGATGTAGAAGTCCTTCCTTTATATTTACGATTCCCTTTGAACCCACTTCTAGCTATGGCTGGAAAAACTGGAAGAAAATCTACCCAAAAATGCTCTCCAAAAAGCTCTATGTGAAACTTACCTTACAGTACGTCCACAAGATCTGGTTTTCTGATACAGTTTTGGAAGCCAAAGTCAGGAGCGGATTATAAAAGGAGAGAAAATATGAAAGACAGAAACAACTTCTTTTAATTCAGTCCTGGTTTTGACTTTTATAACTGCAACAGGAAACCTGACTGTGTGGTCATACCGGTAGAGTGCTGCCACATGTTTAGGTTTTTTTATGTAGTTTTTAAAGCCAAAACCAGGTGTGGGTCATAAGAGGAAAGAGAGTGTTAGGGACAATTGCTACTTCTCTTTTTGGAATCCATTCTTGGTTTTGGCTTCAAAAACTGCATCAAAAAATCTGAATGTGTGGCCATATCCTCACTGTTGATAGCTGAATACTAGTAAACATACTCACTGAATGCATAATCAGGTCCTCATTGATTGAGCTTACATCTGGTGGAAATTATCTTTATAGTCTACCTTTTGCATGCCTCTAATAGGTAGAACGGTACTTAGAACGGAGACCAAGCTGTTATCCAATACAACTCAGGTAAAAAAAAAATCGTCAATATACCAGAACACGCTGATTTGGCAGAACACCTTTGAATCTAGGATTGTAATTATGTTCTGGCAATGTTGCACAGCTGCCTCCAGCTGGTGGTCCACATTCCCTCTGAACCCCCTATCTCTCTCTTTACTTTCATGGATGGAAAAGTTTAGTGAAGTATCAGAATGTAACATCATGCCTCTGTCTTATGTTTCAGCTTTGGTTCGCATTTGTTAATGGATTTTCTGGACAAATTTTGTTTGAACGATGGTGCATCGGATTGTACAATGTGGTAAGTGACTCATTTTTGGTTTTTGATTGCACATAAAAGTTCAGGCAGGGCCACCTCCCCCGTGTCTGATGTTTATCACGGTCGGTTATCGTACAGGTTAAGTTAATGTATGGTATGAGAAAAACATCTTGTTCTCGCGCATTGTAGGCTCAATATTTGAAACAGTTGTTGGGAACTAAATTCATAGAAAACCACATTTTCCATAAATGAATGTGTGCATCGTGGTTGAAGGCCTGGCATGGTTGAAGGTCCTTTGAAGGAATTTTTCTGTATTGTTAGAAGACTGTTGAGGACAGTATAAATAAATATATGAAAGTAGACTAACCAGATCAAGAACTGGCCATTTTACCCCCTTCATAGCCAGACAAATTTTCAGTTTTTCATTACACGCAGCTTTGAAAGCCATAGCTTTTTTTCGTTCTTTTTTTTTTAAAGAATAATATTGCCATTTTTTCTCCAGTACATGGATTTTTATTTTATTTTTACTATTTTTTTGTTTTTATTTTTTATACCTGGGAAAATGTACAAAAAAAATGAATACATAAAAATGTAAAAAAAAATTAAAACATTGTTTTTCTTCTAATGTACTTTTTAAATTGTGAGCTAGTATTATTCCCTGGTATATTCCAGAAGGCATCAACCACTATGACGACTGTACACCATTAAAGGGTTTCTGTCACCACTTTTTAGCCTATTAAACAGGATGACATTTCCAATGTGCAAATGTCACCTGATGCTAAATATGTAATTGATTTTATTCCCACTGGTCCCCTTTTTGTTTAATTTCAACTTTTATAATATGTAAATTAGCCTCCTAGGAGCAGGGGGGCGGTACCCCTGCTCCTAGAGGCTCCGTTTGCCCACCTTGAAAAACGCCTCCTTTGTGTTGATTTACAGGGCCAGGCAGCTCGCTCTTTCTCCTGCCGGCCCTGTCCGTGCTCCAAATCCCGCGCCTGCGCCGTGCATGCTTCATTAGGCGCAGGTGCAGTGAGGAAGCCGGGAGCCTGGCAGCCTGCTGAACTCACTGCGCCTGCGCCGAATGAAGGACGCACGGCGCAGGCACGGGATTCGGAGCACGGACAGGGCCGGCAGAAGATAGAGCGAGCTGCCTGGCCCTGTAAATCTACACAAAGGAGGCATTTTTCAAGGTGGGCAAACAGAGCCTCTAGGAGCAGGGGTACAGCCCCCCCCCCCCCTGCTTCTAGGAGGCTAATTTACATATTATAAAAGTTGAAATTAAACAAAAACGGGGCCAGTGGGGATAAAATCAATTACATATTTAGCATCAGGTGACATTTGCACATTGGAAATGTCATCCTGTTTAATATGATAAAAAGTGGTGACAGAAACCCTTTAAAGAAAACATCAGTGTCTATTAGATTTCATCTGGAAGGGGTGGTGCTATTTGAAGAAGGCATGTTTTTCTAATAATGGAATAGCCATTTGAGGTCTCATTCCAGGTAAAAACTGAAATTCAGGTGGAATTGTGGACCTCCATGTGCCCCCAAGGTGGAGCTATTCTAGAGACCTCTGCTGGGCCAAAGATGAAGCTTGAGCTGGCCATGACAATGGATGAGTGCTGCCATAAGCTAGTGATATAAAATGACAGATCGCAGAGGTTATAAAGAAAAAAATCACTGCTGGTGACCACAGATATAGACTAATTGGTCACCAGATCTCTGACAGCTGGGGAGAAGGAAACCTCAGAACACTCAGAAGAGGGGCCCGACGCCTAACAGAAAAATACATAGCAGCAGATAATAAATGGTATTGCTATGTTACACAACAGTGATTTTTAAGAGGCATTAAGGGGAATCTGTCACCACTATCTGTTCATACGGCACAATAGCCCTTTTCAAATACACAATGCACAGCACAATGTTCACTATTAGAGATGAGCGAAGCTTTGAAAAATTTGATTAGGCTGATTCGCCAAAGTTCTTCAAGAAATTTGATTCGTTCCAAATTAATCTGTCACAAATCGTGATAAATCTGGTGTACCCAGACCACTCTGCCTAATCATATGCATCCCACTTGGTGGCACAATCTCAGTGTGAAGGTTTGGAACTTAAACTGCAGGGACAGTACAGGGAGAGTGTATCGCAGTGTGCATTACGTTGTAGTGCACCCACATTCATAGTTAATTCATTCTGTAGGCAGGGGTGTACATAGAAATCATTGGGTCCCATAGCAAGAATCTGAATGGGGCCCCCTAACCCCGCCCACTAGCCTGGCTCCTCCCCTGCCACACCCCCATTTACCTATAAAGAAATGTGGCCACAAGGAGACATTATACAGTATGGGGGCTGCAAGGAGACATTATACGGTATGAGGGCAGCCACAAGGAGACATCATACTGTATGGGGCGGCCACAAGGAGACGTTATACTGTATGGGGGCAGCCAAAAGGAGACGTTATATTGTATAGGGGCAGCCACAAGGAGACGTTTAACTGTATGAGGGCGGCCACAAGGAAACATTATACTGTATGGGGGCAGCCACAAGGAGACGTTTAACTGTATGAGGGCGGCCACAAGGAGACGTTATACTGTATGAGGGCAGCCAAAAGAAGACGTCATACTGTATGGGGGCGGCCACAAGGAGACATCATACTGTATGGGGCGGCCACAAGGAGACGTTATACTGTATGGGGGCAGCCACAAGGAGACGTTATATTGTATGGGGGCAGCCACAAGGAGACGTTTTACTGTATGAGGGCGGCCACAAGGAGACATTATACTGTATGGAGGCAGCCACAAGGAGACGTTATACTGTATGAGGGCAGCCACAAGGAGACGTTATACTGTATGAGGGCAGCCACAAGAAGACGTCATACTGTATGGGGGCGGCCACAAGAAGACGTTATACTGTATGGGGGTGGCCACAAGGAGACGTTATACTGTGTGAGGGCAGCCACAAGGAGACGTTATACTGTATGAGGGCAGCCACAAGAAGACGTCATACTGTATGGGGGCGGCCACAAGGAGACGTTATACTGTATGGGGCGGCCACAAGGAGACATCATACTGTATGGGGCGGCCACAAGGAGACGTTATACTGTATGGGGGCAGCCACAAGGAGACGTTTTACTGTATGAGGGCGGCCACAAGGAGACGTTTTACTGTATGAGGGCGGCCACAAGGAGACATTATACTGTATGGGGGCAGCCACAGGGAGACGTTATACTGTATGGGGGCAGCCACAAGGAGACGTTATACTGTATGAGGGCAGCCACAAGGAGACGTTATACTGTATGAGGGCAGCCACAAGAAGACGTCATACTGTATGGGGGCGGCCACAAGGAGACGTTATACTGTATGGGGGTGGCCACAAGGAGACGTTATACTGTATGGGGGCAGCCACAAGGAGATGTTATATTGTATGGGGGCAGCCACAAGGAGACGTTTTACTGTATGAGGGCGGCCACAAGGAGACATTATACTGTATGGGGGCAGCCACAAGGAGACGTTATACTGTATGGGGGCAGCCACAAGGAGATGTTATACTGTATGGGAGCAGCCACAAGGAAACGTTATACTGTATGGGGGCAGCCACAAGGAGACGTTATACTGTATAAGGGCGGCCACAAGGAGACGTTTTACTGTATGAGGGCAGCCTCAAGGAGACATTATACTGTATGGGGGCCACAAGGAGACGTTATACTGTATGGGGGCAGCCACAAGGAGATGTTATACTGTATGAGGGCAGCCACAAGGAGACTTTATACTGTATGGGGGCAGCCACAAGGAGACGTTATACTGTATGGGGCAGCCTGGCAGCTACAAGAAGACATTGTATGGCAGGCACTATGGGACACTGGAGGCAGCCACAAGGATACATTACTGTATGGGGACAGCCACAAGGTGACATTATACTGACATTTGAACAATTTTTGAAGCCCCCCCCCCCGACATATATCACTGTCTTGTGGTCACCAGCCACCTACAGTAATTGTCTTCCTATTGGTAAGTCATGTATGGGGGAGGGAGGGACTCATAATGACTCATTCCCATACCTCACAACTTTTAAAAATTGCAAAGAGGGACAATGTGTGCGGTGCGCATCACAGCAGTTTTTTTCATACTAGACCATGCCTCTAACTCCGCCCAAAGCATAATTACTGGAGCCCCTGCAGCAATTTTTTTATTGTGCGTCAATGTCCATTTAAATATTAGCTCATAAATCATCAGATTATAGATATTTTAAAGTCCAAATTGCACCAAATAATGAAGTTCTGGTCTAATATACAGGTAGAGACCATACAGATAGTTTAGTAAGGAGCAATTTAATAAATTTATTAATGCACATTTATGCATTAATTCTTCAGGTCAAAAAGAGGGACATTTAAGGAGCAAAGAGGGACAGAGGGACTTGGGTCAAAAAGAGGGACTGTCCCTCCAAAAGAGGGACACTTGGGAGGTATGCATTCCCTACCTGCTAGCTGATATTTTAATGTGCAGTGCAGCGCAGCTAGTTGCAGGCAAGCAGGATGGAGTAGGCCAGACTAACCAAAAAGGGCAGCAGTAGAAGACATACATAGGGTCACCATCATAGAGACAGACCTTTCACCTTGACTCGGGGGCCGGCACCGGACCGGAGTGCTGGGGCCAGGGGTGGCTGATGAGGCAGGTGGCAACTCACTCGCATGTGGATAACTTCCTTCTAGGTGCGCGCCTGCTACCTGCCAGCGATACACTGGCCAGCAGCAGGATCTTTTCACATTTGCTAAATGCTGATTGGCCATTGGAGTGCAGCAGATGCAGCGCCTGGGTCCTGGACTAGAGAGCAGCCACCCGTCCCAGGATCATGGAAAGATCAGACAGGGGGGGGGTAGGACTGGCTGGGTCGGGAATGTCAGCAGCGCACATCGGAATAATGCCGGCAAGGCGGCAATGCTCATGGTGTCAATAAAACTCAGTCACTCAGCTTGCGTGTGCAGACAGAGTAGGGAGTGGGGCCTTCCGTGCGCTCCGGGCCCTCCTGTGCCGCAGGTCCCATAGCAGTGGCGTGGTCTGCCTACATTGGCAGTACGCCACTATCTGTAGGTACTGTGCCATCAGATTTACAGGCAGTTGTAATTTATCGACGTCTACATCACTGTGCAGGGCACCAAGATTCATAGCTAATCCCTTCTGTTAGCTGTGGAATTACTGTGCGTCAATATTACAGGTCATTGGGTCCAATTTATCGCTGTGGACTTAACCGTACAGTGCCCGAAGATTGAAGTAGTGGCCCCATAGAAGAGTGGGGACAGTGGCGGCAGTGGCAGTAACAGTGACAATAGTGGCCCCATGACAGAGTGGGGACACTGGCGGCAGCCGCAGTGGCAATAAACCTGTGTTAACATGACTGTTTATGTTTCCATTCTTCTTTTCTGTCAATCAAACAAACCTGTATTTTGAGCATCCATAAAGCTCTTTCAGATGGTCAGTATTTGGTCAGTATTTTGCATCACTCTTTGATCAGTAATTGTAAGTGTCAGTGCAATTTGGGACAAGTCCCAAATTAGGAGCTTTCATTCTGTTGTCTGTGGTGTTCAAATTATGTTAAAGGGGTTCTGCAGTTTTTAAAAACTGATGATCTATCCTTTGGATAGATCATCAGCATCTGATCGGCAGGTGTCCGACATCCGGGGGGCCCCCGCCGATCAGCTGTTTGACAAGGCAGCGGCGCTGCAGTAGCGCCGTGGCCTTCTCTGTGTTTACCGCAGGCCCAGTGACGTCACGACTACTATCACTGGCCTGGGCGCGGCTAAGCTCCATTCATGTGAACAGAGCTTAGCCCCGCCCAGGCCAGTGATACTAGTCGTGACGTCACTGGGCCTGCGGTAAACACAGAGAAGGCCGCGGCGCTACTGCAGTGCCGCTGCCTTCTCAAACAGCTGATCGGCGGGGGCCCCCCGGATGTCAGACACCCGCCGATCAGATGCTGATGATCTATCCAGAGGATAGATCATCAGTTTTTAAAAACTGTAGAAACCCTTTAAGTTTACCCCTTTATGGTAGGGGGAGAGAGACCGGCCCAAAAATCACACATCCATGTCATTTCTCTCTCTGAGCAGACATGCTTAGAGAGCAACTTTATTAGATATACATAATGGGTGGATCTAGTCCATATCCAATCACAAACATACAAGTACACATTTAACAACCAATTAAAAGATGCCAATGGTGAGCAATCACACATACACACATACATTACTTCATTTATCTGGAAAATTCTATATGCATATATTAAATTCTGCAAGTTCATCTTTTCACATAGACTAGCTAACTCTAGCTAATTTCCTATATCAAGTGATCGTGACTCATATTTATTTTTAAGCATACGTGATATCTAATGGAGACTAATACAGAAGATGGAGACTATTTAATAATGACATACAACTTAGCACAATTTTGTTCATCAACTACTTAATTTCTTTAACATAAGCCATAAACAGGAGTGGGTCCAAAACAGAGATAAAATGGAATGGAATTATACTTGCATCTCTTCTGTGTTTTGGACCCACTCCTGCTTTTGGCTTACAAATTCTGATCAAATACTAATGCAAAATACTGACCAAACACTGACTAAAAGAACGCATTAACTATGAGGAATTTGGGTCGAGTTGGGGGAGCCAGTGTTGTTCAATCCAATAACCAACGACACACCTCCCGTATGGCAATAATCCAGCTGTCATGTTTGATCCATCCAGCAAGTTCGATCCATCTGGTTTTAACCCTATGTCACGACGGGGGGACAAGGGATAGTGTGCCCTGTCTGGAACCCACCACTTTCCCTGCCTACTTACAGTAGATGCCCTAGACGGCAAAACCATAACTTGGCGGCAGTCCCTATACTGAATAAGTGCACAGGGCAGGGAAGGGAAACAAGGGGAGAGACGAACAAAGACAGAACAAACACAATACCAAGAATAGTCAGCAAGCCGAGTCAAACCTGGAGGGAGTGTCACAACCAAAGGAGAGGGCGATGAACGAAGTCAGAGTCCGTAGCCAAAGTCAAATACACAATACAAGCACAAGGTCAAGGGGTCAAAACGCAGCACTGCTAATAGTTAGACTGACCACAGGTTGCCAGCTTAAATAGCCCTCCAGATAGGTCATGTGACGTGGCCAGCGTGGCCAGCCTAATTTGCATAATGAGCGCTGGCCAAACGTGACCAGCGCTCAAAATTAATTCCAAATTGGTCATGTGGCGTGGTCAGCGCCACATGACCCATATACATGATAAAAAAAAACATATAAATAATAAATTGAGCGCTGTCAATGTGGCCAGCGCTCAAACCCCGCCTTGCTCGTGTCAGGGGTTGGGGAGGACACCGGGCGCGCGGCAGCAGGAAGCGCGCCGGGCCCCTCCCCGTCTCTCATCACCATGGAGATGAGGATGCTCACCTCGTCTTCGCTCCAGCTCCACAGTGGAAGTCCGGCAGCGCTGCATAGGGGAAGCGTGCCGCCGGCTTCCCATGACACCCTATTACTTGTTGAAAGCAAAATACCATTAACTTCATAGTATGGAGGGATCCCGGACTCTATGGAGGGATTGCCATGGGCTAAAATTTTGTTGCACTGCACAGTAATGTAAAATTTGTTCAAAATTTGTCGTGGCTGTCAGAGTGACGCAGAATAAAATTTTCGCTAACAGAACCTGGTAGCTAGGAATTATGAATTTGGTTCCAATTTGTCTGGTAATACCGTCATAGCTCTGACCATAAACGATTGCAATAACAACACTGTGACTGCTGTAAAGTATATCTCTGAATGCGGGTTAACAACAGCTCAGGCAAGATGACTGCCCCATAATCATGTACAGAAAATAGAATTTAAAAAATTTACAATTAGAAAATCTGTGCTGGATTTAATTAGTCAAAAGATAGTGTGTACATTCCCTTTAAACTACAAACTTTGATGACATATAAGGCTTCATTTTGTCAGGCTTTCCCTGGAGCATGAAAACATGATATTTCTGTTACAATAAAGTTGTTTTCTGACCACAGATATTTCTAATTTCCGTAGAGGAAAAAGTTATCACAGACTAATTGGTTTTATGGCAGATTTGGCAGAAGGTACCAGCGACCAGGAGAAGAAGCCCATCATATCTGGTTGCAGTGGAACATGTTCTCCTGTACACCTGCCCTTGCTAGAGCTGATAGACTGAATTTTACTTGTGATTCTCGGTCCTCACTGTGATCCATAATATATGCAAAGAACATCATAACGCTGAGCATTCAGTTTCCATGTTCATTAAGCATAGAATGTATAGACTGCAGTTAATGCTAATTACCTCTGCAGTAGTCGGGACTTTACGTCTCAGGCATTTGTTCATGGTTTTGTGGCTTCAGTGTGTTAGAAATGTATTTTACAATTGATCATTTAATTTTTTTCTGATGATCTGGTTAAGCCTTGTTAGTGAATGTAATAATGGCTGAGTTATAATATGTTTATGTTGCTTTCATTTCATGTCACACAAAGCATTGATGGCTGTTAGACTTATACAATCCTCCGACGCATATCTTTTTTATTTTATGATTTTATTTTTTCCTGAACATGATTATGGAGGCAGCCATCTTGCCTGAGCTGTTAACAGTATTTAGAGGTATGCTTTACAGTAGCCACGTGTTTTGTTTTTTTTTGTTTTTTTTTACAGATCAAGCAATAGGCGAAGTGACCAAAACAGAAAATTGGAGTGATTAGAATTTTTTATATTTTTAAGTTTTTACAATTTTTTTTTTTTTAAATATTAGCTTTTTTATTGCACATTTTTTCCCCCTTTAGAGGACTTGAATATGTGATCTCCTGATTATGTCAAACCATAGACTGCAGTAGAATACTATGCAATCTATGGGATTTTCACAGTCTCAGGGACAGACAGCTTCTGCTTCCTCTACCAGTCTTTCCCTCTCCTTCTTGGTTGACAGGACCAGGTGACATGCAAGAACCTGACCCTATCAATCTAAAAGGAAAGGGAAGGTCTGGCAGAGGAAGCAGGAGGAGAAAGGGTGCACGGAGTGGCTTGGGACAGCCCTTGGTGCACTTAACTGCTCATTTGCACATGGATGTAAAGTAATTTTTCTTCAGAATTAAAACATTGATCACTACTTGAAAAGTATCATTATATTCAGCTGAGCTGGCCCTACAAGGCACTGTATCTGGTTTAACAGTGAATTTCCTGGCGTCAGACTCATTTTAATTTTCCCGCATATCAGACAGTATCTAAACATAATATATCAGGCATGGCCAACCTGTGGCTCTCCAGCTGTTGTAAAACTACAATTCCCACCATGCCCTGCTGTAGGCTGATAGCTGAAGGCAGTCTGGGCATGCTGGGAGTTGTAGTTTTGCAACAGCTGGAGAACCTCAGGTTGGCCATCCCTGTAATATATCATGTTTGAATGTAAGGTCTCCTGACCCTGTTTCTCTAAATGACTTGATCACAGACTTAGGCCTCATGTACACGACATGGTTTGGGTCTGTATCCGAGCTGCATTTTTTGCGGGTCGGATGCGGACTCGTTCACTTCAGTGGGGCCACAAAAGATTTGAATAGCACTCTGTGTGCTGTTCTCATTTGCATGTCCGTTCCGCGGCCCCACAAAAAAAAATAATAGTACATGTCCTGACCAAGCCTAATTTAGCAAATCTGGCATGCGTCACTTTATGTGGTAATAACTCTGGAATGCTTTTTATTATCCAGGCCATTCTGAGACTGTTTTTTCATGACACATTGTATTTCATGTTAGTGGTAAATTTCTTCAGCCTATTATCCTGCAAAGTTGATCCAGAGGAAGAGCTAAAAACCCTCATGAGGTAGAAGCCAATTTCCCTAATCCTAAAGAAAAAAATCCTTCCCAGCTCCAAATCTGGAAATCAGAATAACTCCCTGGATCAACGACCCCTCTCTAGTAACTATAACCTGTAATATTATTACCCTCCAGAAATACATCCAGGCCCCTCTTGAACTCTTTTAGTGAACTTACCATCACCACCTCCTCAGGCAGAGAGTTCCATAGTCTCACTGCTCTTACCGTAAAGAATCCTCTTCTATGTTTGTGTACAAACCTTCTTTCCTCCAGACGCAGAGGATGTCCCCTCGTCACAGTAACAGTCCTGGGGATAAATAGATGATGGGAGAGATCTCTGTACTGACCCCTGATATATTTATACATAGTTATTAGATCACAACATTGGACATTACATGGACTTCAGCAATAAGGGCAGTCTTAGGCCTTATTTACATGTCCATGATGATGTCTGTGACAAGATGTTCAGTGGGTCATCCGTGAAGATGTTTGTGAAGTATAAGTATTTGGTCCGTGTCCATTTTTTGCAATCTGTGTGTCATCCGTGTTTGTGTTTTCATGGACCCATAGACTTCAATGGGCGTATTTGGTCTGCATCACTGACCAAAATAGTGCATGTCTCCATGGGTCAGTGGAAAATTACTGATGTGTGAATAAACACATTAAAATTAATGGGTACGTGTGCTGTCCATGGAAAATACAGACACAATGTGTCTGTGATTCACTGAAGTGTGAATAATCCTTTACTAGTCTAAATCAATAAAAAAAGATGGGATGCAGAAAATGTATGCAGAATAATTGGTGGCAGCTACAGACTTGGAATTTATACCACAAAGAAAACAATACAAATAATTCACCAGTATAAAACAATGTATTTCTGTACAAGTCATGCACAATCTTGATGAGTCAGTCTTGCTGTAGGACTAGATGGGTTCACTGAACTCCCCCAAGTCCTGTCTTTGAATGTGTTAGCAGAACTTTGTCTCATACGGCATTATATACAAGTCGCTTCAATTTTTAAAGGGTATATACAATTTTGTAATTTATTTTTTGAGCTGGTCAATCAATATAAAATAAAAAAATGAAGCAACTTAGTCTTGATTTAAAAAAAAAAAAAATCTTCCATTTTTGTATACAGTTTCAATGCAAACCTATGTGTCTCTTTGGTTATAGACTACAAACAACCCCTGTGTAGTCGGATCTTGCAGTCTTGTTTTAGGGTTCGTTCACATGTTTAGGATTTGTTGAGGCTTTTGGCACAGATTCTATGACAAAATCCACTAATATTTGATATCCAGTACAAGTGAATGGGGTATTTTATATCCTCACTGACTTTTGTGCATACTGCAGAAAGCGTCTGCAAGAAGAAAGAACATGCTTATTCTTATCACAGACGCCACACGTATAAACCATAGAGAGGGATAAATCCATTGGATTAGCCCCATCTTTGTGCAGATCTGAAATCTTTGCAATGCATAAAGTAAAATCTGTGACAAATCTGTAACCAAAACCGCATGTAAAACAGATTCACAGCAAAATACTTGTGAAAATCCAGATTAGATTTTTTCTCCATCTTTTGTAGGTGTACTTTAAAGGGAACCTGTTATGTTGTAAACGATGTCTGATCTACAGGTAGCATCTTATAGAACAGAAGGAGCTGAGAAGATTGATATATCATTTTGTAGGAAAAGAGTCAGTATAGCTTGTATTTTATTAATTTAAATTCCTGCTCATTCTGGGCTTTGAAGTCCAGGAGGCGGTCCTATCAGTGATGGACAGCTCTCTCTGTATACACAGTCATGGAGGGAAGGCTGTCAATCACTGATAGGACCACCACCTGGATTTCATATCCAAGAATGAGCCGGAATTTAAATTAATAAAATACCAGTTTTACTGATTTTTTTTTTCTACAAAACTACACATCAATCTTCTCAGCTCCTCCTGCTCTATAACACGCTGAGTGCACCTTATAATGCATTTTCATAATGACAGGTTCCCTTTAACTCTCTTCCACCTGAGTCCTCTTTTGCTAACCTGCAGTCAGACAGTAGAAAGCAGGACAAATGGAGGGGAGTTACATGCCAGGGGCATAACTACTGCTGTAGTAACTGATAGCTACGGGGCCCGCACTAGTAGAGAGTCCAGGCCACAGTGGCTGGTTCAGCAGCCAGCCCTATTGCTTATTTACATACAGGGCCCCTGATTTGCAGCAGCAGGGGGTCCAGAACTGGTATACCCTGACTCTTTCGTCCAGCATTGCGCTGTTATAGCGGAGTGCTGGACAGAGGAGTTATAGTACTAGTAATCAACATGGCCAGGGAGGAATTTCTTCTAGGTTGGGGCTACACGGTGACCTTGGGCGCAGTGTAGCAGTGCAGCCACAGAAAAGAATTGGGTCGCAGCACGACTCATACGTTGCCTGCTGGTTATTTTAATATTTGATATATGACCAACTAGGTGGGTGGGGGGGTTTGTATGGCCATCTTGGGCAATCTTAACTAGCTGCAGGAGTTGGGGTTGCGGAGAAGTAGCTGGTGAGGCCCCTTCAAAAATTTGCAATGAGTCCCAGTCCTTTCTAGTTACATCCCAGAACAAGACTGCAGGATTCGACTACACACAAAGGTTGTTTGTAGTCTGTAACCAGGGGCGGACATACCGCGGTGCAGCCGGTTCGGCTGCACCGGGGCCCGGGACCGGAGGGGGGCCCTTTCTTCCCGGCGGCAGGTAGAGATGAGCGCTTCCATTTTGGAAGCGCTCCTTACAGATGGATAATGCGGGGCAAGGGAGGGAGAGGCGTGTCCCTTCCCCGTTCCTCTGATAGGCTGCAGGCACTAGGCCTGTAGCCTATCAGAGGCCGGCACAGGCGGCGCGATGACGTCATCGCGCCGCCTGAGCCGTACAGCGCGGGACACAGGCCGGAAGAGGCCTGCATCGCGTCGCTGACAGAGGCAAGGAGGTAAGTATAACTGTTAATTTTTTTTTATTTAAGTTGGCACTCAGTGGGGGCACTATGGGGGAGGAGCACTATGGAGGAGAGGCACTATGGGGGCCACTTTGGAGGGGGAGCACAATGGAGAAGGAACACTATGGGGGCCACTATGGAGGAGGAGCACTATGGGGGGCCACTATGGAGGAGGAGCACTATGGGGGGCCACTATGGAGGAGGAGCACTATGGAGGGCCACTATGGAGAAGGAAAACTATGGGGGCTACTATGGAGGAGGAGCACTATGGGGGGCCACTATGGAGGAGGAGCACTATGGGGGGCCACTATGGAGAAGGAACACTATGGGGGCTACTATGGAGGAGGAGCACTATGGGGGGCCACTATGGAGGGGGGGCCACTATGGAGGGGGAGCACTATGGGGGGCCACTATGGAGAAGGAGCACTATGGGGGCTACTATGGAGGAGGAGCACTATGGAGGAGGAGCACTATGGAGGGGGAGCACTATGGAGGGGGAGCACTATGGAGGGGGAGCGCTATGGGGGGCCACTATGGAGGGGGAGCACTAGGGGGGCCACTATGGAGGGGGAACACTATGGGGGGGCCACTATGGAGAAGGAACACTATGGGGGGCCACTATGGAGGGGGAGCACTATGGAGGAGGAGCACTATGGGGGGCCACTATGGAGGAGGAGCATTATGGGGGGCTACTATGGAGGAGGAGCACTATGGGGGGCCACTATGGAGGAGGAGCACTATGGGGGGCCACTATGGAGGAGGAGCACTATGGGGGCCACTATGGAGGGGGAGCATTATGGGGGGCACTCTGGAGGAGGAGGACGACTATGGGGGGCCCTATATATATACTGGCACTATGGAGGGCGAGGATCACTATGGGGGCCCTATCTTATATTCTGGCAGACATGGGGGCACTATGGAGAAGGGGGGGAGAGGAGCACTATTGGGGTCATTGTATAGGGGCACTAAGAGGGTTTTTTGGGTACATAGTAGGGGGGCATTGGCACATTATGAGGGCACTATGGGGACATTGGCTGGCCGGGGGCACTAATTATTTCTATTGTTGGGACTATTACTATCAGCTTAGCACAGTTATTTTTGGGGAACATTTTGGTTATAATTTAGTGTCAGGGACACTTTCCTGGGTGCAGTTATTTTAATTACTGAAGGCGGTAGTATTTGAGGGGGACTGTTTCTGCAGTATAGTTTTGGGGAGCACAGCGGGCACAGTATTGGGAGTGGCAGGATGAGGAGTTCAAGAAGGTGGAAGAATGATAGAAAAGTAGGAATCTAAGATGTCTATTTGTCAAACTCCACAGAGAGAAGAGATGGCTGGAAGAAATCATCATGGCAGTCTGGTCTGAAAGGAAAAGATGAGGAAAGAGAACATCTACATCAAAGAAGACGTCACTGGATGTAGGAGGTATGTGGACCTGTATTAGGCTACTTTCACATCTGCGTTGGTGATTCTGGCAGGCTGGTCCAGCAGAGAACAGCCTTCTGGAATTCACCGGCTCTGGCACTGCTGGATGCAGACAGAATTCCCGCCGGCCCCATTAACTATAATGGGGTCAGGCAGAGATCCGGCCACAATCTGGCAAAAATGCAGAGAATCAGCAGGACACAAACCTCTGCATGACTGAGTCTGTGTCCGGCCAATTTCTTGCATTCTCTGCCAAATCAGGTGGCCGGAGCCTAGTGCTGCAGGTGTGAAAGTAGCCTTACCCTGTATGTTTTGTATTGCTGTATGTAATGTTAGGACACCATAGGTTAGGTTGAGAATTTGGTTTGGGAACGGCGGGGGGGGGGCCCAAACACATTCCTTGCACAAGGGCCCTCTGCTGTCTGTGTCCGCCCCTGTCTGTAACCATGGAGACACATAGGTCTGCATTGGAGCTATTTAAACAGAAATGTTGAATGTTTTAATCAAGAATAAGTTGCTTCAATATTTTTTTTCTTAGATGCATTATACCATCTGATTTTCCATATTCCCCAGGAGATATTAGTTGTCCTCTCAGCCGTCATTGACCTTGGAGATTTTTGGATCCTTCAGGCTGTGATACATTACCAACCTCTCCGGACCCTTTTTCTCTGCTTTCCACATTGCTATCACCTCTGTAATGTGCACCTTTATTCTCTTGACAGATTTTCACTGCCTTACCACCTTTCACACTGGGAATCTTTGAACGAACCTGCAGCCAAGATAGCATGTTAAGATTTCCACAGCTCTACAAAATTACACAAAACGCAGATGGCTTTAACACAAGGGTAAGTGTGATGGAGGTAGCATACTGCAAGTGCTGGACCTCTCCTTGTATTACAGGGGTTGTGTTCAAACTGCTGCAGGAAATGGTGCAGACAATCATGTATCAAGAATATAGGAAAACAAAAAAACAATTATTAAAATTAAACATAGAAAAATCCCCTAAATTGGTTTATGTGGTCCCAAAATATTCATCCATGATGATGTAAGAGAAAGAATTGAAACTTCTTGTAGCCTTGAGATGATCCTTGGAACGATCAAAGAGTAGCATGGACGCCCCCACATCTACCACCAATGTAAACCTGCCCTAACACAGGATTGGCTTAGGGACAACTCTTGAACCTAATCGAACATCTCTGGAGAGACCTGAAAATAGCTGTCCACTGATGGTCCCCATCCAACCTGATGGAGCTTGAGAAGATCTGCAGAGAAAAATGGCAGAAAATCCCCAAATCCAGGTGTGCAAACCATGTGCCATCATCCCCAAGAAGACTGGAGTCTGTAATCACTGCCAAAGGGGCTTCAAGCAAGTCCTGAGTAAAGAGTCTGAATACTTTTGTTAATGCAATATTGTAGTTCTTCTTTTTCAATAAATTAGGAAAGATTTTGAACATTCTGTTTTCACTTTCTCATTATGGAGTATTGAGTGCAGAATGATTAGGAAAATTGCTGACGATATAGCCAGTGTTATAAAATGCATTGTACTACAAGTACGTACAGGCTAGAGTTGCACGCAAGTCAGAGTTATATACTGCAACTTGTGCAACTTCAGTGTATTCCTATGGGAAAAAAAATTACAAGAAAGCTTGTGACCGCCACAAAAATATGACTATATTTTTTAAAAAAAAGTTTTCCAAGGTTGTTTGGCCTCTTTTTTTCCCTGTAATTGAAGAAACCTTTAGTCTTAAAGCCGTTCTGACCCTTTCTTAAAATATTAGCAAACGGACAGCCACCTTTAAAGTATCTCCCTCTATAAAGTTGTATACTGCTGTACCATGCTCCGTTTGTATAAAGGTTTTACGTAGATAGAAAACTGAGGCAGAAAAATCTGTAATTTTCTAATCCCCGAGTATGATTAAGGCTACTTTCACGCTAGCCTTAAATTTTCCGGTATTGAGATTCGTCATAGGGTCTCAATACCGGGAAACAAAGCTTCAGTTTTGTCCCAATTTTTGTCAATGGGGACAAAACGTAACTGAACAGAACAGAATGCTCCAAAATGCATTCCGTTCCGTTCTAATACCGGAGAGCAGCATGCTGAAGTTTGCATTCCGTCCTGGGATGCGGAGCAAGACGTCCCCCACTGACTTTCAGTGGAGTTCATGACGGATCCTTCTTGGCAATGTTAAAGATAATTCAACCGGATCCGTTCACGGATGCAGATGGTTGTATTATCAGTAACGGAAGCGTTTTTGTTGAACCCTGCCGGATCCAGCAAAAACACTAGTGTGAAAGAAGCCTAATACAGTCTTGTTATATGTTGGACAGATATAACGCTTCGTTGTTTTGTGTCATTTTAGGTTTTCTGGGGTCACTGTATTAACGCCTTGGTCCACTCTCTTATTCTCTTCTGGTTCCCGCTGAAAATGATGGAGCACGGTAACTATTTTTTTCACTACAGTTTTTGGGACACAAGCCTGACTTCTTGCCAGTGTGATTGTGGATTTTATTAGCAGAGATAACGAGAAACCGAGGTTACGAGAGGTTGAAATCATTGTCTGTGCCTGACAGGCCATTAAGTGACTTCTTACCAGTTCTCTGACTCATCAATCACTCACTAGCATTGTCTTACATTTAACTTTTTGCACTTTGTTGACTTTTGGTACTTTCTTTTAACTGTCGGGAAACTTTCCCTTCTCCTATTATTGAGGATGCTCCTTCCTTGGGAAGAATGGAAGCAATGTTGTTATAGCCTTGCAAATGACCAAATTATACAATGGACCCTTTCCATAAAATACTTGCAAAATGACCTAAACAGAAAAGTACAGATTTATTGCCAGTATATTCTATGACATTTTTTTGGGCATAAACAAGTATTTAATTTTTTTTACAGTGCATGAAGATTTGTTTTCCTCATTGTATATTATATTATATGTTATGTCTAAACTTTGCAGTAACAGACATAATGGAGTCTGGTTAAGCAGGGTGATGGCCCAAATGTAAAATATAATGGCAGCCATTTTTGTTGCAATAATTGGAAAGGATAGAGATTGTCTTCTGCTGGTGATGTTTGGACCTTGTTGTGTGAAAGCCTGGGCTCACCAGAAGAACCACTGGTACTCTGGTAGACCAGACAAACCCTGAAAAAAATAATCCATATAAAAACAGCTTGGCGAGACAACTATAACATTGCTACAGCCAGATTACTTATATTTAGAGTTGAGCGAACGTGCTCGTAACGAGCACTCTAGTGCTCGGATCCCCTGCGCCATCCGGATCTGTCCTCCTCACCGACTGCAAGTCAGTGGGGACGGATCCGTTTGGTATGACACACGAGTGTCCGCCCCCATTGACTTACAGTCGGGTGAGGACGGATCCGGATGCCTGTGGCCATGCGAGCGCAGGGGATCCGAGCACTACAGTGCTCGTTACGAGCACGTTCGCTCGACTCTAGTTATATTAAAAGGGAATCTGCTCAGCCGTCGGAGCACCTGTTGTTTTTGTTCATTAGGTCATGCAATAGGGCTGTCCAGGGTTACAGCACCGCACATCTATGAGTTGTCCTGGACAAATCTAAAGTCATGTCCTGGACAAATGTCCTAATTAATATGGGTCTTCTTCTACCAGAAACTCCCTTGAATATGTAGGTAATTTTCTGTGATGTTCTATCCACATACCGTATTGTTCACTGTATAAGACGCACCAAGGTTTTAGAGGAGGACAATAAGAAAAAAATATTTTTCATTAGCCCTCAGGTCAGACCACTAATGTTAATCAGACCTCAGCTCATAGTCCCTATCAGACCCCAGTGTTAATAAGACCCTCAATCAGACCTCAGCTCAGACCCCAATGTGAATGACCCCCATTCAGACCTCAGATCAGGCTCCATGCCTCATATCATCAGGCTCCATGCCTCATATCATCAACCCCCATGCCTGATATCATCAGCGCTCATGCCTCATATAATCACCCTCCATGCCTCAGATCATCAGCCCCCATGCCTCATATCACATAAAATAAAAAATCCACTTACCTCTCCTGCTCCGGATGCCGCCGCCCCTCACCTCCAGTGCTCTCTCTTCTTCCTGCCGTTGGCTGTGCTTTGACCCGACATGCAAAGCATGAGGTCACAGAACGTCCTAGCACTATGCACAGCCAACAGCACAGCCAACGGCAGAGAACCAGGAAGC
Organism: Rhinella marina; assembly: GCA_900303285.1. Taxonomy (NCBI): domain Eukaryota; kingdom Metazoa; phylum Chordata; class Amphibia; order Anura; family Bufonidae; genus Rhinella; species Rhinella marina. The sequence continues at coordinate 206,209 of ONZH01021796.1, forward strand.
GGTGAGTACAGAGTCCAGGGAGCGCTTCATTAACCACTTCCTGGTCCTCCGGCACTAATGAGCACTTCCATTATGGAAGCGCTCATTAGTATTCACCCCATAAGACGCAGTGACATTTTCCCCCACTTTGGGGGAAAAAAAGTGCGTCTTATGGGGCGAAAAATACAGTATATAGCAGAACTAAGTTTGTTAATAAGAGTCGCTGAGAACGTCGGAATGTATTACAAAGGGGTTTTTGAAGCTAAGAAAGCTATACGACACTCTGGAGAGACCGATCAGCGAATAATCTGGTATTAATACGTAAAGTCAACAAGATATTCTGTGCTTGAGGTGATTTTGATGACCTACATGTAGCCAGCTGATTATCACCACAGTGAAGTGTTGAGTGTCAGCATCAATGGGTTATGAACTCCGTTATTTCACTGCAGATCCACTGATAGATGCTTCGTCCTGTGCTTTACAATGTGCTTACTGATTTATGCATTTTGGAACAGGGACCAAGAATAGATTATGAAATGAATCTCTACGGCAATGCGAGCAATGTGGAAAGTTGTTTTAGAGGATCATATCATAGCGCTCCATCATCACAAAAAACCAAACACATTTAATCATTGTATTGTTATGTACGCGACTTGGACGCCTGATTCTGAGCGCCATAAATCACTCTCTGATTTGCAGCCTAAGACAAGGTAGTGATGGCAAAGGAACCGTAACACAGAACACAAACTGATCTCCTTGCAACGTCTGTGTCATGTATTCACTTGAGAATGAGTAATGACATAGAATAAACAGAGACGTCTAGCCGAGCCAGTGAATGCACTGTCAAAACAACGACTTTATCATTAATTAAAACACAACACATTGGTTCATTGATATTTCAGAATGTTTGGCATCTTCTAAAGTTCATGTATTTTACTTTGGGACAAATTTAAAGAATTCTAGTTTAGAAAGCTGCTTTGTGAATACTGTATTGAGAATTCTGTGTAAATAGTTTATAATTTGCCTCTTAAAGGGAACCTGTCAAACTGAAAATTTAATCCAGACTGCAGGCAGCATGTTATAGAGCAAGAGGAGCTGAGCAGATTCATATATAGTTTTTGTAGGAATAGATTCAGTATAGCTGATATTTCATTAATCTAAATCTCTGCTCATTCTGGGTTTAGGCGTGCAGTGGGCGGGCTCAGTCGATGAGAACATGTCGATATTCAATGAGTAGGACTGCCCACTGTAAGCCCAGAATAAGCAGAAATATACTTTACAAGTGGTACCCAAGATACAATATTAATTGGTTCCAGGACGACCATTGTATGTTGAAAGTTGAGTAATCGGTTCCAAAGCCCTAAAATCTCATCCAAGATAAGATAAAATGAAGATTTAAGAAAAATAAGCAGATAACTAAGACAGATAAGACAAGTCCTTACATATAACAGTCAGGACTAGCTGCTAACTAGCAACTAATACAGCTATTTTACCAGAGAAGTGGCCTTGATTGGTTGGATCTGAGTCTGAGACATTGTATGTTGAGTCTAGTTTCAACTTACGATGGGTCAGAAAAGACCATTATATGTTGAAAATATTGTATCTTGAGGGATCACTGTTTATCATTCTGCTTAGATCCTCCTGCTTTATAATATACTCCTTGAAAATTGGATTGCATTTTCAATGTGACAGATTCCTGTTAAAATTCCAAAGCACCCTCATCCCCTTGGTATTCTATGATATGGCTGTACTTCTTAGTTTACCCTTCATAAAGGCTGTGCAATATGCAATCAATTCAGAAATTCTTCAGAGACCCTTTCACTTTTTTCACATTTTGTTATTTCCGGCTTAGTGCTAAAATAAAAAAAAAAAATATTCAAGTTTAAGAAAATTTAGCAAATTTTCTAAAAATTGGCATTGACGTTTCAGACCCTTTACTATGGCATTTGACATTTAGCTCTGGGGGGGGTCTCCCATTTGTCTTGATCATTTTTTAGATGTTTCTACACTTTGAGTCCAGCTGTGGTGAATTCAGTTAATTGGACATGATTTGGAAGACACAGCCCTGACTATATAAGGTCTCATAGCTGACAATGCCAACCAAGCCAACAGGTGGAAAGGACTGCTTGTAGATCTCAAAGACAGGATTGTGTGGATGCACAGATATGGAGAAGAGTATATTTGTGCTGTACTGAAAGTTTCCAAAAGGACTCCGTAATTCTCATAACTCTTAAATGAAAAAAAGTTTGGAACAAACAGAACTCATGCAGGAAATGACTCAAAGTACGCTTTCTGAGGTGGGTCACTGATGCAGACAGTGATTGCAGGAGATTAGATTTCGAGGCACTGGATTTTGATATAGAAGCCTTGGAATATCAGTAGTGGGGGACCAAGCCTATGTTTTTAAGCTCAAATGACTATGCTGCCAACTATTTTTGTTTAGCTGAAACACTGCTTTAATATCATAGATCCTCCACTTTGGACTTTCCCAGTTGTAGCACCACAGACCTGAATTTCATTTGTAATAGTTCTAACAATGGATCATGGGCATGGTAGGACTTACCATAGAGCTAAACTATACAACAACCAGACATTCACAAAAGCAAGATGTATGAAGCATGTATCAAAACCGTCAGAAAACAAGGTATTAAAACAAACTCATTAGTGGATGATGGGAACCAAATGCTGAAGGTCATGAAAGGAGGAGATGATCCAGCAATGGAGTGGATAGCACATGAATGACAGTGACCAGAACTGGGATAAAACTGAACTGACCAGGGGCGGATTGGGAACTTAAAGTGGCCCTGGAAAAAATACTAAAAGTGGCCCTGTTTTGTAGTTGGGTGGGTTTAAATTGATGGAAGGCAGGGCCAGCAGTATCATATTGTGGCAGATTATACTGCCCCAACAGAGCCAAATACCAGAGTATATCACAAAATACTGCCAGCAGCACAAAATACATCCCCAAAATCTTACACTGGCCGGTCATGAGGAGGGCTCAGGCGGCCCCCTGGGCATCGGCCCACCGGGAAATTTCCCTGTAATGTCTATGGCCAATCCGCCCCTGGAACTGACCCTATCGTAATTCAATTCAGCAAATCAGCCAGGACAATACAACAGAACAATAAGGCCTCTTTCACACTAGCGGCAGCACGGATCCGGCAGGTGAAGGGTGCCGCTGCATCCGTGCTGCCGCAGGGACATGTGTGGGGCCAGAACTTCGCTCCGACCCCACACATGTCACACAGTACATACACACAGACATATACACATACAAATACACATACATACTTACATGCTCCCAGCAGGTCTCCACAGCGCAGGAGGAGCAGGACGGAGCGCACATAGGACGATTCCCCACAGCGCCCTCTGCTGGGCACCGGGTGGAATCGTCCTATGTGTGCTCCTCCTGCGCTGTGGAGACCTGCTGGGAGCATGTAAGTATGTATGTGTATTTGTATGTGTACAGTCATGGCCAAAAGTTTTGAGAATGACACAAATATTATATTTTCACATGATCTGCTGCCCTCTGGTTTTTATGTGTGTTTGTCAGATGTTTTTATCACATACAGAAATATAATTGCAATCATATTATGAGTAACAAAAGCTTATATTGACAGTTAGAATGAGTTAATGCAGCAAGTCAATATTTGCAGTGTTGACCCTTCTTCTTCAGGACCTCTGCAATTCTCCCTGGCATTCTCTCAATCAACTTCTGGACCAAATCCTGACTGATAGCAGTCCATTCTTGCACAATCAATGCTTGCATTTTGTCAGAATTTGTAGGTTTTTGTTTGTCCACCCGTCTCTTGATGATTGACCACAAGTTCTCAATGGGATTAAGATCTGGGGAGTTTCCAGGCCATGGACCCAAAATCTCTGTTTTGTTCCCTGAGCCATTTAGTTATCACCTTTGCTTTATGGCAAGGTGCTCCATCATGCTGGAAAAGGCATTGTTGATCGCCAAACTGCTCTTGGACGGTTGGGAGAAGTTGCTCTCGGAGGACATTCTGGTACCATTCTTTATTCATGGCTGTGTTTTTAGGCAAGACTGTGAGAGAGCCGATTCCCTTGGCTGAGAAGCAACCCCACACATGAATGGTTTCAGGATGCTTTACAGTTGGCATGAGACAAGACTGGTGGTAGCGCTCACCTCGTCTTTTCCGAATAAGCTGCTTTCCAGATGTCCCAAACAATCGAAAAGGGGATTCATCAGAGAAAATGACTTTACCCCAGTCCTCAGCAGTCCACTCCCTGTACCTTTTGCAGAATATCAGTCTGTCCCTGATGTTTTTTCTGGAGAGAAGTGGCTTCTTTGCTGCCCTCCTTGAGACCAGGCCTTGCTCCAAGAGTCTCCGCCTCACAGTGCGTGCAGATGCACTCACACCTGCTGCCATTCCTGAGCAAGCTCTGCACTGCTGGTAGCCCGATCCCGCAGCTGAAACACTTTTAAGAGACGGTCCTGGCGCTTGCTGGTCTTTCTTGGGCGCCCTGGAGCCTTTTTGGCAACAACGGAACCTCTCTCCTTGAAGTTCTTGATGATGCGATAGATTGTTGACTGAGGTGCAATCTTTCTAGCTGCGATACTCTTCCCTGTTAGGCCATTTTTGTGCAGTACAATGATGACTGCACGTGTTTCTTTAGAGATAACCATGGTTAACAGAAGAGAAACAATGATGCCAAGCACCAGCCTCCTTTTAAAGTGTCCAGTGGTGTCATTCTTACTTAATCATGACAGATTGATCTCCAGCCCTGTCCTCATCAACACCCACACCTGTGTTAATGGAGCAATCACTGAAACGATGTTAGCTGGTCCTTTTAAGGCAGGGCTGCAATGATGTTGAAATGTGTTTTGGGGGATAAAGTTCATTTTCTAGGCAAATATTGACTTTGCAAGTAATTGCTGTTAAGCTGATCACTCTTTATAACATTCTGGAGTATATGCAAATTGCCATTATAAAAACTGAAGCAGTAGACTTTGTAAAAATTAATATTTGTATCATTCTCAAAACTTTTGGCCATGACTGTATATGTCTGTGTATGTTTATTTGTATGTCTGTATGTGTGTATGTATGTGTGCAGGTGACGGATCCGTCATGAACTCCATTGAAAGTCAATGGAGGATGGATCCGTTCACCATTGTGTAACACCAAACGGATCCGTCCCCATTGACTTTCATTGGGAGTCATGACGGATCCGTCTTGGTGCGGATGCCTGGACCGGAGAGCAAACCGCAGCATGCGATGGAGCACAATGCTTTTAGGAGCATTCCGTTGTTTTCATTTCAGTTTTGTCCCCATTGACCCCTATGACGGAACTCAATACCGGAATTATAAAACGCTAGTGTGAAAGTAGCCTAACAAACATAGCAAGAAAGACTGTATAACTACAGATGCCAGAACACACAGAATACACAGAATCAGATAAGAACAAGAAACTATTGTGGAACTACAGACTGAGGCCTCTTTCACATGAACGTTGTGTTTTGCGGTCCGCAAATTGCGGAGCCGCAAAAACAACGGATGGCATCCGTGCGCATTCCGTATTTTGCGGAACGGAACAGCTGGCCCCTAATAGAACAGTACTATTCTTGTCCGTAATACGGACAAGAATAGGACATGCTCTATTTTTTTGCGGGCTACGGAACAGAGCAACGGATGCGGACAGCACATGGTGTGCTGTCCGCATTTTTTGCGGGCCCATAGAAATGAATGGGTCCGCATTTTTCATGTGAAAAATGCGGATCGGAGCCCGCAAAAAATGCTGTCGTGTGAAAGAGGCCTTAAATACAGAATATCTAGAAAGAAATGCACTTAGAAAACAGAATGGAGTAAGGCCTGGATATATACAGTAAAAGGTCAACCATCAGCAACTCCTCCCTAATCAACCAGGCAAAGTTAGGTGGAGAACAACTGCCCAAATGAAGTTAGTAACTAGGTGAACATGAAGCTACAGAGAGACCCCTGTTGCTCTTAAAGGGATTCTCCAGGAATGAAGAAAATAAAAATACTTAAATATTACTTTATGAGGCTACTTTCACCCTAGCGTTTTAAAATTCCGGTATTGAGTTCCGTCATAGGGGCTCAATACCAGAATAAAACGCTTTAGTTTTGTCCCCATTCATTGTCAATGGGGACAAAACTGAACTGAAGACAACGGAATGCTCCTGAAAGCATTCCGTTCCGTCTTCAGACCGGAGAACAAACCGCAGCATGCTGCGGTTTGCTCTCCGGTCCAGGCATCCGCACCAAGACGGATCCGGAATGACCCCCAATGCAAGTCAATGGGGACGGATCCGTTTGGTATGGACACACCAGTAATCCGGATCTGTCCTCCATTGATTTGCAATGGGGGGTCACTCCGGATCCGGCTACAGAGCTAGACACATACATAAATACATACATACAGACATACATACAGACATACACACATACATACTCACATACTCCAGGGACGCTGGCAGCATGTCTTCACGCGCCTCCTGCGCGCAGCTATGACGTTTCCCCACTGCGCCTAGCAGAGGGCGCTGTGGGGAATCGTCATCACTGCGCGCAGGAGGCGCGTGAAGACGTTCTGCCAGCGTCCCTGGAGTATGTGAGTATGTATGTGTGTATGTCTGTATGTCTGCTAATGCTAGTGTGAAAGAGGCCTTAGAAATGTATTCCCAAATACATTTCATTAGTTATAATGGCTACTTTTATCTAGGGAGCAATCATTAGGAGAAACAAAATGGCTGCCGTCCTACTAGAACACACAAAATATGTCCTAATCATACTGGAGGACAAGTTACTTCACATCACTGAGGTAAAGAGCTGCCTCATCCTCTCTGCCCTGCTTGATCAGCTGATCAGATCTTCAGCTGATTCTCTGTAGGAATGGGGTTCATAATGAGGCATGAAGTACAGAGAGGAGGTGGGTGTGTCGATAATGAGAAGCAGCACTTGTATGCAGACTCCATTACCACAGCCCCACATTAGTCTGTCCTGTCCGTCCTCTCTGTATGTCTCCTCATGAACTCCATTCCCACAGAGATTCAGCTCTTATCAGCTGTATTCAGGATCATAATCCCTGACAAGTAGAGCAGAGAGGAGAATAAGACAGCTCTTTACCTCAGTGTTGTGAAGTAACTTGTTCTCCTGTGTTTTTAGGACAGGTTTTGTGTGTACTAATAGGACAACGGCTGTTTTAATTCTTCTGATAATTGCTCCTTAGACAAAACAAGCTATTATAACTAATGAAAGGTATTTGGCAATGTATTTAGAATAAAGTAATATTTAAGTATGTTTATTTTCTTAATTTCTGGAGAAACCCTTTAACACAAATATTAGCTAGAGTAGAGAGTCGTAAGTAAAGCTCAACCGTTACTCTGGCATACCAATGCCATTTTATTTGAATAGACATCACCGGGGAATGTATGACCAACTATAGCTTCCCCCCAGCTTTCACAGCTGATTGCCAGAGATTTCTGTAAACTGGATTGAACAATTATCAGACTGTTGGGCTAAGTGTAAGCATCCACATAGGTTCACCAAAGTTTAGAAGTGTAAACCTGCAGCCAAAACCAAAGAATAGTGTTTTCTTCAAATACCTGTCCTGTACGTGTGGTTTTTCTTCTCAGGATTCTCAAGCCTTCATCACAACGTGCAATTTACTTAATTGTATCGCAACCCTATAGGTCTTTATTTACTTATGTAAAGATAAGAAAACCAATTCTTGAAATGACAGAACAGCCCAGTTCATTAAATCTTGGTGTGTACAACAAAAGCTTGCAGAATAGTCCTGTTTCAGCAATGTAATTATGTACACAAAGAATCAAGCCTCTTCAATTCCTGCTTCCAGCGCACTCAATAGTCTAGGATTTCATTCATTTCTGGAGGGCTCTGTTGAGTACAACTTCAAAATATTGGAAGAAGGTTTCACATTTTAATTCCACGTCACCTGGATATGTGATATCCCTGACAGATGAGCAGAGCATACCAGGAGCCACTTCTTAGCAACACATGAAGGGATCTTCATTGTATCGCCCTCCTTGTGAGAAAACAGAAGAATTTTCCTCAAAGATTGCCTTTTTGATTCTGTTCATCTAACTTTTAAAGGGGTCTAATAACAGTGCAGTAAATAGAGTGTAACTTTTCCATATATATACTGTAGAGGTGTTTGTGATACATTGAAAATTGATAAAAATGCTCATCTCTGGGTCTGTGGTCTCCAGGGGGGAGTGGGTTTATTTATTTGTATATCCCTAGCTAATGGGTGGTGCTGTCAAAGCTATTGATTACGGCGCGCACAGATGACGATTCCACCAGGCGCCCAGCAGAGGGCGCTGTGGGGAATCGTCACCTGTGCGAGCCGTCCTGTCCCTCCGACGCTCCGAAGACCATATGTAAGTATGTATGTGTGTTTGTTTGTCTATATGTGTGTGTATGTTTATGTTTATGTGTATGTATGTACTGTGTGACATGTGTGGGGCCGGAGCGCGGTTCCGGCTCCACACATGTCACTGCGGCAGGCCTGATCCGGCAGCCGGATCAGGCCTGCCGCCAGAGTGGAAGTAGCCTAAGGCTAGCAATAAGGTTCTTGCAATACTTGTCTATAATTGCCAGCCGAGGGGTACAGGATTAAGATATGGCTGGCCATGACTGTTTTAAAGTATGGAAGAGTATATTAGCAATGTTAAGCCAGTAAAGTCTCTATTAGGCTTAAACAGTGAATACGTTACTGACTGACTCCAAGGCTACGCAAATTCTGGACCTTCCATTTCTTTATTGTTTCTCCCTATTCTAAAGTTTTGTAAAGTAGCAATAGCTTTTTTGATGCAAAGCTCCAAGGAGTTAGCACATGTAGCTCCTCTTCCTTCCTCAGCTAGCACACTAGAATAACCTTGACTGAGCTAGGGGCAGGCCTTAGTCCATCACCTAACTTCCTGTAAGGATTGTTAATCCTGACTTATCCATAAAAACTATTCTGGCTAGGACCATTACATTAGCATTTAAATAACAAGAAACAATTTTCAAGTATCCTTTTCAGGGGTACTGCACAACCATATGTCCTTAATGGGACAAAAGCCACTGTCAGACCCCATCTCCTAAAACAAAATCCAACTGCCTGAACCTTATTCCACCTGGCTTCTTCCATCATAGTTTAGTTGGAGATTCCTATACACATTAGCTGATCTGCCAGTCCTGTCAAAATCAGTAGGCTTTTGTCTAATATGCATGGCCAGCTTCTAATATGCATGCCAGACACTTCTTTAACGGGGGTGTCCATTATGGTCAGTTTCCTTTTGTTAGAAGGTTCCTCCATCACTAGGCCAATTACAGTGTGTTCCGCTGATTAGATCTCCAGGAATAAGCTGTAATCTGTGGAGAAACCAACCAGTAAGTGCTCAACTTCCCTACAGTGCCACCACAGGCTAAACTTAGTATGGCTCAGTTTTCATTTAAAGGGGTTATCGCATGAATAATGTAAAAAATGAAAATCAGACATCAGCCTCGCACCTCACATGGATCCAGAGATCTCCCTATTCATTGCTCTGCTAGATTTATATCAAGCTGACAGCTCAAGGGGAGTGTCTTTTCTGCTGCAGCTCAGGGGGCGTGTCTCAGCTCTCCCTATCACAGCTCAGGGGATGTGTCTTAGCTCTTGTTATCACAGCACAGGAGGTGTGTCTCAGCTCTCCCTATCACAGCTCAGGAGGCAGTTGAAAGATGAAGCTGAGCATGTGCGGCCTTCTCAGTGAGCAGATCAAAGAAATAAGAAATTAAGTGGCATTATGCAGATACATTTTACTGAATAACTCAGTAGCTATACAGAATTTTTAATTACATGAAATTATAAAAGAATTCAGATCCAGGTGCTGGTTTGAAAACTGTCGAATATTTTTAGTGGGACAACCCCTTTAAGACAGTGTGCTGTCTGTGTAATTCATGGACATAGTGGGCCCTCCAGAGCAAGAGTCTCCACACTTTTTTTGGTTTTTAACTCAGATTTTTTTTGAGTATTTGAAAATGGGTCTCCTAAACCAGAAAAACCACCTGTTGGTCAGTCAGGAGACACTTGTTATGTACTGCAGCACAGAAAGGTGGATCATCTCCCTTGTGCGTAAAAACATCTATGTGTATTTTTTTTCTCATGGTCTTTTGAAAGATACTATTCCCTGTTTATAACCTCAACTGCAATTGTGGGAATACCTTGACAAATATATGTTTGTTTGTTTTTTGTTTGTTTTTTTAACAAATGTCCTCCTTATCAGTTTTACGTTTTTTACATGTTTTAGATTGTAGATTGATAGAAATATCTAGATATTTGAGAGAAAACATGACAAAATGTTATCTTGCTCATGCTGCGTGAATAATACGAGTTTCAGAATATACAACCCTTCCTATGTATGAGAAAACATCCTAAGGGGGAAATCCAGAAGACAAGTATGGTACATGGTCTGATAAGATCAGGAAGAACTCCGGCAGTGTTCCAGTACAGGAAGAGAGCTTTGCGGTGAATGTGGATATTTGCATATGTCTTTGACCTGCCACCTGCATCAACCTGAGAATGGTTCACTGTAGATTAGAGCAGAGTACCAAGAACGTTGAATTTCCCACTGTATATTTATATAAAAAGGATCTCACTAGAAATAATGGGAATTATTGCCATTAAATACATTGGAGAATTAAAAAAAATAAATGGAAATAGCAAATTTATCTGCAAAGAACAGTTCTGGGCTCGAGGTTCATCTGTACTGTTTCGTCCTGCCTTATTTTCACATATAAGGATTGCAAGTTTTTCCAAAAGGAAGGATATCTATATTAAAGGACTTTTAAACCTGTTTTCAGGTAATGCAGTGCTGCTTCTACCCTCTTGGATACTGGAGTTGTAGTAAGAGATATCTGTTGGCGAAATGAGCATTCAGCCAACAGCTATCTAATGTATATGGCCAGCCTTGGATAAAAGGACATACGTGAAATAGAGCCAGGCTTCTCAGACTATTTCTTCTTCACCTACAGTACCCAACCAGGGTGACATCTGGGCCTCACAAGCGGTTAATGAAAATGTTCAAAGGGAGACATATACTGTAGATGGGGAATGGAAGGAAGTGTCAAGGGTGCTCCTGCACACCTATAACTACCTTATATATATTGTTTCATATCTTATTAGTTGAAGGCATCTGTGACAGAGCAACTCTGATAGACATAGCATTGTCATGTCCCTACAGAGTAGGATTTTCTTGTAGATTAGGTTGAACAAGGGAGGGATGGTGCATAAGGTCCTCTGTATAAGCAAATAAATGAGAAGAGAAGTCAGTCCAAGGCCCACAATTTTGTTTTGGAAGAGATTGATAAGAGACTCAAGTGCAAAGCTGTCCTCTTACGGTGATGGTGTGAACCAGAACTTGGAGGGAGCCCCTTTTTACTCTTGCTATGGGGCACACTCTCCTCTTAGTCTCTTGGGGTCCTGTGATCATCTTCATGCCTGCTTCTTGACTCTCAATTTAGGATCCACTCTGCATGGGAAGCCTGTCTAGCCTAGTCCAAAGCTGGTTCCATGACACCAACTGTCCTCAGACCCTCATTGAATGGTAAACATACTTGGAGCAATATCTGCCACATGCAGTTGTAAGAAACACAGTGGCTCATTGGCAAGAACAGGTTCCTTATAGTTCAGGGTCCTGGTTTTGATTCCAACCAAGGACAACAGCTGCATGGTGTTTGTAAGTTCTCTATGTGTTTCCTCCCAGCCTCCAAAATATTCAGATTGGTTCATTTGTAATTTTAATTATAGCCCCAATGAAGACAGAGATTGATGTGAGATGTGTGAGGACGGTCTCCTTACTGCAAAATATGTAAGCACTCTATGAACTTATAGAATAAAAACTAAATAAGAATTTATGATCTTCCACTTCTATATAGTAGAATTATGAGTTTGATCTGGCAGCAAAATTGGGCCGCTAAAGAATTCATCTTGCATACTTTACTTTCAGTTGACTCCATAGACAAATTTACACTAGGGCTTGAAAACAACTATTTCATGTGGTGAGTGGAATGTAGCTTTATAGAGAATAATAAAAACATCTATAACAATGGCAAAAATTGGGTTTTACCCAAATGAGTCCCCAAACTCTTAAAAAATGATAGAAGCACATGTTGGAATCCAGAAGTCATCAGAATTAGTCATGAAAAGTCCATTATTAGTGAAGTGGAGCCGAATTTGAAGGTCTGTTAGAGTAGCGACTGAAGTTTGGCCAAGTGCAACAGGAAAGAAAATGTGATGTTTTGTGCAAGTAGGAGAAGCGGCGTCTTTATAATTCAGTCTGCTTGCAGACACCTGGCCAGTCTCCTCTTACACCGTGTCCCCCGAGAAGAGTGTGCAGAAAGGGTTATTGAAACAGTAAGCTACATTAATCAGAGCAACAACCACCAGGCTGCACAATGCTGCTTGTCCCAGCGACACCTGAAACGCGCCTGCGCCCAGCCCCCGTGAAGTAACTTATATAGTAGTAGCAAGTGAGGGACTTGTGAATTGTGTAACACCTCTGATTGTTCTGTAACAGGGGCAAGGTCAACAACAGATATCAAATTCTACACAATATGAAGATATCCATTTCTTCTCTGTCCTGGTAAACCTGGTCACATGCTTTCAGGTAAAGAGTTGGAAAAGGAGAAAGGGTTGAGGAACATGTGCGCTGAAGGTGCCCTTCTTCGTAATGCTCCTTTATAAGGACATAAGTGATATGGTAGCACTTATAGATCACCTACAGGTGAGAGGAGACTGGAGGATCTCTCAGTGACAACTGCAGGTTATATAGGATAATTGAAAGCCACTGTAGTCATCTAAAGCTACATTTAGACGCAGCGTGGAGAAGCCCATTGTTGGGAAGGAACATTGCTACTCATTAAGTGGAGGTGAATTGATGCATTTACATGCAGCGATCATCTCCACAGTATGAGGACGAGCGATCACTGCTGCTATCGCTTGTCCTCATAATCATTGCTCCTGGGCAGCAGACCACTATTTAGACCGCACAATCTGCTGCCCAGGAACGATGATTGAAATGTCCGTACGCCAGTTCTACTTCCTCTACTGTTGCTGTTGGGGTTCCTCATTATTCAGTTCTAGGTCCTCTCTTCTTTTTACTCTACCCAGCTCCTATTGGACAGACCGTTAGCAGATTTAGTTTTCAGTACCATCTCAGTACCATGCTGGTGACACCCAACTATATAACTCATCCCATGAAATCACACCTGCACTACTACAAAACTTCCAAAAAGAGTAAAAATCTTCAGCACTTGCAGAATAAAGTCCAAATACTTTATTTGAACCATATTAAAAAAAGGATGTAGGTAGTGTACAGGTAGTGTCTTAACCAACGTGTTTTGGTTGAATCCAATCACCTGTAGTCATTCCCCGTTTTTTTGTCCATCTGAATCCTGGCACTCATGCTGGAAACAGGCTGGATCTCCACTGGGTCACATTATAATCAATGGGGGCCAGGTGGTGTTCTGGCCGTTTCCGGCTAGGCCGGGTATTATGAACTCCGGCAGGCTGTTCCTCTGCTACAACAGCCTGCTAGATGGTTTTAATGTGTGTGTGAAACTAGCCTTAGCTGTTGGACCTCACGTTTAACTTTAGAATACTTTGGTATGCAGAAGAGTCAGTGACTAGGGATGAGCGAACCCATGGAAGTTCAGGTTCGCCGGGTTCGGCCGAACTTCAGGTCAAAGTTCAGGTTCGGGACCCGAACTTCACCTGAACTTCACCCTGAACCCTGACCCCATTAAAGTCAATGAGGACCCAAACTTCATTTTATTATTTTCCATTATAACATGGTTATAACGGAAAATAATAGAATTCTTAAGACAGAATGCTAAATAAAATGGCCATTTAAGGGTTAAAAATTATTTTTAAAAAACGCACCTCATCCACGTGATCGCGTAGCCGATATCCTCTTCTTTTTTCTTTCTGCAGGACCTGCAAAAGGACCTGCGATGACGTGACCGCGCTAACCACGTGGTAAGAGCAGTGACGTCATCGTAGGTCTTGCTGAATGAAGATAGAAGGACCTTCTATCTTCATTCAGCAGGACCTGCGGTGACGTCATCGCAGGTCCTTTTGCAGGTCCTGCAGAAAGAAGAGGATACCGGCTGCGCGATCAAGTGGATGAGGTGAGGTTTTTTTTTCCATTATTTTTAACCCCTCATTGGCCATTTTAACCCCTCATATAACCATGTTATAACTGAAAATAATAAAATCACCCGAAACCCAAACCAGAACTTTAAAGGGGTTCTCCGGGAATTAAGAAAATGAAAATACGTAAATATTACTTTATTATAAATATATTCCCAAATACATTTCATTAGTTATAATGGCTCGTTTTGTCTGGGGAGCAATCATTAGGAGAAACATTATTTCTCCTGATGATCGCTCCCCAGACAAAACGAGCCATTATAACTAATGAAAGGTATTTGGGAATATATTTATAATAAAGTAATATTTAAGTATTTTAATTTTCTTAGTTCCTGGAGAACCCCTTTAATGAAAAACTCTGGGTTCGGGTCTGGGTACCTGAACTTGCAAGGTTCGGTACGAACCCGAACTTTGCAGTTCAGGTTCGTTCATCTCTATCAGTGGCTACAAGGTGCACAGGTCCTGTGACTGCAAACCAGGTGCAAATCATCACCCCTCCACCACCGTGCTTGATAGGAGTTTGTACTGATATGCTGTGTTTAGGTTTCACCCAACGCACTGTCCATTATGGCCAAAAATCTACACTTTGGTCTCATCTATCCAAACAACATTGTTCCAGAAGTCTTTGCAAACATAAAGAGTATTCCCATATCAGCCATTGATGGCATATCGCTAGGATATGCCATCAATGTCAGATAGGTGCAGGTCCCACCTCTGGGAGGCATGTATGGTGTACAGTCATGGCCAAAAGTTTTGAGAATGATACAAATATTAATTTTTACAAAGTCTACTGCTTCAGTTTTTATAATGGCAATTTGCATATACTTCAGAATGTTATAAAGAGTGATCAGCTTAACAGCAATTACTTGCAAAGTCAATATTTGCCTAGAAAATGAACTTTATCCCCCAAAACACATTTCAACATCATTGCAGCCCTGCCTTAAAAGGACCAGCTAACATCGTTTCAGTGATTGCTCCATTAACACAGGTGTGGGTGTTGATGAGGACAGGGCTGGAGATCAATCTGTCATGATTAAGTAAGAATGACACCACTGGACACTTTAAAAGGAGGCTGGTGCTTGGCATCATTGTTTCTCTTCTGTTAACCATGGTTATCTCTAAAGAAACACGTGCAGTCATCATTGCACTGCACAAAAATCGCCTAACAGAGAAGAGTATCGCAGCTAGAAAGACTGCACCTCAGTCAACAATCTATCGCATCATCAAGAACTTCAAGGAGAGAGGTTCCATTGTTGCCAAAAAGGCTCCAGGGCACCCAAGAAAGACCAGCAAGCGCCAGGACCGTCTCTTAAAAGTGTTTCAGCTGCGGGATCGGGCTACCAGCAGTGCAGAGCTTGCTCAGGAATGGCAGCAGGCAGGTGTGAGTGCATCTGCACGCACTGTGAGGCGGAGACTCTTGGAGCAAGGCCTGGTCTCAAGGAGGGCAGCAAAGAAGCCATTTTTCTCCAGAAAAAACATCAGGGACAGACTGATATTCTGCAAAAGGTACAGGGAGTGGACTGCTGAGGACTGGGGTAAAGTCATTTTCTCTAATGAATCCCCTTTTCGATTGTTTGGGACATCTGGAAAACAGCTTATTCGGAGGAGACGAGGTGAGCGCTACCACCAGTCTTGTCTCATGCCAACTGTAAAGCATCCTGAAACCATTCATGTGTGGGGTTGCTTCTCAGCCAAGGGAATCGGCTCTCTCACAGTCTTGCCTAAAAATACAGCCATGAATAAAGAATGGTACCAGAATGTCCTCCGAGAGCAACTTCTCCCAACCGTCCAAGAGCAGTTTGGCGATCAACAATGCCTTTTCCAGCATGATGGAGCACCTTGCCATAAAGCAAAGGTGATAACTAAATGGCTCAGGGAACAAAACATAGAGATTTTGGGTCCATGGCCTGGAAACTCCCCAGATCTTAATCCAATTGAGAACTTGTGGTCAATCATCAAGAGACGGGTGGACAAACAAAAACCTACAAATTCTGACAAAATGCAAGCATTGATTGTGCAAGGATGGACTGCTATCAGTCAGGATTTGGTCCAGAAGTTGATTGAGAGCATGCCAGGGAGAATTGCAGAGGTCCTGAAGAAGAAGGGTCAACACTGCAAATATTGACTTGCTGCATTAATTCTAACTGTCAATATAAGCTTTTGTTACTCATAATATGATTGCAATTATATTTCTGTATGTGATAAAAACATATGACAAACACACATAAAAACCAGAGGGCAACAGATCATGTGAAAATATAATATTTGTGTCATTCTCAAAACTTTTGGCCATGACTGTACTCTCTTTCACTTTGGAGGCCCCGTTATGAAGATAAGAGCGGATCCCAGAGGTAGGACCCGCAGCTTTCTGACATTGATGGCATATCCTAGTGATATGCCATGAGTCTCATATGGGCCAACTTCTGTAAGCAGTGATGCCATATTCTTTTTAGAAAGAGGCTTTCTCCTAGAGACCTTCTGCTTTATAGAGGTAGTTAATTAGTTAATCAGGGGCATTCGTTAATCAGGGGCATTTGATTATCAGCACATTGCTGCTACTTACCCTCTTCATTCCCATGGAAGCAGTAAGGGCGTACTTATTTTTTCACACAAAGCTTCTGCATGTTGGCCTAGTTTTTGTTAAATAGTATCATGATATTGTTTGGCATGTGCTGTTCTTCATCTGAGGTTGAATTTACTTAAGTTTAAGACCAGATGTTTTTTTATGTCCTCCTGATATGTAAAACCATAGGGTGCACTTAGTTTTTCTTATGACTCCATGATGAAACTCAAGGACCTACAAATGGACAAAGCATTCAGACCTATATTCCATGAAGTGACCTGTAGTAGTGACAGTGAAGTGACAAAAAATATTTTTTTAGCATTTTTACAAGAAAAGCAAAAAAAAAAAATACAGTAAGTGTGCCTCAGACAACCTTTCCCTGAATTGACCCCCTATTCTAGTGAAGCGCATTTCATGCCATGAGTCAAATAAAAATCAAATTCAACACCCGGATTTAATTGTTCTTCAGGAATCACTTTGACTTTCACTGAGGCAGTGATTTGAGAATCATGTTTTATTGGCTTAATAAACGATATCACATTCTGTAAACTGTAAAATATTTATTGGACCCCCAGGCCGGCATTGTTGGCTGCAGCTTTTATGACGGGTTTTGGGTAGACAGATTATAGTGAATCTGTTTAAGTTTTGCACATTTGTAAATCATTCATAGGAGAAACTGTGCCATGGAGTTGCTGACTTCCTGCTACATATAACATTACCAATAATCCAATAGATTTGGTGGTTGTATGGAGAAGGGGTTGGGATGGTCATTTCTTCTCTAAATACAATGTTAAGAAATACCTTTTAGTAATGGGTAATGAGCCCACTATAATACTATTTTAAAAATATAAAAATAAATCCTAATAATAATTTAATACTGTGTGTTAAACGAAGGCTGAGTTCTCATCAGCATTCAGCCTTTCTGTTCTCCTCCTGTTTAGGAGCAGGAGAACGGAAAGGACGGATTCGGCACATAACTGAGCCGAATGGAGCCTATGGACCCCATAGACTACAGGGTGGGCCATTTATATGGATACACCTAAATAAAATGGGAATGGTTGGTGATATTAACTTCCTGTTTGTGGCACATGAGTATATGGGATGGGGGAAACTTTTTAAGATGGGTGGTGACCATGGCCATTTTGAAGTCGCCATTTTGGATCCAACTTTAGTTTTTTCAGTGGGAAGAGGGTCTTATGACACATCAAACATATTGAGAATTTCACAAGAAAAACAATGGTGTGCTTGGTTTTAACATAACTTTATTCTTTCATGAGTTATTTACAAGTTTCTGACCTTTTATAAAATGTGTTCAAAGTGCTGGCCATTGTGTTGGATTGTCAATGCAACCCTCTTCTCCCACTCTTCACACACTGATAGCAGCACCACAGAAGAAATGCTAGCACAGGCTTCCAGTATCCGTAGTTTCAGGTGCTGCACATCTCGTATCTTCACAGCATAGACAATTGCCTTCAGATGACCCCAAAGATAAAAGTCTAAGGTGGTCAGATCAGGAGACCTTGGGGGCCATTCAACTGCTACATGATGATGTGTTTCCCTCTTTATGCACTGAAGCTGGCACGTTCCCTGAGTTTTTCAAGCAAGATGGTACACCACCACATTATGGGTGTCAGGTAAAGCATTCCTAGATGAACAGTTTCCTGGAAAGTGGATTGGTCGTCGTGGGCCAGTTGAATTAGTTAAAGGCTAAACACTTATGTGAACTCTGCCTAAGGCCTCTTTCACACTAGCGTTAGCACGGATCCGGCACCTAAAGGGTGCCAACGGATCCGTGCTAACGCTGATAAATGTGTGGAGCCGGAGCAGCGCTCCGGCCCCACACATGTTAACATGGAACAAGACACAGACATACAGACATACACACATACAGACATATATACATACACACATACATACTCACATACTCCAGGGACGCCGGCAGAACGTCTTCACGCGCCTCCTGCGCGCAGTGATGACGATTCCCCACAGCGCCCTCTGCTGGGCGCAGTGGGGGAAACGTCATAGCTGCGCGCAGGAGGCGCGTGAAGACATGCTGCCGGCGTCCCTGGAGTATGTGAGTATGTATGTATGTCTGTATGTATGTATTTATGTATGTGTCTAGCTCTGTAGCCGGATCCGGAATGATCCCCCATTGCAAATCAATGGAGGACAGATCCGGATTACTGGTATGTCCACACCAAACAGATCCGTCCCCATTGACTTGCATTGGGGGTCATTCCGGATCCGTCTTGGTGCGGATCCCTGGACCGGAGAGCAAACCGCAGCATGCTGCGGTTTGTTCTCCGGTCTGAAGACGGAACGGAATGCTTTCAGGAGCATTCCGTTGTCTTCAGTTCAGTTTTGTCCCCATTGACAATTAATGGGGACAAAACTGAAGCGTTTTATTCCGGTATTGAGCCCCTATGACGGAACTCAATACCGGAATTTTAAAACGCTAGTGTGAAAGTAGCCTAAGTGGGATCAGCAGTAATGGTAATCTTCAGGAGGTAAGGTGGGGGGGGAGGTGTAGCACAGGTCCTAAAATGATAGATATATAGAAATAATGAGCCGTAGCAGTCTATAGGGGCATACTACAGATCTGCACAGTGATCAGTACTTATATATGTATTACGTATTCCCATACTAATTACCGGTACCAGTACAATAAAGGTATGGCATTTCAGCCATTCTAAAAAATGCATTTTTTTCTTTATATTATTTTTTTTCTTATATTATGGGATTATATTGCATGTCTATAATTTTTTTCTCATTTTTTGTGAATAATTTTGTAACCTTTATTACAACCTTTTTTTTTGTTTGTTTCTTCCACTTAAAGGCGTATTCCCATCTCACAAATGTAGTTTGTATAGTTAGATATAGCCATACCAATATTAGTACTAATAGAATGTATTTATATAAAATGTACTGTTTAGAAGATTTGCCTATTTGTATTTCCATTGTCCCACACATCAGTCAGGCCGTTGCCCCTAGTTACGGCTACCGTGTAGTAGTGGTGGCCGGCTTGCTCTTGTTCAAACCCGCTCTGAGGTAACTGCTGTATTGTGAACGTACATGGCATCAGCATGCGGAGACACATCTTAGGTTTGTAGCACTTTTGTCTGCACTTCCAAAACGCAGAGAAATGGATCCTGTTCCAAGATTAATTCTTCTCTATGGAGCAGGATCCATTTATAAAGTCTGCGTTTTGGACGGATCCTGACCATTGCGTTTTGGACTGGTAGCGTCCAAAACACAGATGTGAAAGTGCCCTAAGATGTGTCTCCGCATGCTCATGCAATGTGCGTTCATAATACAGCAGTTACCTCAGAGCGGGTTTGAAAAGGAGCAAGCCGACCACTACTACAAGGCTGCAGTGGCCGTAACTAGGGGCAACGGCCTGACTGATGTGTGTGGGACAATGAATATACAAATAGGCAAATCTTCTAAACGGTACATTTTATATAAATACATTCTATTAGTAATAATATTGGTATGGCTATATCTAACTATACAAACTAGATTTGTGAGATGGGAATATCCCTTTAATAAAAAATTGTAAGTTCTTCAGAAATCTGAGGAGTTGCACCTTGCTATCCGCATTGCCTGGGTGTAATTGAGGAACGCATACTGGAAAGGTGGGTGGGACTGGGGGGAGCGCATACTAAGTTTTGCTAGGTGCCCCTATAAGGTCTATGTATGACCTTGTTTAGATAAAAATTGGTTCTTCAGGACTGTAGCTATAGGGGGTGCAGAGGTAGTAGTCACACCCAGTCCCTGAGCCCTGAAGGGTCTAAAGCAGAAGTGCACAACCTTTTGTGGTTGAGGGCCACATTGTCAGCCTGAACCAATTCCACGGGCCTAAAATAAAACTTAAAGGGGTATTACCAACTGAAATATTGTAATTTTTGGCATATTGAACCTACAGTATATATCATAAATGTCTAGTTACAGTTCTAGGACTCCCATCTAATAGGAGAATACAGGAAAGATACATGTAAGAAGCTACTATATAAGACATAGACCTACATGTCTTTTACCAGATATTTGGGGGCCGCACAGAATGGTATCGAGGCAGTGGCGTAGCTAAAGGCTTATAGGCCCTGGTGCAAGAGTTCAGCTTGGGCCCCCCTTCCCTTAGTGCTCTGTGTGTCTTTGGGCCCCCTCAGGCTCCTGGGCCCGGTAGCGACTGCTACCTCTGCACCCCCTATAGCTACGCCCCTGTATCGAGGGCTGCATGTGGTCTAAAGGTCTTTTTGCCACACACAAAGACACCAGTATTATAAAAGGCACATGGTAGGTAGGGAGGTCTGTTACAGATTTGGCATCGGGGCTCAATAGCTTCAGACCTCTGGGTTTGTTCCTACAGAGGTTAGTGGTCTTTTGTAGGAGACCCCCATACGTTGCAGCCTCAGTATCATGACGATGATGATCATGTTTTACCATTACAATATAGTTCTGTATATTTTTTTTATTTTTGGTTGCTCCAGACCAGGCCTAGCAGAGTAGACCCCCGGATACACAGACCATGGACGGTGTGCAAGGTGTGTCTGATCAGTGCCTTCTATCTCCTTCTTACAGATGCCGTCTTCACCAGTGGACATGTCGTGGATTACCTATTTGTTGGGAACATAGTTTACACTGTAAGTATTTCTGTGTGGAAGCGGATGATGAATGTCATGCGTGATGTATATACCCAGCATTTATGTGCATTTTATCTTGTTTTTATGTTCACAGTATGTTGTGGTGACCGTGTGCTTGAAAGCTGGCTTAGAAACCACAGCGTGGACAAAAGTAAGTGACCCCTGCTACCGCTAGTTTAATTAGTTGAGATGATATAAAATATATAAAAATACATATAATGAATCGTTAGTTTTATCCGGGTCAGATGGGACATAACGTAGTAAAAGCAGGATCTGGTTGGACACTACTATGTGGTTGTCACAGGAGGTTATGGAGGGTTATATAACATAACATCTACAGAATGGCCGTAAAGCGCTCCACTCAATCTGCTTCGGGATGGAATTAGGAGGAAGCTTCATCTTAGGCCTCATTCACACCACAGTTAAAAAGGGCGTTACAAATTAATAAACTGTTGGTTTTTCATGCCCACTTTACATACATGTGTGCATCTATTTCCATTTGGCATCCATTTTTAACGGCTGTTTTTAAAGGCTGCTTTTAAAACCCTGCAGGGTGCCAGCGGTCCACTGCCTAAGGGCTTTATGTAAGGTCTTTGTGCATCTGGTATTAAAAAAGGCTATGTATGGAGAGTAGGGAGTTAAGAAGCAAGTGAGTCCCTCAGTAGCAATTGCCAGGTGAAGGCTGGCTCCAACCCTAAGGGCCCATTCGCACGACCGTAGGTTTACGGGTGCCGTCTGGTGTGTGTTCCGCAACGTTGCTGAACACACGGCCGGGTGCCCCATTGAAAATGCCTATACTTGTCTGCTGTTGCGGACAAGTATGGGACATGTGTTATCTTTTTTGCGGTATAACTTCTGTGAGAAGCGGAATGCACACTGTATGCATTTCGCATTTTTTTCTCCCATAGAATTGAATGGGTCCGCATGGGTCCGCATATTATCCGCAAAATTGCGGATAATATGCGGAAATGTGCATACGATCATGTGAATGGGCCCTAAAGCAGGGAGTTGTGCATAAGCTGTGAGACAGCGGAGAGCAAAGAGCAGATGGAGCAGCTGCAGACCTTGGCTGAGAGTAGCCATCAAAGCTACAGTATATGGCCCGGCCCTTGGGGAAAAGCACTGCTGATATAACAGAGGGTTTAGTCGCTATACAAAGAGTGCTGGAAAATACAGGCCACCTGATATCTTCACCTACACAGCACCTCGTAACTTCACCTACACAGTACATCGTAACACCTACAGTGCACCTCATGCCTTCACCTACACTGCACATCATGCCTTCACCTACACTGCATTTCATACCTTCACCTACACTGCACCTCATGCCTTCACCTACACTGCACCTCATGCCTTCACCTACACTGCACCTCATGCCTACACTGCATCTCATACCTCCACCTACACTGCACCTCATGCCTTCACCTACACTGCACCTCATGCCTTCACCTACACTGCACCTCATGCCTTCACCTACACTGCACCTCATGCCTTCACCTACACTGCACCTCATGCCTTCACCTACACTGCACCTCATGCCTTCACCTACACTGCACCTCATGCCTTCACCTACACTGCATCTCATGCCTTCACCTACACTGCACCTCATGCCTTCACCTACACTGCACCTCATGCCTTCACCTACACTGCACCTCATGCCTTCACCTACACTGCACCTCATGCCTTCACCTACACTGCACCCCATGCCTTCATCTACACTGCGCCTCATGCCTTCACCTACACTGCATTGCATACCTTCACCTACACTACACCTCATACGTTGACGTGTACTGCACCTCATACCTTCACCTAAACTGCATCTCATGCCTTCACCTACACTGCACCTCATGCCTTCACCTACACTGCATCTCATGCCTTCACCTACACTGCACCTCATGCCTTCACCTACACTGCATTGCATACCTTCACCTATACTGCACCTCATATATTGACCTGTACTGCACCGCATACCTTCACCTACACTGCACCCCATACCTTCACCTACACTGCATTGAATACCTTCACCTACACTGTGCCTCATGCCTTCACTTACACTGTGCCTCATGCCTTCACCTACACTGCACCTCATACCTTCACCCAAACTGCATCTCATACCTTCACCTACACAGCACCTCATGCTTTCACCTATACTTCACCTCATACATTGACCTGCACTGCACCTCATACCAGCTATCCATGCCCTAAAAAATCACCACGTCAACCTTTTTTTTTTTTTTACACCAAACCGTCTTGTTTTTGGAAGCTCCTTTAGCAATGTTTCTGTAATATTGTACTATTTGCAGACATTATTCTGCACACTCACTGCCATAATATATTCTGCGTGTAATACTAGACTGCCAGCTGTAAATGGAGGGGATTTTTAGTATTGATTTGATATATGTAACATGTTAGAAGTTAAGGAGGGTCCTATGAGATTAGAAAAATATTCGTTTTTCCCCCAGATACAGCCCCGCTCTGGTTTGGTATTGCAGCTGAGCCCCTTTTACTTCTATGAGCCTGAGCTGCAATACCAGGACCAGCCTGCAGACAACAGTGGCACTGTTCTTGAAAGAAAGCAGGAATATATAGTCCAAGCACCAATTCAGCCTAAGTCCCCCTGGCAGTGTTACTTGACACATGAGTCTAGGTTTAGCGTTGTGTTTTTCTGTATTTTATGTATAAGTCCGTAAAGGTGTGATCACAAACGTGTAAAATCTGAATTACTTGACATTTTGCAGTTCAGTCACCTGGCCGTCTGGGGAAGCATGCTGATGTGGCTGGTGTTTTTCAGTGCTTATTCCACGATTTGGCCTATAATTCCCATTGCTCCAGATATGCTGGGACAGGTCAGTGACGTCATCTGTTGTGTTATCCCTGTGTATAACTTATATTGTGTGACATTTATCTCTGCATCCACCAACCTCATGTCCATCAGTCAGAATACCACCATTTTCGTCTGGTGTGTGGACGGGCACATCAGTTTTGCAGCTCAGTATGAGGAAGGTGCAGTGGACAGAGCCAGGACTATTCTTTTCCCTGGTGCATGCACAAGGATCTGAATCAGCCTCACCTGCACATGTGCCAGGGAGATGACTAGTTCTGGCTCTGACCACAGCACCTCCTCCTTCCTGGGCTGACTTCCTGTCCATAGACCAGACCAGAAAACTGATATTCAGGACTCATGCACACAACCATACCTATTTTGCGGTCTCCAAAACATGGATCCGCAAAAAAAAAAAAATAGGATGACATCCGTGTCAGGCCTCATGCACATGAACGTAATTTCTTTCCGTGTCCATTCCGTTTTTTTTGCGTACCGTATACAGAACCATTTATTTCAATGGTTCAAAGTTACTCCGTATGAAAACGTTTCCATATGTCCGTATTTCCGTTCTGCAAAAAAACAGAACATGTCCTATTATTGTCCGCAATACAGACAAGGATAGTACTGTTCTATTAGGGGCCAACTGTTCCGTTCCTCAAAATACGGAATGCACACGGACGTCATCCGTATTATTTGCGGATCCGTACATACGGTTGTGTACATGAAGCCTTACATCTGTATTTTTTGCAGATCCATTGTAACAATGCCTGTCCTTGTCTGCAAAACGGACAAGAATAGGACATGTTCTATTTTTTTGCAGAACAGACTTGTGGACATATGGATACGGAATACACACTGAGTCATTTCCGTTTTTTATGGAGCCCCATTGAAATGAGTGGTTCCGAATACAGGCTGCAAAAAAACGGAAGGGATACGGACAAAAAAAAAAACATTTTTGTGCATGAGCCCTTAGACTGAAGAACATGATGTTGAATGTAGGATTTTTTTAAAGAGGAACATGTCACATGATCGCGTTGCAAAGTGGCCGATCCACGCAAACTTCAAGACAGTAGATCGCAAACATTCTTCTGCGGGCAGGTTATGATTAATTAAGGTGTGTTGATGGGTCCCAGAGGACCCCTTTAAAGGGTTTCTGTCACCAGTTTTTTCGGTATGAATCAGGCTGACATTAGAAATGTGCTAATGTCACCTGATTCCAAATATATATCTGTTTTATTTACTGGTGCCCCCATTTTTATATAAAATGAACTTTTATTTTATGCTAATAAGGCTTCTAGGTGCACGGGGCGTTACCTCTGCTCCTAGAGGCTCTGTTGATTGACAGGACCAGGCAGAGAAGAAACACTCCATTCACCATAGCTTGCAAGGACCTTCAATGATGTCATGACCATGTGATCAGTCACATGGTTTAGGAGAAGACAGGCTGTTTGTGTGATCCTAACCATGTGACTGATCACATGGTCATGACATCATTGAAGGTCCTTGCAAGCTATGGTGAATGGAGTGTTTCTTCTCTGCCTGGTCCTGTCAATCAACAGAGCCTCTAGGAGCAGAGGTAACGCCCCTTGCACCTAGGAGCCTTATTAGCATAAAATAAAAGTTCATTTTATATAAAAATGGGGGCATCAGTAAATAAAACAGATATATATTTAGAATCAGGTGACATTAGCACATCTCTAATGTCAGCCTGAATAATACCGAAAAAACTGGTGACAGAAACCCTTTAAGATAAATCCTTTGGAAAAAAACATTAGTGTCTGGAGTTATTGATGTATTATTACATACGAAATTTCCCAGAAGCTCCCACTTGCTGGTCACCTAATGTCTGGTAGCGCTATCAGACAAGGACTGAATGGGAAATAACGCTGGATTTGTTGCCATGGATTTTAATATGTTAATTGTGGGCCCCAAAAATAATCTCACCCCCAACATGTAGATGTACATAGGTGGTAATGACATTTCCTGGCCGCTCCTCTACACAATTATGTTCTGTGGTTGGTTCATTAATTTCCTTATTCCTCTGTGAAGATAACATTGCCCCAACGTCTTTTCATGAAGGATTAGAAACGTCGTTGTACGGAGGCGATATTAACGTAATGTAATTACAGGAACGCCGACCTCTCCCCACAAGACATTGTCCTGAATGAATTATTGCAAAGCTAAAGTCATCATGTACCGTCAGAGGTGTCACCTGTTCTGATTTTACCAGGAAATGCACGTTAAAGGGGTGCTCCAAGATCCTTAAAGAGGAGCAGTCCCCTCTCCTAACGTGTATCTTTTAGTAACTACCTACATCCCCCATGTAATAACAATTCTGGAGCATCTATTCTTATGGCTCTGTGTTGCGACATTCCTTTATTATTCCTGCTAGAAGTTAGGAATGCATTGATGGTCCAGCTGGATGTGAACAGTTGGGGGTGTGTCCCTGCAAAGTCCAACAACACTGATTGGATAATATCAGACTGTGCAGGGATACTCCCCCCAACTGTTAACACCCATCTGGACCTTCATTGTAAATTGCTAGTAACTCATTCATAACTTTTAGCAGGAATAATAACGGAATGGCACAACATAGAGCCATAAGAAAAAATTCTCCAGAATTGTTATTACATGGGAATGCAAGTAGTTACTAAAACAGACATGTCAGGAGAGGGGACAGATCCTCTTTACAGTGACAGACCCCTCATTTTCCATGCAAGAAGCTGAGCCTGGTACCAGTGGCATAACTAGAAAGGACTGGGCCCCACAGTAAATTTTTGAACGGGCCCCTTCCCTTTCCCCCCAGAAACTTCTTTGCAACCTGTCCTCCCATGTAACCTTCTGTGGCTAGTCAAGATTGTTCTCTCAGACCAGGCCCGGGAGCTGCTCTGTCCTTTTAGTACAGTATGACTGCATATATCGTCATATATCGCCCTGACAATAAAATCTTTTAGTCCTCCTCCTGGGTAGGCCCCTTATGAGTTGGAGCCCCAAAGCAGCTGCTTCCCTTATAGCTACACCCCTGCCTGGTACTGTAGCTGGTCCCAAATACTTGTATGGAAAAGCAGCCATATCTTTGTAAAACGCCCCCCCTTCATTATGCTGGTTGCGGGGTCTCCAAGGACGGATTCTGGTCAATCAAACATTGATAGCCTAGCATAAGGCGGTGTGCCAACATTGTGGTGACTGCATGCAGATGACGCCCCCTCCAATGGCTGCCGCAGGTGAGCAGGGTTGTCATCCGCATGCGGCAACTATAATGGGCCATTATTATTAAAGTATAGTGTGTAGTAGTGTT
Source organism: Rhinella marina (assembly GCA_900303285.1). Classification (NCBI taxonomy): domain Eukaryota; kingdom Metazoa; phylum Chordata; class Amphibia; order Anura; family Bufonidae; genus Rhinella; species Rhinella marina. The sequence goes on from ONZH01021796.1 coordinate 233,691, forward strand.
GAGCCAATCGAGTTTGGAATTTGGATTGCTGTATCTGAACCCAATATATTGTAAAATATATGGGCTCTGCGGAGGTCTTTGCGAACTTGCAGCAAATATCCTAAGATATGACACTTTGTTTATTCGCATAAATTACAGTGTCAAAATCTTAAACTGAACTTGGCTTCGTTAATGAGGCAGGAAGCTAAGTTCAGCCTTAGATTTTGACACTGTAATTTATGCAAATAAACAAAGTGCCACATCATAGATGCGAGACAAAGCAAGTTTTGCAATATTTGCTGCAAGTTTGCAAAGACATCTGTGGAGCAGAGTACAGTAAAATGCGCTGGGGTCCTAGGTTCGAATCCTACCAAAGACAACATCTGCATGGAGTTTGTATGTTCTCCCCGGGTTTCCTCTGGGTACTCCAGCTTCCTCCCAGACTCTAAAGACATACTGAGAGGGAACTTAGATTGTGAGCCCCATTGGGCACAGAGAATGACAAGAATGTCTGTAAAGCGCTGCGGAATATGTCAGCGCTATATAAGTGAGTATAATAAAAAGAGCCAAGTGACAAATCTTAGCGTAGAGAAATACAAATACAACTTTATAGAGCACCAGGAACGGAGACTCGATCAGCAGGGAAGAAGCCGCAGCCTGGGAAAGTAAGAAGAGACTTGGCACATAGCGAGAACACTACATCACTGTCCACCACAGTCTTAGGTAAAATGAAATGGACAAATTGTCTTTGGCTTTGGGCCCAGGTGTCTCTGCAGTGAGGATGAGCAATGTGTAATACAATCAGCCTACCAGTAGAGGGCAGAATTTAGGACGTGGAGTATAACTGTGGGTCAGTTTTCAATTTTCTCAAAGCCAAAGAGGAATCTGGTTGGTCTATCTGATGGGACATTACTACTAATGATGGCACTAACTCAACATAGACTTCTCTTATCCTGCTGTCTCTTCCACAAGTTACACTTTTGCTTTAAAAGGGGTTATTCCATGACTATTGTAAAAATGAAAAATCAGACATCATACAGTACATGACAATATCTTTCTAATAAAGCTAGAACCAGCCCTGTACCTCACATGGGTCCCCATCATCGCTCTGCTAGATTTATATAGAGGGGAGTGTCTTTTCTGCCTCAGCTCAGGAGGCGCGTCCATTCTGCTGCAGCTTTCGTCCTATAACAACTCTGGAGGCAGTTGAAAGATAAAATTGAGCATGTGCGGCCATCTCAGTGAGCAGGTCAACGAAATAAGAAAACAAACAGCAAGTGGCACTATACAGATACTTTTTATTGAATAGTTCAGTGGCTATGCTAAATTTTTAATGACATCCAATTAAAAAAGGATACAGATCCAGGGGTGGGTCTGAAAACGGTAGAATATTTTTCCTGGGACAACCCCTTTAAGAGAAGCCCTTCTCTCAGCCTTGCTGATTTTAGACATCTTGTACAGTAGAGGGTGTGCCGAAAAGATCAACATCTGACAGGTGTTCCTTGTGGTAACCTGAGAATACTCAAGGACACAAAGGTAATGGGATTTCTGCTTGACTAAGGAGTGGTAAATGTCAGCCTTGGGCATATTAGTGTCCTATCTGCTAATGCATCTCAGTATACTGTAAGTAAGCATCAGAAGCGGATTTATTTCATGTAATGTTTTTTCCTTAAAGGGGTTATCCCATGATTAATGTAAAAAATGAAAATCAGACTTCGTATAGTACATGACAATCTCTTTCTAACAAAGCTAAAACCAGCCCTGTACCTCACATGAATCCAGAGATCTCCCCATTCATTGTTCTGCTAGATTTATATCAAGCTGACAGGTCAGGGGGAGTGTCTTTTCTGCTGCAGCTCAGGGGACATATCTCAGCTCTCCCTATCACAGCTCAGGAGGTGTGTCTCAGCTCTCCCTGTCACAGCTCAAGGGGCGTGTCTCAGCTCTCCCGATTACAGCTCAGGGGACATATCTCAGCTCTCCCTATCACAGCTCAGGAGGTGTGTCTCAGCTCTCCCTGTCACAGCTCAAGGGGCGTGTCTCAGCTCTCCCGATCACAGCTCAGGGGGCGTATCTCAGCTCTCCCGATCACAGCTCAGGAGGTGTGTCTCAGCTCTCCCTGTCACAGCTCAAGGGGCGTGTCTTAGCTCTCCCAATCACAGCTCAGGGGGCGTATCTCAGCTCTCCCGATCACAGCTCAGGAGGCGTGTCTCAGCTCTCCCTATCACAGCTCAGTAGACGTGTCCATGCTCTCCCTATCACAGCTCAGGAGGCAGTTGAAGGATGAAACTGAGCATGTGCGGCCATCTCAGTGAGCAAGAAAAAGAAGTAAGAGAAGGAACAAAGAGCAGGTGGCGCTACACAGATAGATTTTATTGAATAACTCACTGGCTATACTAAATTTTTAATGATATGCAATTACAAAAGTATTCAGATCCAGATGCTGGATTGAAAACTAAAATATTTTTCATGGGACAACCCCTTTAAAGGGGTCTTTTAGGATTTTTATATTGATGAAGTAAACAGAGGATATTTATATTGATGGCCTATCTAAGGAGAAGCCATCTATGTCATATCGGTAGGGATCTGGAAGTATGCATCCCCTTTAACTGTAAAAATTGATGATATAATCCTAACGGTTGTTTGGTGCATGAGTGAAAGATGATAATAAACGGATCTCAGGGTGTGCCACTGCTGGGAACCCCAATGATCAATTGTGATCTGTGTCAGAACCTGCCTGCAAGTGTTCAATTTCCCTGTAGTGCCATCTCAGGGGAAATGGAGCATTACTCAGTGCCGGGTCCTCCTGATACTGCTAGTGTGAATAGGACTCTGTGGACTAGTCCTGCCTTCCCATTTGCTCCATTTGTACATGCAGATTGTTGCCCGTCATTTTTCTATTTGGGTCCCCCAGATAGAGAGATGCTTTTCTCAAAGTATCCCTATTAGAGTATTTTCAGAAATTTCTAATTACTTTTACAGTTTTTCATCCCCTTTCTGCTCTGTGCAATAGCAAAACATCATGGCAGGGAGGTGGTTAACATTGAGCATCATACTGGTACGGCAAAATGATGGTATCGGGTCAAAAGCTGCACTTGCAGTTGCTGGCTGTGCTACTCAGCTGGCACCCTTCTCTGATGGCTTGGATCAGAGATGACTCAGATCCCAGTCCTTTAACCCCTTAGGTGTCGCAGTCAGTGCTGCTGGACTCACCGCTGGATCTCCAAGCACAAGAACCACTGGCACTGGGCTAAAAATCTTCCAAGTACTTTACGGCTGTAGTTTTTAGGCATGCTCCTGCCAGCATAGTCCTTTCAGTGGCTTTGGCGGTCTGATCTCCAGCATACCCTACCCTGGGTACTCTGTATACAGACATTAGGCACATTGTACGCCATGCTACAAAACAGAAATTTTGAAATTGTCTTTGTAGAGGAGGGCATATAAGGTTAGAATCCAGCACTAAACAGTGGAATAAAAAATATGGATGTAAAGCATTTGAGAAGCAGGAATTGTTGTGATGTGAAGGCATACTTGTGGTTTTGGGTCTTCAAAGCAGCTGCTATCCCTATACTACAGCACAAGGTTCCAGACAGCTCCTAAGACATGCGGCACTCACTTTTCATTGGTCATTAGTGGTATATATTTTACTTTAATTCCCACAGTAACTTTATACATTTGGCAATAAAAAGAGAGTAATATGACAAAGCCAAAAGAAATGCTCTGAAAACCTTAGAAGCCATTAGATGTTATCTCCATGCTGTATTGTAGGAATATCGCATGTAATTATTCCTGAACTATCCAACATAAGCTCTGTAATGACGGTGGAAGATCTTATCACTGGAGCTTTCCTTAGACTCTGCAAGGGTTCTTGGGGAAATGCCGCAGGATCAAGATAAACATTTGTTTTCCATTTCAGTTTTTGCAAAAATAATGGGACAGATGGAGCTTTTATGTGGTAATGAATTGCAAAGAAATGCAAGAACGTCAGAACATACAGGATTGACAAGGGTATTACTAGCAACAACGATTTCTGGTCTGTTGTTTGAGGTTGCTCTGTTACCGCCTTACACCTGAATCTGGTTCTGTTGTCGACTTGTTTAGTCTTGTGTTTTCTGGGAGGTAATTTTTGATTTTGATGTCTTTTAATACCTTTAATTTCTGTGCCTCTTTGCCAGGTATAGTGAATGCCATGTGCAGTTGTTTCCAGAATCTAGAATCCTAGTCCATTGGTTTTGTTTGAGTTCATCCTGGGATTTGTTGTCTGGATTGTAGGTGTGTTTGTTCTGGTTTCAACTTTGTCTGGGTTTGGTGATTTTATTGCTATCTTGTTAGATTTAACAGTTTATCAGCCAATAGCAGGAGGTCACAGGGACAGTCTTAAGGCCCTTTTAGACGGGCCGATAAAGTCTCCCTGAACGAGCGCCGATCAGCGACATCGGCGCTCGTTCAGGGAGCCTTTACACGGCCCGATGAATCGAGCGCCGGGCCGCACGAGTGATCGCTGTATCGCTCGTGCGGCCTGGAAGCTCCATGCTGTCAGGCGCACATCGCCTGTTTACACAGGGCGATGTGCGCCCGACAGATCGGATCTTTTGGTTTTTACAAAAGATCCAATCAGCCGACGAACGAGCGTTTTGCTCGTTCGTCGGCTGATTAGGGCCACTTTTACAAGGGCCGATTATCGGCACTAGCGTTCCTAGGAACGAATTTTCGGCCGATAATCGGCCCGTGTAAAAGGACCTTTAGGTTGTATAAAGACCCTTTAAAATAGTTTAAAGGGGTTTTCTGGGACTCACAAAAAATGTCTGAAGCTGAAAAACACTCTGAGGTTTTGCCAAGTGTGCATAAGTTGTCCTCTATGCACAGGATGGGGGATAACTAAGCTGATAGATGGTACCCTTGCCGATTCTGAGAATGGAGGTCTTGTTCCCCCATTCTGATGGAGCGACAGGTTGTACATGCGCCCTGCTGCTCCATTCATTCTCTATGGGAGTGCCGGAGATAGCCGAGCACTGTACTCAGCTATACTCAGATGTACTCCTGCGCTCCTATAAAGAATGAATGGAGTGGCAGTGCGCAAGAACAACCTGTCACTTCATTAGAACAGGGGGCAGGACCCTCGTTCTCGGGATAAGTGGGGAAAATGCCGCATTCGGTCCCAGCATTGATCAGCTTGTTATCCCCTATCCACAGGACTTATAAACTTGGCACAAACCCTTTAACTAACGTGCTTAATCCCCAGCCATTCTTGAGCCAATGCTCTGGTGCTCCCAGCAGTTTTGACCGTCTGGTTGGTAGGTAAAATTTGGCTTCTACTCTCAAGCCCTGGAGGTATCAAATAAGTGACTGCTATAAGAGGTCAAGTCAAGTTAAAAATGACACATGCCATACTTGCAGCATAATTTGAGACTTTTCATTTCTCTTGCCAAAGTGGACAGGGACTAGTGGGATGGACAAGCCTCCGCAAAACTTCAGATGGACAATTTTTTACACCAGTAAGTGGTGCAGATTTGAATTTCTTGACATGGACTGTTGTAAGATGTGCCAAATTTATGTGGCAAAGGCCTCGTATTGAATTTGGCGCATCCTACTCCAGTGATCTTTTTAAGTCTGGCATATGAAACAGCAGCGTTAGTAAATCTGTCCCACTAAGTTTTAAAAAAAAAACCTGAACTTAATTTATAGGTTATTTTATGATGACATATTCCCTTTATTGATAAGTCAAAATGTGTGCAATTATTCTCCAAGACAGTATGTGCCTTGTAGTGCTCTAAGGTCTATGTAGAGTGCTTAGATTCACGCTGAGCCTGGAACCTACTTAAAGACGCTGGCATCTATGTTTTTATGCCTATGTTATGCAGAGCTCACCTTATAGGAAGCACGGATACTGTGAGCCTTGTATAGGATTATTTAGCTAATTATTCTAGGAACTGGTCATTTCCAGGTTACTAATTCATGGGGGAAAAAAAACAAACAGTGCGGGCAACGAATTCCGGCCCAAAACCCCTTACGCTCTCAACAGGCCTATTCTTCAACGCGCCCTAGCAGTTCTTAGGATGGATGCAAACAACGATACTGCATTCTGTGTGTGTAGGCTGAGGAATAACATTACAGTTGTAGGGAGCAGGCCTGTTCATGTGTCCAGGGGGCTGAATCGTCGCCTTTGTTACAGGAGGCCCAGGAACACCACAACTCAATCGCGAGCTGGTTACTTTGGAAGAGGTTGAGGGTTTTTTTTCCCCCTCTTTTCATTTGCATCAGAAAAAAATGTGTAAATGACATGTGTTTTAAGGAGATAAGGTTACAGCGCTGCCCTGTTCTAATGGAAAATATATGACAGCTGAGGCCCGCCATTGTCTGATTGGCAAAGTCAAAGCCAAATTCCTGAGCTGATATGTTACAAGGGTCTCTGTTCACTTCGCATTTACGTCAATTATTGTTGTTTTATTGGGTTCTGTTTTCAGGTCACATAATGTGAGCAGTTTTCGCTGCAGTGTTCCCAAGACACAGCAGAGGCATAACCTAAAACTCTTGGGTCCCACACAAAATCTGTGGTAGCACTCTCTAAATCAGGGGGGGCCAACATGTGGCTCTTGAGCCGCATGTGGCTCTTTGCCTCTTCAAGTGTGGCTCTAGCTGTGGAGCCGGGAAGCAGTCAGGCCGGCTCACTCTCCACAACATGCTCAGTTCTCCTTTCCTGATCAGGCACTGTTGCTACTGTCCAGGTCCAGCTTGCTCTCCACTACGTCCTGATGCACACAGTGTCAGATCTTAGTACTAGGAGTAGCCCTATGACCTGACGTTGTGCGCATCAGGTCACAGGGGAGAGCGTCTCAGACCTGCAGAGTAGCAAGTGCCCGATGAGGAGCCCGGTGCCCGATCAGGAGAGGTAGGTGATTTTTTATTATTTTTTATTATAGAACTGAGCATGGAGATCTGATCTAAGCATGGGGGATCTTTTGAGGGCATTTGACATGAAACAGTTTTTCACTTTATTTTTTGTATGACCCATTTATATATTTGTATAGGTTAATCACGTCACCCCTTAGGCTACTTTCACACTTGCGGTTACATTTTCCGGTATTGAGATCCATCATAGGATCTCAGTACCAGAAAAAAACACTTCCATTTCACAATGAAGCAAACTGCAGCAAGTGCAAGTTCAGTGGAGTTCATGATGGATCCGTCTTGGCTATGTTAAAGAGGTATTCCCATCTCACAAATGTAGTTTGTATAGTTAGATATAGCCATACCAATATTATTACTAATAGAATGTATTTATATAAAATATACAGTTTAGAAGATTTGACTATTTGTATAGATATTGTCCCACACACATCAGTCAGGCCGTTGCCCCTAGTTACGGCCACCACGGCCATGTAGTAGTGATGGTTGGCTTGCGCCTTTTCAAAACCTGCTGTAGGCAACTACTGTATTGTGAATACACATTGCATACATTGCATGAGCATGCGGAGACACATCTTAGGGTACTTTCACATCTGTGTTTTGGACGCTACCAATCCAAAACGCAATGGTCAGGATTCGTCCAAAACGCAGACTTTATAAACAGATCCTGCTCCATATAGATGAATTGATATTGGAAGAGGATCTGTTTCTCTGCGTTTCAGCGCAGACAAAAATGCTACAACCCTGAGATGTATCTCCGCATGCTCATGCAATGTGTGTTCACAATACAGCAGTTACCTCAGAGCGGGTTTGAATAAGAGCAAGCTGACCACCACTACTACATGGCTGAGGTGGTTGTAACCAGGGGCAACGGCCTGACTGATGTGGGTGGGACAATGGATATACAAATAGGAAAGTCTTCTAAACGGTACATTTTATATAAATACATTCTGTTAGTATTAATACTGGTATGACTATATCTAACTATACAAACTACATTTGTGAGATGGGAATACCCCTTTAAAGATAATACAACTGGATCAGTTCATAACAGATGCAGATGGTTGTAATGCAAAAAAAATTCCATTAAAAAAACATCAGGTACTTATTCACACTATGTGGGCAAAAACGCCTCAAAACCGTCTCAAAAAACACTACAAAATGATGAATTCAGGCTTTTTTGGGGGGCCAAAAATGCCAGGACCAAAACTGTGGGAATGAGCCCTTATGTGGCAGTTTGCATCCTATTTGTGTTCTTTTTATGTGTTCTGTGTAACGTTTAAGTTCTCCTTCTGTTTCAATACTCAGGGGCTTTATTGGACCTTTCTATGTACTCACAATGGCTCCTGTGTGTTTCTCATGTAAGAACAGGCAATGAAGGAGGCTGAACATGTTTTTCTTCACGTGAGCACGTTCTCACAGAGTTGGATACCATTTAGCGCACTTCAGAGCTGGTTTACTAGGCGTGCAGGCTTGTTGTTATTCTTTATTTCATTTCTTTCGGTGCAGGAAGTCTGCGGTTTATAATGTTTTTCGACCTTAAGTAATTACTAATAGATTCCTTATTAGCAATTTCTTTGAACTAGATACTTATGGCCGTTCTAAACAACTTTGTTTCCAAGGAGAAAGATTGTCCCCATTTCCTTCCTTCTTCTATTTCTTGTGTAATGAAGGCTTTGCCTACAGGGCGAATTTCACTACAGTTCAGATTACAGTTTTCCCGATATCGAACTCTAAATTTTGTTTTTGATACCAAGAAAAATATTGTAACACTTGACACCCCGTTGATATTCCCCTGGCCAACATATGGTGAATGTGCATTTTTTTTTTTTTTTATTATTTATTGCAGGGTTGCCAACTACCAACTGTTGCCAACAGAAATTTCTGGACAGTCTGTAAAAATAAGCAACTTTTTTCCTGTGTCCATGAAAAAAAAAAGATATGTCCCTGATTTTATGGAGGCTGGTGGTACATGACTAGATTACTTTGGCAGTAATTATCATCACTATACAGCTCACAGTAAAGGCTGGTATTGAGGTTTATCAGTATATTGAATTATAGACAGGGGTGCACCACCAATGAGGTCAGGTGAGGCGATCGCCTCAGGCAGCACCAGGTAGGGGCAAGAGGAAGGCAACCGAAGGGCCATGGGCAATGAGCGTTTTCATTGTGGCAAAGGGGTTAGGTTAAGAAATTGGGGGGGAGCGCACTGTTTCAGTTTTCGCCTCACACAGCAGAAAGGCTAGGTGCTCCTCTAACTATAGACATGCAATACTTATAATCTTTATCATTCATTATTGTTTTTCAATTTGTCTGTAACAAATATTGTCTGTCTGTGATTTTGGGTTTAGTTGTTAGTATGTCATGTTGAGGGTTTGTGAGAACCACTGAACATATCCCAAGCATTCACAGACAGGACATACAGACACAGAATATGCAGAAACTAAGGCTTTATTAAAGAAATTGTACAACACATAAACATAATCAGAATCAAACTGACATAAAGGCTTCTTTCACGGATCCGCAAAACACTGATACCGGCCCATGTGCTTTCCGCAATTTGCGGACCACACATGCGGGGGATATCACAGAAATGCCTATTCTTGTCTGCAATTGCAGACAAGAATAGGACATGTTCTATTCTTTTTGCGGGGCCATGGCACGGAGCAACAGATGCGGACAGCCTCATAGAAATGAATGGGTCGGGATTTGAGCCGCAAAATATGCGGCTTGGATCCCGCAAAATATACGTCGTGTGAAAGAAGCCAAAGGTAGGGAACAGTGCAGATCTCGTCTCAACTGACCACTGTCCCTACCTGCTTGGACAGTCTGTGCTAAATGACAGTCTCCAGCTGGTCGACAGTCCCTATGTTGGCTAAGTGTTGAGACCTTGTCCGAGCACCTGCACTAAGAACTGCAGGGACTTGTTCACACAGCCAGAACCCAAGCATACCAAACAGACACAAGGTCACAAGCAAACCAGATCAGTCATAATAAAGGTCTATGGGCAAACATAACGGATCCGTCTGGTTTCCTGTCGACAGGACTTTGTTTTCCTTCCTGCATAACGGAATCCAGACGGATCTGTTATGCTTGCTCATACACTTCTATTATGACGGATCAAAGCGGAATGCCTCTTACCGGCTTCCGTTTTGCATTCCGTCTATGAATTCCGTTACATTCTGTTATAAATGGAACCTATAATGGAATACCCTAACGCAAGTGCGAACCCACCCTTAACGGAACATCCCTTTAAGCATCCAGTGCCAGAGGGCATCACAAGACCTTTACGGTGCTGTGAGGAAGAATTTTTATCCGTCCAGTTGTCCCCCAGTATTGCTTATTCGTCACACTGAGCATGTCACGATTTTTAATGGGGTTATCCCATGAATTTGATGAAAAAATAAAAATATCAGGAGTAATGCACACCATTATTTTAACTATATAAATAATAATTAAAAAAACAAACAAACGCTGCCCTACAGTATAGATCATTATGTTCCAGCCTATGAACCGAACCGATCATTTCTAGAACATTGCAGAATGTTGGACAGTGAAAGAGATCGCTTTTTGTTAGATGATAAGACAATCACAGGTTGTCTTCTGGCTGTGACGCCTAATGATCCGCTATTAATTAGCAATATCACTGCGGTGTCACCACACAAGAAATGAAGAATTTTGATGGCCTATCCTCATTTTAGGTCATCAGTATCTGATTGATGGAGGTTCGACACCCGCCACCCACCAAACAACTGTTTGAAGAGCAGGCACCTGGGCCACGTGACTGAAGAGACCTGTGCTCTCCCCAATGCACAGAACGGCCGGGCAACAGACATGTGCATGAGGTCTTAATGGGGTTTCAAACCAGACAACTCCTTTAAAGAAGAACTCCCGCAAAAAAATTTATTCTCTGACCTGTTAGAAAGGTGCATGATATAATCTGCAGTGAATGTCATTTTCTTATCAGAAGCTGTAATTGAGAGTTATCCCCTCTCTTCTTATTGTAGCTGGGTCATGTGACCAATTCCCTGACCTCCAACTGACCCAGGACAGGAAACCCGTCACTTCTCTATTCATTCCTATGAGACTGAAAGTGAGGCTCCCACAGGAATGCATAGAAAATTAGACTTCCTGTCCACACATAAGGTGCTGTGTGAGTTGGTGGGTCTGATTCCTGGTCACATGACACAGATGAGAAGCATCAGGGAGATATAACTCAAAAATACAGCCACTGGTAAGAAAATGACATTCACTACAGATTACATCATGTACATTTCTAGCAGGACATGGAATAAAAATTTTTGCGGGAGTTCTTCTTTAACAACCATACCAAGAAGCAATACTGCATATTCCCTACTAGGGTGATTACATATTAACAATCCTCCCTCCTCTTCCTTCATATACAAGCACAAACCTACGATCTTAGAAGCGTTTGACTTTAGAAAGCAGCATGAAACATAATACATGTCGTCCATCTGTAACTAATGTCAGTGTACAGCCGTGTAGGTGACACGTGAACTGCGTGGTCATGTTAGGTCAAACCCTAAGCTGATGGACTGGTAAAGTGATCACTACAGTTTGGGCCACAGTCACTCGCTGTCCCTTTCTTTGGATGACAGCAATCATTACTCTCGTGAATAGGGGAGGTAAAATTTACACATAGAGCCTTTACTTAACATTTGACTATTTATACCTGAAATGTAAAATTAAAGAAAAAGATTACATTCTGAATAGAAGTTGTATTGAGGGAGGTATCCCTGATGTATCCCTGATTCCCTGTGCCTAAGGGTAGATGATACAAAGAGCTGAGAAACAGAGAAAAAGAGCTATTTAAGGGGTCTTAAAGGGGTTTTTGTTTTGCTTAAAGGGGTATTTCGGTTATGTAACATTTTTTTCAACTCCTGTAGCGTTAGTGTGTATGTGGTGCACTAAGGCTACTTTCACACCAGCGTTCTTGCTAGATCCGGCAGGGTTCAGCAAAAATACTTCCATTACTGATAATACAACCGCCTGCATCCGTTATGAATAGATCCGGTTGTATTATCTTTAACATTGCCAAGATGGATCCGTCATGAACTCCATTGAAAGTTAATGGGGGACGGATCTGTTTTCTATTGTATCAGAGTTAAACGGATCCGTCCCCATTGACTTGCATTGTGGGTCATCACGGATCCGCCTTGCTCCGCATCCCATGCATTTTGGAGCACTCTGTTTTGTTCAGTTACGTTTTGTCTTCATTGACAATGAATGGGGACCAAACGGAAGCATTGTTCTCTGGTACTGAGACCCTATCACTGATCTCAATACTGGAAAATAGAAACGCTAGTGTGAAAGTAGCCTAAACTACCTATCAGCCTCTGAAGTGACTCACCCCACTTCTTCCAGGGCTTCTTCTCTTTCTTGAAACACATAGTGGAGTACATCCTCTGTCATGTGATGTTTGTGAGACAGACAGAACCCAATGCATACAGAGAGATATATGAAAAATAGTGAGAGATACATAGTTAAAAACGTACAGACACAATGTAAGATTTGCAGACAGATTGACAGACACACGTTAATTCAGAAATAAATACAGACAGACAGCTACGGTATGTAAAAGGCAAAAACTTACCAGCTTCAAGAAACAGACATGGAAAGCAGTTTGAAACGACAAGCGACAGATGAAGCAGATAGTGAAAGACCTATTGACACTGAGCAAGGTCTGCACAAGCAACCTAAAAAAAGGAAACAGAAAATGCTACAAAGCCTCAGTTTACTGCTACATGTCCGGATTATCCAGCAAGTCAGGTGATGTAGAAGAGCACAGTACCCTTACAGGCCTTGTGGAACCAGCAGTCAGCTCCCGCTCTCAGCAGAGAGGAAGTTCAGAGCAGAGAAGCTCTGACCAGGGCTAGTCCCTGGTGCAAGAGACTAGACACAGAGCAGAGAAACCGAGGATGATCCACCAGCGGCAGGAGTGTAAACAAGGCAGAGGGAGACTGAGAAGTAAGTAAATATTTTTAGAGAGCAGTTAGACATTTATAATACCTGTACAATGTTTTTAAAGCAGGCTGAATTCAGGGAACCAGAATACCCCTTTTAAGCGCCTTTAAAATAATAATTTCTGAGGGCAGCTGTAGTTTTGTAATGTATTTCTTTTCCCTTTATTGCTCCTGTCTTCTGTTCTGGGCTGTGGTCACATGACCATGTCCATGCAGCTCTTTCTTATTTCCTGTGATGTTAGGGGAGTGTCTATGTAACTAGCTGGTGGGAGGAGCTATAAACTAGCGGGGTGTTAGGGGAGGTGCTGTAGCTGTGGAAGAGAAAGGAGAAGTGCATCATGGGTTTGGTTGGATACAGGAACAGGCAGTGCTACATACAGGATGGAAATGAACCAGAGAGATTGGTTTACATGGTGAAAACAGGTGAGTCCAAATTAAAAAAAGAGATGCATGAGGAATATGTACATGAGATAAGCAACTACATTAGCATATCTGTTAAATACCCTAGTAGTCCCGGAAAACCGCTTAAAAGTGTACATGTAGTTTTGGAAAATATCGGATATGCATATTTGGCAACATTTTTGTTGGTAAATTCTGTCTGTTTAAGCCCCATTCCCATTCCTGCCCCAAACCCACCCAGAAACATCTAATTTAAGACAGTCCCAGCAAATTCTGGACAGTTAGCAACTTTATACATGCCATGGTTCGTGGGGGTCCATTTGATAATATCAAACCCATATTTAACAATTTGTTATATTTTTCACTATTTCAATAGTATAAGATCAAAGAAGAAGACATAAAAAGAGAAAATTTGTTCAGTATTTTGTTTATCATATTTATATGTGTTCTCTACATTTAAAGGGGTATTCCCATCTCACAAATGTAGTTTGTATAGTTAGATATAGCCATACCAATATTATTACTAATAGAATGTATTTATATAAAATGTACCGTTTAGAAGATTCACCTATTTGTATTTCCATTGTCCCACACACATCAGTCAGGCCGTTGCCCCTGGTTACGACCACCGCGGCCATGTAGTAGTGGTGGCCGGCTTGCTCCTTTTCAAACCCGCTGTGAGGTAACTGCTGTATTGTGAACGCACATTACATGAGCATACGGAGACACATCCTAGGGTTGTGGCATTTTTGTCTGCGCTTCCAAAACGCAGAGAAACGGATCCTGTTCCTAGACCAATTCATCTCTATGGAGCAGGATCCGTTCATAAAGTCTGCGTTTTGTACGGATCCTGACCATTATGTTTTGGACTGGTAGCGTCCAAAACGCAGATGTGAAAGTACCCTAAGATGTGTCTCCGCATGCTCATGCAATGTGCTTTCACAATATAGCAGTTACCTCAGAGCGGGTTTGAAAAGGAGCAAGCCAGCCACCTCTACTACATGGCTATGGCTATATCTAACTATACACACTACATTTGTGAGATGGGAATACCCCTTTAATGTTTCATTACAGAAAAACTCCAGAAGAGTGATTCAGCCAAGTTCACACTTTGTGGAGCGGTACTCATGCAGAACTAAACAGCACTACCACCTTATAGCATTTTCCAGCATATCTGATTGTAAAACCTGATCACGTGACTGTGTTACGGCTGTGCACAACCTCTGAGTTATATGTAATTGTAATAAGGAATCCTGAACTACCTTATTCCTCTGATTTCATATGGAGGCACCAAGGGCATAGTTCCCCGCAGCCATGAGAAACAGTCAGGAAGGTGTGTGCCAACTGCAAAGTGAGGTTTGTGCAATTTTACCCCAAAGTGAGCAGTCTGTGGATGTTTCCTGGGCTTTTCAGGGTCGTCCTAGGGAGGGCCTTCCAGGCTACAGATATTGATGACCCATCCTCGTCATTATGAGACGAATAGGGGTCCGACATCCGGCACCCCAACCGGAAACTATACAGTGTACGGAGCTAAAAGCTAGTAGTGGCCATTCCAGGTACTGCAGTTGAGCTCACATTCAAGCGAGAGCTCAGCTGCAGTACGCCAGTGCTGGAAACTACACAGTATACAGAGCTTTCTGCTTTGTACATTATATAGTTTCGGGCGCCATGGCTGACTGAAACAGCTGAATGTTGGTAGTGCTGGGTATCGGACCCTCACCAGTCTGAAGATAGGTCATCAATATCTGTAGCTTGGACATCCCCTTTAAATGTCCCCAATTCAGTTGTCAATTATGCAAAATGTTTTCTGAAAAATGTGTCATGCTCCATCGAATAACGTATTACGGTGTTGCTCTCAAATCGCAATAATATGGCGGTACATGGAATGCCTACAGGTATGTGGTACAGAGCCACAGGGATCAATGTATCTCGCTCATGTGCATCAGCCCTAACTTATAGGGTTTTAATTGCTCATGTCAACCCTTTTTGGGGACAATAAAGGTAATATATTGAGTCAGTTGTCTAGTACTGACTTTCGTATTGTGATCCCGCCACGATTTTTACACTTTACAGTTACGTGCATTTTACATACTTCTGTTGAAACCTGCTCCCTTTGCAAGGGGGCATCGGGGTTGGTGGGGGTCCTTGGTGAATATGATCTAGTTATACATCTCATATAGCACCCAGATGGAAAACTCAGAACTTATTTTATGGCAGGAGCTATTTACATAAGCGTCAGGAGGTGCGTATTCTGACTTTAGCGGCAGCTGCAGAGCTCTTTACACCCATAAAACGGCTACATTTTTTTATATATCCTCATGGTTGATGGCGATCAGGAGTCAGCCAGTATGTTTAATGGGACACTTTTACACCATATGGGTGCACTTTATATAGGAAAAAGACATTTATTGGAGAAATACGCCAATGCAATTAAAATGTTAAAATGTACAGCTGGGACACATGATCTTAGCACAGTCCCAATGTCATCCTACAGTCATGAGCACCTTATAGTATTTTTGGTAAAAATTTTTTCCATTGACTTTTACCCCTTCACATAGTTAAGGCAGCTGAGTTCCCATGAGCGGACATACTGATAACACACATATCTACTAATACAGGCAAAAAGAAAAAATGAATGTAAGAGGAGCCAAGTGTATTTCCTCCTCTCATCCATCATATCAAACTGTTCAAACGTTTCATTGTCAGTCAATTGAAAAGATCCATTGCTTGTCCGGGGGCAGATCTAAGCATGTGCAAGGTATTACTTTCCCGTTCACAATGTATCATGTCTTCCTTTCTTACCTGAAGGCAAAACAAAAGTGTTACAAAGTCAGAGCTCATATTTTCAGCTCGAAAACAAACCACAATGTGAGAAAGGTCGGCGAAGGAGGGATCAATCTGTTTAATTTCATTTTGAAAGGAAAACTAATTTGAATATCTTTACCAGAAACCGGTATAATGCTCTCTCATCATTTTCTGTGTTTTTGAAAGACAAAATAAGAGTCCTAGGAGACCTTAGAGTGTTATATACCAATTTTCAGGGCAATTGGAACGTATTTGATTTGGGTTGAATCGATTCGGACGCAAATCAAATTTTTGGAATAATTTTGTGAATCAAGAGACGATATGAATTTCAAGAAATTCTTTCCTCTCTATAAGTCTCTATAAGTCACTTATATTCTGGAGCAGATAGCTTGGAGTCTCTTTTGCATGATGACAATCAGTGTGTGTAATATACACTTTAAGGCTACTTTCACACTAGCGTTTTAAAATTCCGGTATTGAGTTCCGTCATAGGGGCTCAATACCGGAATAAAACGCTTCAGTTTTGTCCCCATTCATTGTCAATGGGGACAAAACTGAACTGAAGACAACGGAATGCTCCTGAAAGCATTCCGTTCCGTCTTCAGACCGGAGAACAAACCGCAGCATGCTGCGGTTTGTTCTCCGGTCCAGGCATCCGCACCAAGACGGATCCGGAATGACCCCCAATGCAAGTCAATGGGGGTGGATCCGTCTGGTGTGACCATAATGGTAACCGGATCCGCCCTCCATTGACTTTCAATGGAGTTCATTACGGATCCGGCTACACATAGACACATACAGACACAGACATACACATAAACATAAACAGACAGGTCTTCGGAGCGTCGGAGGGACAGGACGGCGCGCACAGATGACGATTCCACCAGGCGCCCAGCAGAGGGCACTGTGGGGAATCGTCACCTGTGCGAGCCGTCCTGTCCCTCCGACGCTCCGAAGACCTGCCGGGAGCATGTAAGTATGTATGTGTATTTGTCTGTGTATATGTGTGTGTATGTTTATGTTTATGTGTATGTATGTACTGTGTGACATGTGTGGGGCCGGAGCGCGGTTCCGGCTCCACACATGTCACTGCGGCAGGCCTGATCCGGCAGCACCCTTCACCTGCCGGATCAGGCCTGCCGCCAGTGTGAAAGTAGCCTAAAGGTCCTTTTACACGGGCCGATTATCGGCCGAAAAATCGTTCCTAGGAACGCTAGTGCCGATAATCGGCCCGTGTAAAAGTGGCCCTAATCAGCCGACGAACGAGCAAAACGCTCGTTCGTCGGCTAATTGGATCTTTTGTAGAAACCAAAAGATCCAATCTGTCGGGCGCACATCGCCCTGTGTAAAAGGCGATGTGCGCCTGACAGTATGGAGCTTCCCGGCCGCACGAGCGATACAGCGATCACTCGTGCAGCCCGGCGCTCGATTCGTCGGGCCGTGTAAAGGCTCCCTGCCCGAGCGCCGATATCGCTGATCGGCGCTCGGGCAGGAAGAATAATCGGCCCGTCTAAAAGGGCCTTAAGTCATGTTGTTGTATTATGCACTAAACCAATTGAACCATTGACATCTGAACCTTTTGTCTGCAGCTCAAAAGCCTTTCTTCTCCCCTGCCCTGAGTGCTATATACATGCAGTTTTCAATGCTTTCCAGTTGTAATGCTATAAATGGGTCATATATTTACTGGAACGTGTGTCATTGAAGCAGTGCATAGTTAAAATAATTGTTTCTTCTACTATAAATTATTTGTGTAAAGTTCTAACAGCCTGCAAGATGTTACCGCCCTAGTCAGCTTATCAGAAGAACAAAAGCTATGTATGAAAGGCCACCATGTAAGGGTATGTTAAGCCATTGCAGAATTGTGGTAATTTACAGTACAAGACATGTTCTTAAAGGGGTTTTCCAGTAAAAATCATTTTTTAACTTGTTCACGCAGCATGGCCCCTGAAACAGAAGGTTCATACTTACCTGCTCCATGGTGCTCTGGTCGTGCACGTTGCCTCCGTTCTTTCCATCTTCTGGTGCCTGCACTGTTTACATCTGGCTGGCTATGGACATGGTCACATGTACTGCTCCAGCCAATGACTGGCTTTAGTGGGGAGGTCATTAGCTGGACCGATGCAGGTGACCATGCCCATAGCCAGCTGAATATACACCACCCCTAGACTGGAAGTTGGAGGCAGCGCAGATAACCAATGAATTTTCTGTTTCAGGGGCCATGCTGCAGGAACTTGTTAAAAAAAATAATCTTTTTTTTTTTTACCGTAAGACCCCTTTGAGGTTTCCTAAACCCCCATCTACATGTACTAGAAATCCCTACATAAATATGAGCACCCAGCTGAACATTTCATCCTCAGAACTTCTTACTACTGACTTACTATCTCTCGGTTATTTATGACATCTATGATATCACATTGGCTATAAAGTAATCCACTTGGAATATGAAAAACATTAGATGGACTGTGGAGGAAACTTCTCCCTCTAACCTGTCATGAAGAATCAATTCAGTTTTCACTTACCTGAAGGTTTGTCTTGCAGATTAAGTAATTGCCAATGTTTGGATTAAATACGTCCCTTGTAAAATAAGGTTCACGCCTTTACTTAGTGAGGGACACGGAGGTGTACATAGATCCTGTTGTTTTCTAGGGCAATTATTTTTGAACCAAAGTGAGAAAAGGATCTGTTTTTATCACTGACGTCTGTATGAGGCGGAGGGGAAGTGCTGTGACCATTGATATTAATAGAGGGCCAGATCTAGGCGCATCATTCCCATCCAATTAAGGGAACTTATTACACCGGCTGATGTGGGAATGAGACTAAGATGAATTGCAGTGATGAAAATTTCCAAACACAATTGTGGCCAAAATTCTTAGCTTGACCAAGGATAATCCAACACAAAATTAACAAATCATTTTTGGTTGACCACAAATTCTTCCAACAGAAGCCTTCATGTTGTAAGAGCTGAAGAGCATTGCCTTGATTGAACTCATTAAAGGGGTTCTTAGGGAATTAAGAAAATCAAAATACTTAAATATTACTTTATTATAAATGTGTTCCAAATGCCTTTCATTAGTTATAATGGCTTGTTTTCTCTGGGGAGCAATCATCAGGAGAAATAAAATTGCCACCTGTTCTGTGTCTTTGACCCGCATCTAGTTTTGTCTCACAATAACTGATGGAAATAACTGAAGTGTGAACTCAGCTTAAAGGGGTTCTCTG
Source organism: Rhinella marina (assembly GCA_900303285.1). Lineage (NCBI taxonomy): Eukaryota > Metazoa > Chordata > Amphibia > Anura > Bufonidae > Rhinella > Rhinella marina. Next base: position 252,982 of record ONZH01021796.1, read on the forward strand.
GGAATTAAGAAAATAAAAATACTGAAATATTACTTTATTATAAATAAATTCCTAAATACCTTTTATTAGTTATAATGGCTCGTTTTGTCTGGGGAAAAATCATTAGGAGAAATAAAATGGCCGCTGTCCTATTAGTACACACAAAACCTGTCCTAATCACACAGGAGCATAAGTTACTTCACAACACTGAGGTAAAGAGCTGCCTCATCCTCCTCTCTGATCTACGTGTCAGGGATTATGATCCTGAATACAGATAAGACCTTCAGTTGAATCTCTGTAGGAATGGAGTACATGAGGAGACACGAAGTACAGAAAGGAGGTGGGGGTAATGAGCAGCAGCACTTGTATGCAGTCTCCATTACCACAGACTGTCCAGTCCATCCTCTCTGTGCTTCATGTCTCCTCATGAACTCCATTCCCACAAAGATTCAGCTGAAGGTCTTATCAGCTGTATTCAGGATCATAATTCCTGACAAGCAGAGCAGAGAGGAGGATGAGGCAGCTCTTTACCTCAGTGTTCTGAAGTAACTTGTCCTGCTGTGTGATTAGGACAGGTTTTGTTTGTACTAATAGGACAGCAGCCATTTTATTTCCTCTAATGATTGCTCCTGAGGCAAAACGAGCCATTATAACTAATAAAAGGTATTTGCGAATATATTTATAATAAAGTAATATTCAAGTATTTTCGTTTTCTTTATTCCTGGAGAACCCCTTTAATGCTGGCTGCATTGGTAGTCACATGATTTGTTGACCAGGAATATTGTAGCCACTGGAGCCCATAGTAGACACTGTATTTCATCATAATATTGTCTAACTTGCAAACCTGGTGGTCCACCATGAGATAGCAGATCACATAGCACACACAATGCCTACTACATTTCAAAATCCACCTCTGGTTTGCAGCGTCTGCTAGTGTCCTTCACGCACAGTAAAATGATAAACAATGACATCTCCATGTAGGCCCTTTATAAAGGTTGCTTCTATGAAAATAATCAGACATGTAACATGGCCGGCAGTATTACATTTGCTAATGTAAATACAGTTGTTCAACTCCAATCAAGTATGCAGAACGTGCGGCCCGTACACATGCCATTGTTTACACTATCGGTTACTTGATAGTCGTCTTTCTTGCTAATTAGCTCCATGTGATTTGTTTGGTTCCAGTGCACAAGGGGCCTCATTGTTTGAATTTTCATGGTGCACGTATTAAAAGTACAAAATTAGCATATCTGTATATGACATGGAGATGTGGGAACATAAAGGATGAACTGTCTCTATTGTCGATCATAGACGAAAAGCAATTTTAGGCAAAAAAAATTTTGTCTCCCAGGAGCACACATGGTGGGTCAGAGCGCCATCCATGTTCATTCTATGGTCACACATTGTGTTGAACTTAAGCGTTCTTTACTGACAAGAGGTGATCCAGAGCGTCAACCTCTTCTAACTGCTGATTGGTGGGAGTCCCGGGTGTCGGACCCCTGCCGATCTGATATTGATGACCTATCCAGAGGATAGGTCATGAATATAAGTTCCCGGATGACTCCATTAAGTCTAACATTTTTCAAGAAAGATTTGAAGAACTTAATTTGTATAGCTTTGCAGAATGCCGCACAAATAACAAATTAGAGAAACCGAGCTTGAATGCAGATGGAGGGGTGCGACATCTATTGCCACTTACAATACTGTTCTAACCCCTCTCCTGAGGCAGTTCAATCACACCTAAACAGATTATGCTGACTGAAGCATGAGGCACCATATTTAATGACTGAGATTCCTTAAACAAGTCATTTTAATTGAGAAGTTTAATTGCCAGTTCTATAACTAGCGAAACGTCCTCAAGAGAAAATACAAGTCCAATTGATCTTCTTTATTACTAAAAAAAGAATAGGGAAGACATGACAGAAACTGTTAAGTTAACGGTTTAAATAAGGTTCAGGAGGGAAATGCTTTTAATAAAATGCAAGACCATGGGTGCACAATCTGAAACTAGCTGGGGGAAGCTCAGAAGCAATGTCAGAAAATATAATTTTTCTGAAAGAGTAGTAGATGCTTGGAACAAACTCTCAGCAGATATGGTTGGAAAATCTACAGTAAGTGAATTAACATGCCTAGGATAAACCTACATCTACCCTAAGGGTATGGCCACCTGGTCAGGTTTCCTGAAGCAGTTTTGGAAGCCAAAACCAGGAGTGAAGTACTTTCTCTCCTTTTATTATCCACTCCTGATTGTGGCCAGGGGTGGACTGGGAACTTAAAGTGGCCCTGACAAAAACAAAAGTAGTCCCATGTTGTAGGTGGGTCCAAACTGATACAAGGCAGACCTAACAAAAGTAGGTGGGACCAACATAAGTAGGCTGAGACAGCAATACCATTTTGGAACACAAAATACCCCAGCAGAGCCAAATATCACAGTAAAGCACAATATAATGGCCCAGAAGAACCAAATACTACAGTGCACCACAAAATAATGCTTTAGCAGCACAAAATACCTCACCAAAGATGCCACGCTGTGGTGGCCAGCACCACATTCTTTCCTCATACTTCAGTTGTCTCAGGATGGTGATACAGTTGAATTCAGGGGTCAGCTGGATACTTAACGCTCGCAGCTCTGGGGGCACCAGATCATTACTTAATTGGCTGTCAGCCATGAGGAGGGGTCAGATGGCCCCCTGGACATCAGCTCCCTGGAAAGTTTCCCTGTAGGGTCTATGGCCTGTCCACCACTGATTGTGGCTTCCAAAACTGCATGCTGAAACGTGTGGGCATACCCTAAAAGATAGATAAATAAGAGTGCCAGATACCCTAGCAGTCCACACACCATCAGTTGTGGACTACGCTTTAGTACATGTGTGTTTGTCTTCGTCTCTCAGCTCCTGATGATACGCAGAGTCGGTCTGGCTCTGCGGGGAAACGCGTCGAGTTAGAGATAGATACAGACTAGGATGGTCTGTTTGTACTCCTGCTAGCTTTATTTGGGGATAGTCTTTGTGCATTTTAAGATTTCCCCTAATAGCTACTAAGCAGGGAGGGTATTTTTGTCAGCCTGGATCTTTAGGTGCATATGCAGGTTAACTGATCCCTTTGACTGACTATATGGCGGTACAGGTATAACAAATCCAGAGGCTGACACTTTTTGTTCGGTGCACCAACTAATATATTTTTGTGACATGATTAGCCTGTAGTGATATGACAAAGGGTCTTGTCGGGCCCCATTTTTAATTTGTAATATAATAAAGAATTATTTTAGCGTTCTAATCAGGCGGTGAATGTGCTGGTGGAGCCCCCCACATTTGCTCTTCAGCTTCCTCTTCTATGCACGTTTCTGCAACGGAAGTGACCTCCATCCAGGAGACAGTGAAGACCTGGTTCTTTAGGAACATTTTTTCTTAGAATATAAATACTAATACCTTGTATAGGAAACAAATACAACTGAAAAGTCACGGTGGATGAGCATGAGCTTCAGTTTGTAACCCTACGCTGTGAATTACAGCGGAAACCTGATATGACTGTATGAAGATTATTAAGACAAGGGGCGAACACATGGAGGTTTTGTCAGCGTGAAACGTTTCTGTTCTGTGCAGTTAATTACAATGTGTCATAATTTAGAACACAGCCAAGGAAAGAGTTGTCAAATGATACAAAGAAAGAGCTAAAAGGACATCGACCGCCCGAAAATTACCTTCATTAGCTCAATTTAAGGCTGGAATGTACGTAAATAAACAGCGGCAGCTGCTCGGCTGCCATTTCTCAGGGCCCTCCAGGAATGCAGGACACACAGGATCTCAGCTATCTTCTGAATTATACCACTTCTCCAAAGCCCGAGCTGGGCACCAATTTATTTCTCGCTTCTCTGTCAGAATGTAACGGACCCGACCACACAGCTGGATTGGAGCGCAGACAGTAACCATATTCTGTGTCATTTAATTCTTATTTTCTTTTTTCCCTTTCCTTGCTGAATGGTGAGAATCTCGCGGTTGCCAAGTCGCAGACCCCTGTTTTTTTTTCTGTGTGTTTTTAAGGGTGGAACCTGCTATACTCCCCACACCGCCATGACCCCTTCAAATGTCCAAAATAAGACACACAGACATTCTCTTGGCAAAAATAATTTTGCAGCATACGCTGCCTTTTATTTAACAAAAACTTTATATGGTACAGCCGGGGAGGCCCGACGCAAATCCCGACCCTTCATCCAGAAGCTCACATCCCTGAGGGGTGTCCGGAAAGACATCAACCCTCACCATTGACAGCCAGCCTGCCGTAAAGCAGCGTTCTGTCCACTGTCAATGGGCACGCCTTCGCCCTTGCCCCGGATGAAGGATTGGGATTCCCGCCTTACATTAAGCAACCACATAATTGTAAACCAAAAACAACAATCGAAATAACGGGGAGGGTGGGAGGGATCCAAAAAATCTTCTTGCCTACCTGCTCTAACCTGTCCTATTTATACCCGTAACTCCGCCCCCTTTTTTCCCGCCGAATCCTAGCCCCTCCCCCTTTTCTTCCCGCCGAAACTAGCCCACCTATTGTTCTAACTAAGCTCCCTGCTGAAACCTGGCCTCCCCCTCCCTCACTCAGCGCCATCTTGTCCCACCAGCTGCCCATGCACTTATAAAAACTATCCTACAACCCTGCACCCCTAAACCTTACAAACTGCTCCCGTGGGGATCGCAGAGACCCCCCTTATGGCTCCTCACCGGGAGGGCCTTTTGCCCCCCGACTCGTCGCTCTTAAGGGTGGAACCTGCTATACTCCCCACACCGCCATGACCCCTTCAAATGTCCAAAATAAGACACACAGACATTCTCTTGGCAAAAATAATTTTGCAGCATACGCTGCCTTTTATTTAACAAAAACTTTATATGGTACAGCCGGGGAGGCCCGACGCAAATCCCGACCCTTCATCCAGAAGCTCACATCCCTGAGGGGTGTCCGGAAAGACATCAACCCTCACCATTGACAGCCAGCCTGCCGTAAAGCAGCGTTCTGTCCACTGTCAATGGGCACGCCTTCGCCCTTGCCCCGGATGAAGGATTGGGATTCCCGCCAATAAAAAGTAGGGCCCCCCGCCCCGGCCGACCGCCCTACTTTTTCCGCCACTAAAAACTATCGGTCGTCATGTTTCGCCACCAGACCTCCTTGCCCTGTCACAAACCGACCAACCGCTTTATTCAGCTTCTTCCTCATCTTTTCCACCGCTGACACCGACCTTGCATTTCTCCAACATCTCCTCTGGATGATATCAGACCATACAATCACCGCCTTAGGCCACCTCAGCCGCCATCTGGCCATTTCCATCCTTATGTCGGCGATCAGCTGTATCAGCTGTATCACCTTAAGCCGCCCCAGATCATTTCCACCAGCATGAACTACAATCACATCCGGTGCTGACTTTATGGCTGCCAACTCCGACATCATTTCCTGCAGCCGATACCATTGTAGTCCTCTTCTTCCAAACCACCGGACTTCACACTTATCCCTGGGGAGACCCAGGTTCAGACCGTATGGTCGCCTTGCTGCTCGCCTTGCGGCCCAATGCACATATGAGTGCCCGACAATCCAAATCTTCTTTTTCCCTGAAACAAGAAAATGAACAAATGAGAGCACCAAATTCACCAACTTAAACCACTCCATGAAACAGTCAACATTCACTACAATTCAACTTCACAACCTGCTAACACAAATGCACCATTTCACTTCTTGATAGCCCGAACATATGTCCTGAACGCACCGCTTTTCCACCTTCCTAACTTCTTTATATGTTCCTCCCCCAAACCCCTCGCTGCCGCCTCCGACGCCGCGCCAATACGAAAAGAATGGGAACCAAAGCTCGCAGCATCCAATCCAGCTGCCGCCAGTGCCTTCTTCAGTATCGCGCAAAACTGAAAACGAGACAACGCCGCCCCGTCCCTGTGAATCAAAAACGCCCCCTCCCTATTACCTCTAATCCTAATATACTTGTTGACCGCTAATAAAGGACAGCCTTGCTGATTTGTACTTTTCATGTATATCCATGCCCCTGTCCCCTTCTGATCTGTCTTTGAACGAGCAATAAAGCATGCTACCTTATCTTCCAAACAATGAACTTGACCCCATCTTAAGCCTGACTTTCCTTGTTTTGATCCCGCCACCAACTCTCCAACCCTGAAAGCCCCTGCGAAGGCCAATGTAAACGCCGTTTCCCACAAAACCGTCTCATAATCATCTCTACAAATATCCCCTAAAACATTCAAAATCTTACACAACCTACTTGAATCAATAGGTTCCCTCTTATCGGGTTGTACCTTCGTTACCCTTCCCCATCCTTTCAAAATCCTCCGGACAACAAAGCTTTTTCCTGGGTCCTCTCCACCCCCCAACTTAGTAAAAAAGGACACAGCAGCCACTGCCGTGGCGGCCCTCCCTTTGCTCGCCCCTTTCCGTCTCAAATTACTCAACAACCTCAACAATCGACTCGTAGACTTATCTTCAGGGAACTTTGCAGACAACTCATTCCACTCATTCCATTCCTTTTGATAAGCCCGCCATGTCTTTTCAGCCAAAGAGCTTCTCACTAACTCCATCAGGACCGGGTCACCACCTGCCAAATACAATCAGGGCAATGTTCACCAACCTGCTCAGCACCGGGGGCCAATGTAAAAAACTGATCCATTTTTCCTCTTGAAAGCGCGTCAGCTATCCCGTTATTCACCCCCGGTACGTGCTTTGCCACAAAATGAATATTCAACTGCATACATTTCAGTACCAGGTGCCTCAACAGTCTCACTACTGGCCCCGAGGAGCTGGACAAATTATTGATCCCATTGACCACGCTCATATTATCCGACCAGAACACCACCCACTTGTCTCTCAAGTCCTGTCCCCAACGTTCAACTGCTACTACAATCGGGAACAACTCCAGGAGCGTTAGATTCAACAGGAACCCCTCCTTCTCCCAACTACGTGGCCATTTTCCTGCACACCATCTTCCTCCAAAATACGCCCCAAACCCATATGACCCAGCCGCATCAGTAAACAGACGCAACTTCTGATTGGATGCAGGCTCCTCAACCCAAACTGCCACTCCATTGAAATCTTTCAGAAAACGATCCCATACTATCAAATCCTCCCTTAATTCCTTCGTAATTCTGATTTTATGAAACGATTTCCTGACCCCCACCATACTCCTCTCCAATCTTCTGCTAAAGATCCTCCCCATTGGGATTACCCGACAAGCAAAGTTCAGCGAACCCATCAGAGACTGCATTTCCTTCAAGGTCACCTTCTCACTATTCAAAAACCTCTGCACCGCAACCTTCAGTGTGGACACCTTGTCCCCCGGCAACCTACACACCCCAGCCTCCGAATCAATCTCTATACCCAAATAAACCAGATTCGTTGTGGGCTGTACTGTCTTGTCCTTGGCTACCGGAACCCCAAACTTGTCTAAGAGACCAACAAACTCCCTAACCACCACTTCGCACCGCTCAGACCCAGGTGGCCCCAAGATCAAAAAATCGTCCAGATAATGCGCAATATAACCCCAACTGGTAAGTTGCTCCAGACACCAATGCAAAAACGAGCTAAACGCCTCAAACAAAGCACACGAGACTGCGCACCCCATCGGTAAACACTTATCTATGTAAAATCCACCCTCAAAGAAACAACCAGTAAACCTAAAACTGCTGGGATGAAGCGGAAGCAACCTAAATGCTGATTCAATGTCCACTTTTGCCATAAGGGCCCCTTTTCCTAACTCCTTAACCAACTCCACTGCTTCTTCAAATGACTGATAATGCACCTCACAAAGGTCGCTATTGATAGCGTCGTTCACAGAGCCCCCTTTCGGGTAAGAAAGATGCTGAATCATCCTAAATTTACCCTTCTCTTTTTTGGGCACTACTCCTAAAGGTGACAAAACCAATCCTTCCACCGGAGGTTCCACAAATGGGCCTACCATCCTGCCCAATCCAACCTCTTTCCCCAGCTTCTCTCTCAAAACCTCAGGGTGCTCCCTCACCGACTTCAAATTTCTGACCCTTACGACCCTTGCAACATCCCCGCTTACTGGTAGTTTGAAACCCTCCGAAAAACCCTCGTCCAACAACTTCGCTACTGCCTTATCTGGATATGCCCTGAGCCATTCCCTTAGCTTGTCTACCATCACCGGTGTTGGCCCCTTTGAATCCAGTCCGAAAGGACTGGGGGCCCTGACCTCCAGACATTGCCTCCTTCTTCTTAAGACAATCCATCTGTGAGTGACTCAAACCGCAGCTACTGCAGCAATGGCGGAATCTACACGAGAATCCCCTCTTACAGGCCTTTTCATTATAAGCCCAACAGACTGCCTTCCCTCTGTTAAACGTGCCCGTAGGGTTCCCAAAACCGGCGGGTCTCTCTTTAACCAAGAGTCTGGACCATAAGTCCAAATCCTTCTGCCCAAAACTCAAGATGCTGTTGCCCACCATCTTTTTCCTAAACGCCCTATCATACTCATACCAACCCATGCCACCATAAAAGGAAAATGCATCTATGATCAAATCCATGTATTTCCACAAGCTTCCTGCCTGCTCCGGTTTCTGCTCTGTCAAAATGCTTGCATAAACCACGAAGCCCCTCACCCATTCCATTATAGACTTTCTCCTAACGTCCCTTCCCTCTTTCTTGTCTTCTCTATCTGACACTGCCTCCCTAGTAAGGTCAAAAACATCTACAAACTTCCCCTCCCTGGTTCTTTTTACCAATTTCTTGGGCACATGGGAATATGTAGGAGAAAGGGAGCAAGCATAGGTGTCCCCCGCCCCTAGTAATGCCCCCTTCTGCAAACTGAGCCCCTCGCTCATGACTTTACTGTGCTCCCTATCTTTCTTTTTAAGTAACCTTACGCACTTCTTAAATGTTTTAAGGATACCCCCTTCCCCTTCGTTCTCTGATGTCTCATCCCCTGATGAATCAGAGGACGACTCACCCAGCTGGTCGTCGTTCCTGGCAGACGCCTGTGCCTGCTCGGTTGCTGCAGTCAATGATGTGGATCCCGATTCCTGAGATGAGGATGCTGTCTCCTGGGAAGGGAGCGCTGCCACTTCCTTATCCTGATCCCGTTCCGGAGCCCTGGAATTACAAACAGAGGGCCAGCTTCCGTCCACAACAGATCCAGGGCGCGTCCAACTAGTGCTAGGTGGTTGCTGAGTAGCCGCTGCACTTATATTATTACTCGCCTGCGGCCCAATGACACTAAACGGAGGTTGAATACCCATGTATGGATACATGCTCTGGTATGCTTGAAGCAGTAAGGCCTGAGACTGAGCCCCAGGTAGCTGAGGAAAACTAAACGCAGAGCCAGGCTGCAAAAGAGGGGTGCCCTGGAACCAGGGAACAGAACTTGCCCAGGGACCTGGCGAAGAACTCCCAGGCCCCATAGCTACTGGGCCGGAGGGAAAATTCCACTGACATGGGTTAACAACACCAGGAAACGAGGGAATGTGGCCTATGACCGGCTGGGCAGGGCTACTCAGGGCCCGGACAGCAGCGCCAGGGGCCTGAAAAACATAGCTATGAGTCTGAACACCGGAGCCAGGAACCTGGGCATCGGGGGCAAGCACCTGTGCAGCCTGAATAGTGGCCTGAGCAGCAGAACTAGGGCAACCCCCATTCTCTATGGCCCCACTATATGAGGGAATCACTGGAGGCAATGCAGGACCTGGCCCCGCCTCCCCCAAGCTCCTAGGGGGCCTGGTACGCCCTCCATCACCAGGGAGAGCCGAGCCTGGGGGTAGAGACGTTGTAAACCCCTCAGGGGACACGGCGCTAGAAGATGGCGTCTGCCCGTGCCCCCAAAGGAAACCAGCCGGAGCGCCGACCCCCCTCGCAACCGCCGAGGGGTCAGCGCTCTCAAGGGGCCCATCTGATGACCCACCCACCTGAAATACCCCACCAACACCAGGGGGAGGCTGGGGGGCCTGCGCCGACGAGTCCGAGTCAGCGGTCACGTGGCCCGGAAAAACCGGAAGTACGCGACCGCCGACCGGAAGTTCAGGAGCTCCGGCGCTGCATGCGGCTGCCCGCTCCCCGGAGCTCCCGGCAGATACGTGACCAGCCGCAGAACCAGGGGGAATGGAGGACGGAGAGGAGGCAGGAGGAAGAGAGAGGGAAAGAGAAGCAGGTGAGGAAAGCGCAGGAGGAGGGGCGCATGGAGCGGAGGGAGCGGAGGAAAGCATAGAGGAGGACGGAGCAGGGGGGGAGGAGGAGCGGGTTGGAAGGAGGGAGAAGGTCGGGACCTAAGCCCCTTGAAAGACCTACCAGATGAAGTTGCATCCCGGAATCTCAGGGGGACCTTCACCGCGCGCCGCAGCTTCTTCCTGGCCGATTCTCCTTCCATCCTCTGGGGCAGGCTGGCGTCCACAATCAGCTGGCTCATGGCGTCTTCTACAGGTGAGATCCAAAAAATCTTCTTGCCTACCTGCTCTAACCTGTCCTATTTATACCCATAACTTCGCCCCCTTTTTTCCCGCCGAATCCTAGCCCCTCCCCCTTTTCTTCCCGCCGAAACTAGCCCACCTATTGTTCTAACTAAGCTCCCTGCTGAAACCTGGCCTCCCCCTCCCTCACTCAGCGCCATCTTGTCCCACCAGCTGCCCATGCACTTATAAAAACTATCCTACAACCCTGCACCCCTAAACCTTACAAACTGCTCCCGTGGGGATCGCAGAGACCCCCCTTATGGCTCCTCACCGGGAGGGCCTTTTGCCCCCCGACTCGTCGCTCTTTTTCTTTAATTATCCAATAATCTGTGCCCTGAGATGGCTTTCACCCACTTCAAAATTTTCCATTAAATCTAGGTCCTGCAGTGTAGACTCGGCTGCTCTCCAGCGCTGCCTCTTGAATTGGCAATTCGGCAATGTTGCTAATATCATAATTCCTTTAATCCGAGATTTGCTAATCCGGAAAGTCGTTTGCTTCTAATCTTTAATGACAAGCGTAATTTCACTACATTAATAGCAGAAAAAAAAGAAGAAATTAGCAAAATTTCTCTTGAATTAGGAAATTACGTAATTGTAGCAGATTAGGCATTAAAGGAGTATTCCCATCTCAGTCATTGATATTATATCACTAGGATATGCCATCAATGTCAGATAGGTGCTGGTCCTACCTCTGGGACCTGCTACTAACTTCAGAAAAGGCCCCTGCAGAGCACACTGTGAAAGTGCTGCCACCCTCCATTCACCGGTATGGGATTTCCAAAAACAGCCAAGATCTCCCATAGCAGCGAATGGAAAGCACTCCACATATGCCCAATGTGCTCTTGTTTACTTTCTTCCGGGACCCGCTCCTATCTGACAATGTCTGAGATGGGACAACCCTTTTGCCTTTTATGTTAAACATATTTTTTAAATAATATGTGCTGTCAGTATCTATATTTTTCAATGCACAGATACTATCCACTCAATACAAACAAATGACCTGCATTTACTATAGGGGATGCGCCTGAATTCTGGGGTAATTTGCGCTAACATTAGGCACATTTTTGGCTTTTCTCATGTAGATACATTTATGAAGAAAGTAAGCCAAAAAGAATAATCTGCTGCACATTGCCCACCGAGGGGATGTGGGTTCACTGAAAAGGTTTCATAACAAAGGGGGCGTGGATTAAGATCTACCGTTTTGCACCATATATTTTCCGCATTGTGTAGTGTGTTAAGACGTCTATAAAGCAGTATTCGCTGACATCACTTGCCCTAGCACATACAGTAGGTTAAGGGTAATGTCCATCCACTTCTTTCATGAGGGGAATTTTTTTTTTTTTGCAGGAACTTTGAACGGTTTAATAAATTTGGTACATCTTTAAAGGTGACTTTCCGAGCCTTTTCTACTGATCAGTGGGGTCTGACACCCCACTGATCAGCTGGTAGAGAAGGCACTGATGCTAGTAGCACCGCAGACTTCTCACTGCTTTCCCTAGGTTATGTGATGTCACGCTCATCGGTCACATGGCCTAGGTGCAGCTCAGCTCCATTGAAGTGAATGGGGCTGAGAGCAATACCAAGCACGGCCACTATACTATGTACAGCGCTGTGCTTGGTGAGCAGGGAGAAGGCTGCGGTGCTACTGTGAGACCCGGTGCCTTCTCTAACAGATGATTGGAAGGCGTCCCTGGTATCAGACCCGCACCGATCAGATACTGATGGATAGATCATCAGTAGATAGGTCTCAGAAAACCCTTTCAAGGCTACATTCAAACGACCGTATGTGTTTTGCGGTCCGCAAAAAATATGGCCATTTGGCATCCGTATTGCATCCATTTTTTTTGTGTGGATCCATTGTGACAATGCCTATCCTTGTCCGCAAAATGGACAAGAATAGGACAAGGACATGCTCTATATTTTTTGTGGAGCTGTGGAACGGACATACGAATGCGGACAGCACACGGTGTGCTGTCCACATTTATTGCGGACCCATAGAAATGAATGGGTCCGCATCCTATCCACAAAAAAAAAAAAAAAACAGAACGGACACGGAAACAAAATATGTTTGTGCGCATGAGGCCTAAGGCTAACACTTCTGTCTTGAGATGTTACTCCCCTTTCTATGACCACCTTTTTGCTGAGGCAATTTTTGGGACTTTCTAAAGAGTCTTAGTTGATAAATCTGGCTTAAAGAGATTGTTTCATCTCGCTGTTAGTAAAATGAGAGGAGACTAAGTCCCGACCACCAGGTGGGCAGGAAACAGCACAGCGAGCCGGCGCTCAGTGTTTCAGTAGCTCTCATTGCGGAACATGGGATCCAGCCCAGCAAGCTATCCTGCTTCCGAGTTATACAAACAGCATAGCTTGCTGTGCTACAATGTTTTCATAGCTCCTATACGTTGCAATAAGAGCTTCTGAAACAATTTAATGCCATGAGTGGCCATACCCCTGTAGTGCTGTATGGTGGTATTTAGGTCCTACAATGCAACTCCATTCAATCCGCACCTACCTTAAAGAGCATCTGTCAGCAGATTTGTACCTATGACACTGGCTGACCTGTTACATGTGCACTTGGCAGCTGAAGGCATCTGAGTTGGTCCCATGTTCATATGTGCCCGCATTGCTGAGAAAAATAATGTTTTAATCACTGGCGTAGCTACCGGGGGGGCAGGGGGGGCGACGGCTCCGGGCCCAGTGACTCAGGGGGGCCCAGAATCAGGCGAATACAAGTGAGCGCTTCCATTATGGAAGCGCTCACTTGTATTTAGGGACCCCCATCAGACCTCAGATCAGCCCACCCAGCCACATAGGATTAAAATAAAAAACCTTACTTACCTGTTCTGCGCTGGGCTGCCCTCCGGTCCGCGCTCTGCTCTCTTCCCTGGTGGCGCGCACTATGACCTGACGCTGCACGCAGCGTCAGGTCATAGTGTGCGTGGGCCAGGGAAGAGAGCAGAGCGCGGACCGGAGGGCAGCCGCAGCGCAGAACAGGTAAGTAAGGTTTTTTATTTTAATCCTATGTGGCTGGGTGGGCTGATCTGAGGTCTGATGGGGGCACAATACGCTGATCTGAGGTCTGATAGGGGCACAGTAGGCTGATATGAGGTCTGATGGGGGCACAATACGCTGATCTGAGGTCTGATGGGGGCACAAAACGCTGATCTGAGGTCTGATGGGGGCACAATACGCTGATCTGAGGTCTGATGGGGGCACAATACGCTGATCTGAGGTCTGATGGGGGCACAATACGCTGAACTGAGGTCTGATGGGGGCACAATACGCTGATCTGAGGTCTGATGGGGGCACAATACGCTGATCTGAGGTCTGATGGGGGCACAGTAGGCTGATATAAGGTCTGATGGGGGCACAGTCTGCTGATCTGAGGTCTGATGGGGGCACAATACGCTGATCTGAGGTCTGATGGAGGCACAATACGCTGATCTGAGGTCTGATGGGAGCACATTAAGCTGATCTGAGGTCTGATGGGGGCACAATACGCTGATGTGAGGTCTGATGGGGGCACAGTAGGCTGATGTGAGGTCTGATGGGGGCACAATACGCTGATCTGAGATCTGATGGGGGCACAATACGCTGATCTGAGGTCTGATGGGGCACAATACGCTGGTCTGAGGTCTGATGGAGGCACAATACGCTGATCTGAGGTCTGATGGGGGCACAATACGCTGATCTGAGGTCTGGTGGGGGGCACAATACGCTGATCTGAGGTCTGATGGGGGCACAGTAGGCTGATGTGAGGTCTGATGGGGGCACAATACGCTGATCTGAGGTCTGATGGGAGCACATTAAGCTGATCTGAGGTCTGATGGGGGCACAGTAGGCTGATGTGAGGTCTGATGGGGGCACAGTAGGCTGATGTGAGGTCTGATGGGGGCACAATACGCTGATCTGAGATCTGATGGGGGCACAATACGCTGATCTGAGGTCTGATGGGGGCACAATACGCTGGTCTGAGGTCTGATGGGGCACAATAAGCTGGTCTGAGGTCTGATGGAGGTACAATACGCTGATCTGAGGTCTGATGGGGGCACAATACGCTGATCTGAGGTCTGGTGGGGGGCACAATACGCTGATCTGAGGTCTGATGGGGGCACAGTAGGCTGATGTGAGGTCTGATGGGGGCACATTCTGCTGATCTGAGGTCTGATGGGTGCACAATATGCTGATCTGAGGTCTGATGGGGCACAATACGCTGATCTGAGGTCTGATGGGGGCACAGTAGGCTGATGTGAGGTCTGATGGGGGCACAGTAGGCTGATCCGAGGTCTGATGGGGGCACAATACGCTGATCTGAGATCTGATGGGGGCACAATACGCTGATCTGAGGTCTGATGGGGGCACAATACGCTGATGTGAGGTCTGATGGGGGCACATTCTGATGATCTGAGGTCTGATGGGGGCACATTCTGATGATCTGAGGTCTGATGGGGGCAGGGGACTGTTAGTTTAGTGATGTAAAAACTGGGGACAGGTTTCCTTTAACATAGGAGTCCCGTTGTTTTTTAATCCTATTACTCCTATATTTTACTGCATTATATGGTAGTGTATTTACAGTAGGGTAGGTAGAAAGTCTATTGTACTGTACTTAACAGCATAGATTATCTAGCAGTTTATATAGTCATCTTTCTAATACAATATTATAACCACAACTAGTAGTATGTGCCTGTGAAGTTGGAAACGTGCGTTTGGGAAGCCAAGTGGGGGGCCCACTCAAGTATGTTTCGCCCCCCCTGTGCTGAACCTCTAGCTACGCCTCTGGTTTTAATACATGCAAATGAGCCTCTAAGAGCAACGGGGGCATTGCCTTTAGGCTAGGGCTACACGGCGACAGTTGTCGCACGACAGCCGTCGCAGCCCGATCCCGGAGTAGCGGGGATCCCATACAGATGAATGGGATGCTGCGGCAGTCGCAAGAAATCCAACATGGATGAATTTCTTGCGACTGCCGCAGCATCCCATTCATCTGTATGGGATCCCCGCTACTCCGGGATCGGGCTGCGACGGCTGTCGTGCGACAACTGTCGCCGTGTAGCCCTAGCCTTACACCTAGAGGATCAGCTCTCTCTGCAACTGCTGAGCCCTCTCCACTTTGATTGACAGGGCCAGACAAGATGATGTTTACACTGCCTGACCCTGTCAATCAAAGTGCAGAGGGCTCAGCAGTTGCAGAGAGAGCTGAGCCTCTAGGTGTAATGGTAACGCCCCCGTTGCTCCTAGAGGCTCATTTGCATATATTAAAACATCATATTTCTCAGTAATGCAGGCACATATTAACATGGGACCAACACAGATGTCTTCAGCTACCAAGTGCACATGTAACAGATCAGCCAGTGTCATAGGTACAGATCTGCTGACAGACGCCAGTTTTGACCATGATATGCTGCATGTACTAATACTACATCACTGCGATCTGCTTTCCTAGGTAGACTTTATTATAAACTGTAGAGAGTACTTCTAAAACTTTCGCTCACAATTAGATCTACGGCTACATTGGGCACACATGTAACGTTGCGTGCATACCCACTTCCTGACTTTTGCACGATACAGCCAATTATTGGATGGACGGAAGAAATTAATCATGTCCGTGCACTTATGTATGAACTGGTAGCAAAGTAATGGCAGTGCACATCTGGCGGATTGCAATCACCATCCCTTTCATTTACATTCAATTACCAGTCCCCTCTAAAAGCTCCATCCCCTTGTTTCCTGGAATCCTCCAGGTTGCACCGAGCGTTTATGTAGAACGCGGCCGTGCCTCAGCTTTAATGTCCTCCCCTGTATAATGTCACATCTGCTCGGCAGCGCACGTTAACATAGTGATGAATATGAATTTTATTCTGTAGCCTGTAATTGAAAGGTTTCCTCGTTGACTATGGTCTGTTACACACCAACATTTTCCTTTGCATTCCCATGTTTGCATATATGCAGTTACTGACCCAGTGGCCCATTCATTTTACTGGGGCGTGAACTGATGACAGGAAGGTCATTGTGTCCTCATTATACATCCATTAATATAGCATGGTGCACTGAAATATCAGACACTAGTGGATGGTCCGTCCCAGGGACTGTAATAGAAAATGCAGAGGTCTTGTTCCAGGACAACGACTACTATCTATATCTAGAAATCTCCATGTTCACCAAAATGAATTAGTAGAATTAGGAATAATGGTTGTAATGCAAAGGCATCGGCCATTTGCATTGGCGTACATAGAGAAGTAAGGGCCCCATAGCAAGGATCAAACCAGAGCAAGGATCAAACCAGGCCCCCCACACAGGACAGAAGGGTTTCCGCCTAAACCCTTTTCAATGACCCTTGGCCTCATTTGCTAAGTTGTTTCTTTAGAGGGTAGAGTCCTGACCAAGTTTTCACCTCCAGTAGAAGAGGGGATGATCCCAACTAAGACTGGGCCCCCTCTTGCCCTGGGCCGCATAGCAGTCGCATGGTCTACCGCTATGGTAGTTACGCCTCTGCGTGTCGGTCATTTTGCGTGTTGCCCACTGAACTACTTTCGTAGACACTGGTGGAATCCATTGTGGTTGATTTGCGCTTGTTACAGCCAGTAAATTTGCCGGTGTAAAAGGACACTTTGGAGCGTGGACCATAGATCGACACTTTGGGGGGCGTTTATTATTGTTAGTACGCCACTTTTTGGTGTAATTTTGTCGCAGATTTGGTTACAAAGGGGTTTTGGTGGAAAAAGTGGGCAGGGAAGAGGGCCGGCCCATCTCATTCATCATTTTCCACACCAGTTTATAGCGTGGAAAGTGGTCTTAAACTAAATCAGGCATAGTTTAATCATGTCGCACGGCCGGCTGCATCACACGCCAAAGTTATGTAGAGGCCTGCGCCTCCAGGGGCGGACATATCGCCTGTGCAGCCGGTTCGGCTGCACAGGGGCCCAGGGCCGGAGGGGGGCCCTTTCTTACCAGCGGCAGGGAGAGATGAGCGCTTCCATTTTGGGAGCGCTCATCTCTACTTTCATCTGTATCGCCGTCCTTAGGACGGCGATACAGATGGATAATGCGGGGCAAGAGAGGGAGAGGCGTCTCCCTTCCCCGTTCCTCTGATAGGCTGCAGACACTAGGTCTGTAGCCTATCAGAGGTTGGCACAGGTGGCGCGATTACGTCATCGCGCCGCCTGAGCCGTACAGCGCGGGAGACAGGCCGGAAGAGGCCTGCATCGCGTCGCTGACAGAGGCAAGGAGGTAAGTATAAGTGTTAATTTTTTTCATTTAAGCTGGCACAAGGTGGGGGCACTATTTGGCCCACTATGGAGGGCATTCCAAGGGCACTATGGAGGAGGAGCACAATGGGGGCACTATGGAGGGCACTATACAGGAGGAACACTATGGGGCCACTATGGAGGGGGAGCACAATGGGGGCACTATGGAGGAGGAACACTATGGGGGCCACTATGGAAGAGGGGCACTATGGAGGAGGAGCACTATGAGGGCAATATGGAGGAGGAGCACAATGGGGACACTATGGAGGGCACTATGGAGGAGGAGCACAATGGGGGCACTATGGAAGAGGAGCACAATGGGGGCACTATGGAGGAGGAGCACTATGGGGGCACTATGAAGGAGGAGCCCTATGGGGGCAATATCTAGGAGGAGCACTATGGGGGCCCTATATATATATATATATATATATATATATATATATATACTGGCACTATGGGGGCCCTATCATATATACTGGCTCACATGGGGGGCACTATGGAGGAGGAGGAGGAGCACTATGGGGGGCACTCTGGAGGAGGAGGACCACTATGGGGGGCATGTAGATATATATATATAGGCACTATGGAGGGGAGGATCACTATGGGGGCCCTATCTTATATACTGGCAGACATGGGGGGCACTATGGAGAAGGGGGGAGAGGAGCACTATTGTATAGGGGCACTAAGAGGGTTTTATTGGCACACATTATGAGGGCACTATGGGGACATTGGCTGGCCGGGGGCACTAATTATTTCTATTGGTGGCACTTTGGGGAGCACTATTATGGTGGGGGGCACAGTATCAGCTTATCACATTTTGGTTATAATTTAGTGTCAGGGACACTATTTCCTGGGTGCAGTTATTTTAATTACTGAAGGCGGTAGTATTTGAGGGGGACTGTTTCTGCAGTATAGTTTTGGGGAGCACAGTGGGTACGGTATTGGGGGTGGCAGGATGGGGAGTTCAAGAAGGTGACAGAATGATGGAAAAGTAGGAAACTAAGATGTCTATTTGTCAAACTCCACAGAGAGAAGAGATGGCTGAAAGAAATAATCATGGCGGTCTGGTCTGAAAGGAGAAGATGAGGAAAGAGAACATCTACATCTAAGAAGACGTCACTGTATGTAAGAGGTATGTGCGCTGTAATAGGCTACTTTCACATTTGACTTAGTGATTCTGGCAGGCTGGTCCAGCAGAGAACAGCCTTCTGGAATTCACTGGATCCGGCACTGCTGGATGCAGAATGCTTGCCAGCCCCATTAACTATAATGGGGTATGGTAGAGATCCGGCCAAAATCTGGCAAAAATGCCAAGAATCAGCGGGACACAAACTGCTGCATCCCTGAGTTTGTGTCCGGCCAATTTCTTGCATTTTCTGCCAAATCAGGTGGCTGGAGCTTAGTGCTGCATGTGTGAAAGTAGCCTTACCCTGTATGTTTTGTATTGCTGTATGCAATGTTAGCACACCTTAGGTTAGGTTGAGAATTTGGTTTGGGAAAGGCGGGGGGCCAGACACATTCCTTGCACAGGGGCCCTCTGCTGTCTGTGTCCGCCCCTGTGCGCCTCTACATTACTTTGGTGCATCCGGCACTAGTGCAGGGGAATTAACGCCGTAGTCTAAATTGCCGGTCTCAATAAATGACCCCCTTTGTCTCTGAAAACACCCTGTTAGTTACTTTCAAACCCATCTCAATGTGAATACAAACACAACAAAAAACTCCTGTTTCACATGCACAGTATTTTACAGAAAAAGCAGTTTTTTGTTTTTTTTTGTTTTTGTGGCAGTTTTTGATGTTTTTCTTTGGCCAAAGTCAGAAGTGGGTTAATATAGAATAATAAATATGAAGGACGGACTTCTCCTTCTCCTTCCTGCTGGATCCATGACAGGCTTTGGCTGAAAAAACTACACCAAAAACGTCACGCGTGTTTCCAGCCTAATACACATACACGTACTAGACATGGTCAATCATATGTATCAGTGGCATCTGTCAGAATCTGATACAAATGGATCTATTACGAATCCTTTAAGAATATAATCCATGATGCCAGCAATGTCAAATGTCTATGAAGAGGTTCATGAATGTCTTCACTATATGGGGTATAGGATGTCAGAAGAGGTTACAGGGCTTCTTTAAATCCTGCATTTCCTCACACTTAGTGCCTGATTGCCTTGGTACCTTTCACGGCACCGCGTGTGTACTTTGGTGGACCTGTCTCTGACCATGAGCTCCGTTCTTGGTGAAATTTCAGCTGCTAAGTTCAGATTCTGACCATTTGTCTACATTCAAGTCTTTGTCTCTTGCATTTGTCTTTTGGTACCGCTGCCACCTGACCTCTGACTGTGCATCATCTTCACCTTCACCTGCTGGGTATGTAGTTACCATGAGAGACCATCCTGGAGAACATAACCTTGGGAGTACTCTGGAACAATCATGACCATACTTTCATTAGGAGACCAAGTCGAACACAAGAGCCCGTTGACTTCCCACACAGTTTATCCTGTGCCCATCTGTTCATGTTGTCAACTATCTGCTAGAGATCTGGGTGACAACTAGTATAACCACTTCTGTTAAAGGGGTAGTCCCACAAAAAAAATGTCGACAGTTTTCAATTTTTGTAATCCCATGTAATTAAAAATCTAGTATAGCCAGTGAGTTATTCACTGAAATATATCTGTATACTGCAACATGCTGTTTTCCCATTTTCTAAATTATCTGTCCAGCTCACTTAGGTTGACATACATACTCAGTTCTCTCCTTCAACTGCCAACGGCTGCAGTAGAAATGACAAGTCCACTGAGAAAGTGTATGCCCCCTGAGCTGCCAGCTTGAAATAAATCAATAAATCTAGCAGAGCCACTACAGAAATGCATGAGGAGATCTCTGGATCCATGTGAAGTACAGGGCTGGATCTAAGTTTGTAAGAAAGAGATTATCATGTACAGGGGTGAAACTACCATAGCGGCAGACCATGTGACTGCTATGGGGGCCAGGGGAAGAAGGGGCCCAGTTAGGATCATCTCCTCCACTACTGGTGGTGAAAACTTGGTCAGGATTCTACCCTCTAAAGGGTAGCAAATGAGGCAGTGGAAAAAATGGGCCAAGGGTCATTGAAAAGGGTTTAGGCAGAAACCTGTCTGTCCTGTGTGGGGGGCCTGGTTTGATCCTTGCTATGGGTCCCTTACTTCTCTATGTACACCATTGGTCATGTACTA
The DNA here is from genome assembly GCA_900303285.1 of Rhinella marina. Classification (NCBI taxonomy): domain Eukaryota; kingdom Metazoa; phylum Chordata; class Amphibia; order Anura; family Bufonidae; genus Rhinella; species Rhinella marina. The sequence continues at coordinate 273,877 of ONZH01021796.1, forward strand.
TATGATGTCCGATTTTCCATTTTTTTACATTACTCATGGGATAACCCCTTTAAGAGTTTATTGGTCTTTCCTGAAAGCAAACCTGTCTGGTCATGCAATGACACAAAAAGGGGTGCGTCACAGCTTAATAGTCAGATTTTCATTCAGAACTGTAGAAGAACAGAGTGAAACCCCTGTAATGGTGGCTACCTTGGTGTACACCCAGTGATAACTGAGGGAGTAGTTATTTTACCACCCTAACAGAAGAAAATAAGTATAAGGATGGACACAGTCTTATTTTTAAGTAACTGTTTTCTTCCATGCCATAGACTCTGAATGGAGTGGCAGGGTGTGTGCTGGATGCTCAAGTCAGGCTCCATTGCAGTTGTGGGGAACTGGAATATAGTGATAAGTGGAGTTCCCAACATCCCCCCCCCCCCTCATCTAGCATTATCATATGTCCAGTAGATAGGAGATAAATGCTTTTTAAAGTGGATTTTTTAACATAAGTACATACAATAGTATATTGAAGCAATCTGTTTACAGAAATGAACAAAACAGTCTGAAGCTATAGTTCAGAAGATAAGCCTTGAGCCATTCTTATTCCCGTCCCTCGTTGCTTGCTAAACGTCTGACAGTACAGAGTGCAGTGACTCCATTGACTGTGCTGCCAAAAAAGACGTGTGTGCTCCTCCATGCTAGCGGCAACGCTGTTGCAGCCAAAACCGTCCTCGTAACGAAAATTGCTTACAGACAAGGAATCCAAATAAAATCTCAAAGTACAGTGTGAACATTAGCCCTGAAATCTACCCACCAGACGCAAAAGCTGCATCCCCCGGGGCTGTGAATCTCTTAAATACAAACCATAGCACAATTTCCAAAGTAATAAATTGTCAAACCATGAAACTTTCGCAAAAGCTGCTGTGTTGCAGGTTAAATGTCCAACACATCTTTTCTCCATTTATTCCCTCGCACTTGTGGTTAATAACAATTGGCGCTTCGTTCTGGACATTTGTAAGTATTTACAGATGGACCACAAAAAGCCTCCACTCCCATCAGGTTCACCTCAAGACTTGTGACCTTTCCATAAATAGATAACTCAGAGTCAGCTTTGGTCTAACTGTGCATAAATGATGGGATTATGAAAGCAGCTACATCATTTTTTCTCTTCCTTTGGCAAAATAAGAAATGTTCTTTATAGAGGATTTTAAATCATGTAAGCTGTAATGAAAGGATTGCTAATGTCTCACAAAAAATATTCTTCCAATTTCTAAACCAGTAATTGCATGTAATTTTGTATAGTCATTGAGTTATTGAATAAGTTCTACCTGTATAGCACCTCCTGCTGGGTTTTCTTTTCTGCATTTTAATGTCCAACTTGCCGAGGTGGGCGCACATGCTCAATTCTATCTTTCTACTGCTACCAGCTGGTTCTACTATGACAGTTACAGGGAGAAATCTGCAGTAGAAAGGATATGGCTTCTGAGAAAGAACACTGCCCCTGAGAAAGGACCCTGTGCCCTGACATAGGACACTGCCCCCGGAGATAGGGCACTGCCCCCGGAGATAGGACACTGCCCCCTGAGAAAAGACACTGCGCCTTGACATAGGACACTGCCCCCTGAGAAAGGGCCCTTTGCCCTGAGATAGGACACTGCCACTTGAGATAGGACACTGCCCCTTGAGGTAGGAAACTGCCCCCTGAGGGCGGGTTTGGACTGGGCCATCAGCCCCGACACATTTACCATTATTTATGGCAGAAACTGTGAGTGGAATCTATGGCAGCTACAAACTGGAGTAGATTTCAGTCTGGTGCACGGACTGCCGAGGGAGGTATTTAATTTATGATGAGGCCTGTGCCTCCTCATAAATTGTAATGCCTGCTCTTAGTGCAGGGCCATCAAAATCGAGATAGCAAATGCCTGTCTTGATAAATCAGAGCCACAATGTCTTCTTTAAAGTGAATTGCATAGGTTGCCTATTTGTTGGGATTATCAATAAAATGGCAGATGACAGTTACAAGATCTGAATTTTTTGCTCATATAACACTTACATTCACACGACCGTATGTATTCCGTGATCCGTATAAAAACGAAACGGAAGACATACAGAAAGTCTTCCGTAGTGTTCCGCAATTTTGCGGACCCATTGACTTTAATGGGGCTACGGACGTGATTTTGCAGCCAAGTATAGGACATGTTTTGTTTTGTTTTTTTGCGGGGGAACTTCCGTGAGATACGGGATATGGAATGCACACGGTGTGCATTCCGCATTTTTTTTCCTCCTATGGAAAAATGAATGGGTCCGTATGGTTCCGCATCTTATCCGCAAAAATGTGGATAAGATGCGAAAAGGTACACACGGTCGTGTGAATGGGGCCTTAGAGGCATATTTATCATAGCTCAGTGGCATATGCCAGGCTGTGATAACCAGGACCGCTGCCCCGGGTAGCGTAGATTTCAGTGTTTTTCTACGTCAGCTTATAACATGACGTGGCTTATAACATGATAAATGTGACAAAGCTGGCGTAGTGATGGCATGCAAAAATTGTGCAATTAAAAAAGTCGCTAAATACATGTTTGCAACTATTTGACGCTAAAAAGTATTAAGTATAGTAAAAAAGTATTTAGTCAGCAACCAATTGTGCAAGTTCTCTTTGGAGGGAGTTGAAAGTCCGTGTTGCCCAGCGACAGCCCCAAAACATCACTGCTCTAGAGGAGATCTGGATGGAGGAATAGGCCAACATACCAGCAACAGTGTGTGCCAACCTTGTGAAGACTTACAGAAAACGTTTGACCTCTGTCATTGCCAACGAAGGATATATAAACAAAGTATTGAGATGAACTTTTATTATTGACCAAATACTTATTTTCCACCATAATTTGCAAATAAATTCTTTAAAAATCAGACAATGTGATTTTCTGGATTTGTTTTCTCATTTTCTCTCTCATAGTTGAGGTCTACCTATGATGTCAATTACAGGCCTCTCTCATCTTGTTAAGTAGGAGAACTTGCACAATTGGTGGCTGACTAAATACTTTTTTTCCCCCACTGTATGTTAATGGTAAATGTGACTCTTGGTATTTTATATATGGTTAAATAGGTAAAAATGCTGAAATAGCTGAAAAAAAGTCCATGAAATTCAACCTTTCTTGACCATCATACATCATTCAGGGCCAGATTATTTATAACCCTCAATGCCATTTGTCATTAAAATGATGACATAGTGCCGCCCCTCATTTCTGACACCCTAAGCACATGCCCTTGTGTGCCTTGTTATAAATACAGCCCTGATCTTGTATGGATCTATGTTTTTTTCATAGTTATGAAGATTTTTTTGGGGTGACTCCACTTACATAAAATTAGTCATTACTACTAGGTTCTAATAGAAGTAACCATAGTAAGTTGTAAGTGCTCAGTTATCCTCTCACCCAAGGGTGCTCAACCTCATTCCTGGCCTATCATACCAGTGAGTGCATAGATTTTGTATAAGCATGAGGATAATTGTTAGTGATCCCATTAGTAATGACCATTATTAATTTTTCCAAGAGGATGATGTCAAGGGAGAGAAGGATCGGGTAAAGTGAATACTTTTGCCTGATCCTTTTGTTCCCCCAGGAGATAAAGCTCCGCCATAGGTGTCTGACAGCAAGTTTCTCCTCCTTCCCAATTAAATATACATCCACAACGAACGAGTCAAAAGAGAGAGCTATCGACAAATTAACTTTCGGTTGATAGCTATTGAATGTTTACAGGAGCCCTTAAGGGTCAAAATGTCTGCTAAATGAATTAATTTTAAATATTGTGGAGTGATGTTTGATAGTTACGGACGATGACATATGCTGGATAGAGTGTCTGTCTTCCCCTGGATCTCTTCATTTCTTATCTGTCGGCTCACAAGTTTCTACTTTTAAGCTATTTGAGGTTTAAGAGGATAACGAGGTCACAAATGTCAGCCCTTAAAACTGTCCTCTCTCCTTCTGCTATCACATTTGAGTGGTGAATGGAGCCAGGCCTTGTCTACGAGGCAACACGGGGGCTCCTGACACCTTTGTGTATGTGACAAGGAGACAACAGTCAGGTCTGAACGATAAGCACTTTGGCCCCTTTGCTACATGCTGTAGAAGCCTTGGGGCCATGGTAGATAAGGAATGTGGTCTCTATTTATAGCTTCAGATGAGTGCACACCACCTTGCAGCTTTATACGACACACAAATTTGGTTATGTTGGTAATATCTATGTATTAATATGCAATTAGGGCCAAGGATCCTGATGCATTAAAGGTGTTCTCCAGTCTAGGAACCAGCTTAAAGGGGTTTTCCACTATTTAGATATGGATGGCCTATCACCAGGATTAGTCATCAATAGATCAGTGAAGGTCCAACACCCTGCACCCCCAACAATCAGCCAACAGCTCCAAAATGTATACAGTGGACAAAGTTGAAAGCAGAAGGTTCTGTCCACTGTGTAGTGGCTGTGCTGGGGTACTGCAGCTCAACCCCCTGGTGGAAACTACATTGTGGACGGAGCCTCCAGTACACTGTATAGCTTCGAGCAGTTGTCTGAAACAGCTTATTGGTGGGGATGCGAGGTGTCAGACCCCTATCAATCTTATACTGATGACCTAATCTGAAATTCCAAAAAACTCCTCTAATTCCTGCCCGTAATATGCACCAAATAAAATAAAATGCATGTACCAATCCAGAGTCCCGCTGTTTCAGCACCATGGCTCCCTTACTGACCGCTTGAGGTCTCTGCTGGATCATAAGTGGCATGGTCCAGTGACCACTGTGGCCAGTCACTGACCTCAGCGGTCACATGTGGTGGTCACACAAACACTACATTGAAACCAAACACTTTAGCATAACCCCTTCATGCACCTTAACGTAACAGTATGTCCAAGATGCACTAGAGGATTATAGAGAGGGCTTACCAACTGAACCCTCTTCATATGTGGTGGGTGTCGGCTGCGTTATACAGCTGAGATGCCCTTGCAATGACCAGGATCAGAGATAACTCTGATCCCAGTCATTTGAAAGGGTTTTCCAAGATTTAAATACTAATGACCTATCCTCTGGATAGTTCATCAGTATCTGATCAGTGGGGGTCCGACACCCGGGACCCCACCGATCATCTGTTTGAGAAGGTACCAGCGCTCCTGTGAACGCTGCAGCCTTTTATGTGCTCACCAAGCACAGCGCCGTACATTGCATAGCGGCTGTGCTTGGTATTGCAGCTTAGCCCCATTCACTTCAATGGGGCTGAGCGGCACCTCGGCCACGTGACTGAAGAATGTGTCGTCACATGGCCTAGGAAAAGCCGAGAGAAGACCGCGGTACTACTGTAAGCACCGCTGCCTTCTCGAACAGTTGATTGGCGGGAGTCCCAGGTATCAGACCCCCATGGATCAGATACTCATAATCTATCCAGAGGATAGGTCAGCAGTACTTAAGTCTCGGAAAACCCCTTTAATCCCTTAGATTCCATGGTCTATAGTGACCGTGGCATCTGAGAGGTTAGTTCGAGGGTGCAGGTTCCCTTTGACCTCCTATAGTAAAATTGCGGGGTGCCGATCAGTTGTTATGGCCTTATGAAACTTCCAGGCCTACCTTAATAAACTGATTGTTACAAGGCTTTAAGGGGTTATCTAATGAAAAATATTCCTATGCAATGAATAGGACAGTATTTGTGCATTATACATGCCATAAAAATACTGTACATTACATTTTCCTTTCTGGTAGTGCCTCCTGCAGTTCATTATTTTGGTCCACCTTCTCCTGCATGCAAAGGTGGACTGACATGCTCAGTTCTTCAGGTTGCTTCCCTGCTCCTTTCCCCTCTTCTCAGTGCTGCTGGAGTGATCTCAGCAGATAAAGTGGTCTAGGCTTCCCAGGCTTCTTTCATTCATTCATTCATCCCTTTTTGTAAATTTGTAGAAACATATAGCTATATCTTCCTGTAGACAGTGGAGAAGGTAATTGTGATGTCATTGCATAGCATATGTATCTCTAGGGCTATATTTGAGGGAATATTTTCTATCCAGGGGAGGATGGAGTTAACAAGAGCTAATTGCAATGCATCCTGGGAGACACAGGTGCTTGATTATCTCATGTAAGTTGCTGTCCACCCATAGAAAAAGAAGAATGTTCTCCCAATAAGTAGATAAATGAGTTAAAAAAGAGAGAGTTTAAAGGGCTTCTGTCATCAGAAAAATGGCTATTAAACTGGCCGACTTTAGCCATGTGCTAATTTCAGTTGAAGCTAAGTCTTTGTCCCTTCTTTCCACGTGCCTCCGTTTTTGTAAAAACTAAACTTTTATTTTATGCAAATGAGCCTTTAGGACCAATGGGGGTGTCGCCCCTACTCCTAGAGGCTCTGATCTACCTCCTCTAGCCATGCCCTTATCAGGCTGATTGACGGGGCCAGGCAGGATGACATGAACACTGCATTTGAGGAACAAAGCCTTTAAAAGGCAGTATGGCCATTTCCCATAGACCACAATAGTATACTTTTGCAGACTATGGTATTAGCATTGGAAAATGACCCAATAAATATTTTCCCCCATTTTTCAATACATAGTATGGTAAATTAAATGGTGCCAAAGAAAAATACAACCTGGAGTGGGGGAAGGAAAAAATGAAAGTGCAAAAATAAAAACTGGCCTTGTTCCTAAAGGGTTAAAAGTGTTTTTTTTTTTTTTTTTTTTTTTTTTGGGGGGGGGTTCTTTAGGTCAGAATGGGAGCGAGAGGAATCAGTTGTGGGTCAATATCACTTCTTTAATTTTTCTTTACCCAACTTTGAGGCAGTTTTATAGAATGCCTACCCCGATAAACCCCTTTAATATTACGTTGGGAATGAATTGGATACTTAACACTTTTTCTCGGTAAAATACCTGACTTACCTCCTTTCATCATTGCTTAATGTAAAACTCCACCTTTATTCCATCCTTTTCAGTGAGGTGGCCAAATATTCTATTCAATCATTTCTGAGATTCCTGAAGGATAGACAATATGGCCGCTGCCCCTGGAGTCCTACATAGCAAGAGGGTGTAGTTATGTAGTGATAAGTAGGCAGAGAATTAAAGGGATTTTCTGGAGCTTTACTATTAATTAGGATAGGCTGTTTTGAATGGTTGAGATCTGACTCCCAGCCAGTTATCTGAATGGCACAGTCACAGCCATATGTATGGCACTGTGCCTGGGCAAACAATGCAGAGAATGCAGAGCTCACAGTCCTTTCATCCAGTCGATCGATCGGGGAGCTGAGATCTGGACTCTCAAAATGAAATATTGATGGAACACGCTAATCAATATTAAAGTCCCAGAAAACTCAGCGAGTTTAGATGTATTCTTTGTTCTATCAAACTGTATTCTGTATTTAGTTATAGGAAAGGACATTATGATTTCCATTACCGCTATGACATGGGCTTCACACAGCTTTCCTGTGGTCCAGAATCTCAGACCTGTAGAAGCTGAAGTATCTGGTGTTCTCCAAGAAAGACCTTTTTAAGAAGAACCATGCTCTTCAACCTTTTAATGACCAGGCCTGAAAATGCCTTAAAGGGGTTGTTCACCCCAGGGGCCCCTTGGGCAGACCCCCCACCCAATGAGACTGGACCTGCAGTTGGAAGCTTACTTTCCTGCTCCTCACTGCTGGGTTTCGGCTCCTTTTCACCCCCGCTGCACCTCTCCGCTCTATCTGTGTCAACATCAAGTTTGACACAGGTCATGTAACGCATTTCAAACGGGATGCTGACACGGATTGACTGGAGAGCTGCAGCGGAGGAGTGAAGGAGCCAGAACCCAGCGACTCAGTACAGGTAAGTATGTTTCCCTCCGGGCGTCTGGCAATGCGTGTGTGGAGAGGTACTCGAAACCCCTTTGATGACCAGACACTTTTTCGTGATATAGTGCATGTAGTGATTTAACGCTCCTAACTTTATTATTTGTTAGACTACTAAAATAATTTTTGCTGCATTTTTATGCAAAACCAAGGGCTATGTATTAATGTTTGTTAGAACTTTTCCCTGTATTAGTTTTATTTTGGGGAAAATGTGCAAAAAATTCCTTAACCCCTTCAACCACTGTGACCTACCATCATTTAACCCCTTAGATGCCACAATGAAAGAGGACCTTTCACCGCTCCTGACATGCCTGTTTTAATAGTCTCATACATTCCCCATGTAATAACAATTCTGGAACATCTACTCTTATGTCTCTATGTTGTACCATTCCTGTTTTAGTTCTACTAGAAGTTATGAATGAATTGCTAGCAGTCTGCAGTAAGGGTACAGAGGGGCGGTAACCAGTTGGGGGTGTGTACCTGCACAGACTAGCAATGGCAGTATTGATTGGATATAGTGAGTCTGTGCATGTACACCCCCAACTGGTTACCTGCCCTCTGTTCCCTTACTGCAGACTGCTAGCAATTTATTCATAACTTCTAGTAGAAATAATAAATGAAAAGGCAGGCTGTTTTGGCAACCAGTAACATTAATCTCCTTGTTCATTGCTCCAATTGCTCTGCTAGATTAATTTCACACTTGCAGCTCATCATTTTTGCTGCAGCTCTCTCCCTATCATAGCTCAGGGGCATGTCCTTTCTCAGGCAGTGTGTCTTTTCTGCTGCAGCACTCTTCCTGTAATTGTGACAGCTTTTAACAGTAGATATGGCTGATGACAGTTGAAGAATTGTACTGAGCAACTACCTCACCTGTGTTATACAAATTAAACACTAGGGGTGCCATTATCATGGATGGATAGGTAATAAGATAGATATTAGATAGTAGATAGATATGGAGAGAAAAGCAGTGAGCGTGACCTGCAGGGTGAAGGGAGGGGCACTGGTGAGGCGGAGAGGATGAGAATGGTAGCGTTGGCGATACAACGGGCAAAACGGGCAAACCAAGAATCTGATTGGAGGATAGATACCTTAACGATCATGTTCAGGAAACCTAAAAAAGAAAGGTAAACGGTTAATCCGCATTCCCGGGTGGCACTGTGCAAATATAAATAGTAGGCACAGCTCTCAAGTATTACACATGGCAGGTGCTTCCCAATTCAACACAAGCATGCAATTCCTTTCACTATATTTCCGCAATGCCCAGCTGCAGGGTGCAGTCCTAGATGGGATAGCCAGTCCGTCTCAGTAGTGTAGCGGGCGCCTGAAGCAATAAAGCCCATACCATGTGCAGTAAAGTCCAAAGCCATAAATGTGTGTTGCCCTTACTGACTTTCTTGTCCATGGACTGTCCCTTTAAGTGGTCTTCAATGAAAAGTTAATGCTTCTGTCCATCAGATGTTTGCTCTTAGAACAGTTGCCTTTCTGGCAGCTTTAGATCACACAGGGATGGTGTTTGCCTGGATAAATCAGGCCTTAGCTTCAGCTTGGCTGGGTTACTACATTCACATCTTCTCTCTTGGCCTGCTTGCCAACAACTCCTAACCAGGGGAAAATGTGCCAGCTAACTGACTGTTACTAAGGACTGCCAGTGACCCATTTCCTTCCCATATACAGCCTTTTTGGATCACAAGGTGCATAATACAACCATATAATCATGTGTACCACTGCAGTGAACTATACTACATTAACTCTTTAGCAGAACCACCAGGTCACTGCAGATAGATAGATAGATAGATAGATAGATAGATAGATAGATAGATAGATAGATTTGCAAAGGAACTCTTCACACAGCTGTTGGCTGCAATTGGCACCGTAGACAACAAATTCCAGACTTGTCAGAGGAACATTTGCAGAATGGTGACTTGAAGCCACTTGGTTTAGATAACATATTCCATGGAAACAGCTGAGGGGCAATAAACTTTAAGTAACTTGGTTAAGACATGAAGACAATGGAGGAAGGGTCCCCATAAGTGAACATTTCCTTGGTATCAGTTCACCTCCACTTCATTGAAACGGGTGAACACATGACCTTTGTTCCCATGATTAAAGAAGAACTCCCGCAAAAATTTTTATTCTCTGACCTGTTAGAAAGGTGCATGATATAATCTGTAGTGATTGTCATTTTCTTATCAGAGGCTGAAATTGAGAGTTTCCACTCTCTTCTTATTGTAGCTGGGTCATGTGACCAACTCCCTGACCTCCAACTGACCCAGGACAGAAAGCCAGTAACTGCTCTATTCATTCCTATGAGACTGAAAGTGAGGCTCCCATAGGAATGCATAGAGAATTAGACTTCCTGTCCACACATAAGGTGCTATGTGAGTTGGTGGGTCTAATTCCTAGTCACATGACACAGATAAGAAATTTCAGGATGATATAACTCAAAAATTCAGCTACTGGTAAGAAAATGACATTCACTATAGATTACATCATGTACATTTCTAGCAGGACATGGAATACATTTTTTTGCGGGAGTTCTTCTTTAAGGATGAGCAAATCGATTCTACTGGTTCAGAATTCGTACCAAATTTCCCCAAAAGTTTGGATTCTAACGCACTCAAACTTTTTGTCATTTATTTTTGGGCGAATCAAAGAAAGAGAGAGAGACTTTAGTATGCTGTTTTTTTTTTCATAATAATATTTTTTATCTATTGCTGTGCTTAAAGGGGGTTATCCAACCCCTATAATGCCCCCGAAAATGCCCGGGCGCCGGGTTATATGTATCCCATTCCCCAACACCCGTGTCGCTCCTGATGCACGGCCGCCACTGCATCTCCCCATCAGCCAATAGCTGGCCACGACGGGAATGAGCCTCCCTAGCATCGTGGGTGACACAACAGAGACCGTGCAAGGATCAGGAGCAATGCGGGTGCCAGGGAGTGGGGTAAGAATAATCTATGTGAGGGGCCTGGGCATTTTGGGGGCATTACAGGGGTTGGATAACCCCTTTAAATTCCTACATAATGCATCTCTGAAAAAGAGACATGCAAGCTAGTCTCCTTTCCAAAAAGAAAGGAATACTGAGTGTATCATACCAGGAACCCAGCTCTTTCTGGGTAACCATCCTTTAGTAGAACTTAGCAAAGAAAACTTGCTTGACTGTCTGAAAGGCCTTGGTTGGGTACTATTTCTCTTTATGGAGGGTGCTGAGTATGCATGAGGAGTATAATCATAAGCAAGCCAATGCTCCTCTTTGTTTTGGGGGAAAATATATCAAAATTAGCACATCTTATGTCTGCTGGTATGAGAGAGGCTTGGAAAGCTAATTTGAATATATTTCCCAGAAACCCAATAGCATTTAAATTAGCTTTGTGTGTGTGTGTGTGTGTGTGTGCGTGTGTGTGTGTGTGTGTCTCTATCTCATCCTGTGTGTGCAAAAAAAGGTGAGGCATTTAAGGACAATACTGCTGCCTGTGGTGGAGGGATAGTCATGTGACAATAATGCTGGTATTTTGGGGTGCACTTTGTTATGTGGAGCTGTTCTGGAGGTATTTTGTACTGCACTGTGGTATTTATTTGGTGCTGTTGGGGAGGTATTATGTCCTGTACTGTGGTATTTATTTTGTGCTGTTGGGGAGATATTTTGTACTGAACTGCGGTACTTATTTGACGCCGTTGAAGAGGTCCTTTGTTCTGCACTGCGGTATTTATTTGGTGCTGTTGGGGAGGTATTTTGTGCTGCACTGCAGTATTTTTTAGTGCTGTTGGGGAGGTATTTTGTGCTGTACTGTGGTATTTATTTGGTGCTGTTGAGGAGGCATTATGTGCTGTACTGTGGTATTTATTTGGTGCTGTTGAGGAGGCATTATGTGCTGTACTGTGGTATTTATATGGTGCTGTTGGGGAGGTATTTTGTGCTTTACTGTGGTATTTGTTGGACGCTGTTGGGGAGGTATTATGTGCTGTACTGTGGTATTTATATGGTGCTGTTGGGGAGGTATTTTGTGCTGCACTGCGGTATTTTTTGGTGCTGTTGAGTAGGTACTTTGGGCTGCACTGCGGTATCTATTTGACGCTGTTGGGGAGGTATTTTGTGCTTTACTGTGGTATTTATTTGACGCTGTTGGGGAGGTATTATGTGTTGTACTGTGGTATTTATATGGTGCTGTTGAGTAGGTACTTTGTGCTGCACTGTGGTATTTATTTGACGCTGTTGGGGAGGTATTTTGTGCTGCACTGCAGTATTTATATGGTGCTGTTGGGGAGATTGTGGTGCATGGTGGTATTGGATGCTGCTGGGGGGTATTTGGAGGTTTATCCTGGTATTTGGTACTATAGGGGAGGTACTGTATGTCCCTGACAGCAGGATTAGGTATTTCTGTGTTCCACTTTTATTTCCTTTCTTGTATTGATGATTACATAGAAGCAGGCTAAGTAAAGCAACATTCATCGCAGCATTTATTGCACACCACTATTTTTATGTAATATCATACATGGGCTGATGGGGTTGGTGTCCCCGCACTGTTTTGTTATCCCAGTCCGGCCTTGATGTTATGAGAGATTCCTTGAAATGTTTAGTTTTGATCTTCACTGGTTCTTGATGGTTCCCATACATGTCCCACTTACCAGCCTGATCATGACATTAGTGCACATACATGGCAGTGTTAATGAAGTGCAAGAACTGAGGTTGTTTTTCAAGTCTTAGGTATACTTATGGCTGAATTTTAGGTACGTTTACTTCCAAATGAGACAAGAGATCACACAAGGTGATACAAAATCCAATTTACATTGGCGTTAAGGGCTCCATTGCTGTTAAGATCTGATTGGAATTGATTCCAGGTCTTACGAGGTTGCAGTGAAACGGTCATATTTGGACTGGCTCCTAGATCTCCTCTCTGATACTTTCACAGGCTATAATGTGGCACAGCAGGAGATTTCTACAAAATGTAATAATGAAGAGGAAAATGATATATTACTGAAAATGCATTCGAACATTTTTATTTCATTATTGAATAAAATATCCTTTGCCTGTATGTAATGATGTGTATTTTGGCTTCAGTCTGACAACTTGAAAAGTAGATTTATATACACAACTTTAATGGGTTAATTACTGCCCCTTCTGTTTGAGACGTTTTTAAAATGAACACTGGCATATTTGTTATGTTCACGTGCTATGTGGAGATCTTTTTTAACACTAGGACACCTACTGTCACAAGAATGGTGGACCTCTCGACCTCCTCCCCCATTATGACTGAGAACAAAAGGATCTGGCTTGTTGAAATCTCCATGAACATCTGTAGTTAGGGGTGACTCGGTTGGCCCCAGGCTCTGACTGGCCCACAGGGGTACAGGTGAATCCCCCAGTGGGCCCCTAATCTACCACCCCCTGCACAAGTGGCACATAACACAGTAGAATTACTGCACTACATATACAAAAGCAGCCTATATCTCCGCAGCCAGCCAATGTTCATATAAAAAACTGGATAGATTATTTAAGAAACTCCTGAATTTATTATTATTGACACGATTAGGTGGCTGAGATGATGACTTCTAGGTACAGAAGCCACCAGCCAGTATACTCTTTTCACAGGGGTCTGTCTGCTCAAAGTCGCTGCAGGGACCCCCATAATCAATCATCGTAGCATCTTGATTGAATGTATCCGTACGGTGGGCCCCCAAAATAAATTTTACTGGTGGACCCTAGGCACCCCAGTCCGACACTGGGTGGCCCCCATACAAATTAGATGGTCCTGCCACAATGAATGGGTTTGGCCAACATTAAAGGGGTTGTCTCACTTCAGCAAGTGGCATTTATCATCAAGAGAACGTTAATACAAGGCACTTACTAATGTATTGTTATTATCCATATTACTTCCTTTGCTGGCTGGATTCATTTTTCCATCACATTATACACTGCTTGTTTCCATGGTTACAGACCACCCTGCAATCCATCAGTGGTGGTCGTGCTTGCACAATATAGGAAAAAGTACTAGTCTATGTGCCCTCCCATGGTCCCGGCCACCAGAGAGGCTGATGCTTTTACTTATAGTGTACAAGCGCCGAGGCCTTCTCTCAGCTTTTCCTAGGCCAGTGACGTCACGTTCATCGGCCATGTGGCCTAGGAGCGGCTCAGCCCCATTCAAGTGAATGGGGCTGAGCGCAATACCAAGCACAACCACTATACAATGTACGGCGCTGTGCTTGGTGAGCTGAGAGAAGCAGCGCCGGTACCTTCTCAAACAGCTGATCGGCGGGAGTCCCGGGTGTCGGACCCCCACCGATCAGATACTGATGACCTATCCTGAGGATAGGTCATCAGTAGTTAAATCCCGGAAAACCCCTTTAAGTTAGGCTTCATTCACACTACCGTATGTATTCCGTGTCCGTATAAAAACGGAACGGAAGACATACGGAAAGTCTTCCGTAGTGTTCCGTAATTTTGCGGACCCATTGACTTTAATGGAGCTACGGACGTGTTTTGTGGCCAAGTATAGGACATGTTTCCTTTTTTTTGCGGGAGAACTTCCGTAATATACGGATGCGGAATGCACACGGTGTGCATTCTGCATTTTTGTTTCTCCTATGGAAAAATGAATGGGTCCGTATGGTTCCGCATCTTATCCTCAAAAATGCGGATAAGATACGGAAATGAACATACGGTAGTGTGAATGAAGCCTTAGGGCTCATTCAGACGGCCGTATGTTGTCCGCAAAAATGCGGATCCGTTTTTTTGCAGATTACATACTGACCCATTCACTTCTATGGGCCCTTTTCTTCCATTCCACGGCTCCGAAAAACAAATGAAACATGTCCTATACTTGTCAGTGAAAATCAGGACATAGCCCCATTGAAGTCTATGGGTCCACAAAAAAACGGAATGCTATCCGTTTTTTTGCGGACATGTTGAACTGTCCGCTAAAAAACGGATCCGTATTTTTGCAGACATCATACGGCCGTCTGAATGAGCCCTTAGATGGGTTAGGGCATGTGATCTCCCCAGCCAATGAAGAAATTAAGCCCCACAGGATAACTGACTGTTTGATAGTGCCCTCAATGGTGACATTCCCAAAGTCAGTGGCCCCCCGTTTATACAGGAGCCATAAAACCCTCAAGTGCTGGAAATGTACCTCTGTAAATATGTGTATATTTTTCAGCTTTTTTTATTATAGAAATTATTAATTCAGTGTATATTGTACAAATAAATCTATATTTATATAAAAACATGATATTGCATGGGTCTGTATTCCCAGCTCCCATGATTCGCCTTTCCCAAGGCTTTTTAATTACCAATACAAGTTCATAGAAACCCGAGCTTCATTAAACCGTGAAGGCGTGCTCCCTGAACACTGCACTGTCACAGTTGTATCTAAATTAGCATCTGACTGACCCTCTTTTACACTGGTTTTAGATCCCATCTGACAGGCGTTGGCGAGCGATGCTAATTGGCAAGGTCTGCCAAGGAATAGTGGGCTTTGCCTTTTTGCGACAAAAGAAGAAATGTTGCTTTCAATATGTTCCCAGATTCACTCAAGTGCCCATTTTTAATGATCTCGGGTTACTGATAAATCTTGTCAATGGAGTAAGTGACCCTTAAGATTGAACTTGTAAATGATAATTGATGATGGCACAGGCCAAGTCACAGGAGCAGGTACCGAGGTGAGATCTCTGGGCTGAATGCATGGATCTGCCCAGTGGGGGCCTTACATCAGGGACTAATTTGAAAGACTGCAAAACTATATGTTGGGCTCATGAACGAGATGAAAGAAATTGAGACGGTTCATCGACACTTTTTGTAATTAATTAACTTAGTGTGACAGGATCTGAAACACAGGTATTACTACAATTAGCAGGGGTGAACTTCGAATGAGATTCCAGCCCTTTACATGGAAGAATTAGGCTGTGTTCACATATGCAATGTTGGTGTCCGTATTTTGTGATGGACTGTGGTATTTGGCTCTGTTGGGTTGGTATAATGTGCCACAATATGGTATTGCTGGCCTTGCCTACTTGTGTTGGCCCTGCCTTCCATCAATTTGGACAACGGGGCAACTTTTAGTATTTTTCCAGGGCCACTTTAAGTTCCCAGTCCACCCCTTCATAGCTGGATAGGGCCGCGCACCACCAGATCCTTCTTGACTACAGGTGGGATCTGATCAGGACCCATCACTTTCTAGTATAAATGCTGGCTTTCGGATGGACAAAAATTCCTGCGTGCACAACTTTTTGGCCAGCTGAAAGCCAACATTTATGGGCAGCCCTATCCAGCTATGCCAGATTCTGTCAACTCCAGCAGTCTGTTCTTCTGCCAGATCAGGTTGCCAGAGTTAACATTTCATATATGAACGTAGCCTTGGTTCTTATTGGATAGACAGTCATGAACTCACTATTACATTAGGGACCATCTACAACCATTTATATTTGTGTAATTACAAAATATTGGTAATCTTTTTACACCTTCAATACCTGTTAGCGAATGACAGTTGTTCAGCCATCAGCTACTCCTCCCCACTACTCCATAGTCATCATCTGTTTCCAGCGGACAGAGAGGAGGTAGCCGCTGCCAGACACCTTTGGTGGTCGCGGCTTATCTGGTTTTAAAACTAAAGAATCACACATTGAACTTCAACCAGCCCAACCTGATCTGACATTATCTCGGAAGAGAGCTTGGAGGCTCCCATACAGATAAGGCTACTTTCACACTAGCGGCAGGCCTGATCCGGCAGGTAAAGGGTGCTGCCGGATCAGGCCTGCCGCAGTGACATGTGTGGAGCCGGAACCGCGCTCTGGCCCCACACATGTCACACAGTACATACATAAACATACACACACATATACACAGACAAATACACATACATACTTACATGCTCCCGGCAGGTCTTCAGAGCGTCAGAGGGACAGGATGGCTCGCACAGGTGACGATTCCCCACAGCGCCCTCTGCTGGGCGCCTGGTGGAATTGTCACCTGTGCGCGCCGTCCTGTCCCTCCGACGCTCTGAAGACCTGCCGGGGTGCATGTAAGTATGTATGTGTATTTGTATGTGTATATGTGTGTGTATGTTTATGTGTGTATGTGTAGCTGGATCCGTCATGAACTCCATTGAAAGTCAATGGAGGGCGGATCCGGTTACCATTGTGGTCACACCAGACGGATTCGCCCCCATTGACTTGCATTGGGGGTCATTCCGGATCCGTCTTGGTGCGGATGCCTGAACCGGAGAGCAAACTGCAGCATGCTGCGGTTTGTTCTCCGGTCTGAAGACGGAACGGAATGCTTTCAGGAGCATTCCGTTGTCTTCAGTTCAGTTTTGTCCCCATTGACAATGAATGGGGACAAAACTGAAGCGTTTTATTCCGGTATTGAGCCCCTATGACGGAACTTAATACCGGAATTTTAAAACGCTAGTGTGAAAGTAGCCTAACATAGTTGTCCAGGTCCACTAAAGTCAATGGGTTCATCCAAATTTTATGGGGGCCTCTTTTATTCTCCATAAGTTACTTGTATTAATTACTCTCAAGAAGTTCTATGCTTCTAAGAGCTTATCAGACAACACATTTTTGGCACAAGTTTGAGTGTGGATTTGGTGCCGAAAACCGTACTGAATCTGCTCTGAAACCGCCTCCCATTGCTTTAAATGTAAGGGCGCGCCAATGTTCAGGAGGCTGAGGATTTTTTTTATGTGTGGATTTCCAGACAACACCAAGAATGTACAGTAAATGTCCATCATTGGCACAGTTCCCACGTGGACACCTCAGGAAGCCGTGCCCATGGTTTAGCTCCATTCAGTGGAGACAAACGGAGAGCTTGACTGCAGCATTCCAAAGGTTTATGCTGTGGGATAAGCAGCGGATTTTTAACACGGTCAGAATCGTGTGAACATACCCTGTTTCTCCAGATGCTCCATATACATACATGACCCGTTATGCATAATCAGACCTGTAATTTGCTATGCAAACAACGCAAAAAAAAATCTTCTTTTTACATACATTAGTCATTCGATCCTTCCAATAACAACACAAAATAACAAAGCGCTACAGAACTTTCGCATTGAAGAAGTTTGTAGGTAGAATTTACAGTTTTCCAAAGATCTCTTCCCGGTAGCAGGTCTGAGAATTCACTCAATAGGAGCAACACATAAAAGCCACTTTCATGGTCGCTTTATTATCCATTAATTGGATTTTGTTTATAAAAATGTCACAATCATTAAACTACACGCACACTCACCTAGAAAAAGGCTTTCAAGCCGCCAGCAGATGTTCTTATTAGAGGGATTAGTTCCATAAGGAAGGACAGACTAAATGAAGACTTCTTATCAGTTGACTGCACTGCTCGAGAGTCCACTCTTCTCATCTTGTCAGCTGGACGTATGACTTTTGGGACCTCTGTGTTTATAACACATTCCATCTTATAAAGGCACACCAGGAAACCGCTGTCACTAGAGCATTGCAGGAATAAGACATAATTATCTCTGACAATATATAGCAACCTCCTTATCATTATTGTCAGATAACCCTAACCTCATACAGCAAAACCTCTTGGAGACGACCACCCAAAATTGCATAGAAACGTGGTCTTCTAAGGGTTGGCTTTCTCAAAGAAGTTGGCCAGTATGCATAATTTTTTGTTGAACTGAAAAAGTGTTATAGGAAAACTGGTCTGGACAAGGGGGTGGTCTTTTGGAAAGGTATATTTGTGCATATGACAACAAAAAGAGTGAATCTCATAAGAGGGAACTATAAGAGCCTTCCTTTTGGAAATTCCTACCTTGTTCCTCTTGCTGGGAACCATTCCAAGTTTGGTTAAAAGATATGAAATGGAAAGCGGACATGTAGTAGTGTTGTGTAAACAGGGACTAAGTACAAGAAAATGAATGTTCCAGCCAATGTTCCTTCATGATCTTCCTTCATCAATCCTAAACCAAGTGAGCATAATAATGGACCTGGTTTACTTCAATAATAATTGATTACCATTTTGCATGTGGGAGCTTTGTACTGTTATCTTTACATACCAACACAATGATTACGCTTTTATGTACATTTAGGCAGTGTTTGGATTTTGCATATGAAGTCCTAAGAACTTTATAGTCAAAATGTATTTTTAGAGACTGTTTTGGGTCTGCTGGGTCTGGCCTGTGCTATAGATGAAAGGAATGTAATGCCTAATGATGGCCTTGTGTAGTTGGAGCAATAAATATCTTTGCTTCATGAAAGCAGCCTAAAATAAAGGGTTATCTCATGATGACAACCCCTGTCCATATGCCTTTTAAGGACCCCCTCCCCATTATCCAGCTGAAGGACCTCCATTAATACATTTTCGCTGCAGACCCAAGGCAATCAGCAAATAGTTGCAAAGGATCCATTTAGAGAAATGTTGTCTCCTTAGGCAACTCCTTTAAGAAAATATGTTGTTAACATTAGAAGGTCATCCATTAATTGGGGCTGATAGCTCCAGACAGGGCCAAGTCAGTGAAAAGTGGTATAAAACAGCCATGGCATACAAAATGGTAAATGTTTTACAGACCTGACACCTGAACGCCTTCAATAGCTGTAGGCCAAGTGCTTGTTCAGTGGACATCTCTCCTAACTCCTCCATGCTCGCTCGCCTTGGCTATGTTTTTTCAATCAAATGGAAGTAAGAGAGGAAGAGGCCACTGACAGGCACACCTGGTGGCGGCTTGTCTCCCTGATAACAAAAAGATTGGGAGTTGAAATTCAACCTGCTAGATCTTTCTCTACCCCAACATCATCTATCTGGGGCAAGTCATGAGCTTCCCATACACATTAGGTTGGCAAAAATGTGTATGGTATGAAGGTCATATATAGCTTAATGATGTTGGAGAGTACAGTCTTATTGACAGGAATGCCTGGGATATCCAGGATCATCAGAAGGAGTGAGGTAGAATTGAGGGCTGACTAGAACCATACTAAAACCCAAACCAAGTCTTTATCACCCTTGAGCAAATTAGTCCTCATTAAACTCAAGCACATTCATATTTGAAAGGGTTGTCCAGTATACAATACTCTATGAAAGAATTCCAAGTTAATAACAAAGGGCACCTCATTCATTACCCACTTCTATCAGCCTCAGGAGAGAATGGCTATGAAGAACTTGTCTTCCCCTGGAGAATCTAACATGTCAGAAGAATACAACAACAGCTCATTGATTCAATGGGAACTGTGTAATGCTTAATGTGCCCTGCTGAGGTGCTGTTAGGGAATTGAGCACTTGTTTCTATTGTCTTCCACAGATTACAGCTAATTGCTGCGGGCGGGGGGGGGCTCTGTAAGTACCCTGTTGTTGGTAGATCCTTCTATCAAAAAAAAATGGCATTTAGCTTTCAAGTGGTTTCCTAGATACTGTCTACTGAACCAAAATGTTTGCTTCCAGCAAAGTTCTGACCACTAAAAATGAGTAGATGCAACATACTGCATGTAGGTGGGCCTCGGCCCACTGTGCATATGGCTATAATATGGTTCTATATAGGCGCTGCATATTTAGTGTCGAGGGTTGGATGAGATCCCATCTTGAGGTAACAGGAACATTGGACCCCTCCATCCATCTAGCAATTGCCAGACCTCATCCAGGAAAGAGTCCACATCAGAATTCTGTGCCCAAGAAATCAGAGGAGCATAGAAAAAAATATCGTACCTACAATTTTACATTTTTGACTGCTGGAATTTATACTTATACTACTTATTTTAACTTGGACTCACAAAATTAGTTTGCTAATTATTTCTCTTCCTCTGTATTATGGGGGGAAAAAGCAAAGAAGTTGCACGTTCCAAAAAGAACAGGACAAGAAATTTAGAGGACAATTACCATGTGAATATTAAATTGGGCCGTCTATTGACTTTGCCTTTATAGTGTGTTGTAGAGAGGCCCACAGATGGAAATGGCTTGTAAATTTCTTTTATGTCATGTGAGTCCAGCATTTGTAAAATATACTGATGCTCATGTTACTCCTTGACTTGATTTCCTTCTCTTATATGTTTTTTTTCCACTCAGAATTGGTTAAAGGGCACATAGCCATAATGAGAGGAACTGAGCCTCCATATTTTAGTCATCTGAGAACCCTGTCAAGATCTGTCCAGGCAGCCAACAGAATATGTGTCGGGCGAATATCCATAGTTTTGGTAGAACATGTTGAAAACCTCGACTGCCAAATTGCGTGCCTACTACTCCAATATCAACATTAGCATTAAATTGGCTTTCTGAAAAAACAAGTGTTTGATTGCAAAGTGTTTTGACTGAGTATGTGTTACACAGACTGGGCTTGGGCAGAAGGGCTGTTTTCATAGTACTTAGTGTATGTGTCAGGAAATACTCATAATACAATTTTATTGTGCTTGCTCAAAGAGTAGGCATCTGCAGTGGCTAGGTTTGAGGTGGCACCAACACTACCCTGGATCCCCCAGACACGATTGAGGTGTCACCGTTTCTTTCTGCTCTCTGGGAGAAGGGATGGCATGGTGCAATGAGCTGGCTTCTCCAGTCTCCTTCCTGGCAGAAGAAGGTTCCATGCTGAGGAAAGGGCTGAGCTAGCTGTCCCTCTCTCTCTCAAAAGTCTGGTATCTTGGCCAAAAGGTTGGTGGCCCAGGGTCTGTGGCTCAGTCAGGGTATCCCCATCTCAGCATCTTCTGCTGGTCACTCATGTAGTCTGGCAGAATCTCTGTTAGTAAACACTGGTCCCTATCTGGTAGCCCAGGGTCTGTGGCTCAGTCATCAGGCAGGGTATCCCTGTCACAGCACCATCTTCTAGTCACTAATGCAGTCTGGCAGAGTTTTTCCTTCTAAACACTGGTCCCTACCTGCCGACCAATAGGGACTCTGACAGCTCTAATTTCATACAGTTTCTAATTGATCTAGAACCTCTTAGTGGGAGAGGTGAAGCTGGAGAAGCACAGCTTAACATAAACAATGCTGCAATTCTCAGATGTCATAGACCTGGATTGTGCCTCAATACAAGTCAATGAGAATGACTAAGCAGTAGAAATGAGCAAGCTTGCTCGGGAGCAATTTTCGAGTAGTAGCGTACGCAGCTTCTAATCTGTACGCTAATGCGTACGCATCTTGTAATTCGTACGCGTACAAATTTATAAGATGCGTACGCATTAGTGTACAAATTATAAAATGCGTACGCTACTACTCGAAAATTGCTCCCGAGCATGCTCGCTCATCTCTACAAGCAGTTTCCAGATATAAACAACTGTCTGACCGAGCTAAACCAGGCGGTCAAAAGTTCACTGTCTCTGTTTTTTCCCTCCAAATCTCTGTATAGTCCCTTATGGTAATTGTGGAAAATTACTACCTTTTCAGTGTACAGACTAGAAAATAACAAAGTCTCTCCGTATTAGCTGAGTGTGCATTAACCCTTGAACAGAATATTACAATAAACATAAAATGCAGTTTAACAATGTAAAACAGTATAAGTGTAAACAACGGCATAATCATAGTGCAAGTTGACCCTTCAAAGTGCAATAAAGTAGTGGGTTGAGGCCTTTGCATAGTAACAATAGAGAAATGTCCAGACTCCAGGGCTTGCTCCTGGGCACTGGACATCAAATGAGTTGGGTTGGAAGACCCAAATGCTTTGCTGAGTAGATGAAATGTCTTGCATAAGAAAGTGTTTGTGGGTCTGATGAGCTTTAGTGTGCTTTATCTAGTGCTAAGACTTCTATATGGTGGGTTTAAGTGTAACCAGTGGAGCTTGCAGACTGCTTTTGGTGATGCAAGTAGGGAAATCCTAGAGCTAATTTTATTAAAATCCACAACTTTTCTAGCAGAAAGATAAAATTTAGGTATAAAAAAAAATCAATGTGTGGTGTTCACCCTATACACCAAAAAATGCTCCCAACATATACACCCAATGTCTCCATAACCAATAATCAGCCTAAAGGTAGGTTCACATGTGTGCTAAAGGTAATCCAGTGGTCTGTTTTGGCGTAGGATACCATTGCACACCGGTGGATCCCCATTGACTAAAATAGGATCTGATGGGGATCCAACGGCTTTCAGGCATAACATTCCATAAAGCCGCCAGATCCCCATTGGATCCCATTATATTTACAAGGATTCCAGTGGTGCCGGGCAGTGTGCGGCGGTATCCTGATATGCCAGATACAGTCATTCATTCTGGTAGTCTGTTCCTCTGCCTGACAGACTACTGGATTATTTTAGCGGAGATGTGAACATAGCCTAATTTGATTTTTTTTAAATAACAGGAGTCTATGGACATTTTATGTCACTGTTTAACTTGCAGTTGTGTACTGCGGAGCTGGAGTATATGTTGGAAATGAAAATACATAGAATGCAACCGCACACTGCTACCAGATAAAGCACAAAATGCCATAGTGATATAGAGTATTCAAAAGCTCATGCTATGCTTGTTTGATAAATCAGAGACTCTTGGCAAATATATTTTGTACAAAATTATCTGAGCCCATTCACCGAATCGTCAAGGTGTTCTCTGCAGAATGGGAACCTAACACTATCTCCTACCTGTTATGTGCCAGACTTGGCTTCCATATAATCAGGGGGTGTTTGTTCCACATGCATGTAGTATCCACTCTGCCTTTTGCCATTTCTGGTGCTTCAAAGGCCTCCCCTAGTTCAGGAAAGCAGATACTAGCATGCATGCCGAATCACTCGGCTTTATAGTTGCACTGATTAAAAACAACCTGTGGGGCAAATGGGCTGGTCAGGAGTGCATGACCAAATGGAATAGCAGATACTCGGCATGCATGCTAGTATCTGCATTTCTGAACTAGGGGATGCCTTTGAAGCACCAGAAATGGCAAAAGGCAGAGTGGATACTACATGCATGTGGAACAAAACACCCCCTGATTATATGGAAGCCAAGACTGGCACATAACAGGTAGGAGATAATGTTAGGTTCCCATTCTGCAGAGAACACCTTGACGATTCGGTGAATGGGCCCAGATAATTTTGTACAAAATATATTTGCCAAGAGTCTCTGATTTATCAAACAAGCATAGCATGAGCTTTGGAATACTCTATATCGCTATGGCATTTTGTGCTTTATCTGGTAGCGGTGTGCGGTTGCATTCTATGTATTTTCCTTTGACACGTATTTAGCCATAGCAACCAGCACCTGCGCTCTGGGATGTGCTGACTGAAAGTTTGTAAGTTTGTATTGGAGGTGTGGCTACTCCATTTGGTCATGCACTCCTGACCAGCCCATTTGCCCCACAGGTTGTTTTTAATCAGTGCAACTATAAAGCCGAGTGATTCGGCATGCATGCTAGTATCTGCATTCCTGAACTAGGGGAGGCCTTTGAAGCACCAGAAATGGCAAAAGGCAGAGTGGATACTTATATGTTGGAAATTGTCCCAACATTTGGAGCAAATCACGGTAGATAACGATAGATCACCTATTGTAAATGGTGGATCCTTTGTTATCTGTACAAAGGTGATAGCTATGATTGTTATTCTGCCTGTGATGATAATGAGATGACTGCTGAAAAGTGATTTGTACAGAACAAGAGTGGTCAGTGTGAAAACTACAGAACTTAAGGATTTTTTTTTAAATATAATGCATGGAAAATTAAAAATGACATGATCAAAAATTCTGTAAAAATATGTTAACTAAAAAGTTAAATAAAATATGAGAACAAAAGGATCAGGTATTTTGATGCAGCTCTCCAATCCTTCTTTTCCCTGACATTTGCCATTGGAGGAGAGTAAGGACTTCCCCATACACACTAGATGGTCGGCAGTCCCACCTTAATTGGCGGCTACAACAACCATTTATCTAATGTGCGTGACCAGCTTGAATGCACAAAAAGATTGACGTGAAACAACAGAACTGTTCTTTAATATCGATCTAGAGGTGAGCAAATTTCCTAAAAATTTTGTCCGAATCGGACAAGAAATTAGATAAAGGTAGGAATTGAATCGATTCCACCCAAATCAAAAGTACTGTGAATGCCTGGAAAACGCTCTTACGAATTACGAATCGATTTGCTCATCTCTATATTGATCATTAGAGATGAGCAAAGTATTGGGAAATTCGATTTGGCTGCTTTGCAGAAGTAAAAAAAAAAAAATTTGATTTGTGAAGAATTTCTTTGTCACAAAGCGCATTTCTTTGTAAGTAGTGGGTGCAATGACGAGGAACGGTGATTGTTCCGCCACCCCGTCATTGTACCAATCAGATGCCGTGTTCATACATGATCGCAGCATCTGATGTACATAACAGTGTAAAATTTAAAAAAAAAATTAGAAAACCTGCTCCATTTGCTCACGACAGGCTGGCCGCCACCATCTTGCTTGAAGATCTGGCACAAAATCTCACGCGGCCTGAGATGATGACATCAAGCCAGCTGGCGTGATGATGTCATACGTCACTGCACACTGGATTTCGGTCTAGATCTTCAAGCAAGATGGCGGCAGCCGGGCCGTGCAAGCAAATGGAGCAGGTAAGTATTATTTGTTTTGTTTTTTTGGACTATTTCAGTTTAAATCGATTCCCTACTACGAAGCACGAGGAAATTCAACTTCGCAAATCAAATTTATCCTGAAATTCAGATCGAAGTCCACAGATTTGCACAATACTATTGATCATAATTGATTGAACTTACCTAAAAGTTAGGATAGGCCTGTGATGGCTAACCTCCTGCACTCCAGTTGTGGTAAAACTACGACTCCCAAGATGTACACTTGCTTGGCTGTTCTCAGAACTCCATAGAAATGAATGGAGCATGCTGGGAGTCGTAGTTTCACCACAGCTGGAGTGCCAGAGGTTAGCTATCACTGGGATAGGCCATCATTGTGAGATCGGTTGGGATCATATCTCTGGAAGCTTCACCAGAAGCTTCAGTAGAACTTGACTCCTTAATTGTATGTCTAGGGACAGCAACATCTACTGTATACCCATACCTCCCAAGTTTCCCTCTTTTAGAGGGACAGTCCCTCTTTTTGACCCAAGTCCCTCTGTCCCTATTTTATCCGTAAATATCCCTCTTTTTGACCTGAAGGATTAATGCATAAATGTGCATTAATAAATTTACTAAATTGCTCCTTACTACAGTGTTTGTATGGTTTCTACCTGTATATTAGACCAGAACTTCATTATTTGGTGCAATTTGGACCTTAAAATATCTATAATCTGATGATCTATGTGCTAATATGTATATGGACAATGAAGCGCAAGAAAAAAATTGCCGCAGGGGCTCTAGTAATTATGCTTTGGGCGGAGTTAGAGGCGTGGCCTAGTAAGAAAAAAACTGCCGTGATGCGTGCCGCACACATTGTCCCTCTTTGCAATTTTCAAAAGTTGGGAGGTATGTCTATACCAGTATGGAAAAACCATTCATTAAAACAATCCCCTCGCCTCCCCCCACCACTTTAAATCTTAGACACTTTTTACTCCCTGCCTTCATTCCCTCTTCCAAGGGTGTTATATGTAGTATGTATTATTATGTAGGTGCCTCCCTAACCAATTGTAAAACCTGCTTGTAAGTGGCTATATCTGACATACTTCACGGGGACGAGGGGATTCTATAGATATGGGGTCATTAGTGGATTCTCCACAAAAAACAAAAAACGAAATCTGATGTTAAAATCTTGTTGATCTAGACAGCTGAAAGGAACGCTCCAGGTAAAAAATCCTACATAGCGGTATGCCTGGTGAAAGAGCTGTAGATACAAGTTTATTATTACTGGCTATAGTTATATCACATTATCAGTCATCCCACTGGAATTGTAGACTGTTATCTGCCGAAATATTTTCCTTCTTTGTGAACTACATGGAGAATTGGTAAATGGCAGGTATTGGATTCACTGGAATGAACACAAAGGCAATGAAGGCCCCTACAATACCTTGAAATATTTTACTCGCAGCAGGAAGCCTGTCGCCCACAGGACGGGTCATTGTAGTGAATTCTTTTAAGAAAATAGACCTGTCAATCACGCTTCACCTTTTAACAGCATGGCCAGTCAGTAGACCTGTGACTGACAGTTCTGATTTCCAAGAGATGCTTTTTAAGTTTTTCGAAGGAAGACTACTGAGACAGGTACATTGCACTGGTTTCCAGCAAGATGCAGAATTTTATAGTGCCGCAATGTCAGCTCTGTCCATTACCTGATATAGCTTACATCACTGTGCTAAAAAATAGTGCCGTATAAGTGCCATTTTTATTGCAATTATTACAACGGTATTGTCAGATTTATGTTAGCGTTACGTTTAGTGTCTGTAAAATAAAATTAAACCCTTAAAGGGGTTGTCCACTCATTTTATATTATTGGTCTATACTAAGGATAGGCCATCAATATCTGATCATTTGTGGTCCAACATCGAATGGGGGTAGTTCATTGGCAGCAGTGTTGCAGTAACTAGCTTAATCCACTAGCTGACTGAAGCTACTCCCAAACAGCTTAAAGGGGTTCTAATTAGGGAGAATTAATAAAATAAAAATACTTAAATATTACTGTATTATAAATATATTCCCAAATACCTTTCATTAGTTATAATGGCTCACTTTGTCTAAGGAGCAGTCATTAGGAGAAATAAAATGGCCACTGTCCTATTAGTGCACACAAAACCTGCCCTAATCAGACAGCAGGACAAGTTACTTCACAACACTGAGGTAAAGAGCTGCCTCATCCTCCTCTCTGCTCTTCTTGTCAGGAATCATCATCCTAAATACAGATGGTAAGATCTTCAGCTGAATCTCTGTAGGAATGGAGTTCATGAGGAGACATGAAGTACAGGAGGAGGTGGGGATGTGGCTGGTGAGCATCAGCACTTGTATGCAGTCTCCATTACCACAGCCCGACATTACCACAGTCTGTCCTGTCTGTACTTCATTTCTCCTCATGAACTTCGTTCCCACAGAGATTCAGCTGAAGATCTTATCATCTGTATTCAGGATCATAATCCCTGACAAAGCAGAGAGGAGGCTGAGGCAGCTCTTTACCTCAGTGTTGTGAAGTAACTTGTCCTCCTGTGTGATTAGGACAGGTTTTGTGAGCACTAATAGGATGGAGACCATTTTATTTCTCCTAATGATTGCTCCCCCGACAAAACCAACCATTATAACTAATAAAAGGTATTTAAGAATTTATTTATAATAAAGTAATATTTCAGTATTTTTATTTTCTTAATTCCCGGAGAACCCCTTTAACTTCACACCTCAGTTATTTGGTTAGTTATTTCCATCAGTTATTGTAAGACAAAACTAGATGCGGGTCAAAAACACAGAACAGGTGCAGATCTTTTCATTACACCTTATGCGTAGGCTCCGCTACTGGTTGTGGCTCACAATAACTGATCAAATAACTGATCAAATAACTGATCAAATAACTAAACTAACTGATCAATTACCTAAAGTGTGAACTCAGCCTTATCGTCGGGGATGTGGGGTGTAGGCCACTCACTGATCAGATATTTTTGGCCCTTCCTTACAATAGACCATCAACATAAAATAAGTGGACGACCCCTTTAAACCCTTCCTGACACAGTAATTTTTCACCTTCCTGACAGAGTCTATTTTTGCTTATCTGACGTGTCACTTTATGTTTAATAACTGATAATAACTGTGGAATGCTTTTACTTATTCAGGCGTTTTTTGAGAATGTTCTCTTTATTTATTTGTTTATTTTATGCACTTATATAGCACCACTATATTCAGCAGCACTTTACAGACATTAGCATCAATATGCTCTTTAATAATCTTTAAAAAAAATCCAAGATATACAGAAAATTTAGAAAAATTTGCTAATTTCTAAATTTGAATTTTTCATGTTTTTATGTCCTCATTTTCTGAGAGCCATATCTTTTTATTTTTCTGGCGATGGTCTTGTCTGAGCCCATTTTTTGCGTGATGAGGTCACATTTTCAGTGGTACCATTTTGAGGTAAATGCAAATTTTTGACTGCTTGATATTATTAAAAAATTGCTGTTCTGGCACCATTAGTATTTTGTTTTTTTATGTCGTCCATCTGACAAGATAGATCATGTGATCTTTTTATAGAGCAGGTCATTATGGACACAGCGATACCTTATATGTCTTTTTTTTATTGTAAATGTCTTGGGTGCTTTTTTTTAACTGAAACTTTTAATTTTTTATTTTTAGAAAGCACTTTTTTTACTTTATATTTTTGTCCCATTAGGGGACTATTGAGCATCTGATCACTTTTACAATGCGTTATAATACATTGCATATTGTAATATATTGTGACTGTCAGTATTAAACTGACGGTTGCCTATGAGACCCAGCCTGGAGGGCTGGTAGAAAGGCCTCAGGCAGACTTAGCAGCCATTGGCACACCACAATCACTTTGCAGGGAGCTGATGGGTTGAGAGAAGGAGCCCCCTCCCTCTGTAAACCCCTTAAATGCAACGGTCAGCATCGATTGCGACATCTAAGAGATTCATCTGACCTCATTAGAGTTTTTACCTATGCCAGGAGATACAGCGGGGCCCTGACTGTCAGTAACAGCTCCTATGCCCACCCGATCAGTGAGCTGTACTATTATAGTGCGTCAGGAACTCATTTCCGTACATGTACAGCGTGTGTCGGGAAAAGGTTAAGAGGATTGATCTAGTTATACTTAAAATAGACCATAATTAGCAGATTGGTTGGGGTTCAACTCTTGGCACCCCTGCCGATCATCAGTTTGAAGGGGCCAAGTGAATTCAAATGAATGAGATAATGTAGTAGTATACAGGACAGCTGCTATTAGTATTTGGCATTCCTGTGTACGGACCCATGTAAGCAATGAAGAGGCTGCTTCACTCATCAGAGTGCCTCGGCCTCTTCAAATAGCTGATCGTAGGGTTTGCCAAGTCAGTTAAGGATAGACCATCAATAGTGTTATCTCGGACAACATGTTTAATTCACCCTTTAAATAAAGGGGCTGAACACTTTGAACAATACATTTTTTGGAGTGCATTCACATACTGTATATCTGGCAATCTGTAAGCAATGTTAAAACCACACTGCTTGCCAGAAGCTGTACAAGTCAACTAACTATCGGAAAGTGGTGAAGCCAGCATTTTTTAATCCAGTGCAACCACACCAGAGCGGAAATACACTGCATCACTGACCTTATGGGTAAAAGTGTTCTCTTATTATATGCCATAAGCTTGTCCCAATGCCATATTCTGTTGGGGAACTTAGCAGCAAGTGTTAAATGTTCGTACAGCGGCACCACAAGGAAACGGAAGCATTTCACTGTTTCCATGGAAATAAGTGGACTGTGCATGTAACGCAAAGAGAGAGAAGTTGGACCGCATTAGACATAAGGCATGTTTACACATGTGAACAATGGCATTGTACTCGTCATCTCAGTCAGTCCCAGAGACACGATACCCCTTTGCGGTTGTCTAGTTAGGAACAATGGGAGGGCTTAGGACCTTCATTCTGCTGGTTGCTGGGGTTTCAACAGTGGACTGTGGATAGGCGATAAATGTCCAATGTGGTTTGTTCACCTTTGGGGGGCCTTTTGACCGGATTGTACAGTAATTGTGATTATAGATCATTATGGAAATCTTATTTAATACCAACAATTTACTCAACATGGTCAGCAGTGTTTCTGTTCTTCACTACGGTGTGGAACCCTCCAAGACTAACTGGGAGTCGAGAAGAAGACAGTAGAGTTTGGGAGGTTATACCCATCCAAGGAAGTCTTTCTTGGATCAACAATGGCCTGGGAGAGTATCATAAAAATGTTTCTTCCCAGACAGAAACTTTCCACAAGAGTCTCTGAAGGCACCGGGTATATCTAACACATCTTTCACCCTGGAGTTTATAGCTAGCTTTGTTACCTCAATTATAGTCATTCACTGTCCTCCACTGATCCATCTGGTGAGGTTTTTCAAGAGACAATTTAACTATTAGTACAAATTGTGCTAGCTTCAGGTTTCATTATTTATAGGAGTCCATGATATTGTGTTCTGATGGCTATTCCAGCAGTACAACGGCTTTTGTGGATTTTAAGCTTAGTATGGCTTGGTATTGTTCCAGCTGTAGAGGCTGTTTTCGATGGGAAATAGTGAAGATGCATGTTCAGATAATTAGGCATTCTTCCTACTCTCACTATTTAGGTGTGTCAGATGTTATGCTGTCCCATAGCGAGCATTTAGTTAATAAATATGTTCTTTTGTTTTTAATTGTCCAATTTTTGGAACATAGTGTTGGCCGGGGCAGGAGATCTGGACCATGAACCATATGGGAGAATTCACATGTCATGGATTTACAATGTAAATTACAATCCGTACGGATAGTGGCTTTTAAACCCCACATATAACCATTTCGGACATGATGCAGATTTTCATACCTGCAGTATGTTATCTCTACCGTAGATTTCAAGGAAGTCTGTCACCTCCAAAATCTGTTTCAAAGCAAGCATTCTGTCATGTACGGTATATCTTTCTTGTGAAAATTGGCCCTCTAATCCTGAGAAGTGCTTCAAGTGCACCATGGGCGGGGCCGCTCAGTTCAGTGCACCAGACTTTCCCGTGTCCATAGCTAACACCATCACTACAACAGCTAATAGTTTCTTGAAGTTGGATGATACAATCAAATGCAGATGACCTCTGTACAAACAAGATGTTTTTAGGTATTTCAGTACTAAGGGGGCTATCTTCAGGGGCCTTTCGGCCAGACCCCCCCCCCCAAACCTATTGTGGAAAGCATGCTTATTTGCTTCCCGCCCCATGGTTCTGTCTTCTTCAGTCTCCTGCTGTGCTGTGGTCTTGCTCGTCAACATTCATTTGATGGGGGTCATGTATACTGCTGCAGCTAATGACTGGCCACGGTAGTGACATGTCCCTCGTGCATCATGTGACCCATAGACATGACCCATGGGGGACACATCAGTGGCATCAGCGGCCCACGTGACCCGTCAGATCTTATGCTGACAAGCAGGACCACAGCATGACAGTGGCAGCATGGGAATGAAGGTGCTGGAACCCTATGGTGACCCCGAAGATGGACAACCATAATTGTGGGATTGACTGAGATGGCCGAGTATAATGCTCTTGTTCACAGGTAGGAACATCCCTCAGGTACTGTTAATCAAACAAGAGAAGGAGTCACTTGACAACAGAGCACCAGTGCATCACCAGCCACAGTGCACCGATACCATTATTTGCATAAAATAAAAAGGCAGTATACATAAATAAAAACTTTTTTTTCATCCTGCTACAAAAGGACAGTTTTATATGGTGGCAACACACTAAGCAAAGGGTAAGGGTCCCAGTTTTTTCACTACCTAGACTGCAAGGGAACCTGACATTCACACAATTACTCTCCTAGACCACCATGGACCTTACTGTTCCTTTCACTGCCTTTGACCACCTTGAAACATGCCATTCACCCTTCGCTGGCCTAGATCACCATGGACTTTACCATTCAACCCTTCACAGCCCTAGACCACCAATGAATATGCTTTTGACCACTTCATTGCCCTAAATCACCAAAACTGTACCAATAACCCCTTTATTGCACTAAACCACCATCTTCATATTATTTAAGCCTTGTATGGTGATATAATTTGGGCACTGAATAGCTGAGATGTGTTGGCATCATTGATATAATATTTGTCAAAATAAAATATTGTCACCGTTGCTCATTTAGTTCCATCAAGAGGACCTGCACATGATCTTTAGAAGTTACCCACCCATGACACAGAAACTAAAGAGCAAAAAAGTTTGTGGAGATGTTTTTTTTGTTTGTTTGTCCTTCTCTTATGCCTTTCTAGTTTTGCGCATCAAATACAGCGGGGAAAAAAAGTATTTAGTCAGCCCCACTTAAAAAGATGAGAGAGGCCTGTAATTGACATCATAGGTGGACCTCAACTATGAGAGACAAAATGAGAAAACAAATCCAGAAAATCACATTGTCTGATTTTTAAAGAATTTATTTGCAAATTATGGTGGAAAATAAGTATTTGGTCACCTACAAACAAGAAAGATTTCTGGCTCTCACAGACCTGTAACTTCTTCTTTAAGAGGCTCCCCTGTCCTCCAATTATTACCTGTAGTAATGGCACCTGTTTGTTATCAGTATAAAAGACACCTGTCCACATCCTCAAACAGTCACACTCCAAACTCCACTATGGTAAAGACCAAAGAGCTGTCGAAGGACACTGGAAACAAAATTGTAGACCTGCACCAATTGGTGGCTGACTAAATACTTTTTTCCCCACTGTAAACCAAATCTGTTACTGAACTTTTTGGGAGTGGATGATATGTGCATGGTATGGCTCACAAAAGTTAGAGAGATTAGAAGAAAGGATCTGCTTTTTCCCAGAAACCGTGCCAGTCTTGCCCACGAGCTGCAATACCACAGCCAAACATAAGTAGTGCTGCTTCTAGTGGAAAAAGCAGTTGTTTATTTCTAAACTTTTAAAATTCTTTGGGCTGGAAACAGACATGCAGGTTTTGATGCAGTTTGAGATGCAGTCTTTGGTACAGTTTTTTGAGCCAAACTCAGACATTGATCCACTGGTAGAAGTAACAGTCACCCTTTGTTTGCCATTCCTTTCAAATCCACTCCTATCTTTGGCTCAAAAAACTGCTTCAAAAACTGCATGTGTGATTCCAGCCAGGACTGTGTAAAAAAGAGGAGTGGCTATGTTTCCATACCGCCAATACAAGTAAATGAGAGGTATCGTTAAAAGGCATCTGTCAGCAGTTTTGTACCTATGAAACTGGCTGACCTGTTACATGTGCGCTTGGCAGTTGAAGACATCTGTGTTGGTCCCATGTTCATATGTGCCCGCAGTGCTGAGAAAAATGATGTTTTAATATATGCAAATGAGCCTCTAGGAGCAACGGGGGCGTTACCGTTACACCTAGAGGCTCTGCTCTCTCTGCAACTGCTGCGCCCTCTGCACTTTGACAGGGACAGGCAGTGATAATGTCATCATACTTGTTCTTGTCAATCAAAGAGAGGGAATGGCAGTTGCAGAGAAAACTGAGCCTCTAGGTTTTACCGGAACGTCCCCATTGCTCCTAGAGGCTCATTTACATATATGAAAAGCTACTTTTTCTCAGCTATGCGACCAAATATGACCATGCCTTCACCTGCCAAGTGCACATTTAACAGGTCAGCCAGGTACAAAACTGCTGACAGACGCCCTTTAAGAGCGTAGCAAAATAAACTGCGCTGTTCTGACGTAGGTAGGACAGGCCCGATGGGGAGAGACTTGTTCTAGAGAGGTGGAACTCGCATCAGACATTTATGTTTTCTTTATTAGGCCATAAATGTTTGAGATGAGAATACTCTTTAAGATGATTTAGTTGGTTTAGCTACAATGTAAAACCACATATATCACATGGTTATAGTTGCCAAGTCCCGAAATAGCAAGAACCATCCCTAATTTTTAAGAAATATTCCCAGCACATTTGGGCTGTCCCTGGCCAAAAATGAGCATTCCCAGTTGGGCTTGGGGCATTCCCAGGCACGAGTATTACATACCCTGAATTTACAACCACAGCGTTAATAAGTAATCGACACACTCAGCTCTGCTACATCTGGATGTTCTAATGGAAAATAGGAAGCAACATTTTTGTGTAGAAAGGAAACGGCTTCAAAACAACAGTGAAAGACGTAACACTGGATTTTTTTTTATTAGTGCATTAAGCAAAATTGCATGGCATGTGCATTTATTTTAGTGCGATTATATACATTCTGGAGTTTAAAGGCATTCTTCGTCTTGGCGGGATTCTAATGAGACAGGCAGCTGTCTCGCACTGTTGAAAGATATGTTGAAAGTGCCCAATCAAAGTCTCTATTCACATGCGATACAGCAGCCTTCCAGGCCGGCACCAGAGATATGTCAGTGACTTGTAGGATCCTAATAAGCGAGTGGCTTCTATGGATTCCTATCTTCCTCACTGACACTCAGGAGAAAATAATAGACCTAGCACCAGCTGTCATATAAAGCCGAATAAATCTTGTCCTACACACAAGAAGTATTTTTATGTTTTTTCTTTTAAACCCAAAAAAGAAAAAGATTTGTATTGGCTGCTTGTAATAAGTGTGTGTTCTTCTCTCCATTCTGTTCGCCTTAAAGACGTCTTGGAAATGTGTGTTCATAAGTCGGCTGCTAGGCTTTAACTCTACAGCTAGTTTTGGCGTTTTTGATGCAGCAATTTTTTATTTTTTTTCATCTCTGCCTTCCGAGAGCCATAACTTTGTTATTTTTCTCATTGACATAGCCTTATGAGGGCTTGTTTTTTGCAAGATGAGTTGTATTTTCTCATCGCACCAATGACGCTGAAAAACTTTTAGTAATTTTTCTTGGGGGGGCATTGGAACTAATCAGCAATCCTGCAATTTTGGGTGTTTTGTTTTTATGCCATTCACTGAGCATTATACATGACAATGTTAATTTTCTTCTGTGGGTTGGTACAATTATGAGATACCAACAATAGTTTGTTTTAAAAAATTTTGCAAAGTAAAAACAATTTTAAGCAAATGCATTTGTTTTTATGCTGCCATATTCTGAGAGCCATAGGGCAAGATTTATATGCCAGGCTTGATGTTCCCTGCGCTGCCGGAGGATGCATTACATTTATGACGAGGCACAGGCTTCATCACAAATAAGGCGCCTCCTCTAGCAGTCTGTGAGCCTAAACAGAAATCTATGACAGCTCAGAGCTTCATCTGCACCAGAAAACTGGCATAAATGTAGACAAATTTGTCGCAGCAGCAGGCCACACCCCCTTCCCGTACGTGCCACGCTCTTTTTTTGGAAAACTGACGACAGTGGCGTAAAAAAGCCACCTGTGACTTTTTTAAAAAGTCGCATGTAAAAAGTTGCAAATTGGCGCAGGAAGATGATAAATCTCCTCCTATAATGTTTTTATTTTTCCATTGGCGAAGCTATGTCGGGACATGGTGGTGTTTTACTCCAGTCTTTGAAATCGCCTGTGCTGCCAAAGGATGCGCCTAATTGATGATAAGGTACCGGCCTCATCATAAATTAGGAACATCCTCTGGCTGTCCGTGTGTCACAAACTGGCAGAAATGAAGGTATATGTGTATGGTCCTGCCCCCTCCTCACCACTCCACTCTGAGGACGGCATTAAAAGATCCCACTAGGGGATTTTTTTTTTTTTTTAGTCCCACTAGGGTGCTTGAAGATCCAAGATCTTCTGATTGCTGGTATAATACACTGCAATACATTAATGCAATAACAGTGGAAACTCCCTTCCTCTAAACACTTAGATACAGTGGTTGCTCTTAACCAGTGCATCTAAAGGGTTAAACCACCGGGATCAGAGTTGCTCAGGCATGCACAAAATGAAGCTTGGAAGCTTGGATTCCAAGAAATATTTATATCAAGTAATCGATTCACACGGCACTATGGTGATTTACATTAAAAGCTGTTGAAGAAGATCCCATAGAGCTCAGGTAAAGGAGAAGCAACATTTATAGCTCATAATTCATAATTTTATGACTTCTGTGTCCTCCAGTAATTTACATGTAGCATAGTTTATGCTGAGTTTAGTGATTCATGAATACATCTACATATATATATATATATATATAGTGAGCCTCTGAGGATCCAGTGCAGGGGATGGGAGTGGCCCTAATGATAATGTACCACAGTGTACATCCTCACGCCATCACTCCCTGGGGTCAATGCAGTGAAGGAGGGGCACCGCTCCCTGGAAGTGTGGGCTCCCTACCTGATGATAGTTTGGAGGTGGTCATGGTGTTAATGTCCATGTGGGTGCTAGACAGGGAACATGTAGGCTCAGTGGTTAGCACTGATACCTTGTAGCGCTAGGGTCCTAGGTTAAAATCGGAACAAGGACAGCATCTGCATGGAGTTGGTATGTTCTTGCCGTGATTGTGTTGGTTTCCTCTGGGTACTCCAGTTTCCTCCACACTCCAAAGACATACTGATAGGGAACTTACATTGTGAGCCCTATTGGGAACAGCCTGATGCTAATGTCTGTAAAGAACTGCAGAATAGAGTATAGCGCTATATAAGGCCATAAAATAAGAGTCAGAGACCAGGCCAGATGAAACTTATCAAGAGTCTCGCTTTGCTGTATGCAGGTTTGAAGTTGTTGTATAACCAGCTGTAGTTTGTATACAATGCAAAGTCCTCCCAGATGAAGATGGTATTGGCCCTCAGATTACTCTGGCTAAAATATCTGCTCTTTTGCTAATAGCGGTGTTGTGGCTGTAGTGTCCACTATTCTGGGCTGCATAAGGTGTCTTAACTTGTTATCCCTCTGGAGCAATCTAAGGTGGAATGGGAGTAAGAGTAATTGATGAAAATACACTTTTAAGTAAAAAGTAGTTTTAAATGATTTATGTTCTGACTTTTCACTATGGATTTCACCCCTTGCAGTGCAGTGGCTAAAATCTACTGCAAACCTACAGCATTTACAATTAATACTGCAACCAAACTGCAGAATTTTTGCTGCTGTAGGATTCCCAGCAGATACGCTGTGGAATTTCTGCTGCAGAAAATCTTCATTGAACCCATCCCCTACCCTAAAAATGGAGAACCTTCTGGAAGAAAGTCAAAAATACAATTTTATCATAGAATTTGCTTTATTTTTATTCCCAATTCCCTCTACACTGTCTTCTGGTCTTCTGAAGGTCCACATTGTGTTGTTGACTTTGATATGATCCTCATGTTCCCTTCTTTTTGGACTATGCATTTTTCTGTTGCAACCCTGCCTGCATCCCTTGGTGGACATAATCCCCCTGGGCCTGACTTTTCCCACCCTGCTGTGAATGTACGAAGATATGTTCGAAAAATTGTACTCTTTCAAGCACACCGATGAGAAGCCCAAACAC
This sequence comes from Rhinella marina, assembly GCA_900303285.1. Classification (NCBI taxonomy): domain Eukaryota; kingdom Metazoa; phylum Chordata; class Amphibia; order Anura; family Bufonidae; genus Rhinella; species Rhinella marina. The sequence goes on from ONZH01021796.1 coordinate 311,491, forward strand.
CATGAATAATCCTACATCAGCCACAATTACTGTGCAGTAATCAATACAACACATAGAAGTGGTCATTCGATCTTCATGGCATATAATGGTCCAGTAGACTTAAGTTTTTCCTCCCTGTAAATAGCTGGCAGGGCACTACGCCATTTGCTCAGACCCAGCAGTGATCTTGCTCAAATACCATATTCGGTCTCTGCACAAGGCAAAAGCTAAGGTCAGCCCTGCGGATTCTGGTCCTGTCTGGGCTGATACATTATACAAGGGGTTTAAGACATAAGCACCCAACACCTGTTATCACCCAAGACTAGAGGGCAGCGCTGCAGCTGTTCTGCTTCTCTGCTAACATGTGTTACTGAGGTTAGTGGAGCGCTCACTGGCAAAGATCTCAGTGTCTTATTTCTCCATGCCCTGAGTATATAAACTATGAATAAGAGAGTCATCCAAACACCAGAAAAGAAAAGACTCAGTGAGGTTAAGGTATAGCAGCAAACCACTAGCCAGAATCACAAGGTTCTCCTTATTAATACTCTAATAATCGTCAGTAATATCTGTTATAAATTTATTAGCTGTCCACTTTGGATAGTCCTTTTTTTGTTGCATGGGTCCTTGTGACCCCCAGCGATCAGCTGTGATCTGCAGTAGAATGCACAAACACAAACACAGTAGAATGCACAAACAAGTTGTTCACTTTCCCTACAGTGCCACCACAGGTGAAATGTAGCATTACACGATTGTCTTTTAGGCCTCTTTCACACGGGCGTCACGGATTTAGTCCAGATGCGTTCCGGAAAATCCGCACCAATCCGCACGCAATCGCAGTCAGTTTTCACTGCGATTGCATACGTTCGTTCAGTTTTTTCCACGCGGGTGCGAAGCGTTTTAATGCGTTTTTCACGCGCGTGATAAAAAACTGAATGTTTACAAACAACATCTCTTAGCAACCATCAGTGAATCACGCATTGCATCCGCACTTGCGTGCGGATGCAATTCGTTATTCACGCAACCCCATTCACTTCAATGGGGCCAGGGCTGCGTGAAAAACGCAGAATATAGAACATGCTGCGATTTTCACGCAACGGCGAACTGATGCGTGAAAAAATTCGCCCATGTGAAAAGCCCCATTGAAATAAATGGGTCAGGATTCAGTGCGGGTGCAATGCGTTCGCATCACGCATTGCACCCGCGCGGAAATCTCGCCCGTGTGAAAGGGGCCTTAAGGAGGACCTGTGATTTGAACCTTGTGATTTTCCTGTAATTTGAATTGTAATTTTTTTTAAAAAAATAATACTTTCATGTAATATGAAAATAAATATCAAAGCCTAAATTAATTGATCTCTCTGACTAAGGCCTCATGCACAGCCAAGTATGACTGTGTATGGGAGGGACGGACTGGGAACTTAAAGTGGCCCTGGTAAAAATACTGAAAGTGGCCCTGTTTTGTAGTTGGGTCCAAACTGATGGAAGGCAGGGCCAGCAATACCACCAAATACCAAATACAATATTGTAGCACATTATACCACCCCAACAGAGCCAAATACCACAGTCCATCACAAAATACATTCCCAAAAATTTCCACTGGACGGCTGTGAGCTCAGGCGGCTCCTGGGCATCGGTCCACCAGGAAATTTCCCTGTAAGGTCTATGGCCAATCCGCCGCTATCTAAAATGGATGGCCATCTAAAGAGTTGGAACTAATACACAAGCTAATACGGAAGCTTATCGTCATAACTTCTGTTCACTTGTCTCATCTTTTGGCTATGACCTCGTTTAGGCCTCATGCACATAACCCTTTGTACTTTGCAGTCCACAAAACACGGATCCTCAAAATATGGGAGGCGTCTGTGTCGCATTCCTTTTTTTTTGGAGACCCATTGACATTTGTGGTTGGCATTTTGTGGCCAAATATTGGACACGATCTATCTTCTTGATGCAGAAAGCACACAGATCACGGATAAAGTCAATGGGTCTGCAAAATATGTATGCGACACGGACGTTACATTGACGTCATCCGTATTTTGCAGATCTGCATTTTGCGGACAGCAAGAAACACAAGGTCATACCCTAAAGATGAGACAAGTGAAGAGATAAGAATTTACGATGATCAGCTGATGTTTCAGCTCCAACTCTTCAGCTAGCCATACATTTTTAGGTAACTCTCGGCGGCCCCCTCCCCCATACACATGCACACTAAGCCCAGTTAAGTGTTCTCAATGGGCAGTGGGAAGTAAGCAACAGCCAGACACCTCTAGTGGCAGCTTATCTCCGCTGAGAATAAAATGATCAGCTATGTAAAATTCAACAATTCCCCATCATTCTCTGTTGAGTATGGTTGGAGACCCCCATATATATCAGATAGTCAGACAGCCCCACCAAATGCCTGCACTGTAGTTTCCCTAGCTATACTGCCTTTAAAGGGGTTCTTTTACTCCTTTCAGATGGCATCCAGTTCCATGACCCCCAGCAGGCAGCTGATTTTACAGGAGGAAACCATAGCCACTAAACTTTCTCCCTGTGAGGTTTCGAGATTGCATGTTAAATTATGATGTGTTTTCAACACTAAGGGGTTCAGTGGTGGAGGAGATACTTCTGGTGGGGTTGGTCACCTGCCATTGCTAATGTTGCAGTCAGTGCCATAGTGAATGGGTATTGCCACCGCTATGGTTTTCCAGGGTGGGCACTTGGTGCGTAGACAAAGTGACCCACCTCAGGGGGTGGGCAACAGACACTTCCGGGGTTAACTGTAGCTGACCCCCATCTTCTACAGCAGCAACTGCAAGGGACATGTAGAATTGCATGGCAGTCCACTGAACTCATTAAAAGCTTCTGCACCCCCTTTAAGTACAATGTATGTGTCACAGGGATCATTAAATAAGAGCATCACATCTTCTGTCCACCCAGCTGTCAATCATTTTTTACTTGGTGGCACGTGATGTGGAAAGTTTTGGAATCTCAAGATTTCAACTGAAATCACACGAGGTCTGACAGGCGCCTTGGCATGTTTATTCATCTGTGCCAGCACGGACAACAGTTGGTTTACACTGGAACAGGTGTCAGCTGGACAGAGCATCTCACCCAGGGCGGTGACATTTTAGAATATATGGGGCTACCTTTTGCTCCAGGGCCTGATATTTGTGTGGTGAGGATTTATGGAGCTTTTCTAAACAAACAATGTACCGTACTCCCAAAAATGTGTTGTCTCCTGCATGGCGGCCATATAACATTGTCCTGTCTGGACACACCGTCTCTACAGGACAAGATAAGCAGCTGGTAGTAAAGGACGGGTAATGCCATGAATGTCATATATCAGTGTCACAAAGCTGCTGTAAATCAAAGTGCTTGAAAACAGAGTATGCCTTGTTCTACAAGGAGCCTAATGTTAGACAACTGGGCCCTGCGCTCGAAGGGTTGTCGATACAAAGTGTGGCTCCAGTGGCCAACACTGGTCTAGCTTTGAAAATGCAAAGGATCATGTGAATTGAATAACAGAGGAAAGCAGGTTTTAGTCCATGTTCCTTGGGTGGTCCCCTCCTTTGACATGTCCTGCTCTGAAGGCTAGAGCATGGGACCCTTCACATGAAGGAACCCCTGATCTCAGCCCCAGATGTATTAGAACTTGTTTTTCTAGGTCACGTAACTAGCTTGATTGTCACTATTGGTTTGGTGGTGCTGTCAGCAGTTTTGAGGAGTCAAAACTGCAGACAGACTCTTTTTAAATCCTACTAGACATAGTTGCACTGGTGATCCCTGCAGTTTTGTATTTCTTTTTTCTTCAGCGATGTTCTCTACGGCGCTGGTCCGGTACTCCAGCCTGGATATGGCACATGACCGCTGTAGCCAGTCAGTGTTCTCAGCAGACTACAGGAAGACCATGATTGGCTGCAGCGGTGAGATGCTGAATCCAGGCACATCACTGTAGGTTTCACAGACTATAGTGACTTCCCTGGATTCAGCATCTCACCTTTCACTGCGCTGGAGAAACGGGTAATTTTATGATGTTTTTTATCTTAATTATAGGGGTTGTTCATGATTTTAAATTATTTTGGACAACCTCTTTAAAGCTACTTTCACACTAGTGGCAGGGTTCAGAAAAAATGCTTCCGTTACTGATAATACAACCATCTGCATCCGTTATGAACTGATCCGATTGTTTTATCTTTAATATAGCCAAGACAGATCCGTCATGAACTCCATTGAAAGTCAATGGGGGACGGATCCGTTTTCTATTGTGTCAGAGAAAACGGATCCGTCCCCATAGACTTGCATTGGGGGTCATGACGCATCCGTCTTGCTCTGCATCCCAGGACGGAAAGAAAACTACAGCATGCTGCAGTTTGCTCACCGGTATTAGAACGGAATGGAATGCATTTTGGAACATTCCGTTCTGTTCAGTTACGTTTTGTCCCCATTGACAATGAATGGGGACAAAACTAGTGTGAAAGTAGCCTAAACTGGCTATAGATTAGTGATTTATAATGCCCGTTTTCTGAAACACTTGGTTGGTCTGAGAAGGTTGTTGTATTGGAAACTCTGCCATGATCTCTAGCCTGGATTGGCCTTTCATTGATGGGATGCAGATCTGTCACAAGACATGACAACAATAAAAAAAAAATCCAACACCGCAGAGCAACTTTTCAATAAATATCTGACCGGCACACCTGATCATGTCATGAAAAAGAGGTGAGAGTTGACAGAAAATGGTCAAAATCTATGCTTTTGTATGGCTGGTATTCCTGTTGTTTCTGCTCAACCACTGCCATAGACTAATAAGTGGAACATGGAGGTGTGTGACCTCTGTAGTGCTAGATACATAGATAAGGCTTCCATCGATGGAAGATTTACCACACATACCCCCAGTGTTTTATCAGGGTGCTGGTCAGCGACAGAGCTTAGGCTAGTTTCACACTAGCGGCAGCACGGATCCGACGGGTGAAGGGGCTCGCCGGATCCGTGCTGCTGCAGGTGCACATGTGGGGCCGGAACCGCGCTCCAGTCCCATTCACTGCGGATCCAAAAAATACACATGTATTACAGTGAATGGAACCAGCACTGTACCTGATATCCGTGATTTTCCATGAGGAAGACTTTTCTCAGTGTTGCAGATGTTGGATACCTGATGGTCACACCATTACCATTGACCTAGACATAGATAGTACAATCATGGTTCCTTGTTGGCTTGGTAATAATAATTACCATGAAGTGCGTATTCACTGACTATGGTTGGTGAATTAGATTAGACCAATAATCAAATTCCCAGCTATGGCTACTGATAGTGGATGTGGGAGCTGGGGTGGGGGTGTGAGGGAGCCCGGTTTCAGGTTTTTCATAGGTGTCCAAGAGTCTCAAGTTACATCTCTGCTGCGCAGCACCTAAACTTGTAATGTACCTGAATATAAAAATGAGAACACGTACGTTAGTATCGACAGCTTGGCTTGTAACACCTTTGGGCAATCGGATTCAGGAAAGTAAAGTTTTAAAAAGTAGTGGCTGTAAAGTGCTTGTTTCCTCAGATCAGACACTAAAATGACTGCCTGGGGACAACGCCATAAAGTTACCAGCATGATACCACATCCTATCCAAACAGAGCAGGGAATGTGTGTGCTGCCCCGTCACATACATGTACAGTTACAGCAATACACGAGAAAGAAAGAAAGAGAAAGAAAGAAAGAGAAAGAAAGAGAGAAAGAAAGAAAGAAAGAAAGAGAAAGAAAGAGAGAAAGAAAGAAAGAAAGAAAGAAAGAAAGAAAGAAAGAAAGAAAGAAAGAAAGAAAGAAAGAAAGAAAGAGAGAGAGAGAGAGAAAGAAAGAAAGAGAGAGAGAGAGAGAAAGAAAGAAAGAAAGAGAGAGAGAGAGAGAAAGAAAGAAAGAAAGAAAGAAAGAAAGAAAGAAAGAAAGAAAGAAAGAAAGAAAGAAAGAGAAAGAAAGAAAGAGAAAGAAAGAGAAAGAAAGAGAAAGAAGATAGATAGATAGATATTATATAAATAGATAGATATTTGATGGAATATTCTATATTATTTAACTAAATAGCTCGTACTCTTAGAGGGTATTCACTTGCCTGTATCCGTTTTGCTGTTCATAAATTGCGACTCTGCAAAATACGGATGCAGTCTGTGTGCACCCCGCACTTTTCTCAGGCCCCATTGAAAAATGGCTATTCTTGTCTGCAAAACGGACAAGAATAGGACAATTTCTATAATTTGCGCCTTGGCCGCACAGATGCGGACAGCACGTGGATTATATCTGTGCGCTGCCTGCCTTTTTTGTGGCCCCATAGAAATGAAAGGGTTCATGTGCAATCCCCAAAAAATGCTGATCGGATGAGGACCGTCAATGCAGTTGTGTGAATGCTCCCTTATGCTGTATACTAAAGCTGGAAAAGGCACCGTTTTCGATTTAACGATCCGCACACATATACTACGGCCCCAGCCAGAGTCACGTCACACATGTTCTGTTTTATGAATGTCATTTCTCACAGATCCCCCCCATGTGTGTCTTTAAGATAGGATCCCATTAACTGTTATTGCAAGGAGTCCACCATATCCGCTGCCTCGCAGGTGTATAAGGCTATTAAACGTATAATAGAGCCTTTGAAGGATGCTGAAAAAAGTTACACAAATAAACTCTTTCTGTGTGTGCCAAACCCTCTGTTCAGTGTTCCCCGGGGATCCTCTGCGCCTTTTGTGCCTGGGTTTGATAGAACCCAAAAAGGAGAAAAGCCAGACGGTGCAGAACTTAATATTTAAAGCAGATTTCCCTACAAGTAACATAAAGCCATCAATACGCAGTTAGGCAGTGTAACAGCGCATGTTCTCGTGTTTTGGGCTGGAGAAGCTGTTTTCCAACGCCGACGTGTTTTGAAGGCAGTCAACCATCAGAAGAGACAGGAACTCCTACAACACAGCATGGCTCAGTGACTCTGCACAGGACCAGAAAGCCTCACACCTAGAAGACGTCTTTTACATTTCATTCCAGGTTACAGCGGCGGCTGAAAGTCATCTCCACCTGACAGATCTCTGAGGGCACTTGTGAAAATTAGCTGGTGGTCCCAATTTATAAAGAAAGGCTCAGTGCGTTAGTGGTCATCATTAAGTGATAAGCAGGGTTGAGATATGTGAAGGACAAAGGAGAATTTGGGTTTACAGGGATTCCAGGAGTCATTAGTCAAGGCACTGCAGCTTGGTCATGTCGTATCATTATTATTATTTATGGTATTTTCAAGCACCATTAATTTCAAGGCCCTGTACATCTTCAAAGGGCAAATACATATAAAACAAAATAAGAACAAAAACAAGTACAATAGGCATGTACTTATTAACAGATGGGAACAGCGGGGGAGAGGATCCTCTAGATCCTCTATAGCAGTGATGCTCAACCTACGGCCCTCCAGCTGTAAAACTACAGCTCCTACCATGCCCTGCTGTAGGCTGTCCAGAGATGCTTGGAGTTGTAGTTTTGCAACAGCTGGAGGGCTGCAGGTTGGGCATCCCTGCTCTAGAGCTTACAATCTACAAGGGAAGGGAAAGGATCCAGTAGGTGAGGGTAAAAGCTGCTCATCTGGCTGTGTGGTGGCAGCATGCTCATTGCAGATGGTAGGCTTTTCTGAAGAGGTGGGTTTTCAGGTTGCTTTTGAGCATTTGGATGTTGGACGAGAGTCTAATGTGTTGTGGTAGAGAGTATGGGAGATGCTAATGAGAAATGTGCAAGGAACAGACAAGGGGAGAGTCAAGAAGGAGGTCCTGTGAGGATTATAGAATACGTTTGGGGATGTATTGGGAAAGCGGGTGAGATGTAGGGAGGGGACTGGTTGTGGATGGTCTTATATGTTGCTGGTAGTATTTTGAACTGAATTCTCTGGGCAATGGGGAGTAAGTGAAGGGATTGGCAGGAGAGGTGGATTAACCGGGCAGAAGAGTTGAGGATAGATTGGAGAAGAGCAAGAGTACTGTCCCTGTCTGCAGACAACTAATGGCTCTAACTGTTCTCCTTAAGTACAATTTTTAGCTGAAGTAGAACCTTCTAGTTGGCTGTGTGGAGTGGAGAAGCACAGCCTAAACAGAAACAAAGTTACAATTTTAGTCTGTCATAGACCTGTATAGACTTTCAATGCAAGTCTATGGGAATGACTAAGCAGTTTTTCCAGACATAAACAACAAACCTAAACCAGACAGTCAAAACGTCATAGGTAGAACGTCAAAGAATCTCTCAGTATCTCTCTTTCCACAGTGCAGTTCAGTTATAGTGTCATAACAGTGCAAATGAACAGGATATAATGCAATAAACATAGAAATGCACTTTAACAATATGACACAGTATAAGTGCACACAACAGTACAAACCACAGTGCAAGTTAACCCTTCAAAGTGCAATAAAGTAGGGAGTTGATGGGTGTCCATAGTAGTAATAAGGGCAAATGGCCATTGTCCAAAGTACCCTTGCTCCAGGGCACTATACATGCACTAGCATTTTAGTTGACTCCGGGTTGAGGAAGGAGCAAATATAGCAGATATTCTTAAGATGGAGGCGGCAGGAGGTGTTAAGAGTCTACACTGACTTCAATAGCTTTCATCTAAACCACATTAAGGAGATTAAGTAAGGAGATTAAACTGAATCTTTATCATGGATGAAGGGAAGCCTCACTCTCACTCTGGTGACATCTTTGGGTAGAGATATATTAGGTGTTGGATCCCAGGTCCAACCTTAAATGCAGTTTTTGAAATATACATTCAACAGCTATTGACCAAAACTGTGATTTAATTAAAAATAGTCTATAGAAATGACACATTTCCAAAGAACCTTGAAGATAAAATAAATATCTTCCAACTTGTGGGAATTTTCCAGATTCCACAAACTGGGACATTGGACAATGCAAAACCAGCTCAGGAGCCTCCTGCTTCTCTTCTGTATGTGAGTTAAGCAAAAACAGCCGCTCTGAGATTTCAGCTGACAGAGCAGCAACAATTTTACAACCAGCTTGTCACTTTGACAACAGCCGAAGGATTTAGCACCTAACATCTGATAAATGACTATGTGACCACCTGCCCTTTGTCATCCCTGAGCTGCTAAGTAGGACTCAATTAATGCACTGCTGCCCATAAATAAACCTGCCTTGTGTTGTGCCTACAGATCTCCTGACTTCTACACTGCTAATGGGGTCTACAGACACATTCAGAGCTGGAATTGTAAGACTTCAGATGTTCCAGAAGGTGCAGGGCTGGTGCATTCTCCATAAATAACAGTATATTCTGCGCAAAGGACATTTCCATATCATTACCCTCAGATAATTAGCCTCAATTAATACTTTATGCCCCAATGCAAAATCTCTAATTGTACTGATGTTCTCATATACAGCAGAGGAACCTTTTGGCCTCCCTCAGGCTCCTGGGTACATCTGCTACTTCTGCCCTACCATAGTCATGCCTCCGCTTAAACGAGTTATGCTATAATTGATGTAAGACAACCTCTTTCTAACAACGCTACAACCAGCTCTGTAGCTCACATGGATCTAGAGATCTCCTCATTCATTGCTCCAATTGTTCTCCTAAATTTATTTCAGGCTGACGAGGCCTTTCTGTTGAATCTCTCTCCCTATCACAGTTCAGGGGCTGTAGCCTTTCTGCTGCAGCTTTCTCCTTATAACAGCTCAGAAGACATGTTCTTTTCTGCTTCAGCTCTTTCACTATAACTGCCCCAGCATCTAACAAAACAATGGCTGGTGACAGTTGAAGATTGAAACTGAGCGTGTGCGACCATCTCAGTGAGGTGAATAAGAAATAAGTTATAAGATCAAACAGCAGGTGGCGCTATACAGATACATTTTATTTAATAACTCAGCGGCTATCCTAAATTTTTAATTACATGCAATTACAAAAGTATTCAGATCCAGGTGCTGGTTTAAAAAATGTAGAATAATTTTTGTGGGACAACCCATTAAGGGTCCATTCACATGTCCGGAAAATGGGTCCGCATCCGTTCCGCAATTTAGCGGAACATGTGCGGACCCATTCATTTTCAGTGTGCTGTCTGCATCCGCACTTCCGGTCTGCGGCCCCACAAAAAAATAGAACATGTCCTATTCTTGTCCGGAGCCACGGACAAGAATAAGCATTTCTATAGCGCCGGCACATGGCCAGTGAACGTGTTTTGCGGATCCGCAATTTGCGAATCCGCAAAACATATGCGGATGTTTCAATGGACTCTTAATGTCCCTCATCCAGTGCACCATTCAAGCAAGTTTAAGAAAAGATTCAAGCAAGTTTAAGAAAAGATTCCCCAAAAAGATGGCAGTGCATAATACGAATTTTTATACAAAAGAATCAACTAAAAATAAAAAAAAATTAAAAATAAAATGAAATAATGTAATGAAAGATTGTAAAACTTGAGTCTATTTGTGTTTTATGGTCTCTGCAAGCTACTGTAAATTCAATAGTTGTCCACATCCGACCAACTTACTTGTGCCCATTATCTCTTGTCTTGAAGGGTATTTATGACACAAGGTTTGACTCTGAAGTAAATGCAGCTAGCGAATCAAACCTGAATTTTACACTGATTTCCAGCTGCAGTCTTAAGAGGCTGATGTTTGAAGCTCAGCAACGACCCTTCATTACCCACCTATACTGGTAGATACAAAAAAGCCATGTGCGGTACATGAGGCCTCCATGGATACATAGTCCTAGGGCTCTTTTCTGTCATACCAAACATTCTGAGCTACACAGATATGAACTATGGTGCTGTCTCCTTCCTCATGACTATTTCTTTATTCCAGGCTGGGATGGTGCTGAAATGTGGATACTTCTGGCTTGGATTACTGCTGGTCCCTGCTGCCTGCCTCATACGAGACGTAGTGTGGAGAGCGTAAGTTACAGTATATTTGCCATCATATTTTGCAATCTGCTCTTCCTCCCTCCCCCCTCTCATAGCACGTGAGCTGCTGTAACTCTGGGCACTACACATCGGACGGAGCTGTACTTAAAGCCCCATCAAAAAGTGTTAGTTCCGGCACAGGAGACTGCAGGGAACCACTAATCGGTGGAGTTGCCGGGTGTCAGACCCCCCACCAATCAAATTTAAAGGGGTTCTGTAGTTCTTTAAAACTGATGATCTATCCTCTTGATAGATCATCAGCCTCCGATTGGCGGCGGTCCGACACCCGGGACCCCCGCCGATCAGCTGTTTGAGAAGGCAGCGGCGCTGCAGGAGCGCCGTGGCCTTCTCTGTGTTTACCACAGGCCAGTGACGTCACGACTACTATCACTGGCCTGGACGGGGCTAAGCTCCATTCAATTGAACAGAGCTTAGCCCCGCCCAGGCCAGTGATACTAGTCGTGACGTCACTGGCCTGCGGTGAGCTGCCTTCTCAAACAGCTGATCGGCGGGGGTCCCGGGTGTCGGACCGCCGCCGATCAGAGGCTGATGATCTATCCAGAGGATAGATCGTCAGTTTTACAGAACTGCAGAACCCCTTTAAAGTTCTGTGTTCAGCACGTCAAATAGCTGTGCGTCACAGGGAACGTTCCCAGTTGTTGCAGATTTCTGTGTGGATAACTTTTGAACCACAAGAGATATTGCAAATCTGATTGTGGTATTTGATTTTTGAGACAATTCTGGTCTTCTTTGATATGCTACATGACCCCCTTCCCATTGGAAAAAATTGCCCTTGATCTAATATGGTGACTTTCAAGATGGCGACCATGTTCTGGACATAGCCTAAAAGATTGGCCCCCTCAGTCATTACTTGCTGGGGTATTCAGATATTCCATTTTCCCTTTCCTTTCTGAAATGAAAGGGTGTCCTGCAACTTTTGACTCACCCTGTATATATCAGAGTCCCAAGCAGAACACCTACGCATTTAGATGCTGCAAGGAGCAGTCAATTGTCGGGAAGGAAGCGTTCCTTCCCGACAATCGTCTGCTTGTTAAAGGGGTTGTCTCACTTCAGTAAGTGGCATTGTAGAGAAAGTAAATACAAGGCACTTACTATATATTGTTATTATCCATATTGCTTCCTTTGCTGGCTGGTTTCATTTTTCCACCACATTATACACTGCTTGTTTCCATGGTTACAGACCACCCTGCAATCCATCAGTGGTGGTCGTGCTTGCACACTATAGGAAATAGTACTAGCCTATCGGCCAGAACATTGGGTCGCGTACCTATAGCTTATAACTATCCTGAGGATAGGTCACCTAGAAATCCCCCTTAATTAGAGGTGATATCATCTTGCTTCCCTTCAGTCTGGACTGTGACCATTGCCACGCAGTGTTAACACTGTTCATCTCGACATGATGCCGACATTGCAGCTTACATGAGTTTCTCAGCGTTGTTTTCCTTCAAATGATATTCACACACGGAGAACCTTCTAATGGAAAGCACATCTTGCATCCCGTTGTATGACGGCACCTGCTGCTGATCCCACGTTCTATTCCTTAATTTGTCTGGACTCAGCGAGTGACTGTTCCTGCAGACAGATTGCTCCCAGGCACAGCTAAGAAGTCAGCACAACTGTCAGCCCATTAAACTGTGCAGATGCAAGGCAAGAGTAGAAGGGCACATCTGTTCATACAAATATTTGCCTACTCGACAGTCTGACCAGTCACCGAACAATAATCTCTCTGCTCCTCGTAGTTACACACTTGTACCAAGGCAAAACAGTAATAACCGTTTAGCAGCATATCCCTACAAGAGGTCGGAGCAAGTATCACATATGGCATAAATGCAGGGCCAGAATGGCAAACTAGCCCCTCCATTTCTTAGGTACCTTCAAGAAGAAGGTCTTGAAGGTACATTAATGTACCGTTTACTTTTCAATGCCCTAGACCATCAGAGATTTTAAAAATTAGAGAAAAACTGTCTAAAATTTTTTTTTTAATCAGATAACTTTTTATTAGCAATCCGATGATACAGATGTGGTGACAAACAATATATTGCTCAATCATACATAAAATGCAAAGAACAACTACTCACATCAAGTATTTGCCATCAAGTATTATAGAAAAATACAATTTCTGTAAATGACTTTCAAATTTCGTTTTCAATTTTTTGCATGAACAATTATAACTAAAATACCCAGTCCCCTCCCCCTCCCCAACCCTCCCCCATTCCGCAGAGAGACTACCCAAACCCAGCCACCCCATATCTAGTGAACTAGAGTATTAGAGTATTAGAGTAAAGGACCCTACCTGTAGTAGTAACATAAGAACACACATTCCCGCTCCCACAGATAAGAATAGGCAGTAAACACAGATTTATGAAATCGACAGTTGGACCTTAGCATATTCCTTTCGCAGAATACTGGTTGCTAATCCCGGCACTTCAAACCAACCTTGCCAGATTTTTACAAATTTTTTAGGACATTTCCTTTTCAAATAAATGCCTAATTCGCACCGGAGGATCATGTTAATTCTATTAACAAATTCCACCTTTGATGGCGGATGTGGGTCCAGCCAATGTTTAGCTATCAGTATTCTAGCGTGATATAGCATCCTTCCTATACATATGCACAGAGCATCTTCACCCACATTATCACCTAATAACCCTAACAAGCACACCTTGGGTTCTCGGGGCAATCTAATGTGCGTGACTTTGGTAATCAAAGTGAGGACACCATCCCAATAATCCTTCAGCCTTATACAGGACCAAAACATGTGCAGTAAATTAGCCCCATCTATTGTACATCGCGGGCAATCGGATACGTCTCTAACACCTATTTTGCAAAGAAATGCAGGGGTTCTGTATACCCTGTGGAGTAAATAAAGTTGTGACACTCTCTGTGCCTCACAAAGCGAGAGTACAGGAGTTAGAGCCAAAATCTCCCCCCAGTCAGCTTGAGTCAAAGGTCCCACATCTCCCTCCCATCTAAGTTTGAGAGGTGATAGGTCTACCACAGATGATTTTAAAGCTATGGTACCGTACAACATAGATATGACTCCTTTAGCAGTACCCTTCCGAAGTAGTTGTTGGAATACAGGGGGTGACGCTACTATTGGTGCCCCAGCTTTAAATTGTGTTTGGAAGGCATGCCGCAACTGCAAGTACTGATAAAAGGCACTATGTGGGAGATCATACTCCATTTGTAATTGGGCAAACGATTTCATAACCCCCTCCACATGTATTTGAGATATAAATGTTATACCTTTTACCATCCAAGGTGAAAAGCCTTCTAACCTAAAGATTTCTGGCAGCTGCGGATTACGCCACAGGGGTGTCAAATCAGAGTGTCCGGTGATCCCATATATCTCTTTAAACTTAGCCCAAGTCCTGACTATCAAAGTAAAAGTAGGGTGTGTTTTTTGTAAAGTATAATGATTGCCCAGCTCTGCCAAAGCTATAGGAGCTTTTTGTTTTATGAACAAGGAGGCCATTCTGGCCGACGGACCCAGCCCATTCGTTTGGCCCCAGCCCTTAAGATGTTGTAACTGAGCTGCCAAAAAGTATTGCCAGGGGTTGGGCAATGCCAGACCTCCTTCTGATTTCCCTTTGTGAAGGGTTTCAAGGCGAATCCGAGGCTGGCGTTTCTTCCATACTAAGGACCTAAAGAGACCCTGAATTTTATAAAAAATTCTTTGGGGTAGCCACAGAGGAGAATTATGTAAGATGTAAAGCAGTTGCGGCATCCAGATCATTTTGATCAAGTTACAACGTCCAATAATAGACATGGGGAGCTTGCACCAGACAGTTAACTTTTCCGCGAACTTTCGAATCAATGGATCAATATTTAACCTAATGTAGTCAGTTACCCTGGAGGTGACAGTAATACCTAAGTACTTGAAGCTCTGCCTAACCTGCAATGGTACACCAGACCAATCAATTTGATCTGGTAAAGGGTCCAATGGGAGGATGACTGACTTGTCCCAGTTAATTGTAAGGCCAGAGTAGAGGCCAAACTCCGTGATATGAGTCATCAAAGGGTGTATAGAAGTCTGTAGGTCTCCCACGTAGAGCAACATATCGTCTGCGTAGAGTGATACCCTTTCCTCCTGCCGACCTAATGGAAAGCCAGACCACTGGTGTGATGCCCGTAATTTGCAGGCAAGAGGCTCTATAGCAATTGCGAACAGGAGTGGCGACAGTGGGCAACCCTGTCGCGTCCCCCTCTGCAAGGAGAACGGAGAGGATAACAACCCATTCGCCCTGATCCTAGCTGTTGGCGAGTTGTATAGCAATTTCACCCACTGCAGGAAGACCGGCCCAAAACCCATATTCTCCATAACCTGCCATAAGTAAAGCCATTCCACACTATCGAAGGCTTTTGCAGCGTCTAGTGAGACAACTGCTCTAGCTCCACTTGTATGCATAGGCCTCTGTACGTTAAGAAACAGACGGCGTAAATTGATAGATGTGCTTTTATCTGGCATGAAACCAGATTGATCCGTATGTATAACAGTGGAAATGGCCCTGTTCAATCTGTTTGCAAGGACTTTAGCTAGTATCTTGACATCAGTTGGAAGCAATGAAATAGGCCTATAAGATTCAACGAGAGTTGGATCCTTGTTCGGCTTAGGGATAACTACTACCACCGCCTCTCTCATAGAGGCTGGCAGCACGCCCCTCTCAAAAGCATCCCGAAAAGTATCCAGCAGGCGGGGGAGTAAAATCTCAGGATACTTCTTATAGAATTCGATGGGCAAGCCATCAAAACCCGGAGCTTTTTCATTCGGGAATGTACCTAATGCCAATTTTAACTCTTCAATGTCTAAAGGTTCATCAAGATAGCTAACCCACTCCTGTGACAGTTTAGGCAACTCCACTGTACCCAGATAAGATCTTATATCATCAGCCCCTCTTCCCTGTAGCGTGGATGTGTACAATTTTTTATAATAGGCTGAGAATTCCTCCAATATAGCCGGGTCTTCCAACAAATGGATTCCATTAGCCGTAACAATCTCGCCAATTCTGGATGGGCCATTCTGTGATTTGACAATCCGGGCTAGCAGACTACCTGCACTTTCCCCTGCCTCATAATATTTTTGCTTGAGAAAAAATCTCTTATTTTCAGCTATACTTGTCAAATGTGCTGTTAGTTTCTCCTGCGCTGCTACCCACAAAGTCCTAGCGGCTTCTGTAGGGTTAGTAATATAGGCCGCTTCTCTATCTCTCACCTCACAAGTCAGTGAATCCCCTATTTTTTTCGTTTGCGTTTTCCTCCTTTTAATTCTTTGAATATACAGGCCTCTAACATAAGCTTTCAGTGCATCCCACACTACCCCCATTGCCGCAGTGCCCACATTCGAGATAAAAAACTCGTCAAGCTTGTCACATAAAGGATCCTGCTCATCCAGGAGCTGGATCCAAAATGGATTCAGCTTCCATGAAAAGGGACCAACAAGTGGACCGCGCATCCCCAAACGCAACTCCACATGTATGGGAGAGTGGTCAGAGATACTACGCGGCAAGTATTCTATCTTAGTAACCATTGAGGAGGCCTCCAGCGTACCTAATGGCAGATCAATCCGGGACAGAGAATTATACGAGGATGAATAGCAAGAGTATTGGCGTACATGTGGGTGACGCAACCTCCACAGATCATGAATATCTAGCTCTCTCAGCAATCTCGCCAGGGAGGTCTCCCCACTGGTGGGCACCCTTTGTCCCCCATAAAATTTGTCAAGGGTTGAGTCTAAGTATTTATTAAAATCACCCAATAGAAATATCGGTAACTGGGGTCCCCGAGAAATTATTGCAACTATCTTCTTAATTACTTCACAAGAGTATGGTGGCGGGATATAGATAGCCACCAGGTATAATTGAACCCTGTGCATAGTGCAATGGAGGCACACATATCTGCCGTCCGGATCCGAGTCCACAGAATGGCATTCAAATGGGACAGCCCTGTGTATTAATATACTAACCCCCCTGGCGAGTGCCGAAAAGGTAGAATGATATTCATAAGCGATCCAGGGTTTATGAATCACTCTCGTAGTCTGTGCGGTAAAATGTGTTTCGAGCAAGCAGAGGACAGCTGGTTGAAACTTCTGGAGCGCTGTAAAGACCGCCTGCCTTTTCGTAGCATCACTAAGCCCTCTAACGTTCCACACTATAACATGAGTACTACCCGCCATGGCAAGAGGCAGAAGATACATCAGGGGTACATAATCCACTGAGGTCCCCGTTCAGTGAGTAAAGTAGCAGAAAAAGGGTAGCCCCCCTGCGGATCCCATTCCCATTACCCCCCCCCCGAAAAGAAGAACATAAACAGCGATAAAATTCACTATCAAAGGTCCACAAAAAAGATGGACTCGAGGCAGGTACAATTCCTGTAACTGGCACATGAGACGGGCGGCGCCGGTAAGGGCCCAGCCCCGTACAAACGAAAAAAATCATCCCTGTGCTGTAGGGAACCACACCTAAGCAGCTTCAACATATTAACAACAGCAGAATCAGTAGTAAACTGTACCTAAGTGCATAAGAGAAGGGTACATTATAGGCAGAATATCAAAACGGAAAGGCATTATATAACGCAAATAGGACTAATAAGAACACTTCAACAGTCAGGATCAGAGGAGCAGACCAGCAGCATGGAATACTCATCCGCACAACTCCCCAGCAATCGGACTGTAGGTGGCCAGAAGTCTGGGCGATCAGTCTCTCAATCTTGAAAGTCCATCTCTGCTTCCCGTCTCAGGAGATCAGCGTTCTGGTCCACCCAGTGAACAGCGTCTTCCGGCGTCTCAAAGACATGTACTCGACCTCCGGCAACCACTCTAAGCCTCGAGGGGTAGAGCATGGAATATTTCACATTTTTCTGTCGAAGTCTCCTTTTAATATCCATATACTTGGCACGACGTTTTTGGACTTCAGCGGAGAAGTCAGGATAAATGGAGATCCTATTATTATCAATTAGCAAACTGGGATGATCTCTGGCAGCTCTTAAAATAGCATCCCTGTCTTGGAAGTGTAAGATTCTAAGGAGGATTGGTCTGGGCGGCGCCCCCGGTGGCAGCGGTCGGGACGGCACCCTGTGGGCTCTTTCAATTGCGAATAGAGCTGAGAGAGAATTGGCGCCAAACTTTTCTTTGAACCAGTCCTCAAAGAAGGCTACAGCATTAGGGCCTTCAGCTTTTTCGGGCACTCCCACCAGACGCAGATTATTACGGCGAGAACGGTTTTCCAGGTCCTCTGCTTTAGCAATCAGAAGGGTTATGTTATGCAGGGCCGGCCTTAGGGTAGATGGCGCCCTGTGCAAAACTTTCTCTCGGCGCCCCCCCCCCCCCTCCCCGAGTGACAGTACTAACGTCATACAGTATAGAGCTATAAATACAGTGTAGAGATATATAGAGTGATATAGGTAGGTAGAGTAGGACAGTATATATATATATATGTATGTATTTATAGCTCTCTATACTGTCCTATATCACACTATATATCTCTGCACTGTATTTATAGCTTTCTATATTGAAATGTAGCCTAATACAGCGCCACATACCTCTTACATCCAGTGACGTCTCCTCTAATATAGATCTTCTCTTTCCTCATCTTCTCCTTTCAGACCAGACGCCATTTTTCAGCCATTTCTCATCTCTGCAGTTAGACAGAAAAAAAATCTTAGTTTACACAGTGTCCTAAAAAATAACTGCGCCCAGCAAATAGTGTTCCGTAATAGTGCGCCCAGTAATATAGTAAACATAACGCTCCCCAGAAATAACTGCGCTGATACTGTGCCAGGGTGCCCCCACAGTAATAGTGCCCCCACAGTAATAGTGCCCCCAAAGTCCCAACTAATAATTCTCTGCCAGAGTGCACTTGTTAGTAATAGTGCCCCCAACAGTACTAATGTCCCCACTGTGCCCCAGAAGTAATAATGCTTCCAATGTGCCAGTAAGAAGTGCCCCCCATTGATTCCCCCCCAAAATCATGTGCCAGTAAAAAGTGTCCCACCCCCATAGATGCCCCCCAAATTATGTACCAGTAAGAAATGCCTCAGTGCCCCCATGTGCCAGTAAGAAATGCCCCAGTGCCAGTAAAAATGCCCCAGTGCCCCCATGTGCCAGTAAAATGCTCCCATGTGCCAATAAAAATGCCCCCAGTGCCAGTAAAATGCCCCCAGTGCCAGTAAAAATGCCCACAATACCCCCATGTGCCAGTAAAATGCCACTATGTGCCAGTAAAAATGCCCCCAGTGCCCCTTGTGCCAGTAAAAATGCCCTCAGTGCCAGTAAAATGCCCCCAGTGCCCCCATGTGCCAGTAAAATGCCCCATTTGCCAGTAAAATGCCCCCATGTGCCCCATTTGCCAGTAAAAATGCCCCCAATGCCAGTAAAATGCTCCCATGTGCCAATAAAAATGCCCCCAGTGCCAGTAAATGCCCCCATGTGCCAGTAAGAAATGCCCCAGTGCCCCCATGTGCCAGTAAAAATGCCCCCAGTGCCAGTAAAATGCCCCCAGTGCCAGTAAAAATGCCCCCAGTGCCCCCATGTGCCAGTAAAATGCTCCCATGTGCCAATAAAAATGCCCCCAGTGTCCCCTTGTGCCAGTAAAAATACCCCCAGTGCCAGTAAAATGCCCCCATGTGCCAGTAAAAATGCCCACAATACCCCTATGTGCCAGTAAAATGCCACTATGTGCCAGTAAAAATGCCCCCAGTGCCCCTTGTGCCAGTAAAAATGCCCCCAGTGCCAGTAAAATGCCCCAGTGCCCCATTTGCCAGTAAAAATGCCCCCAGTGCCAGTAAAATGCTCCCATGTGCCAATAAAAATGCCCCCAGTGCCCCCTTGTGCCAGTAAAATGCCCCCAGTGCTCCCATGTGCCAGTAAAAATGCCCCCAGTGCCAGTAAAATGCTCCCATGTGCCAATAAAAATGCCCCCAGTGCCCCCTTGTGCCAGTAAAAATGCCCCCAGTGCCCCCTTGTGCCAGTAAAATGCCCCCAGTGCCCCCATGTGCCAGTAAAAATGCCCCCAGTGCCCCCTTGTGCCAGTAAAAAATGCCCCCAGTGCCCCCTTGTGCCAGTAAAAATTCCCCCAGTGCCAGTAAAATGCCCCCAGTGCCCCCATGTGCCAGTAAAATGCCCCCATGTGCCAATAAAAATGCCCCCAGTGCCCCCTTGTGCCAGTAAAAATGCCCCCAGTGCCCCCTTGTGCCAGTAAAATGTCCCCAGTGCCCCCATGTGCCAGTAAAAATGCCCCCAGTGCCCCCTTGTGCCAGTAAAAATGCCCCCAGTGCCCCCTTGTGCCAGTAAAATGCCCCCAGTGCCCCCATGTGCCAGTAAAAATGCCCCCAGTGCCCCCTTGTGCCAGTAAAAATTCCCCCAGTGCCAGTAAAATGCCCCCAGTGCCCCCATGTGCCAGTAAAATGCCCCCATGTGCCAATAAAAATGCCCCCAGTGCCCCCTTGTTCCAGTAAAAATGCCCCCAGTGCCAGTAAAATGCCCCCATGTGCCAGTAACAATGCCCACAATACCCCCATGTGCCAGTAAAAATGCCCCCAGTGCCCCCTTGTGCCAGTAAAAATGCCCCCAGTACCCCCATGTGCCAGTAAAAATGCCCCCAGTGCCCCCTTGTGCCAGTAAAAATGCCCCCAGTGCCCCCTTGTGCCAGTAAAATGCCCCCAGTGCCCCCCATGTGCCAATAAAAATGCCCCCATAAAAAAAATAAACACTTACTTACCTCCAGCAGCGATGCGATGCAGGCCTCTTCCGGCCTGTGTCCAGCGCTGTACGGCTCGGGCGGCGCGATGACGTCATCGCGTCGCCTGAGCTGGCCTCTGATAGGCTGCAGGCCTAGGGCCTGCAGCCTATCAGAGGAACGGGCAGGGGAGACGCCTCTCCCTCCCCTGCCCCGCATCTCCAAAGGCAGACTATGGAGATGAGCGCTTCCACAATGGAAGCGCTCATCTCCCTCTGCCCCACCGCCGCACTTGCAGGGCACGGCCGGGCCATTAAGGGGGCGCTCTGGCAGGGCGCCCCCTTAACTGGCCGGGAGTGAAGCGCCCTGTGCAACCGCACAGGTCGCACACCCCTAAGGCCGGCCCTGATGTTATGTATAACTTTAGCAAGGTCCCTCTTCACTGGAGGCATCTGATCTTCCAGGAGATTTACTCTGTCTTCAACCCCAGCAATTCTTTCATTTATCTTTTTAATATCATGACGGATAAAGGACACACTCTCCTGCAGGGAGCCCATGGATGTAGTAAGGGTAGCTAGTGCAGAACTACAGCCCTGCACTGCAAGGAACACGTCCTTAGTAGTGGGTTCTTGGAGGGGAGAAGGAGCCAGGGGATCAGCAGTGGTGACAGTTATAGTATGAGGGCCCAGCTCCCCAGATACGGCAGTTCCCGCCTCTCCCTCCACCTGCAGGCCGCCCCCGCCATTTTGGATTTCACCGCCGCCTCGGGCCTCTTCAGAGTCCATACGAGCCCCACAAACCTCTTTCTGTGCCTGTGTGCCCTCCAGGTCAGCGCTGCACGGGGGAATTCTGGCAAACTGCTCCAGCCTCGCAGCCACATCTCCCGACCGGGCGGACGCCGCGGCGCCATGTTGTTTCGGCGGCGCAGGCCCCGCTCCCTCTCTGACCTCTCTCTCCTTTTTTGCTGCCATCTTCATGGCCGACACCGTTCCGGGTAAGTTACCCCAACCTCTACCGCACTCGGGAGGAGAAGGATCAGCGTTAGCTGCAGGATATTGCAGGATGGCTGTAGATGCTGCTACGGAGCGCTCCCGCACACGTCCGCTCACATAGCCAGTCAGGCCACGCCCGAAAAAAAAAAAACTGTCTAAAATTGGTGAGTGTGATCTGAGGTTTGTCAATCCGGGCACCATTTTCTATAAAAGTTCCAGAGATCTAAATATACTTCTATACAGTGGCCAAACTTACCATAACTCCCATTTCTCCCCTGTGCAGTGTAGCACAACCAGCTTAGGCTACTTTCACACTAGCGTTTTTGAATTCCGGTATTGAGTTCCGTCATAGGAGCTCAATACCGGAAAAAAACGCTTCAGTTTTGTCCCCATTCATTGTCAATGGGGACAAAACTGAACTGAAGACAACGGAATGCTCCTGAAAACATTCCGTTCCGTCTTCAGACCGGAGAACAAACCGCAGCATGCTGCGGTTTTCTCTACGGTCCAGGCATCCGCACCAAGACGGATCCGGAATGACCCGCAATGCAAGTCAATG
Source organism: Rhinella marina (assembly GCA_900303285.1). Taxonomy (NCBI): domain Eukaryota; kingdom Metazoa; phylum Chordata; class Amphibia; order Anura; family Bufonidae; genus Rhinella; species Rhinella marina. The sequence continues at coordinate 333,586 of ONZH01021796.1, forward strand.
GGGACGGATCAGTTTGGTGTGATCAACATGGTAAACGGATCCGCCCTCCATTGACTCCATTGAGAGGGCGCTGTGGGGAATCGTCATAGCTCTGCGCCTCCTGGGCGTGAAGACGTGCGGCCTGCCTGCCTGGAGTATGTAAGTATGTATGTGTTTGTGTGTATGTGTGTGTATGTCTGTATATTGTACTGTGTGACGTGTGGGGCCGGAACGCGGTTCCGGCCCCACACATGTCCCTGCGGCAGTCCGGATCCGATGGCACCCTTCACCTGCCGGATCCGGTTTGCCGCTAGTGTGAAAGGGGCCTTAGCTATTTCCCTGGTCCTGACCACTTCTAGCAGCCACATACAACTGGTACAATAGGAATAAGGGGTCTAAGGGGTTTTCCAAGAATCAAAACGTATCACTAGAGGTGAGCGAAGTTCTCAAAACTTTGATGGTGTCTCCCCCCATCATGCCAACGAACCCCTCAGATGCCGTGTTCATTGTTGATCGCGGCACCTGAGATGACCATTGTGGACTGTCAGGAGTTAATCTGTTAAAGGGGTTGTCCCACGAAAAATATTCTACAGTTTTCAAACCAGCACCTGGATCTGAATACTTTTGTAATTGCATGTAATTAAAAAATTTGTACAGCTACTGAGTTATTCAATAAAATGTATCTGTATAGGACCTCTTAATTTCTTATTTCTTTGACCTATTCCCTGAGCAGGCCGCACATGCTCAGTTTCAACTTTTAACTGCCTCTTGAGCTGTGATAGGGAGAGCTGAGACACGCCCCCTGAGCTGCAGCAGAAAAGACACTCCCCTTGAGCTTGATATGAATCTAGCAGAACAATGAATGTGGAGATCTCTGGATCCATGTGAGGTACAGGGCCGGTTCTAGCTTTGTTAAAAAGAGGTTGTCATGTACTATACGAAGTCTGATTTTCATTTTTTACATTATTCGTGGGATAACCCCTTTAAAAAAATTGAAAATACTCACCTTATCCATTTGCTTGCGAAGAGTCCACTGGGGACATCTTGATTGAAGATCCAGCGCAAAATCGTGCGCGGTGCGTGATGACATCATCACACTGGCCAGCAGGGTCACATCATACATCACCGCGTACGAGATTACGGGCGAGATCGTCAATCAAAATGGCCACGGCGGACTCTTCACAAGCAAATGGATGAGGTTGATATGATTTTTTTTCCCCGCCCTTTTAGGGAAAATTGATTAGTTACCACGAAGCACGAGGAAATTCGGCTTTGCTGCAAATCAAATTTTCCCTGAAATTTGGATCAAAGTCCACTTCGTGAATTTCGATTCGCTCAACACTACTTATCATCTATCCTCAATGCTCAGCTATCTCAATCAGTCCAATAGATTTTGAATGGATTGGCAGTGCACATACTCGACCACTGCTTCTTTCATGTGGGGGAGCAATTTTGGCAGAACTAGAGAAGGTGCTCATAGGGTAACAAAACATCAGGAAAAAATACATTCCCACAATGTAAGATGGTGCTCACCTTACTTAGTTGTGCTGAGGCACAACATTGTCAAAGGACATGTATTCAAGGTAGGATGAAGTCGGACAGTGCTGCCAAAGTGGATCACGTCCTCACAAAACAGGTGCCAGCCATCGGGAGGAGTGGGATGGCATTAAGCACGTAGGTAGAATGGACTCAGGGTAGATCTACATCAAGTCTCTAAGGGAAACTTCAAATGGCGCAACACGACCATAAGGGATGAAAGCAGATTCTTTAATGGATCCACACGTTTCGGAGTACAAGACTCCTTTTTCATGTCTGTAGAGATGTGAGGTGGTGACCTTGCTGGGTTCCTTCAACCAGAGTACCAAACGTGTGTTGGTTGGTAGCAGGCCGTAGAGAAGATGAGACCCCCATTCTCATGATTGGTGGGGGAGCTACATTCATTTACTGCTTCATTTTTTCTACTTATGTTCTTACAACAAAGAAAACCTCAAAATTATATGTTTTTGGGTGGCCAACAGTCATTAATGGGGTTGTTCCATTGAAACAACTTATCCCCCCGTTCTCACAAGTTGTAATGGGGCGGCCATTTTACTCATAGGTGACGATACCTTGGATGACACATGTTCTGTTTCATTCTCCCTGTTGGCTGTGGTATTGCATGGCCTATAGCAGCTGGAGTCCGTCTATGGAAAAATACAGCGCCCTTCCTCAAACCGGAACATAAATTGTATTAATATATTAACCACAAGTAAACAGTCTGCAATAAACTGTATATTTGCCCCGTTACCATGACTTATAAAAGAAAATATTTTACATGTGCAAAACATTAAACATTTATACATCTGCAAGAAATATTCCTCGAGAAAAACAATGTTATAGAATTTGGAACGTAAACCGAAAACCAATGGAGTCCTACAGCTGAGGCGTTTAAACGGGACTTGTCATAGCTTAGTCTGGAGCTGTCAGAATAAATTCCCTTTTAAGCAGGGTTTCCATAACACTTCCCAACTAATTGATGTAACAAGCTTACTCAAGCCATTAGACAACAAAGCCGATTGTGATGGATTTGCTCAATATCTTCTCAGGCAGGGCTAGGAAGTCCTCCACAAATCAACGGTTGCACACAGCAGGATTAGAAGGTTGTCAGGGTAGCAATAACATAACTCAGCCCGGGTGACCCCAAGCACTTCTGCTACCTCTGCCTGAGTGTTAGCGTCTGTGCATTGCCATAATCCATGGGAGGATAAACATCCAGCATAGTGGGGGGTACATGCTGGGCTCTTATCTACAGAGTACATTAAGGAAGATTTGGCCATGATTTATAAACCATCAGGGAGAGTAGGACCTGGGATTTTAAGTCATAAACGTAAGAAGGGAGGCAGAAGCTTTGTTCTGTTTACAATTTATGGCGGTGGGATGCATTGGATATATGCAGCCTGATAATGTGCAACAAGATTTCCATCTTTTTCTCTAACATTTGTGCAAAATTTTTTGGCATCCTAAAATTGGGTAATTTGATTTTTTTGAAAATTATTTTTAGATCTTCTGCACACAGACAAATTTTTCTCTCCACAAGCAGGAAGGTAGAGGTTACAATAGTGGGGAAGATTTACTAATAGTGTCACACTTTAAACTGTCTAAGAATATGTCACAGTCATAACACAAATCTACTATTCTGGTGCATGGACCTTCTTGAATTTGGAGTATAGTAAACCTTGCGGCAGATATGCACTAGATTTCTGTCCGTGCATCAAAAAGTTTACACTGCTCACCCACTCCCCTTTGTGCCTCCACATAGTAGTTATGCCCCCTTATTGCCCCCACCCAGTATATGTCCCTTGATTGCTCTCACACAGTAGTTATGCCCCTGATTGCTCTCACACAGTAGTTATGCCCCCTTAGTGCCCCTAAACACAGCAGAAAGTCCCCTAAGTGCAACCCACAAAGTAAACATGTCCCATTAGAGCTCCCACACAGTAGAATCCCCCCTTTGTGCCCCCACACAGTAGAATGTGCCTTTGGTGCCTCCACACAGTAGAATGCCCCCTTGGTGCCCCCGCACAATAGAATGCCCCCTTAGTGCCCCACACAGTAGAATGCCCCTTGATTGCTCTCACACAGTAGTTATGTCCCCTTTATCGCCCCCCCAAACAGCCGAATGCCCCCTTTGTGCCTCCACACAGTAGAATGCCCCTTTAGTGCCCCCACACAGTAGAATTCCCCCTTAGTGCCCCACACAGTAGATGTGCACTGCAGCCTGTATTAATAGAAATAATAATCACCTAGCTCTGTTCCCCCGTTGAATGGACCTCATCTTACTCTCCCCAGGAGCAGGCACGATGAAGTGACGTTACTGCACAGGTTGTGGATGATCATCATTTCTCAGCATGTGCCAGGTGAGGCGATCACCTCAGGCAGCACCAGGTAGGGGCAAGAGGGGCAGCAGAAGGGCCATGGGCAATCAGCGCTTTCATTGTGGCAAAGGGGTTAGGTTAAGAAATTGGCATGGGGCGTGCCCCTTCAGTTTTTGCCTCAGGCAGCAGAAAGGCTAGGTGCAACCCTGGCCCTACAGGTGCGATGAGGTCTCCGGCCTGGTGAATCGTGAAGCTGATTGCCCCCTGCTTCACCATTGCATTCAACTGTCTCAGCGTCCTCAGGACACAGATACAGTTGAAATCGGGACATATTTCAGACTTCTCAGGACCACAGGACAGCCTTCAGGATCCGGTACTGTCCTGCCAATCCAGGACTGTCAAGAGGTATGTGGATTTGGTGTGGTGATGCTACTTCAGATGCATAGACTTTCATGAAGGGGTCCAGTTATAATAAAATGGGCCAGCGCACAATATTCTTTGGGTGTGGTAAAGTTGTCACAGAAGTGTTACTACCCAACATGGGAGAACATCGCACCAAGCCAGATGGTCAGATCATGTAGGAGGACAAATACATAAGTACACTTTAGGCCCATTAGGTTCTAATCATCCCCGGAGTTAAGGACCACAGCATTAGTTTCCAAACCCCACATTTTCATCCTTGAATGAACTTACTATTTTACTATTTTACAACCGTATCCGCTTTGCGGTCTGCAAATCGCGGATCCCCAAAATACGGACGCTGTCTGTGTTGCATCCTCATTTTTGGCAGACCCATTGACTTCACTGGGTCTTATTTTTTTATAATAGTATAGGACATGATCCAACTTTTTGCAGAACGGACATACGGATGCGGAAAGCACACATGATCCATACAGAGAACTCATCCTTTGAAGTTAATGGGTTTGCAAAAAAAACGGATGCAACACAGACTGCATCTGTATTTTGTGGATCTGCAAACTTCAAATAAGATATGTTGTGTGCATGAGGATTATTTGCATTCGTGAAAATCTGAAAGCAGTGGTACATACAGAAGATTATATACTACATGGGGGAAATCCGAGCCCGGACAAGCAGCAGTGATAATGGATGAGCAGCGTAACAGCTTTCATCCCTCAGATTTTCCACCTTTTGCCATTTTCCACTTTGCACTTAATCATCTTTTACTTTTGCATCAAGTGACAGGTGTTGAATATAGTTACATTCTCCCAGTTTCTTACATTTTGCTGCTGTCATATTTTTGTAATGTCTTGTTTTATGTTGTTTTATATCCCCTCAGCGCACTAATACATTGTTGTTCCAGTACGCTTCTGTCTTCATTTGTGGCGTTCCTTAACTATCTACTCTGTGGCCTGACGAGCTCATTTCGGGACACCCTGGTAGAAAATGATCGCTCTATTATCTGATTAGTTCCCTTCTTCCTGATTTGACATCCCTGGTGCCTGTCTGAATAAACAAATCTGGGGCATGCTCCACTTCAGTTCACATGCTATGACATTACGGAGGCACAATTATACTTCCCGCTTCTGGCGCGGCTCCTGTACAATTTCTCACTGTCAATAATTGAAGAGAATGTCATTCCCTGAAGATGGGATCTGTGTTTGTGAAGTGAAGCTTTTTGTATCTCGCGGTGCTGAGAGCCTCAATTATTTTATTTCTGCCTTTCCTGTGTCTTGACTTTTCAGTTGAGATTGGTTTTCTGGTTACAGAATTTTGTGTTATTTTAACCCACCATCTACAAGTAATGTCAACTGTGTGGAGCTTTTTCATTTACATGAGCAATCGAAGGAAAAAACTTGGATTCCTTGCAAATGTTGTGTCGCGGTTGTAGCAACTTCCTTATGGCAGTGTGGCGCCATTCACTTACATTAGGTGTGATTACATCGATACGCTGAGATCTTTAGCCACGTGTCATTGCCAGAGTCGATGTGTAGCCCCATCATTAAATCATTGTGCGGTAACCTCTGAGCTCCTGCCATTCCATGATAATGAGATGACTGCTGAAAAGTTACCTGTACTGAAAATTCCTATCCTGGTTGACTTTTCCATATGAATGTGTCATCATTAAATGACTGATTGTTTAAATCATGTTATTATGTTTAAAGGGTTTTTACAAGATCTTTATACTGATGACCTCATCATGATGTCATCAGTATCCGATCGATGGGGGCCTGACAACCAGGACCCCCACCAATCAACTATCTGAGAAGGCACCAGTGCCTGCAGTAGCGCTGCGACCTTCTCTCTTCTCACCAAGCACATTGCCATCCATTTGATTGTGGCTGTGCCTGGTAATGCAGCTCAGCCCCATTCACTTCAATGGGTCTGCAACCATGTGACCGATGAACGTGACGTCAAACGGCCTAGGGAAAGCCACAAGAAGGCTTTCCCTTCTCAAACAGCTGATCAGCAGGGGTCCCAGGTGTCAGACCTCCACTAATCTGATCCAGATGACCAATCCATCAGTAAAAAGATTAAAAGTTGAATTTTTTCCAAGTCACTGTATTTTAAAAAAATCCTAAAATCCTGCAGTTTTTACACAGGGCACTAGGTCTAAAATATGTAAAGACTTCCTGTTCTTTGAGAGCAGCCACATGGGCCATAGACACAATGGACTGGAGGGGACCTCATTGACTTCTATGGGAGAGTTTGCTAATTATTATAATCCAGTCTGTAATGATAATGAAATGACTGCTGAAAAGTTACCTGTGCAGAACAGGAAGTCGTGAACTATTATTAGGCCTAGTAGTCAGCGCAAATATTGCGTGATTATATACAGTTTTAAAATATAGACACGCAAAAAAATTGAATAAAAATTAACCAAAATTCTAAAAAAAAAAATGGTTTTCTCTAAAAACATGATTTAAACAATAGATCATTTTTTGAGGATTTTCCCCTTTAAAGGGAAGGTGTCTCAGGTTTATGCTACCCAGTCTTCAAGTAACATAATGTAATGCCAAACACCCTCATAATGGCGGTCTGTCGCTTACTTGGTGATGTTTTTGTAAAACCACAGTTCTTCAGCTGTAGGGCCAGGAGTCCTCAGTATTCATGAGCAGCAGGCCTCCCCTACCATCCCTTCATTGGTTGACATCTTTCTCCCTTTAAAGGGGTTGTCTCACTTCAGTAAGTTGCATTTATCATGTAGAGGAAGTTGATACAAGCCATTTACTAATATGTTGTTATTATCCATATTGCTTCCTTTGCTGGCTGGATTCATTTTACCATCACATTATACACTGCTCGTTTCCATGGTTACACACCACCCTGCAATCCATCAGTGGAGGTCGTGCTTGCACAATATAGGAAAAAGCACCAGTCTATGTGCGCTCCCATGGTCCCGGCCAGCAGAGAGGCTGATGCTTTTTCTTATAGTGTGCAAGCAACGGCCACCACTGATGGATTGCAGGGAGGTCTGTAACCATGGAAACGAGTAGTGTATAATGTGATGGAAAAATGAATCCAGCCAGCAAAGGAAGCAATATGGATAATAACAATATAGTGCCTTGTATTAACTTGCTCTACATGATAAATGTCACTTGCTGAAGTGAGACGACCCCTTTAAGGCTAGGGCTACACGGCAACACTGGTCACGTGACACCTGTCGCGGCCAGGATCGCTGAGCAGCATATTTATATCTGATCTGTTAAGAGGTCATATATTTTCATATTGTGTCTGTAAAGGTTTGGATCTCTGTATGTCCTGTCCATGGCCTCGACCCACAGAGGAGCAGGAGTTCTGGGATCACAGCATTGAATACTATAACATTGAAAGCTTTTATAAGATTATATCTGAATGGTTTTTTATGTTTTCTATTTGCAGAGTCAAGCACAGCTGTCATAAAACACTTTTAGAGCAAGTCCAGGAGATAGAGACCAGGTCCAGGGAGATGAGCAAAGCCGCACTTCGTGATTCCAATGGAAAAAGGTAAAATTGTTGTATTTCCATCCTTTCTCAGACACTAGGTGTAAGCAGCAGTGTAGTAAAGTGATATATGCAAAATAAAGAAATGAATCTGGATCGCACATCCTCATGCTATGTTTTGATCTAGTTGCTTCTCAGCATAGTTTAACATCGCTTGTCAGCGTAATTAATAGTATACTACCCCTCTGTCATATAGTGCACATGAGGCATTAGTATACGTTTTGATCAAAAAGCATAGGCCCACTCACCGCGCCAAGGTTGCCTCCTCGAGTGGGAACCTACTCTAAATTTGGCGCAGCGCTGCGCGGCGACCACCGGCGCCACAGCACCATACCAATAGGCGGCGAAGCCCAGCAGCCAGACAGCGCCCCCGCTGCCCAGCTAAGCCACCCTGGCACTGAGCTCCACCACCCACCAGCACAGCACCAAGGCAACAATGGCCGCCGCGCAGCACCGCACCCAACCTTTCTCTGCTCTCAGGAACTCCAACTGAGAGAAAGTAGGAATTTATAGACCCTCATGCAGACACCTGCTAATTTAAAAACACCTGGGCCGAAAGGGGAGGAGTGCTGATACCAGAATGAAAAAGAGGAAAGATCTTACATAATATATGCAAAATAAAGAAATGAATCTGGATCACACATCCTCATGCTATGTTTTGATCTAGTTGCTTCTCAGCATAGTTTAACATCGCTTGTCAGCGTAATTAATAGTATACTACCCCTCTGTCTTATAGTGCACATGAGGCATTAGTATACGTTTTGATCAAAAAGCATAGGCCCACTCACCGCGCCAAGGTTGCCTCCTCGAGTGGGAACCTACTCTAAATTTGGCGCAGCGCTGCGCGGCGACCACCGGCGCCACAGCACCATACCAATCGGCGGCGAAGCCCAGCAGCCAGACAGCGCCCCCGCTGCCCAGCTAAGTGTAGTAAAGTGAGACTCAATAAAGGGGATTCAACAGGTTTGTATATGAAGAGTTCACTGAGGTGAGCACAGGATCAGTGCCCTGGATATCTAGAAATACGTCGTCCTGGACATGATCTGTGCAAGTTCTGCTGCATTCGCACAACATTTGCGGTGGCTGTTTGTTATATTCACTTTTGGGAAGCTTGTGGCACATACATCAAATGTATCTGTATGCCACAATTCATCTGACGGAGGCAGAAAGACTGTCTTTTTGGCCACCGTGTGGCTGGTATAAGTCAGTGTACCTTTTTTGCCCGCTCTATGGCATAGCACAGTCTGCTGTGCTCTTCCCTATATTGTAATCCTGCCTGTAATGATAATGAGATGACTGCTGAAAAGTTACCTGTACAGAACAGGAAATCGTGAACTATTATTAGGCCTAGCGTTCAGTGCAAACATTGCATGATTATATACAGTATACTTTTTAAACATGAGGGCCTATATATGTCACTGTATGGCTAAACTGCGGCCCACATAAGAGGTAAAGGTCAGGAACTAATTTTTTGCAAATACAGTGTGAATGCAGCTTAAGCATCAATTACATTAGACATAGGAGCGCATTAAAGGGGTTTTCCAAGAGTTCAATATCTGATTGGTGGAGTTCCAACACCCGAAACCCCTGCCAATCAGCCTTTTGAAGAGGCTGTGGTGCTCTGGTAAGCGCTGCGGCCTCCTCACAACATATGAAGCATACATTGTATAGTGGCAGTGCTTGGTATTGCAGCCCAGGCCCATTCACTTGCCAATGAACATGACTTCACTGGCCCCACCGGAGCGCCATGCCTCTTCAAATAGGTGATCGGCAGAGGTGCCGGGAGTTGGATCCCCACCGATCAGATATTGATTACCTATCCTGAGGATATTCTACTCCCATAAAACCCCTTTACTACAGATATTCATCAATAAAAATATAGACTGGTGGACCAGTTCACCAATATATTGTATGGTGGACCCAGCGCATTCATGTATGACTAGCTGTACGTAATACTACATGTATGGCCAGCCACAGCCTTATATTGTTGGGGTTCCAAATTCAGACCCGCTGGTCCATCTAGAGCAGGAGTGCACAACCTTTTCTGGTTGGGGGCCACATTGTCAGCCTGAACCAATTCCAAGGGCCGAAAATAAAACTTAAAGGGGTATTACTAACTAAAATACTATATGGCATATTGAACATACAGTATATATCATAAATGTCTAGTTACACCTCCAGGACTCCCATCTAATGTGAAAATAGCTGAAAGATACATGTGAGCAGCAACAATACATAGCCATACATGTCTGTTACCAGATGGTTGGGGGCCGCACAGAATGGAATCAAGGGTCGCATGTGGCCCCCGGGCCGCAGGTTGTGCCCCCCTGATCTAGAGTATAAGGAGGGATTGTCATAATGACAGCTCCTTCACGGGATGATAATTGGAGCAATATATAAAAAGTGGTTTTATATGGACCCTAATAAACTCAAGCTATAATTAACAACTGCATGTGAATTCCTCCGGACAGGAAACGTTTCCAATCAACACTTCCACGAGTTCACAAGCTCATTTCTTACTTGAGATTCTATCCCTGCACTGATGATATGAACCTCTGCGGTTGTGTATCATGTTCCATGGAGCCACGTTGTGTCTGGCCTCCGTGCCAGTAACCCTTATAATGACGTTCAGTGTTTTATGTTAATTTTTTTTTTCTCCTTGTATTATTTGTATTCTCAACGCAGACTTTCATTTCTGTTCCCTCATGCAGATTACATTCACAAGGCATGCATAGATATGATGTAAGCAGCCCACCTCCGTTCTGCTACCCCCCTTCCAAAACCACCCCCCTTCCTTTCTTAATTACTGCCAGATTCGCTGGGTGGTCCAACTGTGATGTAGATAATGGTGGAGTGCTTAAATCTTGCAGAGTTTGCAGTGTGTGCCATGGTGTGGCCTCTGGAGTGCTCTCTCTTTCATCTGTCCCTGTTTGCATCTTGGCCCTTTCACACCTGCTTGGATTGTGCATGTCTCCAGGGAGGGTGATGGCAGTCTCCACTAGATGAGTAGTGGAGTGGGATTTTGCTCTAAGGCTTGTTTGTGTTTCCAGCCTGCACCCCCCACTGTTCTCATAGAGTGTGTTTATCTGTGTAATAACCGCCCCGCTGCCCGCTCCTGCTGGGCACCTCCTGCCAGTCACTCTTATCGTTTTCTCAGCTTAGGAATGCTCCCGCACAAATAAGTAACCAGAATCATTTTGTTTCCAATAACCTTGCTCTAGTTTTATTAGAAGCTGCCCCGCTGGGATGCTTCTTTCCACCTCAGCTTCTTTACTGGTTTATCACATGTTGCCGGAAAACAACAGGTTGTATCTTCATTCACTGTGTGCCATGTGTAAGGGGATAGGCACACGGTGCCTATTACGTGCAGATTTTCCAGCGCAATACAGTACCGGCTTAGTAGATGAGATTTTCAATATCTCATGTACACGGTGCAGAAAGTTTCAGCGTGGGAATTGACCTGCAGTGAATAATAACAATGAAAGCAGATGAAAAGGTTGACTGGGAAAAACACAGCCTTGTTCTCGTCAGTGAGGATGCACTTCAGTATCGGGCACAGTACACGAACAAGGATGCCCATGGTTTTTCTACATTCATATGTCTGTTCCACAAAAGATAGAATATGGTCTATACTTGGCCGCAAAATACAGACCACAGACCCATTGAAGTTGATGGATCCGCAAACAAATGTAACACAATTTAGTGGCTCCACGGTTTGCGGAGCACAGAATATATGCGATCAAGTGTATGAGGACTAATACAGAGTACCAGAAAAGTGAAAGAAATATGTCAAATCTCATGTACACTTTGCTTATTTTCTGTACCCCCCCCCCCATACTTGCGTACCATATGTTCTGAAGGCCACCTGCACACATTGAGGATTACATGCATGTTTTTCTGTTCAGATTTCCTTGCAGAAAAGCCACAGCGTACAGAGTATACAGTATCGGCAAAGTGAATGAGACAAATCTCATGTACGCTATGCATTTTCGTTCCATGTTCAGTTTGAAATCTGCAGCATGTCAATTGTTTGTGCAATTCCACCCCTTAGATATAGAGGTTTTCCCCAAAAGACTTCAATGGGATTATTAACGGAGACCGAAAATATACAGCAAAATTCGCACAAAACATGCACCAAAAATAAAGAGTGAAGATTTATCGACTTTTTGTATGCGATTTTAGTGCCGATTTCATGCGGATTTTCTGCATACAAATACATTATGATGTGTATGACTGAATCTACTGAAATCAGCAGTTTTGGCCTACATCTATCTAATGTGCATGGCAAGCTTAAAGGGGTGTGTAAGTGATATCAACTTATCCTCTATCCACCACCATTGAGACAAGAATGGGTTCCCACAGAATGAATGGAGCTGCTGTTCAGACATGTGCGGTGCCACTCCATTCATTCTCCATGGGACTGCCAAAGATAACCAGGTACAAGTGCTCAGATATTTCCAGCAGTCCCATACAAAGGAATGGAGTGAACCCAAATAATGCTTTAAGTTTATCCAAAGGCTGTAACATGCCAATCCTTGTGGTTGTCACTCTGTGAGAGTTATAACAATTGTTCCCCTAAAAAGGAAGTCCATTGGGAATGGAATCAAGTGGAAGCCCAACCAAACAATTCACATAAGCCTGAATGCTACTTCATAATGCGATGAACTACACCAAGGAAGTGCTACGTACGCAATTTCCTAAGGGTGAGTTGCAAACTGAGCATTCAAATTTTATTTTTAACAATAAGCATCAAGGCCAATGTGGAAGAAAGGAATTTAATGTCAGTCATATTACAGTATCATGAAGTATTGGACCTGATATGATCCCCATCAGTACTCATACAATACAATGACACTTGAGACATAAGGAGACAGGATGAGCATGAGACAGCATAACAATACAAAGTGCCATACATACAATACACTAAGGTAGAAACTAGACCTGTGACAGACCCCCTTGGTAGCGGGGCAGTCACCATTGCTTTATTAGTGATGAAAACATCTCTTATCTTGATTTTTTTTTCTTAAGAACACTTATGGAAACCACATTACACAAAGGTGAACAAACATTCAAAAGTCAGCTTGTGATTACAAGTCCTAGCCGAGGTCCACAGATTACCTGCTTCATTGAAAAGCGCTGTTTGATGTTGCCTGTCCTCAGTGGACTGCCGATCAGATCACAAGTGGAGGTGTGTTACCGGAGATGAAAGAACATGTTGTATTCCAAGGCCTGTACCCAAGATAATAAGCACATGCAGCAAGGAATAGTCTCATTGTCATGTTAAAGCTAAAAAAAAACCTCAACAAAGTCATGTTCTATGTGCACCGAAAATGATAGAAGGAAATACATACAGTACATACAAGAGGCCGACACCTGGTCTATAGAAGTATTTTCGGTAAACATGCCATCTGAGCTCTAGATCCTCTAGCAAAACATCTCAATTGTTTGTTCATTGGATTTTCTTCCTCTAATAAGCTTTCCTTGGGCTGTAATTGTTTGTTAATATGTGTCTGTGTGCGGACGGTTGAAGAACATGACACTCCTCATGGAAGCTGGCCCAGTCTAGTGAAGCCCTTGAGATGGTTCATACAATAGAAAAGGAGTGGCATCAGAAGGAACCTGGCACCATGGAAATGCTACTCAATCCACCAGCATTGTATTACAGAGCAAGAGGAGCTAAGAAGATTGATATATAGTTTGATGGGAAAAGATTCTATAGAACTTGTGATTTATTGATCGAAATCCCTGTGATTTCTATGCTTAGGAGTCTAGTAGGCTCAGTCCGCCCACTGGACTCCTAAGCATACAAAGAGCTGAGAGATAAATGAATACATTATAGGTTATACTGAATCTTTTCCCATAAAACTATATATCAATTTGCTCATCTCCTCCTGTTCTATATCATGCTGCCTGCAGATTGTGTTGCATTTTTGTGGTGAAAGGTCAACCTATTTTGATGGGGATCAGCCATCAATCTAATGCATATGGCGAGCACCTGACTGTCCCCTGACAGATGATGTTGGAGGAGAGAAGAATCAGGTGCTTTGAATTTTAACGCCCAATCCTTTTGTTCTCCAGGGAGATAAGCTGCTGAGGTGTCTAGAAGTGGCTTTCTCCAATCGTATATTTGGGAGCCAGGAGAGATATTTGGCCGATAGCTATTGAGGGTGTATGGGCACCTTAAGCAGTGGTGTGGTTGTCCCACTCATGTCACAGCATCTCCTGCTGCCAATACAGTAACGGCTATGCTACTGTGGGAAATGATGGTACATTTTCTCAGTCTGCAATCCCTATTGTTTAGAGTTAGCATTTCTAGTCAATTTTTTTCTTGTGTAAAATGTAAAAATTCCATACCAAATGACAAATCCTTTCCAGTGGGAGCCTAGGTGGCATTTCTCCAGTGTTTTCACCGCACTGTCTTCATGTTTACCTTACAATTGTGACCAAATGGCTTTGAGAACCATTTGCTGGATCATGAAGATAAATCACAGCCTTACATTGTGTATAGATAGAGAAACATTTACAGAACCGGATTCCTCCAGATAATCAAATGCTGTTTCCTTTACAAGGGTTTTCCAGTTTAGAAAAACATACTTTCATACAATCCTTCTAGGGAATTCCAAATTTATAAAGGAGAGTCTTCTGTTCAGGATCCTGAGCTCTTGGCCAGAGTGGAGAGCGGTTACATAGATCGTCTCTTGCTCTGAAGGACCTGTGCTGTCCTGTGTTACACAGACAGCATATTAATCTGAATGTGTAATGCTTTATTTCTCCTGTAGTGCTATAGTGGCACTGCAGGGAAACTCAACATTTACTGCAATTTTTCCAACAGATCACAGCTGATCACTGGGGTTCCTGGTAGGAACCCTAGTTTTAAGAGTTTTAAACCAATACAAAGGGTTTTCCTGCGAATGCCTACCTGTACAGTTATAAAATTAAGGACATTGCTGCAGATTCACTGCCTCGTGTATGTAGATAGCATTATATATATATATATATATATATATATATATATATTTATTTTATTTTTATTTTTTTTTCAACTATGTGTGTAGTTGTACATGGTTCCAATAGGTTTCTATTGGTGAAGGGGCCAGAACCATAAAAAATTGCAATTTCTTCTACTGTCTATGAAATTGCATGTAAGAGACTGGGGTAAATATGCCAATGTAGCGGAAAGATTGGCACATTAGCACATCAGTGATGGATTTCCTAGATCCTTTGAATGAGGAACGCTATGATGATCACTTAGCTCTTGACAGGGTGCAAGGGGCTTGTACTGTTCTTGTACAGAAGTCGTCTTCTGTCTATATCTGTCTTTTATACCAAACACAGGAAATATTATGGCAGCTATAGTGGATAAATAATGCAGTCCTAATCTCTTCACATGTACGACCCTGAAGAACCTGTGCATTTCTGCTCCATTCAAAGTCTATGGGACGGACAGAAACAGATGAGTGCAGCCAGTGAGTTACAAACAGGAAGTCTGGAATCCCATCCCAATTCAAATAAAACAAATGTAAAAGTTTTTCAAGTAAAATTTAACAATGAATAATCACTTTAGCCAACAGGAAACACCCTGTCATTGTCTGAAATGAAGTAGGCCATGTCTGAAAGTTCTGTCTGATCTTTACTTGTGGACGAAAGATCTTTATTTAAAAGAGCTTTCCCAGAAGGATCATTCATCCTTCGCCCAGTCTCATTGAACGTGTATGTCCAGTTTTAACAATGGTATCGGCCAGTATGGATTAAAATGTGTGTGGCCATGTCTGCGAAACGATCATTCACCAGAAGATAATTCAACCTTCTCCTTAATGTGTATGGCCACCTTACAATTGGTGAGTTATTTCATATTTAGAGATAAGATAGCTGTTGGTCAAAAACTGTTCAATTTTATTCTCAAAATCATTGAATGGGTATGGGAGGAGGATAAAAGGCCCGGAGACTTCACTGATTCCGATTTTACTAAGGAAACAAAACAGTGGGCAGATAAAAATCCCGTCTGTCCAGTCTCTCGTTCCTCTGCAGACTGTGGTGGATCCTGTCTAAAGCTGGCCAAACACATCTGATTGTTCGGCTGACAACAATGATTTCCCTACTCCCCCATACACGTTCAGTTTGGTTGAGCATGTATGTGTTGGCAGTGAGCCTTATGACCCAAAGAACAAAAGTATCGGACAAAAATTCAATTTGCCTGATGCTTCTCTCCCCCAACATCATCTATCTGGAGAGAGATAGAGCCACCATACACATTCAAGGGGTTGTACAGCACTATAATATTGATGACCTAAGCTAAGGATGGGTCATCAATATCAGACTGGCAGGGGTCCAACTTCTAGGTCCACTGCCGATCAGCTGTTACAAGTTGCGTAATTGTACTTCACCGCCTCTACAATTGAGATGATGCACAGGTAATTTTGAAGCGGAAGCGGCACATGCACAGCTGATCGAAGTGGGCGGTTGCCAGGAGTCGGACCCCCACCAATCTGATTTTGATGACCTATCCTGAGGATAGGTGACCAGTATTATAGCACTGCACAAGCCCTTTAAATCATCAGCATCACCAACACAATTCTAGTGCCTGTGTCTGTGTCCCACTTCATAGCTTCCACAATCAAACCCAATGTCCTGTTGGGAAGGGAGATATCACTAAATTGCCTTCATGTTTTAGGACATAGCTCTTTTGCATGATACTGAGTCCTGCCGACTGTTGATAGATGCACTACTACATATATTGATTTTTGGACTGATCGATGACTCCTAGGTTCATATTAGGTTTTGTTGACCTCCTCCCTTTCCCCTTTGTCAGACGTAATCTTCAGCTCCACCCTCACTTGTTCTTGTTCAGTACAATCTTCTCTAGACACTCTGTCACCACCGGCCCATCGTGTCTGCAACCTTTTTTTTTCCCAGGCCACGACTTATCTCTGCGGCTCTTAGCCCTTTAGTATTCGTCAAGAACCTCTCTGTACTTTCTTAAGTCTCTTTCTAAAAACATTGTTTCCCTGATAAGCATTCCAATTATAATTTGTAAGAAATTCCTCTGAATCTTGTACGTGTGATCTCATCTTCTCATACCGTAGTCTATGGTTCTCTGCTCCTTATCCTCTCTAGTTTTGATAAAAAGTTTCACTTTCATCCAAGGGACATCACATTTATTGAGAATTTCAAGAAACAATTTACAGAACTGAGATGATGACGTTACTTCTGCTGAAGAACCAAGTAACACAATAATATAAAGTAACATAAAGCACAATTATGAAACCGTTTATATAAAATACAGTCCAAAAAGTGATAGCAAATTAACATGGCAAGTCATGTCACCCACTGTCAATGAGCGTCCCCTATAAAATGTGTGCATTTTTCTCTAAGTTATCATCCATTAAGGCTCACCTATCTGGAAATACACAGGTCATCAATATCAGATTGGTGAGGGTCCCACACAAGGAACCTTCGCTATTTTAGGCAGCTGCTGGTGACGGAAACTATACAGTGTACAGTAGGCTCCATCAACGGTATAGTTTCCGGCACCAGCATACTGAAGCTCAGCCCCCATTCACTTGAAGGTAAGCTGAGCTGCAGTACCACGACACACTTGCTACACGGTGGACGTAACCTTATGCTTCCAGCTCCATCCACTGTACAGGTCGAGTGCCAGCATCTGCCCAAAATAGCTGATCAGTTGGGGTGCTGGATTTGAAACCCCCAAAGATCTGTTCTTGATGATCTATTCTGAGGATAGGTGAGTATTATCTAAATCTCGAAAATCCCCTATTTTGGTCACACAGTTGGCCACCAGACTCGGCCATCACCTAAAATTTCTATACCTTACATAATACCTGTTCTAATGAGGTTCGTAGAGTGCACAAGGACGTTTTGTGCATATATTAAGGTAGTCCATTGACTTATTGACGTTGACTCTGCTTCCCTATATTGTCCGAACCAGTGTTTGTTCTCTTCCTGCAAAGCAGCAGCCAGCTCCCCCATGCCGCTACTTGGTTTATATGTCAATAAGTCTCCCACCTGAACAGAAGTCCATGGAGCAGGCAGATGGTGTGTGAGTACAACCACTGCCATTACAGCCTTCAATTACGGGGAGATGGATGGGGGAGCAGGTTGTAGCTAGCTAGGCTGGAGAGGAGTTCATGGAGCGGGTGGTCCATGGGGACAGAGGGGTTGCAAACATGTATCCAGTAATTTTACATGGAATTGTATGAAGTGCATAGCATGTGCCAATTTAAAGGTGTAGCCAACACCCCCAAAAAAATGAGCAGGCTGCTGTTGTTGCCACCCCTTTGAGGCTCTGTTCGCTTCTGTTGTTGTTTCCATTGTTCTGCTCCATCATAGGAGTAGAACAGGGATCAGCAATCTCCGGCACTCCAGCTGTCCAGAAACTACAACTCCTAGAGGGCTTCATTCCCTTCTGTGGGAGTTAGAAGAACAGACAAGCATGTTTGCGTGCTGGGAGTTGTAGTTTCACAGCAGCTGGAGTGCAGAAGGTTGCTGATCCCTAGAGTCGAGCAACAAAAAGAAAAGCAGAGCTTGATCCTTTGTTTGACGGACACCATGTCTGGCCAATAAACTCTATTGACCGTAATAGGGTCCATCAGGTTTATGTCATGGCGTTTGCCAGTTTACAGGACAAAACGCAGCATAGCATTCATTGAATTGGGTGATTTGCCTCCCCCTGGGCTGAATCCCTAGCTACACCTCCGATCTGCTGCCACCACCACAGGAAGCTTAGGAGCCGAATAAGCTGAGTTTAATGTATAAGCTGTATGCAGTAGGAGCTTCATAGAAAATCTAAGTAAGCGTAACCTAGTACATAAAATAATTCCAATACCGTCTGATCATTTTCTTGTCATCTGCTGTTGGACCGGGCACATGAGAGAATAGACTTATTTATGGTTTGGTAATACTATGCAGCACTTTTATGATACAATTAGACCTACTTCTTCTTCTGCGCTGTGAATTAATTTACCCCCATCCCCCCGGAGCAGCCGTCCAGATGTGCAGATCGTCTGCATATTCGTACCAGGTCTTACTTTACTGACTCAAACATGCATGGATTACAAAAGTGGAAAAAAAATCAGTTGTATGTGCTGTATATTATCACATTTACACCTCTCACCCCTCATTCATTTCAGAGCTGCTCCCTCACAAAGTCGTACTTGTTTCCATCTGATTCAGCTATGAAATAACCTGGGAAACTAAGAGGACTGTCTTTCTTCATGTGTCATAGTCTTTCTTTTTAATGCATTGGTTTATGCGTGCTGAATTATGCACATGCTTTATATTAAAAACCCTCCTGGGAGCAAACAGATTAGTAGAAAATAGAGAGAAAAAGATGGTGAAACGGGGTTATTTAAATATACGGTCGTTACATGACTTAAAGGGAAACTCCACACTTGAGCTAGTTTAATAAATATGAATCCGTCAAACAGAGAAGAGCATCAGCAGAATGTAGGCACCACTCGTAGCATCTGTATTCTCATGGAGAGAGGAGAGGGGCTGTCACCATGCAATTGGCCCAAGTGCTCACTTCACTAAGGAAAGGCAGATGATAAATATTCCATATACTCTGCTTTTGGCATTGAGAGGATGGCACCCAAATCTGCCCTCTGTAGATGCTGTATATCAGAGATGAACTCCAGGAGTCTATCAGACCAGGAGCTAGTTTGGCTTTTTTTTTTTTAGTGACCCACCTAGGGTTGGCACCTGGCCGGTATCTCACCGGCAAGGCCAGTAATTTAGTGGTCCTGCCGGTGCCAGTAATTATTTTCCTGTGCGGACTGCTACTAATGAGCATTTCCATTGTGGAGCGCTCATTAGTGCAGCATTTACGTCCCCCCGTGTTAATTAAAAAAATAAAAAATCACTCACCTCCTCCATTTGCTCGCGCTGCTGACTGGATGTGCAGGACAGGACCTTCGAGACGTCATCACCTGGAGCGCACGTCCTGTCCTGAGCTTCCAGTCAGCAGGAGGCGTTCACCGCAGGGGGCACTCATGGGTGGCATTATTTTTCCTGGGGGGCACTAATGGGGTCATTTTTCTTACAGGGGGCACAAATCGGGGGCATTATTCTTACTTTGGCACACTGATAGGGGCATTATTCTTACTGGGGGCACTAATAGAGGCATAACTCTAGAGGGGCACTAATGAGGGCATTAATTCTGGGGTGCACTAATGGGAGCATTAATATTACTGGGGGCTCGAATGTGGACAGTATTAATTCTGGGGGGTGCTAATGGAGGCATTACTCTTACTGAGGGCACTAATGTGGGCATTATTAATTCTGGGGGTACTAATAGGGGCATTAATATTATTGGGAGCCACAGTATGATAGCGACATAACACCCTGTGTTAAGCAAAGCCCCCATTTGGGGTGTGGCTTAACTTGGCCGGTATTTTTTGTTGGGAAAGGTGACAACCCTTGGCCCACCCAAAAAAATTTCCATAGTCATTAATGGTAAGCAACTGGGTTCAAGCAAGCATCCCATCCCCCCCCAAAGCCATCTTCCATATCTGATGTGGCCTCATCAGTGGAGCTTCCCTGTTCTGTTCTCTTCCAAGTCTCCAGGTGAATTACTGTCTGTGACCACCAAAGTTTGGTGTGTTAGGAAAGACGACTCTGTGGTCACTGGAGCAGGAAGTTATGTCACTGGAGAAGTTTTAGAAGGCCTTGTATGGACCACGTGAGGGTGTCACATGGGATGTATCATCACATATTATTTTGTTACTGAACTTAAGCATGCCGTACACTTAAGATAGCTGTGGGCTGAACACTTGGTCCATGGCCACCTATTGCTCCAGACCCCACCCTAATCCAACATACTCAGCTCAGTCGAGTATATATAGTTCATCTCTGGTGGTCTTGCACAAAAACCAATGAACGGGTATATATAAATGTAATGTGTCTGATTCTTTTTTTCCCCTAATATCTACTGTCATGGGCAATTGTGAGACCCTCTTACGCGTTAGATATTTAAAAAATCTCACTGAAATATGCATGGACCACCTTTAGCTTTTAAAGGGCCTGACCTGTTACATGTGCACTTGGCAGCTGAAGACATCTGTGTTGGTCCCATGTTCATATGTGTCCGCATTGCTGAGAAAAATGATGTTTTAATAAATGTAAATGAGCCTCTGGGAGCAACGGGGGCGTTGCCATTACACCTAGAGGCTCTGCTCTCTCTGCAACTGCTGCACCCTCTCCACTTTGAAAACATGACCACACCCGGTCCTGTCAATCAAAGTGCAGAGGGCATGGCAGTTGCAGAGAGAGCAGATCCTCTAGGTGTAATGGCAATGCCCCCGTTGCTCCTAGAGGCATTTTACTCAGCAATGCAGGCACATATGAACATGGGACAGTGCAGGCAATGCAGGCACAGCGCCATATGTTTTATATTGTGCAGTACCAAGAATAGCCACCATAAAATGTATGGCACTGTGCACCCATGGCTCCGTCAAACAGCTGATCAGTGGGGTTGCTAACAAAGCTATCCTGAGGATAGATCATCAATATTTAGTTTTTAGGCTGCTGTCCCTTCTAGGAGAATATAGCAGTATCATCTTAGAATTACTTCAGAATCACTCGCTACCTTTCCCAGTTCTTGAATTGTGCCCCACCACATTGGTGATTTCAGGGCACATTTGTGTCATTGCCTGTAGTGTTGTCTAATTCAGGGGCCGATTGGCCATAGACCTTACAGGGAAATTTCCTGGTTGGGCCGATGCCCAGGGGGCTGCCTGAGCCCTACTCACGGCCAGCCACTGGAAGTTTTTTGGGAATGTATTTTGTGCTGCTGGCAGTATTGTGTGATGGACTGTGGTATTTGGCTCTGTTGGGGTGGTATAATGTGCCACAATATGGTATTGCTGGTCCTGCCTTCTATCAGTTCGGACCCAACTACAAAACGGGGCCACTTTTAGTATTTTTTCCAGGGCCACTTTATGTTCCCAGTCCGTCCCTGGTCTCATTAGTGATTGGCCATGCCCCCAGAATAATGCTGGTATTCACACACACTTCATCCATTTGTTTCCTGCTAGTTACACTTAATTGTGGCTGTTAAATGTTCTGCTCCAGGTCTGACCAAATTGGTCGTTGTGACAGATGTGTGTATTTACACTTATATATAATTGGCCGAAGCCCAGTGATTGATTGCCACCATTTCCAGGGTGTAAAATGAAGAACACTTGTATCTAGAGAAAGAAGTTGGTTCTTAATATAGATATAAGCCAGCATCGGTATATCCAAAAATCACGTATCATTGCAGATAACATGGAGGATCGATATGTCCACCAGAATTTATCATTACCCCAGTTACCTGAAGCTACAAAAGTCATCGCATTTGTAAAAGGTTACATCTACTTGTGATCATCATTTTCCAGATATGAATATATACACCGAAAAAGCCATAAAATCATGAATAACACTGATTATCCGGTGACAATGGCACCTGCCAAAGAGGGTTCCTTCTCTCAGGTCAACACAGCAGGCAATTATCGGGAATGAACTATCCATTCCTGATAATTGCTTGCTCATCAGAGGAGGTAAGAGCTGCATTTACATGTACAATCACCTTTGGCCCATCTAAAGATGCCTTAAAGGGGTTCTCCGAGTTATATCTATTGATGACCTATCCTCAGGATAGGTCATCAATATCAGATTGGCGGGGGTCCGACAACTGGCACCCCCGCTGATCAGCTGTTTTTACGATTCTATGTTGCGCCATTCCTTTATTATTCCTGATGGGTGTTACCAGTTGGGAGTTTGTCCCTGCACAGTATGACGCCAGTACTGCCAGACTGTGTAAGGACTCCACTTCCCCAACTGGTAACACCCAGCTGGACCTTTACTGCAAACTGCTAGCAATTCATTCATAACTTCTAGCAGGAATAATACAGGAATGGCACATCATAGAGTCATAGGAATAGATATTCCAGAATTGTTTCCATGGAAAATGCAGGTAGTTACTAAAACGGACATGTCAGGAGAGGTGATGGGTCTTCTTTAAGGACAAGGGCCAAATTGTGACAGATGGCTCTGTCAGAGCTCCAAAACGCAGGTTGTGTGGATGTGGGGTGCCCCTTATACGCAATGGTAAGCACTTATAAAAGGTGGTCCAAAAGAGGACAACTAGTGAATCGGCTCAAGGGTCACTGGTGCACATGGGAAGCAAAGACTAGCCCATCTGGTGCAGTCACACAGAAGAGCTATTGTAAGATAAACTTTTTGAAAAAGTTTCTGCAGGCTGTGATAGAAAGGCATCAGGAGGCCCAGGGCGTTGCGTCTTGCTTGCTGTGTATGGGGTGGTCAGAGTCCTATCAGAGAACTAATGGTAATATCTGCCAACAGAAAGCCCACATGGGCACATAAGCATTACAGCTAGACTAATGGAAGTAGGTGACCTGGTTTGTCACATTTTCTTTTACATTATATGGACAGCTGAGTACCTATGCAGCATGGTAGCTCAGGGCAGCACGGTGGCTCAGTGGTTAGCACCAGTGCCTTGCAGGTCCTAGGTTCGCATCCAACCATGGACAACATCTGCATGGAGTTTGTATGTTCTCCACGTGTTTGTGTGGGTTTCTCCGGTACTCCAGGTACTCCGGTTTCCTCCCATACTCCAAAGACATACTGATAGGGAACTTAGATTGTGATCCCCAGCGTGATGCTAATGTCTGTAAAGCACTGCTGAATATAGTAGCGCTATATAAGTGCATAAAATAAATGGCACCAAAATACACTGTGGGAAGAAGACAAGCCAATAGAGGCAGTGTGATGCTCTGGCTGCTTTGCTTGGAAACCATTAGGTATGTGGTTGCTTCTTTGACATGTACACCTACCTCAACCTTGTTGTAGACCAAGTACACCCCATCACGGTCGTCATATTAGTCAATGTCAGTGATAATGTGCCCTGTCACACCGCAAAACTTGTCCAGGAATAGTTTGAGGAACATGACATAGAGTTAAAGGTGTTGACTCGGCCTCCTTCTCTCCAGATCTCAATCCGATTGATCATCTGTGGAATGTGTTGGAAAACCAAGTCCAACCACGAGACAAGCCCTTCAGATGCTCATGATACAGCTGCGTTTAGCTTCTCTATTATGGCTCCGAAGATCATGTATACCAAATTAAGATTACCATGGGGTCCTCTGATGATCGAAGTTCAGTTTGGTAGAATTACAGAGGCCCTGGTCCTGCTGCCGCCATAATACAGACACTAAAATGCAATTGTGTCACGGTCATCAGACAAGCAAGCCTAACAACGATATTAATGGGGACTGAGGGAATAATTTTAAAATAAAAGTATAGGTATAGGAATCACCAGGATGACACATCAAGAGTCGGCAAATTTTGTAAATGATGTTGGGAAGTTTTTGTTATTTCTATTATTTTTTTTATTGAAAAAAAATAGAAATAAAAAACTTTTTAATTGTAAAGCGACACGAAGCAACCACAAAGTGTTCAACGCAATTAAATTAGCTCCAGCGCAGAAGTACAAACAGGAAAGTATGTTAATGTGTCTTTGCATTAAAGAAAAGATGGCCGTTTGTTCCTTTCTGTAGCTTTGATATGGGCGGCTCATGCCGGGCCCAGATTAAAGAGCAAGGGCCACTCCTTCTGTTCTCTTTTCTTGTCCCTTTTAACAAGGGACACAATTACTTGTGAGATTCCCTTTCACTTAAGTGGTTTTTCTGCTGAACTTTAAAGCCGCTGCACGGCTGATTAAGAGGGACTGCATGACTAGTTCCACCCTTGTACCGAGGTATGTTACTTATCTCCTCTTCCTTTCTGCTCCACCAATGAATACAGATGCATATCTAGTCATTTCAATAGCCGTGACCCCAGCATCGACCAGTCGGCTCCTATTATTGGCCCAATTACTCAATGGGCCTCTTGAATCCATAGAGAGAGAAAAGTAATGGAGAACTTCTTCCAAACAGAAAGCAGGAAATCCAATGCTCGGGGGCCTCCCTCTTCAGAGTATTGTGAGAGGACTCTCTCTGGCATACCTGAGGCTAATGTGTGCCGCCGTGAAGGTGAATGGAGCCAAACACTTTGCCAGGTTCAAAGCAGAGACTGTCTTGTTTGTATTCACGTACGGGTTGTCCAAGTGTCTGCGGATGACTGACGGCATTATAAGTGAGAAAGGGATAAGGAGAGAGGCGGATTCAGAGGTAGCAGTCACACCCAGATGCTGGTGTCTGAAAGGGCCTTAAAGGAAAATTTTCATCTAAATGTTTTTTTCTGCTAGTTAAAAGCAGATAGTAACAGATATCCTTTTTTTCCCCAAACTCTTTTAAATTTCTGATTGTAGACTTTTTTTATTCCCTTCCCTGAATATGATTATGGGGACGGCCATCTTGCCTGAACCGTTCTTAAATGGGTTGTCAGGGTTCAGAGCTGAACCGGCACATACCCCCTTCTTTCCCTACTCAGACCCTCTGAGATGAGCATCGGAGCATTTCATACTCCGATGCTCTCCCTTGCCGTGTGCTGTATCACGCAGGGCAAGGGGATTTTCTGAAGATCCGGTGACATAGCGGGCTCTCCATGGGTACGCTAGGTGGAGGCTGCTGCCTAGCAGTGAGCCCGGTGATGTCACCAGCACTAATGGACAGGCTTTATAGCTGCCCTACCCTGTACAACGGCTAGGTTTGCCATAAAGCCGACCCATCAGAGCCGGTGACATCACCAGGAAAACTGCTAGGCGGAAGCCTGCAACTAGCAAAGAAAACTGTAAATAAAAAAGCCCTTGCCCTGCGCTAGAGAGCATCAGAGTATGAAATACTCCAATGCTCATATCAGAGGGGCTGCCCGGGTGAAAATGGGGATAAATCCTTTAACAGGATTTAGAAACCATTAAGAAAATTGCTTTACGGTAGCCACATAGGCCATAGATACAATGGACAGGAGGGGACCCTATTGATTTCTATTGGAGAGTTTTCTAGGCATGCTCTGTGCCCTGTGCAGAGGTCATTGTACAAGGAAAGAATAGATAAGCACCTATTGTGAATGGTGGATCATGTCTTATCTATACACGGAGGTGATATCATTACAGGAAGGATTAGAATGACAGATAAGCAGATAACTGCATTAAAGTGATGTGTAAAGACCAAGAAATGTCACCTATTATTAGGCTTAGCGACCAGTGCAGGATTTTATGTTTTTTGTTTAAATATACAGTAGATATCAACATGAAAAACTAAAAATAACATCACCAAAAATTCTTTAAAAAATAAAAAGATATATCACAGAGTACAAAGTATCATTAAAGATGCATGGTAAAACATCATTTAAACAATAGGTCATTTTCTGATAATACATTTCCTTTAACGCACCATTTAGTGTTACAAATAACACATGATGGTGGGGGATCTGTGACAGATTTTGTCTTAGGGACCCCATACTTGGCCCGTGCAAAGGTGCAGCCGTCAAGTGATCGCCTCTTTCATGTATAAACAGGGAGATGTGCTGCCAATAATATATAAACAAAATGGGGGATGAATGATCATAATAATGATCGTTCATCCCCCATTTACTTTGTATTGGTTCATATTGATGGTCCTTTAAATGAACACCAATAGACTTGTATATCATCGATTAGTTCTCTTTGTTGGCCTGGCAGCAGCCTGTGTGACAGGACCCTAACAGCCAAGCATCTGGACTCTGGATCCCAATTTGTCCCAGGTCGAACCGCCACCGGCAGTGACGTACATAGAGAAGTAAGGGCCCCATAGTAAGAATCAAACCAGGCCCCCCACAGGACAGAAGGGTTTACGCCTAAACTCTTTTCAGTGACCCTTAGGACATTTATCCACTGCCTCATTTGCTAAAAGTTGTTCCTTTAGAGGGTAGAGTCCTGACCAGGTTTTCACCTCCAGTAGAAGAGGAGATAATGCCAACTGGGCCCCCCTCTTGTCCTGTGCCCCATAGCAGTCATATGGTCTGCCGCTATGGTAGTTACGCCTCTGGCCACCGGTTTGTAATAGGAGAGCCTCTGAAAAAAAAATCTACAATTTTAAAATTCCATATTAAATATGTGGCAAACATAAGGACTAGAGATGAGCGAACGTGCTCGTAACGAGCACTGTACCGCTTGGCTCCCCTGCGCTCGCATGGGCGCAGGGAAGCCGAGCGGTACAGTGCTCGTTTCGAGCACTGTTCGCTCATCTCTAATAAGGACGTGGTGACACAAGGGACACTGAGACATGGGATGAATATTGTACACATTGCTTGCCCAGAATACATAGCGGGATATAAAGAATATAGAGTATGATTTAGGGTATAAAAGCCGCAGACAGTGGTCAGTAGTATAGACAATTGTTCCCACCCCCAGCAATAGACGATAATGTGTAGATATATAGTAATCCTGGCAGTTATTGACATCACATGAGGGCATCCAGTCGGCTCCCGATATTAATCTCTGGAGATTATACTCCGGCGCTGGCCGTTTTATCAGTCGTAGCAGATATGAACAAGTGCTCAGGATTATCTGGGTTTAGATAAGATTGTAATGTTGGACATCAATCAATACTGCTTGTTTTCCCCAGACAACCAAAAGCCCTCACTGAAAGCTGACTCGCTGCCCACACCGATTCTGGCAATGGCTCAGTATGACACATGGATGGGGATTACTATTTATCTACCAATTATGGGTGTGTTGAATAGGTTATAAATAAACATGTTCCCGGTCATGAAATAATTGTCCATCAGTCTCGGGCTCTGTGAACGTGGCCATCAATGTAAACAATGGGGCAACTTCATCCAGGGATATGTATATAAAGTATCTGTACAGGTCTGCTGATCCCAAATATGGCACCTAAAGAAATGTGTGGGCATCTGCTGTTCCTCCTCATGCATCTGATTTCAATGAAGTGTGGCTCACCCCAAAACAGGCCATATTACATAGGTATTCTCCTGTCTAAGCATCATATAGGTATTTGCATGAGGCTTTATGAATGTACTACATGGGTAGCTCTAGTAGACCAGCCCTGGACTAGACAATTTACAAAAAATAAGATGAATTGTATAAGTGGATAGTATAAAGGTCTGCAGTCACAAAAGGTCTGATTTTTTACCACCATTTCTGTCTTTTCCAAGGGCGTAGCTATAGGGAAAGCAGGGGAAGCGGCTGCTTTGGGGGCCGAACTCAGGTGGGGCCCACCCAGGAGGAGGAGGACTAAAAGATTTTATCATCAAGGCTCCCTCAACAGTATTATAGAATGGTATTATATACAGTGATACTGTAGGAAATGGAGGGATAGGGGTTCCGGCCTTGTCTGAGTAATCTTGACTAGCCACAGAAGTGGGGCTTGCACTGGAGGCAGGGTTGCAAAGAAGTTGCTTGGGGGGAGGGGGAGGGGTGTGGCCCATTCAAAAATTTATTGTTAGGCTCAGTTATTTCTAGTTACGCCACTGGTCTTTACCAAAATTATTTGGTGACATTCAGATTCAGTGATCTCCTCACTCCAGTTCAGTCAAATGTGTTTTCAATGAGAAAAGGATAATAGTCTCAAATGTCAAAATTTAACATTCCTGATTACTCTTCTGCCATTGGGGGAGTCAGGACACCCTAATACACACTGGATCATCGGACCCTCTGAGATCAGTTGGGCTTTCATCAAACGTGTATGGTCACCTTTGCAGCCTATGTAGTTCCAGATTATGGATCGTCACAAGATTAAAACATGTAGAAATTTTCAAAGGTCAGCATTGGAGATGGCCATGTGACCATAATAGTATGATGGAGATGTTTTCTATAAATGATAAGCCACTTGGAGTGACAAAAGTTATAACAATATTGGGTTATTTTTGGTTCTCCTTCATTTTGCCAAATTTTAGATCACACCAGGTATGCTCAGATCAATGTTGTCACCTGGCTTGAATTTCTCAAAATGTTGTAGTTAGCAGAGGTTATGAGGAACTTGAAAAACAGGTAAATTAGCTCCACTTAAAACCTTTGTTGCTCCCTGATTTTCAAGTCATCAGACAAAACAAATGAGTAATCTTTCTGTGCCATTATATCATTAGTGCTAATTAGTCTTTTGTTGGGTAATTGGAGTGGAGGTAATTGTGGATACAAGAGCCAAGGGGCACACTCCATTTACATCAAATAGGAAACTTAAAAGCTCTGAATTGCCTGGCCCAGAGAGACAACACAGGATCAAACCTATGATCATCCACAAAATAGACAATGACACCTGGCAGGTCTTATTGTGTAAACCGTAAGAGATCAGGAAGGAACTTCAAGCTCCTTCTGTCTCTTTTTTTCTTGTACGTGAAAACATACAGGAAACCAAAAATACCAGAAAAACTGTGATAGATCTATTAAGTCCACCTTCCATCACCCAATGCTCCCTTCTCATTATCTGGTTATCTTCAAAAAGAATGTCCACTAATAATTGAAAAAGGCCAAATCTAGATTTGTCATTGACAACTGTGAGATGTCTACCAGATCTTAGACCACCCCTACTGAACTCCACATGGCAGGGGTCTGACCCTTCCTCTTTTCTATTAGAAAACATAAAGATGTGGTCACTAGAGGTGATTGATAGTTCTCCATATACAGACCAAACCTTAGCCCACTGCTTGATTAAAGGCACCTTTGTAAACCTCTAAGGTTTATCATCATATCATAAGGTTGTTTGCAAAATTGTGCCTAGGATCTGCTATATCTTCCGGTACATACATTACAGCTGGCCTGGAAAATAGGAAAGCCCTGACAGGGATTTTGACAGGATCATTCTTTGGGCCTTTGTTTGGACAGGGGTGACAAAAAGAGAGGAGTCAATTGACCATACACATCATATGAACATCAGCCAAACCTGTTGAATTCAGCCATTTAATGTGTCTGGGTGTGTACTCAATCAGCATTTCAGCATGACCGCTTCTTTTGCTTTCAAGGTAGACAAGCCAACACCAGAGGTGTCTAGCAACAGCTTATTCCCCTTTCCTTGTTGAGAACACATTTATGCTTAGATGAGCTGGGTGTGCATGTGTATGGGGGGGTTAGGGGTTTGCACGAATAGCTGCTGCCTTCTATGGTTGACAGATATCTAAGGCTTTTGATCTTATTTTGATACACAATCAGTATTGATTGTGGAAGGTTAAAGAGAGTCAGTAACCTCTAAAAATCAGTTTCAAAGTAAACATACTGTCATGTAGGGTATAGGCCTCAAAAGATAACCATATCTTTTTTGTGCAAATCTGCTCCTCTGATCCTGAGAAATGCTTCTTTTTATTTTTATGCAATAGGTTTATGGGGCCACTCCATGCGGTGCACCTGGCTTGCCCTTTATCATTGCTACCAGTTTTAAAATCTCAAAAGCTGTCAATCAAACAATAGGGGAGAAACTAGATAGCATTATGGCGTATCGGTGGTGCACGAAACAGAGTGGCCCAACCAATAGAGCACCGAAAACCATATTTAAATAAAAAAATAATAAAAAGCATTTCTCAGGATTAAAGGACCAGATTTTTTTTCTCAAGAAAGGTATAGTTATGTTTCTGAGCATCTACTTTACATGGTTGTACACTAAAGGTCCTTTTACACGGGCCGATTATCGGCCGAAAAATCGTTCCTAGGAACGCTAGTGCCGATAATCGGCCCATGTAAAAGTGGCCCTAATCAGCCGACGAACGAGCAAAACGCTCGTTCGTCGGCTGATTGGATCTTTTGTAGAAACCAAAAGATCCAATCTGTCGGGCGCACATCGCCCTGTGTAAACAGGAAATGTGCGCCTGACAGTATGGAGCTTCCCGGCCGCACGAGCGATACAGCGATCACTCGTGCGGCCCGGCGCTCGATTCGCCGGGCCGTGTAAAGGCTCCCTGCCCGAGCGCCGATATCGCTGATCGGCGCTCGGGCAGGGAGAATAATCGGCCTGTCTAAAAGGGCCTTTACTTTGAAACCAATTTTGGAGGTCATTGTCTGCCTTTAAGAGATAAATTACTGGAACTGAATTTTCTCCAAACCCCAGATCACTTAAAGAGGTTTTACACCAAGTATTTTACACTGATGATCTATCCTGACTGATAGGTCATCTGTATGTGATTGGTGGGGGCCTGACACCCGGCACCCCTGCCGATCAGGCGATGAACCTCCTTGCAATTAACCAAGCACAGCGGCATCCATTGGATATTGCAGCTCAGTCTCATTTACTTGAATAGGGCTAAGCTGTGCCTAGGCCATTTGACCAATGAACTTGATGTCACATGGCCTAGGAAGATGCCGTCTCTTCACACAGCTGATCAGCAGGTGTTTCGGGAGTCTGATCAGTATTAAACACTCAGAGACCCCATTAATGCACCCTGAGTCACCTTTCTAGGCCTTATGTTTGGTACCTTGTAAGGGGTGCATTTAGTGGAGTTCCCAGAAGTTCAGCTATGTTAGGCCACTGTACATGTAAGGACATTTATGATATGGAGGAAACGGCCGTGTGTTAGGCTAGATATTACAGGTATATGTGGCACTTGCATTGTAATTAGGGCTCATATACACCTATGCTATGGTCACACAGTGCAGATGATGCTTTTGATTGTTCCTTTGAAATTACAAACATCAGTGTCCATCAAGAGAGAAGAAAGTATAGCACCAAGGAACTGTTTAAATTTATACAGTATTGTCAAAAAAAAATCTAATTTTTTCTTTTATAACAATTTTCTAAACGGATTATGAAATTAGCTTTGTAGATTCTGGGGTTGTCAGGAATTTCTAATGCCATCATATATACAGGCAGCTTCAGTATTCCTGCATTTAATTATATCTTTATGTGGGTTATGAAATAGTCTGGATTATGAAACAGTCATAGAGAATTATATAAAATTGACTTGTAGATGGGAAGAACCTCAAGAAATGTCTCCAATAAAATTCTAAATTTCTGCTACTCTCAAGATACGATTAATCAGAGGAGTCTTCTTAGGGTATGGCTACAAGAAAGTCACACAACATTTGATATAATGTATTTCAGTGGTGTGGCAATGTGACCTGTGACATGCTGGGACTCTGATGCAACTAGCAAAAAATTCCAACTTGGATGTTTTTTTGCGACTGTCGCAGTGGGTTACATTACGACACCATTGAAATACATTACGAGATGTTGTGAAACTTTCTTGCCGCGTGACATATGTCACACGCTACAGATTTTTCTTCCGTTGTATGTGAACAGGCTTAGAGAAACCCGATTTACCTGGTTTAGGTGGGCTTTCATCAAGTTTGATGCAGACAGGGGAAAACTGGGAACTTAAAGTGGTCCTGGAAAAAATACTAAAAGTAGCCCCATTTTGTAGTCGGGTCCAAATTGATGGAAGGCAGAGACAGCAATACTATATTGTGGCACATTATACCACCCC
The DNA here is from genome assembly GCA_900303285.1 of Rhinella marina. Classification (NCBI taxonomy): domain Eukaryota; kingdom Metazoa; phylum Chordata; class Amphibia; order Anura; family Bufonidae; genus Rhinella; species Rhinella marina. Next base: position 365,724 of record ONZH01021796.1, read on the forward strand.
AACAGAACCAAATACCGCAGTCCATCACAAAATACTGCCAGCAGCACAAAATACGTCCCCAAAAACTTCCACTGGCCGGTTGTGAGGAGGGCTCAGTTGGTCCCTTGGGCATTGGCTCACCGGGAAATTTCCCTGTAAGGTTTGTGGCCAATCCGCCCCTGGACGCAAAGTTCCACTTAAATTCATGCCAAAATCCGTGTCATATCCTGAGTGTGAGAAAAGGGCCTTATGTGCCATTTATTATATTGGTGTCTTCGTATGTGATAGAGAGACCATTGGGTCCCTAGTGGATCAGAACCTGGGTGCAATTGCAACCTTTGTACCCTCTATAACTGCACCCCTAGTGGGAAGGTTGTTTGCTTTAGTCATCTCAGGAATGTTTAAAGGGAACCTGTCATCTCCGAAACACCCCCTGAACTAGAGTAAGTGCTGTATAGTGTAAGTGATGCTGAATCCGAATATGTAAGTTTTATCTTCATACTCACTTCCATCCCGACGCTGTGCTCCCACAAACCGGCAGTAAAATGCACTCAGTGGACTCCATCACTCACTCACATAATGGAGAGGACTCAAAGAAGAGTCCAGTGGATGCATTTTACTGCTGATTTGTGGGAGCATAGCGATGGAATGGAAGTGAGTATGAAGATAAAACTTACATATTCTGATTCACCATCACTTACACTATACACAGCTTACTCTAGTTCAGGGGGTGTTTCGGAGATGACAGGTTCCCTTTAAGGGGTTTTCCAGTACTCAGATGTGGATGGCCTGTCCTCAGGATAGGTCGTCAATATCAGATCGGTGGGGGTTAGACAACCCACACCTCCACCAGTCAGATGTTTTGGTTGGTCAGCCTGCGGGGTCAGACACCACAGAGTGGAGAGTAGGCTCCATCCACTGTAGCACTCTAGCTGCAGTATCCCATCATGGTGGACAGAGCCTTCTGCCTCTTGCTCCATCCACTGTATTGTTTCTGGTACCAGCGGTTGCCCAAAACAGCTGATCCGTGGTGCCAAGTGACCCCAACAGATCTGATATTGATGACCTATCTTGGAGATAGGTCATCAATATCTAAGTATTGGAAAACTCCAATGCACATTCTAAGTAAATATTAAAGTAATTTTTATGGTACTGAAGGGAAATATGGCCGTTGCTTGCAATATTACAGGGAGGTTTGAGAGGTCTATTACATGGAGGACTGAAGAATACCTGCAGTATATAACAATCCTGCTACTGATATTAATCTACATTCATAACTGAATATCTGCAGCATGTATCCCAGCGTTAGGTAAATCCATCGAGTCCTAATCATCTCTCCTCCAGTAAATGCACGCAGCTTCAAGACAATGGACAAGCAGGAAATGAAACACATTAAAAAGCTGCATGTCAGTCCGGCCTGAGGTCTGCTGATTGTCATCTATAGCTGGAGAATATATAGAGTATTATGATTCCTATGCAGAATATGATATGTGCTGACATTCGCTTTACCGCCCGGAGCAGATGAAACATTTAAAGTGGGCGAGCTCCCTATGTATCTGTATCAGTTATACATCAAAGCTGGCGCCTGAGATGATACATTACTCCATTATTTCCTCAAGATATGCTTCCTTCTAGTAACCAGAGAGCATGGCCGCCTGCTCTACGTGTTTAGATAGATCTCTGTAGTAAAGCGAAATTAAGAATAAAAACCTGTACGTATAAAGTTGGTCATACCTGCCGTTTTTTGTGAGACTGGCAACTCTCCTCCAATGGCCACGTGGTTTTTGATCACAGCTGGTCGCGCTCCAAACGGATGAGGACCACGCCGTGTGGTCGTATCCATAGGCTAGTTTTGACACTAGTGTTTAGAGATCCGACAGGCTGTTCCAACATTATCAGACACTGCCTGAATGCCCGCCAGCCCCATTAAATATAATCAGAATTGGCAGAGATCCAGATGCAACCCAATTCTCGGCACATTTGCCGGGTGGTGGCCAGATTTCCGCCAGTCCCTATTATAGTTAATGGGGATGACGGACATTCAGGTAGCACCCAGCAATGTCCGATCCAGAGAGCTTTGGCAGGCTTTTTCATGCCAGAACATACCAGATCTCTAATGTGAAACCAGACTTTGGCATCATTCACACATCCGTGTCTGTGGTATGTCCATGATGGTATAGCCCATCTTTCATCCGTGACTTTGTCTGTGATTTATCCGTGTTTGATCAGTGGTTCTGTAATTTTTAGTTCAGGTGTCATCCGTATTCCACAGACACTGCTAGGCTGAAAATTAGTCTCCAGAGCATCTTCTATTAATGATCCATGAAACCACGGACCAAACAAAGATGGCAACCGCGTTGTGTCCGTAGTTCTTACGGATCCATAGGCTATACACATATTAAAGTCAATGAGTACGTATGCTGTCCACAGCCAGCACACGTATGCTCTTCACTGACATCTGAAAGAGGCCTTATCCTGCCAGTATAAGACTTAGGCCTCATGCACACGACCATATTTTGTATCCATGTCTGATCCACATGTTTTTTAAGGATTGCACACGGACCCTTTCATTTCTATGGGTCCTTAAAAAAACAGACTGCTCACAGATGTCCTCTGTGTGCTGTCCGCATCCATATGTCCATTTCGCAAAAAATAGAACATGTCCTATTCTTGGCTGCAAAATGTTGACCATGGGCCCATTAAAATCAACAGGTCTAGGGGAAAAAACGGACGCAACACCCAAGTCATATGGGTGTCAATCATGTTTTGTGGTCCCTTGTTTTGCAGACCCCAAAATGGATACGGTGATGTGCATGAGGCCTTATATATAACGTTCCAGGATTCTTGCAGGGGTGCTCCGGCTTGGCTGATGTGCCCTCCACCAGTTGTACACCGCTAAGTCATATTTGTGCTGTCTTTGTGCTTATGGTATTTTACTATGGATCTTTTTGACCAACATTACAGGAGTTGTCCACCTTTCTTGTGCTTTTTTTCACACTCCCTAGTGTGGCCGGACCCAAAGTGGTGAGCAAACTTTTCTGATTCTGACTGTTGGGTTCCAGCAATATCGCTCCCCCTTGTGCACCGCTGGTCCTATAGCTGCCCATGTCAACACACTTTTTGAAGTGGGTCATGTGAGGTCCGCGGTGAATGATTGGCCACAACAGTGACATGTCACCCATGTGTCACCTGACCTGCATCGAATAGGACCAGAGGTCCACGAAGGTGAGCAACAGAGCTGAAATCCAGCAGCAGGATCAGGTAAGTATGTTCACCACTTCGGGTCTGGCCAAGCTGAGGGGCTTCTGAAAAAAAAAAAGCAAAAAGAAGACATTGGAGCACATTCATCAAGCTCACCTGTTTTTTGCCATAAAATTAGACAGGTGTGTTTCATCTCTATTTTGCGAATATTTATTAAAAGTTGCACAGCCGTTGATGAATTAGACTCGTCGTATTTTTATTAGTCTGACCTCTGGTAGTGCTTTTTCAATAGGACAGGTTCATATTCACTTAGACTGGCCTAGTTTATTTGTGCATGGAAAAAATGTTGAATCTTTGTGGAGAAAAGTCATATGTCTCGCCCGGAAAGAGCGACTTTTAATGCAAAAAAGTCACTAGTCCTGGGGTGGAGTAGAAATTAGACTGGTTTTGCGACAAAGTCAGGGGCAAAAAAAGGTGCAACTACATAAAGTTGTGAAAAAAGTTAGAGAGAAGTTGGAAAACGCCTGAATTGATCTTAAAAATCAAAATAGGCCAATGAGGCGCAAAAGCCTCCGAAACAGGTGCAATTTCAGTAGTAAATGCAACTAAAAAATAAGATTGTCTAAGGGCTCTTGCACACGACCGTTGTCGGCCAGTGCCCGTATTGTACCGTATTGTATAGTACCGGGCATTTGCGCACCGCATCACGGATGTGGACCCATTCACTTGAATGGGTCCGCAATCCCGAAAGTGCGGTGATGAACGGAGGTACGGAAGCACTATGAAGTGTGTCCGTGGTTTTCTCTCCGTACCTCTGCACCGCCAAAAAATAGAACATGTTCAAGTTGAATGGGTTTGCAGCCGTCTCCGCCAGCCATGTGGTGGATGGTGCCCATGCATTAGGGACCGCAATTTGTGTTCGTGTGCCTGAGCCCTAAAACAACATTTCTTAGATTAAAAACAGGCACAAACACTTTAGTATATGTGCCCCATTGATGCCGTCCTAGCATTAGTTTTCTACATGTTGGATAAGAAAAGTGTCCCCCTTGGTTGCCGAAAAGCCGGCCCTCCGGTAAGAGGAGCCCATCTGAGAAGGGAGGCAGCAGCTGTTTCCGCCCGGGTTGACAAGCATTGAAAGTCATGTTTATTTGATCTCGTTGCAGCTTGAACGAACGTGACCACTTGTTGAAGAGACTTGGCAGAAAAACCCCTCCGAGCCTGTTTCGTGCTAATTCCGTCCAGCAAAGTGTATCATGTAAGTATGCGAGCGTAAAGAATCCGGCCGGCCGCTTCCTGCAGGCAGGTGGGGGGGGGGGGGGGTTCTCTGACTTTAATTAAAGCAGGTAGAGCCAATACCAGAAGAAGCTTTTAGCTCGGAGACTTGAATTTGCATTGGGATCTGTATCTGACCCCAGGCTGAAAGCTACGCTTTGTTAGAAAGGTAAAGCCTGTGCTTGATAAAGGCATTCTGCTTCCTGGTTTGTAATACTGGATAATGGCGAATCCGTGGGGATTTTATCCTAAAATAATGCAAATTACCTGGAATTCTAGATCCAGGAGCCGTTCTCTTGCATGAAGTCTTTTAAAAGAGGAGCTGACTTAGTAAAGACTTCTAATCTCCATAAAATAATTCTTGACTGGCTTCTCTTTGAACGCTATGTTATGCCATTCCTCTGTTATTCCTTCTAGAAGGTCCGTCTGGGTGTTACCAGTTGGGGGTGTGGCCCTGCACAGTCTGAGACAGGCAGCACTGATTGGTTAGTGGCTGATTGTGCAGGGACACACCCCCTAGCTGGAAAAACCAAGTTGTAACTTTATTCATAGACGTCTAAAAGGAATAATAGAGGAATTGCACAAGACAGAGTCAGAAATATGGAAGCTCCAGAATTGTCATTTCATGTAGAATACAATTATTTGCTAAAACAGACATGTCAGAAGTAGCGACGGTCCTCTTTAAAGAGGACTGGTGAAGTAAAAACTACTTCCAGTGAAATAATTTTCAACCATCTTTTCTTAGAACTCTGTTTTGTGTTATTCCTCTGTTGTTCTTCCTGGAAATGTCAAATATTCTGTAAACTATAAAAGCATATAACGCTTCCTTCCCGACAATTGGCTGCTCCTAGGCGCGTGTAAATGCGCCTTTAGTATTCACCACACTGTCATTGGGCTTTAGGTCCCTGAAGCTGAATGGTGGGACACGTCTTGTGTGACAGTCACTGGCAGCTGGAAGACGTATGTTTTTCTTGCACTTCACATAGCAATGTAAGGAAGGGGGGGGGTATAGGATTCCAAAACACATAGCAAGTCCTCAAGAAAATCAGTTTTTGGCCATATACATAAGATAACTGACAAGTGGTATCTCTTCTGACAACCCTACATGGGAGATAAGCAGCTGACAGATATCTCTAACTTTTATCTCCTTGGAAAAGAAAGGATTGTACAGGTTAAAATCCAACCAGTCCAATTCTTCAACTGTGCTGCAGAATGTCGCACGTCCATTATACACTGGATGGAGCCTTCTGCTTTCAGCTCTGTCTACTGTTTGGTTTCCGGCGCCGGTGGCTGATGCAGACAGCTGATTGGTGGGGGTGCTGGGTGTTAGGAAGATAGGTTATCAATATCTCAAAGGTGGAAAACCCCTTTAAGGGGCCTTTTAGCCAGACTGATGATCGAGAACAAACACACTCATTCCCGATCATTGACACGTGTATACATGCTGCTGCCACCAATCACCAGACAAATGAGTGAACACTTGTTTGCCGGGTGATTTCATCTTTCATATGGCACCAAAATCATATTTTATCAGCAGCACATCTACAGCATGCGAACTAAAGGGGGTACGTACAACTGTAGCAATGATCGTTTGTTCCCCTTTCAGTTTGCACGGGGACCTGTAAAATTGTGCGCTGATCAACTTGCATATCGTCAATTGACGCTCGTTCCTATGTAGAATAATAATATTGAATTATAAATCTGATCGAGATTGGCCATAAACATAATCAATAACGATCCGGCCGACCACTTATATCAGCCTTGATGTCCCCCATTACAGTGGGGAATGAGATAAGCAGCTAGCAGACACCTCTTGTGCCACGTGCTGGCTTTTCATTCCCCTAATAGCTGACCTCAGCCAGAGACTGGCCAAGTCCATAGACATTAGATTGGTTGCCAATCCTGTCAAAATGGCGGACAAACATCTCCAACGTCAGTCAGTGCATCAAATTCTTAGGCCACATTCACACGAAGTGGCAAAATAGCCTGTCACACGGCCATTTTTTAATGGCCGGTGAATAGCAATTGTCAAAAAATAGGACATGCCCTTTGGACGTTTTCCTGGTCTGATGGACCCCATTGGAATCATTGGGCCGTTTTTTAACAGCCGTTTAGACAGGAGTGCACCCTACTGACAGATGTTAAAACTGGGTGCACTACATAAAAATAGGCCTCTCAGTGGTTAAAATAAAACGAAAATACTCACCTCATCCATTTGCATGCGCAGGACACTCGCTCCTTATTTGATGCAACAGGACCCGCAACAGGGGTCCTGGTGCATTCAATGAGGAGCGAGTGTCTAGTGTATGCAAATGGATGAGGTTTTTTTTTTTTTACACAATCAGAATTGGGGCCTTCTTTATACTGGGAGCCAATAAAGGAGGTATTAATAATACTGGGGGCACTAATGGGGGAATTAATAATACTGGGGGCACTAATGGGGGAATTATTAATACTGGGGGCACTAATGGAGGCATTAATAATACAGGGGGCACTAAGCGGCTATTTATCATACTGGGGGCCACTATGGGGGAATTAATAATAATACTGGGGGGCACTAACGGGGGCTTCAATAATACTGGGGGACTCTAAGGGGAAATTAATCATACTGGGGGCACTATGGTGGAGAATTTAGTTGTCTTTTTTCAATGGCTGTTAAAAACGGATCAAAATGGCCGTTTAAAACAGATTGATAAACAGAAAAAGGATGCAAAAAGGCCTTAGAATCTTACTTTTACAGTCTCCCTCATAGGTCATATAATACGCATCATCCTTTTGTTCCAATGCGCCATTCTTAGAATATTCTCCTACCCTTTCTCACTTCTGTTTTTTCAGATGGATTTGCCTTTTCTCAAGAAGAACACGGCGTTGTTTCTCAGTCTCAAGTTGTCCGATCCTATGACACAACAAAACAGAGAAGTGGGATAGAATAACAGAAGACCTCAGTGACCGGTGGCAGAAATAATGAGCTTTGGACAATACTTCTACTGTTAAGAGATATTTCAGTACGTTTGGCCGCAGCAGCCAAAAACTGGGAAATCCATTTCTGTGGCCTTTGCCAATAAATTTCTTAACTTTTATTTTTATTTTCCCCCAGCCGGACCTGCATGAGATTTCAATTAAACTATGCATTACAGGTCTGGCTGGGAGCTAAGAGGTTAATGTGTGTACTTCTCGCTGGGGCACAGCCTGTTAAAAAATCATTCTTTGGCTGTGTCCTGCTTCCTTATTTTTTTTTTCTTTTCTACCACAATTACATACCTGTCTCGCAGCCACGTTTTTCCATCGCTACTACCATGGAATGCTGCAGTTAGGGGCCATTCTTTGTAATGAGGGAACATTGTGGAGAAAAGTTTTTCAATAGGTAAAATTTTAGTATTTTTTTCCCATATCAATACACTTTTTGCTGTTTTTGACACTTAAAGAACCTCATACATATAAGAGAAAGGTTGGCTGAATCTGTTCATTCTTGGTGGGATCAATTATCTTGTGTATGAGTCCCTCTGACCCTCCAACATAATATGTTGGAAGAAGAATGGGTTGTGCATGTTGAGTGTCTGGAAGCATCTCTCCATGGGCAATGCTTGCATGTTCGGCCAACTGAGCGTGCATGCGAATTGAGAGGGAGTTAGGAAGACAACTTTTTGGGCTGACAGCTATTCTCACCTTTACTTCTAAATTGGTCCATCAATCAGACTGATCATCAAAATAACTAAAGATTTACAAAACTGGCAAAGTTGAGCCGATAGAGCTAAGTTACAAAAGTCAGGACCAACAATTCACGAAAAGTCTTTTTGAACCTACAGTAAAGGTTGGAAATTTTTTCCATTAGATTAAGGCATGGTTGACCCAAAGCGGGTCATATACTGAAAATAACCATAGGCCAAAATGTGTTTTGGCCAATAATTGTCAACCTTGATCTCCTAGCATCCTTTAGACCTGACAAATTTGTAGGATATTTCGACGTTGGAGGGAGAGTAGTGGCTGCCTATCTCAAGGTGGAAAATAAAAGATTTGTCTGAGAAATATTAACATAGACTACAAATTTTACTCCCGTTCTCCTCAATGGGAGCAGCGCTGCAGTAACCTCCATCCACTACACAATGGACAGAGCTGTATAGTTATGGCACCAGATCAGCAGGGGTGTGCTGATAAGATTTCGATGGCCTATCCTGAGGATAAGCCACCAATATAAAAATCCTGGACAAGACCTTTAAAGCTGGCCATACACATTCAATAGCCAAACAATCCTTCGGCTGACAGCTATCTATCCCATCTCCCTCCTGGCTTCACAATATGCTATGGGGAGAGGTGAGAAAGCCACTATCAGACAGTTCTGGTGGCGGCTTATTTCCCCAGAGAACAAAAGGATGGGGCGAAAATATAAATTTCTCTCAATCCTTATTTCCTTCAACAGACAATGAGTCTGAAGCTTCCCACACACATTAGTTGTTGACCGACAAAAGTATAATGTGTATGTCCACTTAAAGGGGTTGTCCGGGTTCAGAGCTGAACTCAGACATACCCAGAATTTCACCCAGACAGCCTGCCTGACGAGCATCGGAGCATTTTATGCTCCGATGCTCTCCTTTGACCTGCGCTAAATCGCGCAGGCCAAAGGCATTTTGGCCAGTACTGGTGACGAGCCTCCGCCCAGCAGTGAGCCCGGTGACATCACCGGAACTGATGGGCGGGCAGAGTCGGTGACGTCACCGAATACACTGCCGGGCGGAAGCCTCTGCTCAGCAGTCTGTTATTTTAAACAAAAGAGCCCTTGCCCTGCACGATCCAGAGCAAGGCAAGGGAGCGCATCGGAGCATGAAATGCTCCGATGCTGTTGTCAGGCAGGCTGCTTGGGTGAAATCCTGGGTATGTCAGGGTTCATCTTTGAACCCGGACAACCCCTTTAAGAAGTCTCAATTTAATACTGGAGATGTTGGGAAAGGACACAAAGATAAATAAGTGATGGTCTATTTTTTGGTATGGTATCATTGACATCTAAAAACTCTTCAGGTATCAGAGTGAAGTGCCACATATTGTTTATATGGACCAGTACGATGCAACCACTATTTCTGTGGCCATCTTTAGATGAAGGATGCAACGTTCTGGTTGATTATCATCTATGGTCATTGGCCAGTAAATGGTTCCCATTGACCCATAGTGCTAGATTTAGAAGATCTACTTGGATAGACTAACATATATTGTCCAGGAGTTTAAAGGGTATTCCCATTAAGGCATATCAGTAGTAAATCACTACCCATTCCTAATCACTTACATGACCCCAAAATCATGTAAAACAAAAAACCTAATTTCCACCATGATTTTGTCTGCCTTAGTACTCTAGATTCTTACTACTAATTTAGGACAGGGATTGTGTCTAAGGCTCGGTTCACATCTGCATTGCAGTTTCCATTCATCACAGTAACCACATCTGTTGCTACCACTCGTTGCATATATGGACCCCACTGACTTACCATGTTTTTTGACGGGTTCTCTCATGGTGTCTGTTGCTTTAATGAGAAAATGAACCCTGTATAAACTGCTATTTAGCCTTGGATGTAAATGTGAACAAAGACTTACCATAGAATTAAAAAGTATATAAATCTCAAAAATGTAGATTTTGTATAGCCTGCAATTATAAATGTCACTAATCAAATCAAGTTTTGCAGAAGATACAAGAACCCTTTAGAGAGTCACGACCTACTGTCTACATTGGGTATGTTCATATAAAAGTGCACATCATAGCAAATGATGTTAAAATATAGTCCTCGAATTCTGGTCTCAGGAACTGAAGGGGTCTGGGAAGTATTTTTGTTTCCATATGGTCAACCATACAGATAGTTGTGGATGTGGAATACATTCATGGAAATCTATGTACATATCATAAACACGGAGCCGCCTCCTTCCAACCCCTATGTCACCCAACTGTGTGGAGATTGAATTTCTAAATTGTATGCATTAGTAAGTTGCTCTACAGCATTAGCACTTTATATGGGCCAACGTGTGGCTTAAGACCCTCACCAATCTTTCAGGCAATAATGGGGGAATTGTAGGAACTTGCATACAACAAAAACAACAACTTTGTGGCTTGGTGCTTTATGCCCTATATCTGCCCGTTTCTGGCAAGTTGCTTGACTACAAAGCTTGCAATTATCATATATAACCTTGGAGCTTGCGTTTAATTGAAGACTTGGCAATCAGCTCCTAAATAGCCATATAAGTGCTACACTTCCACTGCACACCTCATAGAAAATATAAGATTCCTTTGGCTCAATGGCATCACGCAGGAAGAATGGGAAACCAGAAGAAAATTAATGGCCACATCTGCTTCTCAAGCCTCCATATCTGACTCGGCTTTATTGGAACTATCATATTGTGTTACCTGCAAAGTTGGCATTTCTTCTATCTTCACAACATGTGGTGTTTCACTTATTGACTGTATACTTCGGTTTACATTGTTTTTGCAAAAATGTACTTAGCTTTCAAAAAATAAAAGAAAAAAAATTTGAATTTCCTATGCAGTTGATGTTTCTTGTGGGTGCACAGAATGTGAGGCTGATAAAAATTATGTGAGACGTTACCAGACAGAGGGAATGCCGGGAGGGGAGCAAAAATATTGCAAAAAGTCAGTAATAATGGGAATACAATGGGGAAGATTTATCAAAACTGGTGTAAAAGAAAACTGGCCCCCATAGGAACCAATCAGATTCCACCTTTCATTTTTTCAAATTTCCTTCGGAAAATGTATGGTGGAATCTGATTGGTTGAAAGGGTCAACTAAATCAGTTTTCCGTTACACTAGTTTTGATAAATTTCCCCTAATGACTTCTAATGTGACTAATGGATAAGTCAGAGGGACAATTGAGTTATAGGGCCAGCTGTTGGGCTTAGTGGTTGCATTACTACACAGGGGTCCTGGATGTGAAGGATATCTTCATGGAGCTACCCAGCTTCTACTAGCCCCAACTGTTGTCTGGTTCCTCTCTTCCTTAGATTACGGGCAGGACCTTTTCTTCCGTCTTGACACTCCAGGCAGAGTTCGAGACAGCCCGCTTGACTGAGCCGTTGCCAGTTTGACAAGGTAGGCACAGACGTCTGCCCACTTTCTCCAATCTACAGCCCAAAACAGAAATGGTCAAGAAGATGACACATGGGACTAGCTAAGTACGATACAGTCTGGCCAGTTTCTGTAATCCCTTCTATTTCACATGTACAACATGCTTGAATTATAAACTATAATTATATATGGCCACTCTAGTTTATGATAATGATGTCATCACATAAGGTACTGTATGATGTTATTGCAGGAAATATTTTGTGGTGGTGGCCCAAGTTTTCTCTTCATCCATGGGGTGGTGTCATGAAGACATCCCCTGTCCATATGACCTAATACATCATAGAGGGGGGTCCACTACTTGGGAACCAACTCTATGATCCAGAACAGCAAACTCAATGAGAATAGCGCCCACTCTTGACAACCTTGACTCACCCATGTACCAAACATGGACAATTTCTTCATCTGTCCATGGTACCCATGCCTAAATCAGCTTGGCCAGAGGCCGAACATGTGAAGATCAGCTGATCACCATGGTGGCACCAATCTGATGATGAAACTCATTTAAACTACACCATTGATTTGTAATTTGTCATTTGGCTGATATGTTTTCCTTCACTAAACTTTTCCATAAAATGTAATTTTTTAAGGTGGGTCAGCTGTCCTTACTACGTGATTAATTGATGCAGTTCAATTCTGTTTTAATTGAGGTCACTAATAGTAATGCTCCTTCCCTTGGACTAAGCTATTTTACATACGGTACTGAGGGAGAAGTCAATGGGAATTGCACATGGCTCCTATCACTTGGTCATTGACAGCGTGACACAGGGTCGCACTTTATCAGCATTTTAGGACAGTAAAGTAAACCAATGCTAAGCCTGGAGATCCTGGCAGGTCAGGACCCTGCATTCCTCCTGCCGCACTCTATCTAGGTGAACAGAGTCACTGACCTCAATCTGATACTTTATTCTTTTGTTTTTCAGCACAAACTTGAAATCAGATGAAGTTAATGCTTCCTGCAGGATCAGCTACTGAATAGACAGGGGCTTGGCTTGACCCAATGTATTAAATTTTTAAAAAGTGAAAGTAAAAAAAAAATAGGATTTTTCAGTGGGAACTTTTTCCAGGCTCATGATAAAAAAATATATAGAAACTGATCAATTTAAAACTTCCACAGAATTTGATGACATCATTTATCTAATGTACAGATGAGCAAATTGATTCGTTAGAATCTGAATACAACCGAATTTGGTAGATTCATAGTTACATTTCTCAGCTGAGTCAGGGGAATCGGACTGAAAAGAAGTTTAGGAAATTTACTCATCTCTGATCTGATAGAAAATTGTCCATACATCACAATAAGTTTTTTTTATTTAAAGGGTGATTCTCATCTTAGGAAGCATTATTTATTATTTAGGGCCTGACTGATGTGGGTTCCAACTTTGACACCCTCACCTACTGAGAGAATGGGGCGATCTGTGACTGTCCCAAGTACAATGGAGACGTATCCTTCTGGGAGGTGAGGCAGGGTCGGCCCTGGGTGAGGGCTTCTGTGAGTTTTCAGCAGGATGCACTCATTTTCTCGTACAGACAACCCCTATTAGGGGATCCAGACATCATAGGGGAAGGATCATACTAGAATCTTTCATCCTGGCATGTATTACATGGTCAACCATTCTGTATTACTACTAGCTGTAGCTTCCCCTTGATCACTGAGTTGGCTTCAATTCAAGGGACTTACCTTCATGAGACAAGCCCCCTAAAGAGAACAGAAATTGCATTGGATTTCATCCTTACTGGTATTTTTCTAATTTGTCTTTTCAACCATTTTTTACAGTTTGGATGTACAGTACAGACCAAAAGTTTGGACAATTCTTCTCATTCAAAGAGTTTTCTGTATTTTCATAACTATGAAAATTGTAGATTCACACTGAAGGCATCAGTCTGTACTGTATATGTTGACAGGTAATGAATGTGAACCCATTTATTACCCTCTCCTTTCTGCGGTCAGATCCTCCCTCGCTGCTTTGATTGTTAGGGCCAGGAAGAGGCAAAGCCACAGGGAGGTGCAGGCCACAGAAGGGAGCGGAGCTTGGGTGCAACATTAACACCCATGTTGCACCAAATGCCCAATTTGCGTGTTAGGAAAAAGTATCATAACTCGGTAGCCTTGGACCAACAAAATAAAATCAGGGTTTTAATCAGGTGAACCACAGCTGTGTGTCTATGCATACAACAGGATAGGGAGGTCGCGGGTGACAGACTCCCTTTAATGAGTAAATGTGCGGTGTGGGTGCTGGCCGGAGAGCATACTGGCAGAAATCATTGCAATCTGAATCAGACCTAAGAGTGATAATTTTCCTGCACATTTACAGCTATTTATGTAGCTTTTCATGCTTTTTTTGGTTTCTGGTTCTACCATCATATTTGAGGTCAGAAGCGATTCCATCTCCTGTTGCAGATTCATAATACAAAATGATACGGTTTTACTAGATAATTTTGAGATAATTGAGATGTAAGGGATATACTGTATAAGGTGCATTTACAGTTCACTGATTTGTTGGCCGGGGATGAAAAGATTATCTTCTACTGAAATTAAAGTAGAGATGTCTAAATGAACCTACTACCCACTGTGTACTTATCCTGCGAATGTTCTCGATGAACCCAGCAGACTGCAGAGACCTCTGGAATAAGTGTGGGGACTGTGAGAATTGCCTAATACCAACAATTATACTAATGATATCAAATAAAGAGGCAAAAGCAAAGTGCTTGGAGGCAAATGGTGGGAGGAGGGGGGTCTCCTATGGCTTTGAAAGAACCTTGCCCTCATTCATCACTCAGTTTACTCACAATTTAAGTGCCATCCAGGAACCCATTGGTTGCAAGTTATGGGCATGAGACTGGGTCGACTACAGTATAAGGATGAACTTGCCTGTGAACACTCGTTCCCCATAATTGGCCTGTGTAAATGCAAAACACTCATTTGTCGTGTGATCCTGTCTAAAATCATTGTGTAAACAGGGATGTGCTACCAACAATATGGAAAATGAACGGGGATGAACAATTGTAAGGACGATTATTCATCCCCCATTCACATTGCATCGAGCAGTGTGAAAGGCCCTTTAAACGAACACCAGTCAACTTGAATATCGTCGATCAGTGCATGTTAGAGGCCCGGCATCGGCCTGTGTATGAGGAGCCTATGTTCTTCATGACCAAAGGATGACTTTCTTCTTCTGGGTCCACCAGACGAAATGTTTCAAAGGTCCCACCCTCCATCTAAAGCATGTGCACATTGACTTAGAATCGCATCAGGATCTTGGTTGTTACCATTTTGCACACACAACCTCATCAATCAGATCTAATAGGATATATGTAAATCTAACCAAGAAATAGACCACAGTGGTAAGTGATTTTCTGCAAAGTCACCTCCAAATCACAGATGTGCTGACGAGGTGACCATAACTCCTGGAAATGAGCAGTGTATACTGTGATGAAAAAATGAATCAAACCAGCTACATTATTATTATTATTTATTTAAAAGCTCCATTAATTCTGTGGCACTATACATCAAGAGGGGGTTATACATAATATAGAAACACAAATACAATAGTCAAGAAAATATTAACAGACTGGTACATAGGGGGAGAGGACCCTGCCTGCAAGAGCTTACAATCTACAAGGGAAGGGGGGAAATGGACGATCACAATACATAAGTAAGTGCCTTGTATTAACTTCCTCTACATGATAAATGTCTTTTGCTGAAGTGAGACAACCCCTTTAACTGTTACATAATTCCCATTGACATAAATTGACTTTTTATGTAGTGTACAAATGTGTTGGGTCCTTCAAAGTAAGAGGCACCTTCCCTGTATGACTGTGCATAGAGATAGCTGTCAATCACTGATAGGACCGCCCAGTGGACTTATAAGTATAGAAAGAGAAGGGATTTAAATGAATAAATTACACATTTTACTGTATCTTTTCCCATAAAACTATATATCAATCTGGTTAGCTCCTTCTGCAGCTCAGACTCCATGTTCAAAGAGACAGGTTCCCTTTAAAATGGACTTCCGTGCTATTAGTCCAATATTCAGGGGCGGATTGGCCATAGACCTTACAGGGAAATTTCCCGGTGGGCCGATGCCCAGGGGGCCGCCTAGACCCTCCTTACGGCCGGCAGTGGAAGTTTTTGGGGATGTATTTTGTGCTGCTGGCAGTATTTTGTGATGGTCTGTGGTATTTGGCTCTGTTGGGGCGGTATAATGTGCCTCAATATGGTATTGCTGGCCCTGCCTTCCATCAATTTGGACCCAATCACAAAAAGGGGCCACTTTTAGTATTTTTTCCAGGGCCACTTTAAGTTCCCAGTCCGCCCCTGCCAATATTATTATTATTTTTATTATTATTATTGTTTATTAAAGTGCCATTCATTCCATGGCACTATACATAATAAAAAAACAAGTACAATAAGCATGAACAAGACGAGTGACTAACTGGTACAGATGGAGAGAGGACCCTGCCGGCGAGGGCTTACAATCTATAATATCTCTTTCAAGAGGGTGTAATAAAACAGTAGTCATTATATCTGACTTGCCCACATACATGAAGTTGTACATAGACTTTCTAAAGCTCAGAGACAGATGGAGCTGTTTACTGCTCCATTTCTTGAGAACTTTCTTCCAGTACATCATCTGCATTGGATGAGCATCCAGCCTGATATTAATACTACAGGACACACGCCAAGCACAGTTTGTCAAAAGCCAAAAAGTCTTTGGATGTGCTGAACCAGACAGCTGTCAGGAAACCCATGAACATTAGATCTTCAAAGAGATAGTACTTGAGGTGACATTAAAGTCAAGCTCCACGTGGGACAAAAGTGTTTTGACTCCCAAGTCAATTATGCTGAAATGTGCTCCTACTTGCGTGGTCAGAGTGGCATATCAATGAGATCATTTCTTTGGGTTTTAGGCTGTGATGGACCCAACATGGTTGTATTGAACTCAACCTAGGCTATCTAAGGGGGGGATGGGAGCAAGTCTAGTGGTTACATCATGACCATCTAAAATGGGTTGTCCAAGATTTTTATGTTGATGACCTATCCTCAAATCAGTGTTGAAACCACACAGCATCATCCATTGCATAGGGTCTGTTGTAGTGCTTCTCCCATGGGAGATGAGCTGCAGTAACCAGCTCCTTCCAGGAGTTGGAGCTATTGTAGAATAGCTAATTGACAGGGATGCAAGGTGTTGGACCCCTCATTGATCAGATATTGATTGCCTATCATAAGGTCAGACCATGAATATAAAAATACTGAACAGCCCCTTTAAGTTGGGTATTCTATAGCACTTGGCCAAATACTGTCTTGCTTTGCTCTCCCTTAAAGATGCACACCTGCCACAGCTGAGGGTGCATGTTTCTTTCAGTAAGGAGAGGAGAATGAGCTGCTGCCAGATATCTTTGAGAATGGTTATCCCATGTTGAAATCCAACATGTCGGACCCTTCTTCTGCGGTTGGGGGACATTTGACCAATCCTACCAAAATGTGTGTTTTTGGATGACTTTGATTTAATGTGTTCATTGATTATGGTTAATAGACAGTTTTTCTCAGTTATTTTCAGCTTAGTGTAGTAGCATTGCATCATTCATTGATCTAGTACCCCCTACCTGGCAGATGGCCATTGACTTGCCTGCCCTAACCTTGGCTTGGCCACCATATCACCTCACGACCTACAACTTCAGGAAAGTAATTTTGTGCTCAACAAAAGGCATGGGTGCAGTGTGTCAGATCCCCATTGATCAGATATTGATGGCCTATCATAAGGATAGACCATGAATATAAAAATTCTGAGCAGCCCTTTTAAGTTGGGTATTCACACGCTACAGAATGTGGCCAGATACTGTTTTACTCTACTCTCCCTTAAAAATGCAGACCTGCCTCAGCTGAGGGTGCATGTTTATTTCAATAGAGGGAGGGGAATGAGCTGCTGCCAGATATATTTGACAATGGCTTATCCCATGTTGAAATCCAATGTGTCCGATCCTTCTTCCTCCCATATCTTCTATTGGTGGACAGTTGACCAATCCTTCCAAAATCTGTGTTTTTGGCCAACTTTGATTTAATGTGCATGGCCAGGTCTAGACTGTGTTAATCGATTCTTGATGATGGTCAGCAGACAATTTTTCTCAAAAAGTTTCCAGCTTAGTGTAGTAGCATGGTATCATTTGCTGTCTAGCACTCCCTACTTGGCTGATGGCCATTGACTTGGCTTGGCCACCATGTCACCTCACGACCCACAACTTGAGGAAATTAATTTTGTGCTTAACAAAACTTTGTTTGTTTTGGTGGCAGCCAAAAGGCCACCATATTGTACATTTATACTGAGACATAATGAATGTCCAGTTGGACATTCATGGGTCTAGACTGTGATGGACATTCATGGGTCTAGACTGTGTTAATCGATTCTTGATGATGATGATCAACAGACAATTCTTCTAAAAAGTCTCCAGCTTAGTGTAGTAGCATGGTATCATTTGCTGATCTAGCACCCCCTACTTGGCTGATGGCCATTGACTTGGCTTGGCCACCATGTCACCTCACGACCCACAACTTGAGGAAAGTAATTTTGTGCCCAACAAAACGTTGCTTGTTTCGGTGGCAGCCAAAAGGTCACCATATTGTACATTTATACTGAGACATAATGAATGTCCAGTTGGAGCTTTTATTAAAATATAATTTCTTTCCAATGCCCTCTGTCTGCATTCTTGTACATACTTGGCCTGGTTTCAGCAAGGACTTAAAATCATATATGTTGACAATAGTTAGCCATGCGAATGATTTAGGTCATAAAAGATCTTTGTCTGGTTCCTAAATAGCGTCTCTGTGAGAAGTAATGTAATCTACTGACATACAGAGCAGCGAGGGGGCAAGGGAATCTTTATCTCAAACTGAAATGAGAGATGCAACAATATGTTCTTGATCGTGATAAATTACTGGTTGGGCGCCAGGATTTTTTGCACAGACAAGACACAGACAACCCTGTCATTGTACGAGACTGGGGCAGTTGTGTAAGACAGCAAATACCCTACAAAACCACCATTAAAATGATAGACCATTCAGGATACTGGGACTAGAATGGTTTGTATTTCATTGCTAAATTTCTGATTTAGCAATGAAATACAATTTTCACATCAATATTGAAATTGAAGCTCCAGTGATTGGCAAAGAGTTGTCTTCTCCGATGAGTCCCGTATTCTGCTTCATCAAACGGATGGACGTTGAGGTGTCAGGTGAGATACATCAGAGTACACATACCCCACAACCATTGCTGGAAGAACACAGCTGGTGGTGGCAGCGTTATGGTCTGGGGAATGTTTTTGTGGCATTCTCTGGACCCACTCATCCATATGGAAGGCACTGTACCGATTTGGGTATGAACTGATCCTTGCAGATCACGTACACCAATACATGCTAGGACAGATGGGATCTTCCACCAAGACAATGCGACATGTCACATGGCTAGAAATATCCAGGCCAATGTTGGCTGGAAGAGCATGACCAAGACTTCCAAGTACTACCCTGGGCTCCTAATTCCCCAGACTTGAACTCAATTGAGCATCTGTGGGACCATCTTGCTCTTCGTATTTGCTCTATGGATCCTCCCTCCGTGCACCCCCAGCAGCTGAGGGATGCACTGCAGTCAGCATGGCTCCACATACCTGTGACAACCTACCAGGACCTTATTTAGCCCATCTAGCTGCTGTCCTTGCTATACACGGATATGTTACTGGATATTAGCTGGTGGTCATAATAATGTGACACAACTGTGTATTAACTCCTTCCTACTTTTTCTCTGTAAATCAGAATTTAGCAGTAGTAATTTGAATTGAATCTTAATTTTCTCCATTGAAGCACTGGTTACATAACAATCGTTCTCCCCGTGAAGACAACATTATAAAAATATGAACATTTTCTACATGATCTCCATCATATACTCTATATTGTCATGTTTCACCATAGTCTCTGATTTGCCCTAATGCAGATATATTGTAATTTAATTGTTTTACATACATTAATAATATATCCGAATGCAAGGCTCTGAGTTTCTAGCAATATTGGTAGGAATAAGAAAATGAAGGGTGACAAGTGTCATCTGGAAGGGGGGGGGGGAGTGAACTGCATGATGCTGACAGAATGGCACGGCTCATTGTGTAGGGGGTCACATACTTAGCTGCTTGAGTGACGGGGTGCTCCTAGGGACCATCTCATCAGCAGGCAGAATTATGTGCTTGCCGCTGCTCCCCTGCCTTGTTCATGCTGCCTAAATATTGTCTTAGACATGGAAGTATTAATCTGGATATGCAGAGCAAGACACACTGTGGGGAGATGTTTAATTGGCTCCCAGCAGAGCGCCGGCTGCTTCAATTGCTTGCTTTTTTCCCTCTCAAATCAGTGCCATTTTCACATCCCATTAATGCCTTCTGGTAGTTTAAATACAAAACTACATTGGACCTTTTTTTTTCCGTTTCCCATAGTAATTACCAGAGAAGGTCATATTGTCCTAGTTTTGTTAAAAATGGATAATTTTTGTTGATAGCCCGGGGTCCAAAATCCACAAGCAGCTCCACTGATTTTTTTTAAAGACATTTTAGCTCATTTTCAGCCGCAGAGATAAACATGGAGGGATGTTTTTTTGACAACTGCTAACATTAAGGTGTCATGTGATTTGAGGATTGATTTAGAATTTGGAAATTGTTGCGAAAAGGAAGATTTCTATTAAGTGAAATCCCGTTATGAACATAGAAATCTTCTTACAGGAGAAGGAGCATAGAAATGCTCAATGTTAGAGAGAGTGAGAGTTGCATGATGGAAGCAAAATTCTGAAGATATTCTGTATATAGTTCAGTGACATGGTCCTATCATACAGCGGCATATGCTAATCAAAGGGACATCCTTCCTCCATGCCAGCTTGCATGCATGGATGTGTAAGCCAGCAGATCAGAGGGTCACTATCCACAAAGAGAAACCTGCCCTCAACTGCCTGCTTATGAGAGGCATCAAAGAAGCAAAAGTCATCTGAATGATGTCATAGGAGCAAGTGGCCTGAAATCTGAAGGCTGGTGCCCAGTGCTGACCTTAGGACTTTCATCTGAGGCTGTATTGGGCTTTCTAGGAGTAAATTTACTGTGGGCAACTGCTCTATTTTTCTCTTGTAATAGTGGACAGCATGGTGGCTCAGTGGTTATGACTTTGACTTGTAGCACTGGGGTCCTGGGTTTGAATCCAACCAAGGGAAACCTCTTTATGGAGTCTGCATGTTCTCCCTGTGTTTGTATTGGCTGCCTCACTCCAAAAACATACTGATAGGCAAATTGGCCCTAGTATGTATGACAAGGGGTCTGACAGAGTGTTATAGCTTGGGGGACACATGATAACACAGTCCCTGGCAATTGGTTATTAAGGAAAAGTGGTCGTTCATGCCTTGATTTCTCTTTTCCTCCTATATCTTCTCTCTCTCCTCAACAGGGGCGGACTGGGAACTTAAAGTAGCCCTGGAAAAAATACTAAAAGTGGCCCTGTTTTATAGTTGGGTCCAAATTAATGGAAGGCAGGGCCAACACAAGTAGGCAGGCCAACAGTACCATGTTGTGGCACATTATACCACCCCAACAGAGCCAAATACCATAGTCCATCATAAAATACTGCCAGCAGCACAAAATACATCCCCAAAAACGTCCATTGGCTGGCCGTGAGTTGGGCTCAGGTGGCCCCCTGGGCATTGGCCCACTGGGAAATTTCCCTGTAAGGTCTATGGCCAATCTGCCCCGGTTCCTCAAACTACTTTTATAGGTATTATTGGATTTTTCCTGATGGAGGCCATTCATGGGTCAGCTGTACGGAAGTATCATCGGGTTCTAAAATCTTCCTGCATCTCCATTCTGTTTCTATGGCTTGGCAGACTGGTAGGCTACTACAGTGGCAGGAAGAGTTCTTCATGGCTATTGGATTGAGGAAGATGGCAATGGTGGGAAGCATCTCCTTTATATGTGCACCACATAGGGGATGGCATGTCATTCCTTGAGGAGCTACTACACCAGGCCCCTGCCCACCCTCCCTTGGTTTTAGCTTTGTTGCCATGTTTACTTGTTGCGGTTTCAGGCTTGGTGGACTTGGTCCATGAAGTTTAAATCAATTAGTTGGTTTTAATATGGTTTCAATAATTATTACATTAATATATTGATTGGTCATTTTTATTATTTATTTAGTGTTATCCTAAATAAACATCCAATCTATTGCCCAGTGTGTTTACTTCATTAGGTATTATATTATAACGGTGAAATGGGAGATGTCTTACCACGTGTTTGGGTAATTAGGCTAGAAGCTATACTGTGGACAGTGAGCAATAATGGTCTCTGTTTCAATACATCATGTTCTCTGTTGTCCCTTAAAGGGGCTTCCAAAACTCACCTTCAGTCACATTTATATCCCCCCCGTAACAATTAGTTAATGCATTTGTTTTAACTTTATTATTACTTTCTTATGGTGGATTTACATGGCCCGAGGAGCAGCCGATTATCGGGACGGAAGCGTTCCATTCTCGACAATCGGCTGCTTGTTATTGGAGGTGAAGAGCTGCATTTGCATGCAGAGATCACCCCTATAGTATAAGAAAGAGGGATCGCTATTGCAATCACTCGTCCTCATACAACTGCATTGTTTCTGGGCAGTAGAATGCCATCCCTGATAATCAGGGCTGCCAACCGTCCGGAAATTTCTGGACAGTCCGTAAGAATAGGCAACTTTTTTCCTGTGTTGGTGAAAAAAAATTGATGTGTCCGTGATTTTTTTTTTAAGGCTGGTGGCGCTTGACTGGATTATTTCGGTGGTAATTATCATTATTTTACAGCTCACAGTAACTGCTGGTTATGATTTATTTTCAGTATATTGAGCTACAGACACGGATTACTTGTAATCTTTATCATCAATTATGGTTTTCCAATTTGTCCGTAAAAGATGTTGGCTGCTCGTGATTTAGGGATAAGTTGTCCAGAATAAAGAAAATTTCTGGTTAGCAACCCTGCTGATAATCTGTCCGACAATCGTGGCATGTAAACACACCATTATTCTCAGCAGTAGTCAAGTTACCGCACTACCCAGATCCTCATTACTTCCTGTGAGATCCCGCAAATAAAGATCCATGAGCCATTGACGCTCTGTGTATGGAATGTCTCTCTTAGACAGTAAGGGAAAGTGGGCCATCCTAGCCAGGTCTTCAAGAGGCAGTGGCTTGATCTCCCAACCTGATACATCTTCTTCTCCACAGGTGGATGCTCCAGCCTATCGGATTCTTTCTACAAAGTCCCTGCACAGTAAAGTATTCTCATGTGGAAGATGAGGGAGGTTAGTTACTTTATATACCTCAGCGGATGGAAGGTATTGTGGTAGGACAAGGGACATGTGGAGCAGCAACATGGGGTGGAGGGAACAGGTGTAGGGGGAGGACTAAGGATGGCAGCAAAGCAGTATGGGAATTGTTGACGTAGCAGCTCTGGAATGAAGTGGAAGTGGAGCTGGTAAATTAATAGGAGAAGATGCTGCAGAGACAGAGAAACAGGACACTGTGTAAAAAAAAAAAATCCAAAATTATCACTCTATATACTATGGATGAAGGGATTATCATTAGATCTCTGGAGGACCTAGGTGTCAGAAACCCCTCTTTAAAGAGCATGTTCATATTTGGGCATTATTTTGCAGTTAAAAATATTGAATTACTTATCTTATCAAGGGCCTTTAGTGGCATCCTTTATGGTCCAGAACTACATTCAAAATTCTGCTAATTATTACTGGAAATAGTGGACAAGGAAAATTGGAAAGTGGTTGGTGGGATGAAGCAGATCATAAATATCAGCGGGTCCAATATAGAACCTCCCAATCTGTTCCAACTCAAGATCTACTCTCAAATATGTACCACACTGGGTATGAAAGATAAGTATACATGGCTCTTACCCTAATTTTGTCAGTGATATTGTTACCCAGTGCGAACCTTCAGTAATAGTATGGAAACAATTTTAGAGGTGCCACATACAGAAAGCCAGAGGGCACCAGACCGACTAGTTGGAGAACAGTGGTGTAGATCATCCAGAAAGTCTAAATCCTCATTGGGTTCTAGGAATTAAGAAGACAATCTAGAACCTCAGTTGAGTGGTGGCACAAGAATGGGTTTGGTTGATTAGTAACTAGTAATATAGTGTCAAGAATAAGGTAAAGCTGAGGGGTAAAGACTCAGACGTCAGGTAGTATAAAGGAGGGTTGGGATGAGAATCATTTGTGGCTTCCAATGATTCTTACTAAACAGCTTTGCTTAGTAAACTGAAAGGAAGAAGTGCATAATACTTAACCTACACCCAGTCAGAAGACTTCATCGGCAATGTCATTGTGGAGGAATACAACTTGGCTGGTCAACTATCTAGAAGAACGGAGCAGACAGATGAGTTATGTAATGTTCCTCTATATAGCCTCAACTGAAACCACCAGTCTGTGATCTTTGAGAAAGCCAAGTCTCCTTGTACAGGAATGGAATAACGGAGTGGTGCGTGTTTCCTCAGCGGTTGTCTGTGAAACGTTAAAAAGCCAGGTTATATGGAAATGGGATATTAATGTTGAATTCAATACTATTGTACAACAACCATACCCTTTGCCAAAACAAATTTACAATGGCAAAGAATCTGCGTTCCTGGCAACATTTGCATAAAAGAACAGGAAATAAGCGCGGAAGAATCTAATTGAAATTGTGTGCCAGTCTATTACAAGGTTAGTTTGGAGGATCAATCAGCCATCACACTAAAACTACGACTGCTCATTATACTTATGTTCAAACTGGTCTCCGAGTATACAGATGTAGCAGAACTGGGACTGTGATTGCCTACAGTTCATTTGTAATTGGCCACAATTTATGCTGTTGCATCTGTGTGATAACTACCACTACTGAGACGTCTCCTGAGATATCGGCCTCCTCCGCCATTAGAGAGGATTTCCTATCCTTAGGAATTGTCATCAATAACAGACTTTGATAGTTGGCATCTACTGATGCATTATCTAATGTATATATGGTACCTGCTGATAGGGTCTGCATTATCTAATGTATATGTGGCACCTACTGATAGGGTCTGCATTATCTAATGTATATATGGTACCTACTGATAGGGTCTGCATTATCTAATGTATATATGGTACCTACTGATAGGGTCTGCATTATCTAATGTATATATGATACCTGCTGATAGGGTCTGCATTATCTAATGTATATATGTCACCTACTGATAGGGTCTGCATTATCTAATGTATATATGATACCTGCTGATAGAGTCTGCATTATCTAATGTATATATGGTACCTGCTAATAGGGTCTGCATTATCTAATGTATATATGATACCTGCTGATAGGGTCTGCATTATCTAATGTATATATGGCACCTACTGATAGGGTCTGCATTATCTAATGTATATGTGGCACCTACTGATAGGGTCTGCATTATCTAATGTATATATGGTACCTGCTAATAGGGTCTGCATTATCTAATGTATATATGATACCTGCTGATAGGGTCTGCATTATCTAATGTATATATGTCACCTACTGATAGGGTCTGCATTATCTAATGTATATATGATACCTGCTGATAGAGTCTGCATTATCTAATGTATATATGGTACCTGCTAATAGGGTCTGCATTATCTAATGTATATATGATACCTGCTGATAGGGTCTGCATTATCTAATGTATATATGGCACCTACTGATAGGGTCTGCATTATCTAATGTATTTGTGGCACCTACTGATAGTGTCTGCATTATCTAATGTATATATGGTACCTGCTGATAGTGTCTGCATTATCTAATGTATATATGGTACCTGCTGATAGGGTCTGCATTATCTAATTTATATATGGTATCTGCTGATAGTGTCTGCATTATCTAATGTATATATGGTACCTGCTGATAGGGTCTGCATTATCTAATTTATATATGGTACCTGCTGATAGGGTCTGCATTATCTAATACCTACTGATAAATACTTGATCAGTAATGAACATTGTGTGACTCCATGCTGTCTCCTGAGATCTCCTGGACACACACACACACACATTGATATCAGGTGAATGTCCACAATGTGGCCTCCTTGTCTTGGATGACAGCAGACAGTGTCAGCCAGTCCATAAGTGCTATTATCTTCAGGCTGCAAACCTGAACTTGTGAATCTTGTCAACCTGTCCATACACAACTATGTTGTACCCTGATGTCTTTTCTTTGGCCTGGGTACCAGGACTGTCTAGCATACTGTATTTGTGACTTTTCAGTGGATTTTATTCTGCCATCACCAGGTCAAAGAAAAGGGGTGTTGTGAAGATGGAGTGAGGACGTGCAAGAATGAGACCATCATCGTTATTTATGCCAAAAACTGGAGTAAATAATGACTGATGAAATCTACGGCAGCCTGGAGCTGGAGGAAGCCTTGTCATATATTACATGCCTCCTCTGGCAGTGCAGGCCTTATTAAAGGGGTTGTCTCATCATGGACAATGGGGGCATATCGCTAGGATGCCGGTCCTCATTGTCCATCATGAAACAAACCATTTAAGGCTGGTGCTTCACATAACGGCCTTGATAAATCAGGGCCTTATTTTAATGGGAAACAATTGAGCAAATTAGCTCATACCAGAGTCACCCATCTGTAAACAGCACTGTTTTGGGGTTCTTGCCCCTCATCAGGACAGAGCAGGATACTGACTTAGATACAGTTTTCCATTGAAGAGACACAGAAGTGTTCTGTGCTGTGTCTAAGGCATCTCATCCAGCCAGTATCCTGCCCTGTCTGATGAGGGTTAAGAACCCTGAAACAGTGCGGCCTACAGATGGGTGCATCTGGTTTGACCCCTATGACCTAATTTACTCAATAAAGCTTCGACTTCCAGTAAGCGCCGCAGCCTCCTCCAAGCTCAGCAAGCACAGCACTGTCCATTAGAAAGCAACTGTGCTTGGAATCACAACCAAGGCTCATACACTTGAATTGGGCGGAGCTGCACGTAGGTCATTTGACCGATGAACATGATGTCATTAACCTACGAAGAAGCTGTGATGCTCACTGGAACACAGTGGCCTCTCCAAACAGCTGAACGGCGGGTGTGCCAGGAGTGAGACCCTACCGATCACATACTGATGACCTAGCCTGAGGTTAGCTCATCAGTATAAAACACTCGATTTATCCCTTTAAAGGGGTTTTCTGAGACTTATCGGATCTGATCAGTGGGAATCCAACACCCAGGACCTCCACGATCAGCTGTTCGAGAAAGCAGCAACACTCGCAGCAGCCCAGCAGCCTTCTTGCAGCTTTGCCTAGGCCAGTGACGTCACACCTATCAGTCACATGGCCTAGGCGCAGCTCAGCTCCATTGAAGTGAATGGGGCTGAGCACGATAAGGCCGCGGTGCCAGGGTTGCCAACTGTCCAGAAATTTGTGGACAGTCCGTAAAAATAGGAAACTTTTTTCCTGTGTCCATGAAAAAAAATAGACATGTCTGTGACTGTGTATAGACATGGATTACTTATAATCTGTGTCAGTCATTATGGTTTTCCAATTTGTCTGTAGAAATGTTGGCTGTCCGTGATTTTGGGATCAGTTGTCCAGAAAAAAGAAAAATACTGGACAGTGCTCACAGGAGCGCCGGTGCCTTCTCAAACAGCTGATCGGCTGATGACCTATCCAGAGGATAGGTCATCAGTATTTAAACCTCGGAAAAAAAAGTCTCACATACCAAAGACCGGATGTATTAATATTCAATCCATCTTTTCTGTCATCAGGACACAGTAGGGATGCTCCCATACATATTAGATCATCAGCCAATTCCACAGCAATCATCAGGTTTACATACAGATGTCCTATGGGCTGCATACTTGGTATACATCCAGTTCACAGAGCGGTCTGTGTACACAGTGGGGGTCATTTAAAAAAAATATTGGCGTTTCACACAACAGTCTTAATAAAAAGATGCAACCAATTTATTAGGAGGCACAGGGCTCTTAATACATTTATTGCATCTGGCGTAAATTATATTAAATATTTATTTGACTGTTGTGGCAACACTCCTTCCAATAATCCTAACCCATTTTTTAAAAATGTATTGAGAATGGCATAAAATGTAAAAAGCTGCAACATTAGGGCTCATGCACTCGACCGTATGTATTCTGCGGTCCACAAAACACGGATCCGCAAAAAATATGGACGACGTCCGTGTGCATTCTGTGTTTTGTGGAACAAAACAGCTGGCCCCTAATAGAACAGTCCTATCCCTGTCTGTAATGCAGAGAATAATGGGACATGTTCTATTATTTTGCAGAACGGACATACGGAAATGGAATGCACACAAAGTAACTTCCGTTGTTTGTTTTTTTTTGCGAACCCATTGAAATGAATGGTTCCACATATGGGCCGCAAAAAAAACCACTGAAACAAATTACGTTCGTGTGCACGAGCCCTTACTGCGTAAAATGCCATTTGCTCCAAATTTTTATGGGAAAAAATGGCATAAAGCCTGGAAATGACCTCCAGTATGTATGTATGTATGTAACAGCAGTAAGACCATTAAACTGGATATAGACATGCCTTGCAACTAAGGCTACTTTCACACTTGCGTTGTTGTTTTCCGGTATTGAGATCCGGCAGAGAAAAAAAAATTTAGTCCTCATGCATTCTGAATGCAAAGAGATGGAAAGAGGATGCATCAGGATGTCTTGATGTCTTGATCAGGATGCATCCGATTCCGGCAGCATTCCGTTTGTGACCAGACACAAAACCGCTGCAAGCTGCAGTTTTGTGTCTGGTCATAAAAACAGGAATAAAACGGATCCGGCACCGAAAACAATATAAGGGTACTTTCACACTTGCGTTTTTTTTTTTTTCCGGCATTGAAATCCGGTATAGGGTCTCAATACTGGAAAAAACTGATCCGTTTTATCCTAATGCATTCTTAATGGACAGCAATCCGTTCAGTTTGCATCAGGATGTCCTCCGTTCCGTCGGTGTTACGGTATTTGGCAGGAGAAAATCGATTTTCTTCTGTCCAAAATTCCAGGACAATAACGCAATTGCCGGATCCAGTATTAATTTCCATTGAGATGTATTAATGCCAGATCCGGTAATAAGTGTTCCGGTATTTGGCGTGTCGACGGATCCGGTTTTCAGTTGTGCGGCTGCATCAGTATATAGGAGGAGCTGGTTTCCTGCGAGGGAGTGGGGAGAACGTTTGCCAAGGTGAGTATTCTTTTTTTTTTTTTTTTGTGCAAAAAATGGCGTTCAATAAAATTATAAGTAGCTCCTATGTACTTACACATAGGAACTGTATATTATAAGTACATAGGGGATGCTAGGAGTGGTAGTTCTAGGTACTACTCCTCCTAGCATCCCCCTTGTACTTATATTACCTGTAGTCCGTATGTACAATTGTAAATAGGCAGTACAGTTAGTAAGTACATGGGGGTTGTTAGTTACTCAGAACTAGGACTACTACTCCTACCATCCCCCATGTACTTATACTATCTTTAGTCCCTATACAGTTGTACATAAGCAGTACAGGTTTAAGGAGCCTAAAAAAAACGTATCACTCAATGACTTTCAATGTATTTAGTGACAGATCAGGTTTTTTTTGCCGTTTTGATTTCACACAACTGCATCCTGAACGGAAAGGAAGCATCCTGATGTGCAAAATCAAAACGGATGTGTTTAATTCCGGTATTGAGATCAGGGGCGGACGAACATGGCCCCGTTTTGTAAGAGCCAGCAATACAATATTGTGGCACATTATGACATCCCAACAGAGCCAGATATCACAGTCCATCACAAAATACATCCCCAAAAACTTCCACTGGCCGGCTCAGACGGCCTCCTGGGCATCGGCCCACTGGGAAATTTCCCTGTAAGGTCTATGGCCAATCCGCCCCTGATTATGATCCTCTGCCGGATCTCAATACCGGAATTAACAATGCAAGTGTGAAAGTAGTCTAATTTAGAAAGTATGTTTGTGATTCCCCAACATCTTCCATTGAAGGAAACAAGGATCCTGCAGGAAGTCAGATTTTTATCTGTCCAATCTTTTGTTCCCCTGGAGATAAGCAGAATCAAAAGTGTCCGGAAGCCGCTTATTCCACCTTTAATGAAGTAGGGGTAGTCAGGGAGGTAGCTATCAGTAGGGGCGAACTGGGAACTTAAAGTGGCCCTGGAAAAAATACTAAAAGTGGCCCTGTTTTGTAGTTGGGTCCGAACTGATGGAAGGCAGGGCCAGCAATACCATATTGTGGTACATTATACCACCCCAACAGAGCCAAATCCCACACTCCATCACAAAAGACATCCCCAAAAACTGCCACTGGCCGGCCCTGAGGAGGGTCTAGGCGCCCCCCCCTGGGCATTGGCCCACCGGGAAATTTCCCTGTAAGGTCTATGGACAATCCACCCCTGGCTATCAGCCAATCTATGGCTTGGTTATTGATGGACAGAACTTGCAGATAAGGATTTCACTGGAACCTACCTACGTGATGTCTCCTCCTGTAGAGGAGTAATTCACTTTCGTGGGAGTGTTTCCTCTCCTGAACTCATCCATAATGTGTGTAGTCAGACATTTCCTGATTGTCAGCATACGTCTGGGCAGCCTCACAATGTTATCTCCCTTGGCTGAGCTGCGCATCCTTCTCAGCATCTTCTGTCTGACTTTAATCCTATAGTTTGTTTGTCTTTCATGTGAAAATCCTCCAGCTATGTCCGCACCTCCGCTCTTCTGAATCACTGGTAATCCCCATAATGACTGACGTTACCTGAGGACAATCTTCAAGCAATGTTTGCATTAACAACCTACAAGATAATACGTTGGGCTTATCTTCTGTGCGTGGCAGAATATAACACAGTCAACATGGTAAAAACGTATTGCTAATGACTTATTCATTATTGCGCTAAATACAAGTATGTCAGACATAAAAATGATGTTGATGTCGAAATGTCGTAAAATACTTTCTTTGATCTGCGGACATGGTATGTTGTCCATCTTGGGGTTTTGGAGGATTTAAAGGGGTGTCCGGTAATAGATGTTGGCGACATCCCCAGGATAGATCATAAATATCTGATGGTCAGGAGTCTGACATATGGGAACCCTGCCGATCAGCTGTTAGAAGAGGTTGGTTTCTCAATGAGCGCTGCGGCCTCTTCCTGGACCATGTGACATCACTGTACATCGGTCCCGTGGCCTAGTTGTAGCTAAGCCTCATTGAAGTGAATGGGGCTGAGCTGCAATACCAAGCACAGCCACTATACTATGTACGGCGCTGTGCATGGTATTGTGTGACAAGGCCACAGCACTCAACTGAGAAATTCACAGAAACCACTATAAATTACATTTTTTGATTATTTTCTTTTAATTATGTCTTTGGCCAACTTAAAGAGGACCTGCACTATCGAGTGCACTAATGATTCTGGATCATTTTCTCATATACCTCTATGTTACCCCATTCCTAGTTTATTGTTATTGCTGCTAGAAGTTGCAGATCTATTATAAACTAATAGTAGCAATAACTGAGGAATGGAACAGCATAGAGTTATATAAGAAAGTGATCCCGAATTATTACATGGTGAATGCCGGTAGTTACTAAAGCAGACAGGAGAGGCTTAGAGAGTTATTCCCATTTTCAACATTGATAGTCACCTCTCTATTCACTTGTATGGGGAAAGGGGCTAGCATGAGTCAGTGACCAGTGTTCATGACCAAGGGTGGATTAGGTGCCCCCCTGCAGCCCTTTGGTTGTCTTATTTCAGGAAACCACTTGTGGCCAGGAGGGGGCGCCCTGTCTCTGGGGTGCAAGCATTTGCTTTGATTGTGTATTGGTGAAGTCTACCCCTGCTCATGAGGATCTCCCAATAGGTAAGGGTACCAGAAACAGGACCCATTTCTGGGATATCCGGTGAGTATATCCATTTGGACAATCTCTCCCAACATTGTCCACAGATGATGAGCTGATTGCATAGGACGAGGGTCAGGTGGATTTATAATGCCCATGATCAGGAAAGTGATCAAGAAGATCTTACTAATAATTGCCTATCTGCATAATACACAGGTGAGCCGGGTCCTCTAGTAGGGCCACCATTTGCCTTTAGGGCCCCTATGCAGCTGCACAGGTTGCACATACGTTACGCTGCCCCTGTAGAAACAGACCGCGTACTGTATGGCCGGGATGTACAATATAATATAACTCATTGCTTTGCAAACTAAGCTCCGTTTTGGCTGCTAAAAAAAACCATCTGTTTGTCCGCTCTAATATATCCGAAATGGAAAAATATTCAGAAATCCATGAAAAAAAGAGTCTCCAACAATAAGGTTGAGTCATAGCAACAAACAGGGAGCTGCTTAATGCGGCTCACACATATGGAAGGACAGTTAAGTATAGATATGTCTTCCGTACACAGACACATTCTGTTCAGTTTCCAGGACTTGCCCAATTTTTCTGTCTGCTCTTCCAGCAGCCAGAATAAACAGGCTTCCTAGTGAGCTCACTTGGACGGTTCATACTGAATATGTGCTCTCTCTCCGTGACACCGAGATTTATGACCCTAAAGGTAGACTGGTCAACATTCATTTTCAGTAACACGTCGAGTGCTACATGCTGAGAATTAAGTTGCTGAGACTTAAATGAAAGGCATTATTTTCCTATAGATGTTTGGGGTAAGCGCCAAACAGTGAGCGCCATGTAAGGTAGAGAAAATAGCAGCACCAATCATGTAACCTATAGAGAACAGCAGCACCCGTAAAATAACCTATAGAACAGAGCAGCACCCATCATGTTACCTATAGAAAACAGCAGCACTCATAAAATAACCTATAGAACAGAGCAGCACCCATCATGTTACCTGTAGAACCAAGCAGCCCCCACCATGTAACCTAGAGAAAACAGCAGCCCCCACCATGTAACCTATAGAACAGAGCGGCAGCTGTTATGTAGCCTATAGAAAAGAGCAGCACCCGTCATGTAACCTATAGAACAGAGCGGCAGCTGTTATGTAGCCTATAGAAAAGAGCAGCACCCGTCATGTAACCTACAGAAAAGAGCAGCACCCATCATGTAACCTACAGAAAAGAGCAGCACCCATCATGTTACCTATAGAACAAAGCAGCACCCACCATGTAACCTAAAGAAAACAGCAGCACCCGTAAAATAACCTATAGAAAAGAGCAGCACCCGTCATGTTACCTAAAGAAAACAGCAGCCCAGTCATATAACCTATAGAACAGAGCAGCAGCCATCATGTAAACTATGGAAAACAGCAGCACCCATCATGTAACCTATAGAACAGTGCAGCACCCGTCATGTAACCTAGAGAAAATGGCAGCAGCCATCATGTAACCTATAACACAGAGCGGCAGCTGTTACTTAACCTATAGAAAAGAGCAGCACCCGTCATGTAACCTATAGAAAAGAGCAGCACCTGTTATGTAACCTATAGAACAGAGCAGCACCCATCATGTAACCTATAGAACAGTGCAGCACCCATCATGTAACCTATAGAACAGAGCAGCACCCATCATGTAACCTATAGAAAAGAGCAGCACCTGTTATGTAACCTATAGAACAGAGCAGCACCCATCATGTAACCTATAGAACAGTGCAGCACCCATCATGTAACCTATAGAACAGAGCAGCACCCATCATGTAACCTATAGAACAGAGCAGTACCCATCATGTAACCTATAGAAAACAGCAGCACCTGTAAAGTAACCTATAGAACAGAGCAGCACCCATCATGTAACCTATGGAAAACAGCAGCACCCATCATGTAACCTATAACACAGAGCGGCAGCTGTTACGTAACCTATAGAAAAGAGCAGCACCTGTCATGTAACCTATAGAACAGAGCAGCACCCATCATGTAACCTATAGAAAACAGCAGCACCTGTAAAGTAACCTATAGAACAGAGCGGCACCCATCATGTAACCTATGGAAAACAGCAACACCCATCATGTAACCTATAGAAAGGAGTGGACAGGGGTTGTATGATAGACATTGACTAATCTGCAGGTCCATTGTTAGAAACTGATACAATTATGCATCGTAGACTTTACTGTAGTGTGACTATAATAATTAGAAATAAGGTATCCCGATCAAGAGACGGGTAATTATCTCCCCAGACATCTGCAGGTGTAGCAGTTGCCGAAAGCAACGTAGAAACTGTTGTTTCATGTATACAGCTCCTATGCAGACCTATGTGTTTTCATGATTACAGTCTACAAATAAATCTGGTTTAGTCTAATCCTATGTGGCGTTACTTCCTTTCTGTCACCTCTTTTATGTTATCTAATAAAGAAGAGGGGCAGACTGAGATCCTAAAGTGGCCTTGGAAAGTAACCTAAAAGTGGCCCCATGTTGTTGGCCGGTCCAAATTGACAAAAGGTAGGGCAACAGAAGTAGGCAGGGCCCCTGCAAAACTGCAGTGCAGCACAATATACTGCCCTAGCAGAACCAAATACCACATCCCACAGTATAAAACTGTATCATTGTCCTTAGGATGTCAATACAGTTGAATTCAGGAGGGCGCTGCCCAGTTACATAAGTACCTGATGCTCCTACACTAATTAATGCTGAGAGCATCAGATCTTTATGTACCTGGCTGGCGGCCACGTAGAGGGCTTTGGCGGAACCTTGGGCATCGACCCACCGGGAAATTTTCCTTTAGGGTCTATGGCCAGTCTGCCCCTGAGAGGGGCACAGAACGTGTTTGTACTCAGTAAGCCTAGAGATACAGGATCTGCATTGGAGCTGTATACACAAAACGATGAGCTTTTTAATCAAGACAAACTCTTTAAAGGGGATCAGCTCTTTCAAGTGTATCTAACACATGACAATGCGTGTTAGGTCAGTTTAACATCATCATAACTATGGCTGTCAGGTTTTCAGATCATCAGAAAATGATGTTCCTATGATATACTAATTAGCCAAGTGCCTGGCGGGCGTGATTAAAGGTGGGCCCAAAGGAGAGTAAAGGAGACCCCAAGCCTGTCTCTTGGAAGTGCCCAAGCCCACCTCCATGAAGATCCCAGGTCCGCCTCTACTTAAAAGGGTTCTCCAGGAATTAAGAAAATGAAAATACGTAAATATTACTTTATTATAAATATATTCCTAAATACCTTTCATTAGTTATAATGGCTGTTTTTGTCTGGGGAGCAATGATTAGGAGAAACAAAATGGCCGCTGTCCTATTAGTACACACAAAATATGTCCTAATCACACAACAGGACAAGACACTTCACAAAACTGAGGTAAAGAGCTGCCTCATCCTTCTCTCTGCTCTGCTTGTCAGGGGTTATGATTCTGAATACAGGTGATAAGATGAATCTCTGTAGGAACAGAGTTCATGAGGAGACATGAAGTACAGAGAGGAGGTGGGGATGTGGCTGTGTCCTGCTGTGTGATAAGGACAGGTTCTGTGTGTACTAGTAGGACGGCGGCCATTTTATTTCCCCTGATGATTGCTCCCTATACAAAATGAACCATTATAACTAATGAAAGGTATTTGGGAATGTATTTATAATAAAGTAATATTTAAGTATTTTCATTTTCCTAATTCCTAATTCCCGGAGAACCCCTTTAAGTTCTTAGTCCCCCCCCCTTTATTACCGTCCCCTCCTCTGTGATGTAAGAAGCTAACCAAATCTCCGCCTGCTTGCTCATTGTGAGTCTTGTCGAAATCTCGCACATGTGCAGAGCAGTCAACTGGCAGATTTCGGCAAGATCCAGAAAGAGCAGGCGGGTGGAGTTCTGGCTAGCGTCCGAATTTGCAGACCCTTCTAAAACAGAAAAACCTCTTTAAAAACAAAAATAAGGCTATAATGATAGCATTCACATATCACACCATAAAACATTTATTGACTTCACTTTAAGAAACACTCTAAGTGCCCTTTTCCAAAAAAATGATGGCAAACATGAATATTTCTTTTACACTGTTACACATTACACATAGAAATTGTGCAAAACACCACATATCGCAATTTGTATTTCATCTCTTTCAACCCCAACAAATGGAAAATATTTTTTTTAACCTTTTAGAAATTTAACTTAGTTTTATTTTTTACAGTCTATAATATACAAATGATTGACCCCTGACCGAGATGAATCAGAAAAAACGCAGGTTTGTGCAATGGGTGCTTTTTTCTAGATCTATAAAATGGGCTAAAAAAGGTCACCCCAACATTATAGGTGTACGGGAGATACAATCACATTTTAACTTACAAATATAAATTTTTAAATTTTTTTTTGTAAAAATTCTATTTGAATTGAATAGGAATAGCTGGTGATGCCCAGTTTATGAGAAATTTGTCACATGTATGTACCCAAAAAATCACTGTAGGGAAATAGATGCCTAATATTGCTTTAAAGGGATAGGAAACTTAACACCGATGCCCTAATAATAACGTCATATAATTGTACCCACTTAAATATCCCTATTTTCACCCAGGCAGCCCCCCTGACATGAGCATTTCAAGCTCCAATGCTCTCCTTTGCGCAGGGCAAAGGCACTTTTTGAAGATCCGGTGACGTACCGGGCTCTCCATAAGGACTGCTAGGCGGAGGCTTCCGCCTAGTAGTGAGCTTGGTGACGTCACCAACTCTGATGGGTGGGCTTTATTGCTGTCCTAGCCTGTAAAACAGCTAGCGCAGTGCTAAGGTCCGCCCATCTGAGCCAGTGACATCACCGGGAACACTTCTAGGCGGAAGCCTCCGAAATGCTCCGATGCTCATGTCAGGGGGGACGGAGGATGAAAATGGGGATATGTCCGGGATCAGCTCTGAACCCAGACAACCCCTTTAACGAATCCTACAAATCAGGGGACAATGACAAAGTCTTGCCATTCCTCTGTATCAGCTCTTTCAACCATTCAGCATAGCCAAAATAAGAAGGTTCTTATTTGGAAGTGTTCAGGGATGAGCTTTTGCAGTATTAGGCCCCCTGACTGGAACATATTGTGGGTGAGCAGGTACAAGTAATGTAAAGTCATGTCCTGTTGGTGGACTACAAGCTGACATTACAAGTTGAGTGGTTCTGAGACACCTGCATAGTTTTTGTTGACAAAGGAAAAACTGAGGGGGGTTCCAATGTAACCTATTGAGATACTTATAAAATTAAGAGCGATGACCGATAGGCGATGGGTTTTCAATTGATGTCCATGAAATTTATTTTTGCCTGCTTACTAGAAAAATCACACTGGCTCCAGTAGTGGTCTAATATGCCTTTGAGGGGAAGTTATCACAACCTGTATTCCAGAAGTCTGGCTTCAAAAAACTCTCAAAAGAGGGCATTGAGACTTTTTGGACTTATTTGTGCAAAACCTTTTTTTACATTTTGCAATTTACACCTGTCACTCCAGTTTTGAAAAGTGGGTGGGAAAGTTGGCATGGTTAGCTAAGTGAATTCGTTTCACTCCAGATTTATCAGCTGAGACTTTTCAAAAAGTTGCAAAAATTGTCACAATCTTAGTACAAAGCAGAGTAAACATCTCAAGACAGAAGTGGTAGACTTAAAGATGCAGCACATTTATCAAATATCATGTGACAATTGATAAATTTGACCCAAATAATGGCAAAAAGTTCCCTCATGATAAATTCTCCCCACGAAGTTTACAGTACTTTGTCTACTCTGGCCCGCTAGTGGTTCTTACAAAGATTGGACTCAATGTGACCAACTATAGTAATATTCAGTGGGTGAAGTAGATGGCTAATACAAATATTTCAATCATTTATGAAAAGAACCCATATGACAGCAGGAATCTGGGGGCAACTTCAATGTTGTTATCTGCAGCTATTTTCATTTATGGTTCAGTTGGTGGGACCCAACAGTCAGTAAGGTCTGTTTTTGGTGTTTTAAACATACACTTCCATCAATTTTTTAACCATATATTAACAACCTATATGTGAATATTCTATGTTTTGTTTTTACAAAAAACAGGTGGATGGTTTTTCTGAACATAATTTTTGAAGTTCCATGTATTCTACTTCCTGTCATGGCTCTTAAACTTCCTCCCTTTTGTGGACTTTAAGCACAGTAAACAGCCTCACTTGACTTTCTCAGACCATGGTATCTTCCCCTTACAGCAGCAGTAAACCAATGATGTGTTCCCTGTCTATATAAGGAGTTTTATCTGCCTGGCTGACTGCTACAGAAGGACTATATCTTGGACTTAATTTTCACTGGCATAGTCCTCCTGAAATGTGAAGACAAAAAGTCTAAAAAGAGAGATAGACAGCAATCCAATGTGTACATATTGAATTCAGGATTAGCAATGTTTTGGATTCAAAATGTCCTTCATCAGGGTGGATCAGAGAAGAGGAAAGAGTCGCCAGAAGAATTTGGCTCTTACATCTGCTGAAGGAAAACTTTTCTGTGTAAAGTACAAATCTACATTAGCGCTAACGGCCTTATTACGGCTCCATGCAGCATCCATATATTTAGGGCCAAGGACAGGATCAGAAGAGGAAAGCTGTTTCCAAACGTTCACAAACGCCAATGGGCATTGGGCCCTAAAAGATCAGCAGATTTAAAGGCTATGTACACCTTTGGGGGCAATTTTTTATTAGTGCATTGTAATCATTATGAGCTAAAAATCATTTTTTCAATTGGTCTTTATTAAACATATGGAGTCCTTTTCTCTGTACAGAGCTGAGATGCTCTACTAGCAGGATCTGAATTTTCTCTCTGCTCCGTCAGGCAGGGAGCTTACGGGCTCCTTATCGCTGACATTATAAACTCATCAAAGCTCAATCCTTATCTTACTGAGTAGAAAGTGCTTATGATCTCTTAGTAATTTAGAGATAAGGGTTTTGAGATGACCAACACAAAGGGAAAGTAGGATGCACACAGCTAGAAAAACAGTCAACCCTTTGTGACAGAAGGGCTCAATATTTTTATTCAAGACCAATTGAAAAAATGATAGCCCCAAATGATTAGAATGCAATAAAAAAAAATGTCCGCAAAGGTGTACATAGTATTTAAAGCTGTCCCTATTCTGGATGATGATATAAACCACATATCACAAAGCAACCTATATATATGTTAATAAGGCCATGAATTCAATCAATGCAGAATTCTTATGGTTCCTGGTTTGTTTTTTGTTTGATTCAGTTATATTGTTAATTTCTGGACAGATTCAGCACACAATTATGAAATCCTAACAAATAATTATGTGGAGGAACATCCCTTCTGGGTAATTGTGAAAAAAATTACATCTATGGATGCTATACTCAGAAATGGAGTATGCTCTGCTGTGCCTCTGGGGAATACTCACCCCTAAACACCACCTTCCCTCCATGGGTAAAATCCAGGGTCTAGAGATCCAGACCTCCATGTCTATTTTAATACTGCAATGGCGTAGCAAGGGTAGAGGGACGTTTGGTGTAGGCACCCCTGGTATGAAATGTTGGGAAGGGTGGAGAAATAAAGACACTCTACCATGGCCAAGGTATTTACCATGGGCAAGGACAGCTAACTGAATATTGCCCCAGGTGAAGGAAACTTCATACAGCATGATGGAGGTCTGAACCCTAATCTGTGGTGGACAAAGGGGGCTTTTGCGGTATTGGCAGGACATACTACATCAATATTGAGGTGTTCAGAAGAATAAACTTAATTTCTTGGGTCCCAATGCAAAAGTGTGTGACTTGGTCCCCAACCTACCATGTGCCATTTATAATATTGGTGCCTT
Organism: Rhinella marina; assembly: GCA_900303285.1. NCBI lineage: Eukaryota > Metazoa > Chordata > Amphibia > Anura > Bufonidae > Rhinella > Rhinella marina. The sequence continues at coordinate 405,018 of ONZH01021796.1, forward strand.
CTTATATGGAAAAGGGGCCTATGGGCACCAGGACCCGGGTGTGACTGCTACCCCTGCACGACCCTATAGCTACACCCGTGAAAGTATCACAACGTTGGAGATTCTCTTTTGGCTGAGGCTACACAACTTTGGCCTTGTGTATCCTTATAAATGAATGGGATCACTGCATGACTTGCAAATTGCCACAAACATGACCTCAGAATTACAAAAAATCTAGTAGTTTTGGATTCTGGGGTCACAGTTGCAGCAATCACTTCCCAAGTTGACTCCCCATTCACTTGTGAGGCTACATTGCTACACAGCAATTTTTGGTCTCTTGAAGATTTTTGAGGCCAGTCGTCAAATAGCTCCAGCCTTAAAGCGAATAACACATCTGTCTACTGAAACTACTGTCATGGTTTGTTTCCGATTCATTTTCTTTTTTAACCCTTAATGATAAGAATCATTACATTTATATCACTTTTATTCAGGCCTGACACGAGTAATTGCACTGTCTTCACGTTTTGATTGTCTGAATGATTGTCTTTTTTTTGTATTAAATATAAAAAAAATGTTATTTTCACCTTATTTTATACACTTCAAATGAAGAAAAAAATAATTATCCCTATACCTGCTATACCAGAATATATGAAACCTGCTCCCTGCTGAAATGGCCTAGCGTGGTTCTGCAGAGAGCAGGTTATTGGCTCAGGCAATTTAAAGTAATACGTATCCCCTCCCCCTCAACAATAAAATAAAAAGCATATGCACAATTGTTAAACAAAAAAAAAAAAAAACTTTTGTCACCATCATGCATTTTACAATAAAGTTGCCCTGTAAAATGCCACGTGTCCGATAGAGTCAATTTCCGCGCAGATTCTGCCGCCTATGGCTCGACTTAAACAGTCACTGCCGGGTACAACATCTGTTCAGGGTTACTGTGGGGGTACGGCGATTGCATTTGTCTGTATCCACCTTGGTGTCCATCTAAAAAAGGCGGCACAGGGGTCATGGGGACAGAGTCATGATGAGGTACGGCATATCCCATAAACTGAGGGTGAAGATATTGTCCTTGGTGCGGGACCATTTGGGTCGCCTGCTGACAGTTTAACACTGAGTAATTGGTGGGCATGTTTACGTACACGTTATTCATGGCACCTTCGGGCAGACAGCAGTTGGTTTGTGATCTCGTTGGAGGAGCCCTTGCTCCTGAGTTGGCACTTGAGCTGGAGCTGGTGGCTGTGCTGGACTGCCGAGAGGAAGAGCCACGTGAGGTGCTGGCGCTGGATATCATAGGGATAGTTTCCATAAGGCGATTGCTTCCCGGAGCTCTGCTCTGTTGGGGTTCCTGCTTCGGTCTCAGGCAGCGACAGCAGCAAATGGCAACCAAGGACCCCAAGATGATAAATGCAACAAACACTGATCCGACAATCAGGAATGGCACATAGATGGGAACTGGAAGAAAAGCAGAACAGTTTAGAATGGAGAAACTAAGTTCTGGTAGGTCGTTAGAAGAATGTATTACCTACGCTTCTTTTACTAATTAGCAGTAGATTTTTTTGTATCCATTTTTCTGTACATGATTATGGGGGCACTCATATTGGATGAGTTGCTGTTAAAGAAGAACTCCCGCAAAGATTTCTATCCTCTGACCTGTTAGAAAGGTGCATGATATAATCTGTAGTGATTGTCGTTTTCTTATCAGTGACTGTTTCTGTGAGTAAAAACCTCTCTTCTTATTGTAGCTGGGTCATGTGACCAACTCCCTGACCTCCAACTGACCCAGGACAGAAAGCCAGTAACTGCTCTATTCATTCCTATGGGAGCCTCACTTTCAGTCTCATAGGAATACATAGAGAATTAGACTTCCTGTCCACACACAAGTCTATGTGTGAGTTGCTGGGTCTAATTGCTGGTCACATGACACAGATAAGAAACTTCAGGATGGTATAAGTCAAAAATTCAGACACTGGTAAGAAAATGACATTCACTACAGATTATATCATGTACATTTCTAGCAGGACATGGAATAAAATTTTTGTCAGGAGTTCTTCTTTAACCGTATACATACAGAGATATGTTTTATAGAAGTGGGCACAGGAACCTTCAGAATGTAGACCTACATTGACTTGGGAGAGTGTTGTGGGAATGCTCTCTGACCTGTGCAGAGGTCATTGTGCAGGGACGGGGAGGAGATGAGCTGTGTCCATCCCTAATGTGTGGTTTCTGTGTTGCCAATATATAGTTGTTATCTCTCAATGTAATGCTGCCTGTGATGATACTGAGATAACTGCTGAGAGGAGATCTCTACAGAACGTAAAGTATCAGTCTGTTATAAGGATCTGTATTCAAAGTGAAAATGCCAAAGTTTTACTTAAAATATGTTAACTTGATTTAAATAGTAATACATTTTTTAAGATACCATAAAACATGATCGGTAGGGTGCTACCACTGGGTTTTCTATTAAACCCAAGAACAAGGGAGTTCGGCTGTCTCCATAAAGGCCTTCACCTACACTCAAATCGAGAGTGGCAAATTCTCCATTGAAGACTGGGCACATGACTCATGGGGTTATCCCAATAGTTGGACCACCACCAATCACACGACAAGCAATTTGATATGACATAAAAGTGTTTCTTTGATTGGAAAACTCCTTTAAGAAATTTCAATTTTGCCCACCACACATTGCATCACGTACCAGAATTCTCAAATCTTAATCAAGTACTTGACGACATAGTCTGGAAATAGATGGCGGCATCACGCTTAGGCCCATCAACAAACCTGTCATAGGCAGATCGTTCTGTACCTGGTGTCTGGTGAAGGGGGCTCTGAGCACTTCTCTTACTTGGAGGTAACTTAACCCAACAACCAGACTACTGTATCATTCTATTACACTATCTTCAGGCAAGGAATACTACTCTTTCCAACATATCCAAGCACTGGACATGTGTCACATATCATGTGAGAGAATATAATCTATGTACGCATGGTCGTACTATGGCAGGAATCATCTAATTAAACAATAATGAACTAACCGCTGACTGTAATGCTATATCACAACATGTCAGTCATCATCAATAGGGTTGCAGAGATAACAGTCACACCCAGGACCTGGTTCCTGAGGGGGCTCAATGGACACCAGTTTTATAAATGACACATGGTTGGGGGGGGGGGGTAGGCACTGTTACAAATTTTGCTTTTAGGCCTAGGGACCTCAAATTACATCTCTGGTATCATTTGTCCCATCCAGAGAATGTCTACTGAAGCTAATGAAGGGAAGGAGGAGAGACAAGGAGTCCTGGTGGGGATTAACCCGTGGCTTCCTCTATCTCTTAGGCCAGTGTCAGAGAAACGACCTGAAACTCGTCCAGATGGAAACACGAACAAGTTCTGGACTGAACCTGGATGGCATCTGTGTGTGGTCCATTTTTACCCGCAAACTCCGACACTTGAATGAGTGAGTTTAGTGGGAAAATGGGACAAAGACAGAACATGCCATGACACTCTCTGGTCCATGTGGAAAATCGCCCAAGTGACTACCCCTGTTCAGTTTAATGGGTCAGTGTTCAGTATGGGTGCTGTCCATTCTAAATCTTAGACAGTATCCAGATGGAAACATCGCCTTACTGCAACAAATTGGTGAGGAACCTCTGCAAGGAAGACACAGGGTGAATATTTCATAAAGGTAGACCATGTAGCCAATATAGGGAGAGAGGGGCCCTCAGCGCATCTATGCAGGACTCCCTTATTAAGGGAAACAAGAACTACAAGTAGCAGCACACTGCTTTATGTACAAAGACTTTATGCTTTATGTACAAAGACACATAGAATAGACAAGAATAGGACATGTTTTTTTTTTTTTTTTTTTGCGGAGCCGCGGCTGCCCGCGATCATTGAAGTGAACGGGGCCGCACCTGTTCCATAATGTCGTGTGAACGGGCCCTAAATGTAAACTGCATCATTGCTATACTTACTACATTACAATTAGAAGCTCTTTGCAAACATTTTTGATAAAAATATACATATTCTCGAAAAAAATATGCGCAAACAGCTTCTAATTTTTTATCCCCAGAAACCTAATTGTTAGCAAAAAAACGTGGACAACAGGCCCGAGGATCATAGAAAAGAGGTAGGGGGGAATAAATATATATTTCTTATTATAGGTAAATCAGAAAAAAACACCTTTAAGGGTTCATGAACATGGACTCTGTACGACACAAACTACGCATCGGCATTATGGGTCTGTATTCTGTAGGCACTATATGAAGCCCCCAGTATGAGCCTATAGGTGTCTATGGGTGCTGTATTATAAAACTGTACAAGGAGCTGTAATATAGCAGTGTGTATGAGTGTTGCTTTTCTCTGGTACCCCATTTGTCATGCACAAATTAAAAATATCTGATCAAAATTATGACCTTCATGGACAGCTTTACCAATCAGAAGAAAGGTACTAGCGCTGCTTAGGGTCATCTGCTTCGTTCCCGATAATCTGCCAGACCATCGATCCGTGTAAAAGGACCTTTACAGAATAAATCAATAGTTTTTGCCTCGGCCAAGCAATCATATCCCCTCGTTCATACTAATAATTGGGTAGGCTCCTAAAATGAATGCAGCCTGCAGAACCAGAGGCTGTAATTATAGGATTAGGGGATTCCGCGCATTAGACTGGTGGGATCAATTCACTTATTGAACCAATTTTCGTCTTTACTGGTCGCCATGGGAAAGACTATGCATCAAGTAACGGAAAGGAGAATGTTTCCACTTCTGCACAAATGTGTAAAAGGCTACTGAGATGATCATAACATAGATCCAAAACCTGTGGCTGCTGTAAAACACTCAGCATTTTCTGATTGGCTTTCAGTAGTAGATGCAGTTTCTCTACAGCCCGGCAGCCATAGACAGCAGTTGAACAGATACATGCTATATAACTGTTGAGCTATGATTACTCATTATGAGGCACATTGAAAATAATAGTACACAATGTTTTGCAGCAGTACACTACATCTTGTTGCGGTCCTGCCATGCTGGGAGTTGTAGTTTCACAACAGATTGAGAAGCACAGGTCACAGCTGTACACTATGGCTGCTGCTTACAATGCAGCTAAGAAGATCTGGATGTCCTCTCCTCTTAATGCCATCTGACAGCAGAGGGATTTATCCTAAAAAATTAGCCAGGCATCTGTTTCTCTCTGCATATGGAATCAGGCACCATATATTGATATTTAATATCACAGTGTGCATTTTAATCCCTCTAATACTCGGTTTGGGATGTGCACAGAATAACAGGTTTACACTGAAATCACTCCCATAATTCTCTATTTTCCAGCTAATTTCTGTGGGTTCATATATGTTCAAGTGCTTTACAGTGGGAGATGTGAAAGAAAGAAAAAAACACAGAGTTAAAAGGGGGAAGAAGGAAGGAAAGAGAAAAAAAAAAAGAAAGAAGGGAAGGGACGGAAAGAAAGGATGGAAGGGAGGGCAGGAGAGAGAAAAGAAGGAAGCTCCTGAGGCAGGTTGGGAGGCTAAACAGGGATGGAGGAATGAAGGAAGGGAGTACGGATGGAAGAAAGGAAGGAAGGTAGGGAGGTTAGAAAAGGAGGATGGAATGATGGAAGAAAGAACTCAAGAAGGCTTTTATTTCAGTCTACATCACACCTTATTACATAATCCTAGTCAATCACATAATGGTTATACATATTACTTTCCATGGCTGCCACCTGTCCACAAAGATATTGATAACATGTGAGAGATAGTAAACTGGCACAACAGGAAAGTGCATGATGTTGGAGAAGCAGATGTTCTGGACTACTAGATGTAGAATGTGGATTCTTGGACCACAACTTTCTTGGAATTCTTCAATGGATCTCCTCTCCAGAAGAGAACTTCCAAGGTAATTTCAACGCTTTTGAGATTGAGCTACCATTACTACTTCTGGTTTTTGAAAACCTGGTCCATTAGGTGCATGTCTAAAGATGCGATCTGCCAGAACACTATGGAATACTACTGGTCACTGCAGGAAACAAATCATCGGAGGTCTCCTCAGTGGAGGCAGCAATATCTCAAGGCATAGGATATTGAAATCTACAGGAAACCATGCTGGCTAAGGTGTTATTACTGAGACTTGTGGAGTCCATAATTACTTAAATATTGAAGGTGCTAAGTGGCCTCTCTTAGAGAGTGTATGACAAAGGAGTATTGGAGAAATCGCCATAGGTTATATCCAATGCTGTGATACAACAATAGTTGAGTTGTAATAACCCAGGATTTATTCTCCTCCAGGTCCTTCATTCCCAGCAGATTAATTTGTCTATGTCTGAACAACATTTAAGTTCTAAGATCTGAACAAGTTGTGAGATGCTGAAAGTGTTTATCCTATAAAAGTGCTGGGTGATGACTGCTCGGAGGTCCCACATGGGAGTCTACTCGCTGCTCTTGTTGAACTATGTAGGTGTGACAAGCATTCTTTCCACTGACAACCATATGTTTGGCTGATCTTTGGTAGAAACAGGTGTCTTTCCTCGACTTTCTGCACAAAGGTTCATGCTTACAAGCTTAGTCAATACATATATAAGGCTGGGGCCTCACGAAGATTTTAGTAAAAAAAACTTTTTAGATTTTAAAAACGATATTCAATCTTTGCCCCAGATATAAATTGCCGACCTTACATTGGGCAAAAGCCAGATTTGCCTGAGAGTAGGAATTCACTGATCTGAGTCTCCAAACTTCCTATAATGCTTCCCCCAAAGCTCCATTTCACTACATTGTAGGGGTAGATCAAGTTTGGTGGAGGCCCCTGGCCAATAAAATTTGACACCTTTTTTATATTGTTTGCAATACACCTAAAACTTTTCCAACTCTGGTGTTTCTAGGTCTGGAGGAAGTAAAAGCTCCTAGATGGTAAAGGAAGTGGGACAATCAGCCTGTTCAAATAATCTGATAACCTGCTCTGTTCACATCACATTAGGGGCATGTACAGTACACCAGGGAAATTTTCTGGCGTATGCCCTGTGTGATCAGACCCAGCTTATGCCACTGTGCCATACAATGACATATGTCATCCAAAGGTCACATGCAAGAAAGATTCTTTGTGGACAAAAGATGTTTCTTTAGAGAACGTTTCCAGGAAGATCTTTTGTCCAACACCTGCTCATTGAATGTGTATGGGCAGTTTCAACAACACATAATTGGCTAATATGGAGAAAAAAAACGTGTATGGCCGTGTCTGTGAAACAAATGATCACCAGATGATTCTTTGTTCAACTGATATCCAACCATCAACCAACTTCTAATGTGTATGGACACCTTTAGGGCAGCCATACACGTTCAATAGCTGTCTTCCAAACAATCATTGAACAACAACTGTCCCTTACAGCTCCTCCATACACATACACTTTCAGCTCCACTGACTGTGCATGTGTGTTCAATGGGGAGAAAGCCACTGTCAGACACTTTTAGGCTTTTCACCAGGAAGAACAAGAGGATCGGGAGAAAATATTAATTTCACCCGATCCTTCTCCCGGGATCTTCCCATACCTATTAGTCTGTCGGGCAAACCTGCCGTTCTCAGCGGGTTTCGCCAATAATCCACTAATGTGTATGGGGGCTTTTAGTCTAAAGTCCAATGGAGTGAAATGCACTGAATGTATTAAGAGGCCTCTCGATTTGGTGCCAGAAAACCAAATCTCATAGGTGCCATAGATCTGAGCTATAATTTACTTCAGTTTTTGCTGTAAACTTGGTAAATTAGGGTCAAATAGACCCAGGCCCTAAAATACGCGTATGGCGGTGCCCATTTTTATGCCATAAAATTGGAGTAAAGACTTTGCCAAATCTGCCTCAAAGAACACGGACTACAAACACAGAAATACAAATAAAGTTGCAGATTTATGAAGCTGTTTAAAAGAGAACTGGTTGTATTGCCCATAGCAACCAATCACAGCGCAGCTTTCATTTTCCAAGAGCACTATTAGAACTGAAAGCTGTGCTGTGATTGGTTGCTATGGGGAAAAATTGGAGTTTTTCTTTTAAATAACTTTATAAGCCTGCCCCATGGGAATTCTGTAGTAGAGTTAGGCTATGTTCACATGGGGGATATGTTCCATGGATTTCTGAACAGATTTCGGTTTTCAATGGTAGTCCGTGCTGCTGTTCAAGGGGCAACTGACCATTTACGTGTGGTAAATGTGGTACGTGTGGAACCTTCCTGGTTTTCATTATATATATATATATATATATATATATATATATATATATATATACATATTTAACCCATCAACATCCATGACCCTCTGACTTACTGCATTGCTGCAAATTGATATGCACTGATGTCCTTCAGGAGGGGCCCGTATCTGCGTATACCGCTCCACTATGCACAATGAAGGGCAATTAAGACAATAATTACCATGTCGTGTAGTGGTAATTCCTGATTAGTGGCCACAGATATTATGTCAATGACCTAATTGGAAACGTAATTTAGGAAAGTCAGGGAAAGGAGGCCAGCTCGAAATGGCAGTCCTCATTATAATGGTAATCCCCTCGTTCCTCCGCATCTACAAGCCCTTCATCACCTTGGAAGTTAAGAGAAAGAAAATATGTTCAAATTGCTGCTAGTATGATAATTAGTGTGCCCGGGTAATACTGTCATAATCCCTGCAATTCATCAAACACATTCCTTAAATTCTCCAGTTTGAAGTGTTGGTTTTTCTAACAGGCATTTGTAGAATATAAGACTAAGGGGGATGTGGGGGGGGGGGGATGGGGTCAGAGCAGCACACAGGAGCCGCTACCGAGTCTTAAGACCCGTAGACAACTACGGCCATCATCCCCATGTGGGGAGTAGTTGGCCTTTAATGACCTAAGCTGATCTCTGAAGTATAGGAGTATTTGAAGTATGGGGTACTCTGAGATATTGTAAAATGAGGCAGAGAGCCATTGATCGTTCCCATGAACGCTGCAGCCAGTCAATGGCCTCAGTGGTCATGTGCTGTTCATGCACACGTAACCGCCGAGGCCAGTGATCAGCTGGAGTCCAATGAACGTGTGGGTATCGAAGAGCAAAGGACTGGAGTAATAGCGTAGGATTGGTGGCAGATTACACTGCTCCCTGCTTAATTTTACAAAACCCCTTTAAACAAGACCTATCAGTTCTCTCGACATGTCTATTTTTGAAAATACTCATACAGTCAATGAAATATCAATCCTTACAACTTTGTCTTGGACCGTTCCTCTGTTACTCCTCCTGGAAATGTAGGAATAAATTGAGAACTGGGTGTTACTATTGTGAATCCCCTTGTGAATAGGCTGTGTCCCTGCACATTATCAGTACTGATCGTACAGTGCCAGGATGTGTAGGATACACCCATTTATAGGAATGGTAACGCCCAGTTACCCATTTATACATTTCCAAGAGGAATACCGGAGTCACAACACACAGATCTAAGAAATTATACTCCAGAATTGTTATTTCAGAGGAAATACAAATAGTTAATATAATTGATGAGCCAGGTGAGCTGGTATGTCCTCAAGTGACCACCGAAAAAATTTCAGTGTTTTTTGACAGCTGTCCTATACGGTACTGCCTGCACAGAGGGCTGCCGGATGCAGATGGAAGGTCCGTCGGCCCCATTAAGTATAATGGGTTGCGGCGGAGATCTGGCCGCTTTCCGACAGATAATGAGGAGAATCAGCTGCACACAAACCTCAGCGTGCAGTCGAAACAGCGTGCCAGAATTCACACCAGAGGTGTGAAACTAACCTAAGCTGGACAGAGAATTTAGAAAAAGGGCGAACAGCAGGTGGCGCTATAGAGAGAGATTTCATTGAATAACTCAGTGGCTATACAAAATTTTTAATTACATGCAATTACAAAAGTATTTGGATCCAGCTGCTGGTTTGAAAAATGTAGAATATTTTTGCATAAATGACAATGATATACTGCAGAGATAGACTAATACCAGAAGCCAGGATGATACTGGTACATAAATGGGTTTGTTTTCTGTTGATGTCTATGAAATGACACCAAAACACCTGCCCCTGTCCTAATCTGATGGACTCCTCAATTCAAGAGAACATTGTCCGCACCAACATAATATAATTCTAACGCTATATGGTATGAACTGGAGGAACGATATTGTGACACAGACATTAGATGGGAAAAAATAAAAAAAACTGTTGGTGGGTAAGACGGATCCAGAGTGAATGGATGCCGTTATGGGGTCATGTTAGCTGTAGCATCAATGGGGCACATCATACAGGCTACATAATGAAAGTTGCATCACATATTTAGTTCCTCTGTACGCTTCCTAAGGGCCACATCTCCAGGACCGACCGCGTCTCCCCTGACCCTACCTTAATGCATCATAGTGATTTATGATACAGTCAGTTCCTATCTGATAGCGGCTCTATTGTACTGTACTCATACAATGATGTGAGCGCAGTACAATAGAGCCACAATCAGGTACAATCTGACTGTATCATGTATTGCTATGTTGCAGTCAGTTTGGGTCAGGGGAGCCGCGGTTGGTCCTGGAGATGTGGCCCTTAGGAAGCGTACAGAGGAACTAAATATGTGATGCAACTGTCATTATGTAGCCTGTATGATGTGCCCCATTGATGCTACAGCTAACATGACCCTATAACGGCATCCATTCACACTGGATCCGTCTTACCCACCACCGTTTTTTTTATGTTTTCCCTTTTGACTAATGTCTGTGTCACAATATCTATATGGGCTATGTTTCGGTGACTGAGCACGGTTGTGTGAGTCATCTCTCACAATTACATCAAGAGTGGATTTTCTAGAAGATACACACTGCTCATGCCTTGGTTGCATTTGCTCCTCGGGGGCGGGGCTGATTAGAGGTCATACAGTGGTAGTTGGTGCAGTAGTCTCTGTTGAATACCATACTGGACCATCTCTGGTAAGGGTGCTGCCTGTGTTGCAGTTTTTGAAGCCAAAATCAGGGGTTAATCATAAAAGGAGAGAAAGTATTAAGGTCAGATAGGACTTCTCTCTTTTTTTTTTTTTATTCTCTCGTTTTTTTTTTTGCTTCAAAAACCGCATTGTGTGGCCGTACACTCAAGAGTCTGAATATCCACGGAGAACAGATGAATTACACGTGCCAATCTGGCATACTGCAGGTGTAGCTGCACAGGTCACAAAAGACATAATTGTCAGGGACGTACCAAGACATACGGACGTCACGGTGACAGTGAGTGGCAGGAGATCTGTGAGACTGGCAACATGCGGTTTGATCTGACAGGCTTTCCTTGTGGATCAATAGGCGTCTGTGTTGTTTCTGGTATTGGCCACACCCCTTGCCTCCAAGTGTTGCTAATGTGGTCGTTTAACCTTCCTTATTTATAGTTGCTTCTCCCACAATGCTGTGCAGTTTATAGATTCTGTAGGACCTGTGGATAGTTGGTGGTTGGATCTCGGTTGAGTTCCTAGTGCTTCCACAGCCCTTTTGAAGTTAAGTCTTTCCTTTCCCTTTTGTATTTTGTTTGGGTTCTGTGTGTTGCATTTCCCTATTGTCCCTATTGTTTGTATTAGGCCTGAGGGAGACTTCTGGTCGTCCTTTCCTTTTAGAGAAACAGGTAGTCTCATCCCTGCCATTTGTACCAGGGTCCTATAGGACTAGATAGGTTTTCCTGCGTATGAACACACCTACCTCTGGGGTCTGTTCATACTGGTAGTCAGTCAGGATTTTGGTTAGGGTTTTAATAGGAAGTGTCCATCTTCCTTCCCTAGTTCTTAGGCCTGATTCCCTGTTCCCCCCTTCCCTCCTATGCTCGGTGTGGTGTTTCCCTCCCACACCGAAGTGTGACAATAATATATTCCAATAATATAGTCTAAGTAAAGCATCTTCTTATTATTTGACATCTTGAATTTGGGCAAAAACGTGGATTTACCACAGTTAATGTCCTTATAAATCATCTCCAGAACTTCCACCTAGAGAAGACTTCACCAGGATCTCCTAATTATCTCTCATTTCTGTTACCCAAGGCTTTGTCTGAATGAAAAAGTTCAATATACTGAGGAATCATCGGCGTCTCTTATGACCTGTGTTATTGATTGTCAGTAGTTGCCGGGGTGTCAGTATTTGTACTCCATGGTGATACCACAGTTCTACTAAACCTGAGCTCTGGTTCCAGGGAGTCAGATATGGACATTTTGCTTGGACTTCATGGTCATTCTGACCATAACATTGTGATTTAGTGGTTGGAACTGCAATCATTGAGATGATCCATCATTTCTGTTATAGAAAGAACATTTCTATTCCAGAATTGCATATATCTGTACACCCATGCTGACCTCAACATGATGACATCTGTTATTCTATGACGCATTATCACTAGATCTTCTGACTCGCCAATCAGACACGTAAAAAAAAGATCATATTTATGGGGTTCAAGAGGTAAAAAATCCAAAAATGTCTTGAACCGGAACTCCCTGATGTATGTTTTCGGCAAAGAGATGGTTAGGCATGAGAAATCACCTCGGCTTGGAAATCTGTAGGAGTTTCATAGAGCGCCACGCCCATCTTTTAAAGCATCTGTCCCAACTATAATATACCATTTTGTTAAAGGGGTTGCCTTGTAAAGCTAACCCTGCTCTAAAAGTAGTGGGATCTGGGTCCTCATACCCTGATGATCTGCTGGGGAGATTTCGTTCAGTCATTATTTGTAGCCATTTCAATGCCTGATCATAGAATACATGGACAAGCCAGGTCCACATCAACAGAAGTTGCTCTTAAGGCCTCCATACACAGTAGAATGGTCGGTTCTGTCAACAGTCTGATGTGTATGGGAAGCTCCCAACTCGGATCTCGAAGGATTGGGTGAAGTGAATATTTTCTGCATTTCTGACCTACAGAGAAGGTCTCACGGATGGGATCTCCTCCACAGCTTCCATATGCCTTAACAGAGCATATGGACCGGGGAAACCCATAGTAGACAACCCACTTAAAGGGTGTAATTTTGACAAGAGATACACATATGGGGTTTTCATGCGATTTGTGAAATAAAATGAAATGAGTGATGATTTGATACATGGCCGGGCCAAGCCTGCTGAGAGGGTCTGTAGGTTCTTACTTATCAGTGTCTTCCAGAAAGGGTACTTCAGCAGGGGAACCCTCCTTTATGATGTCAATAATAGAGCATATGGATCAGAAAATATGTTACTGGAGAAAGTAATGTCTATATGTAAAGTCGGAGCAGGCGCCCCACTGTTGTGTCCTGGGCTGAGGACTTCCACTCCAAAACAACATGCTCCTGACACCTTTCTCCCAGCGAACAGCTCAGAAACACCATGTGCAACGCCGTCCAAGTCACATCCAGTGGCACGGCAGCTGCTGCTCTACTTTCCTTCAATACCCAGAAAATATTTTCATCAAATCTCAGTCCCCAAACCTCCTTCCAGCCTCAGTCAATGCACAGCTCATGTATTGATCTTGGAATACCCCAGAGAAATGCTTTATGTATTAAGAAGTGGAAAGATCTGCCAGTTTTCGACCACTCTCATGTATAAAACATGAATACACTGACACCTTTGAAACACATTCTGAGCGCTGAGCCGAACCTTAGCGCTCCTAATATTCACACATTTTACCGGGAATAAGAGCAGAATCTACAGACTCAATGTAGGGGCACCTCAATGGGTCTCAGCCCGCTCCTGCCCCGGCAAGTGCCACTAGTCTGCCCATAGACGTCCTGTTATCATGAACAGCCCACTTTTTTAAATCTGGTTTTAATCTGTGTCCTATCAATGAAACAAGTAAAACTAATGATGCCATGTCCTCCAGTCTGGTCACTTCAATGCCCCTAATGGCAAAATATCACGATTCAAAAGACAAAAACCTGGTACAAGTGTAATAAATGTCCAGATAATATAGATAGATAGATAGATAGATAGATAGATAGATAGATATGAGATAGATAGATAGATAGATAGATAGATATGAGATAGATAGATAGATAGATAGATAGATAGATAGATAGATAGATATGAGATAGATAGATAGATAGATAGATAAGATAGAGAAGAGATGAGATAGATAGATAATAGAAAGATAAATGGAAGCATAGATGATATATATATATGAGATTGATAGATAGATAAAGATCTGTATATGAGATGGATAGATAGATAGATAGATAGATAGATAGATAGATAGATAGAATCCAACAAAGTTCTCCCTGTTTTTGTAGGCTTCCTTCCAGCAATCTGATTTCCTCACTGTTGGCTTAGTATGAGACTTCCTTTACACATGCAGATATCTGACCAATTTCTGTCCAATCAGACCATTATCAGTCTACACTGGGGTGTAACTGGCTAATGAATGTCTCATCTGCCAGACAACTGATAACTCCATTATAGGGAATACAAAGGAAGATCATAGCAGATGAGGAAGATGAGGATTGTGGGTTCTGTGCCAACAAAATACCCCTGGGTGTGAATGGCCAAACCAGACCAAGTCCATCACCTGTAAGATCGGTCTGATTGACCAGAAAAGAGCATGACTATACAAAGCAGAGAGGAGGACCCTGCCAATCAGTATGGGGTCTTATACCTGGCAGATGTGTAGACTTTATGTTATATATCTGTATTTATACGGAAATAGAACTCTTGTTACTGCAACACTTCTTCCAAAAACTTTTATATAGGTGCAGACCTTCTCCAAAGATAGACAGAGAGATAGACAGATTAGATATTAGATATAGATAGATATGAGATAGATAGATATAGGATAGATATGAGATAGATAGATAGATAGATAGATAGATAGATAGATAGATAGATAGATATGAGATAGTTATGACGATAGATAGATATTCACTTCCTATGTGCTCAGTCTCACAGTAGACCTGGACTGTGACTGCAGCACTACAGACTATGTTGGTGTTATGAAGTAAATTCTGTGGTGGGTCAGATACGATCAGTGTCTGGCATCAGGTGCCCCCTCTCGGGCACATGCCACCCACTTGCACCCAGTGCTGGCGCTCCTACCTGCTGCAGAGTCCGGGCTGTCCTTGTCGGGTCTGCCGTGCTCTGGCGCCCCCTGCTGCCTGTCGTTATTACACAAGCCCTGATCCAGCCTGGCCTCGGCGCTGTTGCAGCAGTAGCGCAGTACACAGGTCCCGCAGCAGATGGTGGAGTCGTCCCCGTCGAACCTCTCGGGGCACTGGAAGCCGTCCCTCCACACGTCCTGCGTGTCCGTCCAGCCGTGGCAGTACTCCCCGCTCCCCCGGGCAGCTGCCAGCACTGCCAGCAGGAAGGAGGCGCCTGTCAGCAGTGCCAGGGGGGAAGCCTCAGCCCACATGATGGGCACAACTACTGCGAAGTCCCGGAGAAATCTCTTCTTCTTCTAGTAGAGTTCTAGCTCAGGGTTCACACAAAGCGATAAGGTCGCTGTAATCCTGCAGACAAGAAGTTCTCCAGAACTGTCCAGTGCCCGGGGCTCACAGGCTGGCAGCGGCTGCCCAGCTTACCTGACAAACGTATCTTCCCTGCCCTACCATGAAGCAGACTTCAATGCGGCAGGAGAAGTGGGCGCCCTGCAGTCCTGCCCGGAGAGCACCCCGCGTCCCTGCCAGCATCCTGCCCAGAAAACGCCACAGTCCATTCACATAACGCGTGGAGGAGAGAGCCGGAGATGTGGACGGCGCAGAGGTGACAGCGGAGTGTGGCGGGGAAAGGAGCCTCCTGCAGCCCTCCTCCTTCTCCTCCTCCTCCTCCTCACCCGCACTTATAAGACACGCATCTGCTCCCGCAGCCCCCGACCTGGCTGCACAGCCTGCCCATCTGCCGAGGCTTGCTGGGATTTGTAGTTCCACAGCAGCTGCAGAGGCTGGAAAACCAGTGGGAACTCCGGCTGAACTTTACAAGAACTTCAGCAAAGTCTTACAGGAATATCAATAATATAGAATAGACTGTATATATATATATTACGAATAATATTTCTAATATATGTAATATTAATAATATTCCTAATACATACCGATATATATATAAATATAATATAATAAATATATAGTACTAATAATATTTCATATAAATATATATATATATATATACAGGGCCGGCCTTAGGGTAGATGGCGCCCTGTGCGAAACTATCTCTCGGCGCCCCCCCCCCCCCCCCCCCTGAGTGACAGTACTAATGTCATACAGTATAGAGCTATAAATACAGTGCAGAGATATATAGAGTGATATAGGTAGGTAGAGTAGGACAGTATATATATATATGTATGTATTTATAGCTCTCTATACTGTCCTATATCACACTATATATCTCTGCACTGTATTTATAGCTTTCTATATTGAAATGTAACCTAATATAGCGCCACATACCTCTTACATCCAGTGACGTCTCCTCTCATGTAGATCTTCTCTTTCCTCATCTTCTCCTTTCAGACCAGACGCCATTTTTCAGCCATTTCTCATCTCTGCAGTTAGACAGAAAAAAAATCTTAGTTTACTACTTTTCCATCATCCTCCTGTCTTCTGGACAAATCATCCTACCAGCCCCAGTACTGTGCCACTAGTACCACACAGATAGTGCCCTTCAATAATTATTGGTGCACAGTGTCCTAAAATAACTGCGCCCAGCAAATAGTGTCCCGTAATAGTGTGAACATAACGTGCCCCAGAAATAAATGCGCTGATACTGTGCCAGGGTGCCCCCACAGTAATAGTGCCCCCAAAGTCCCAACTAATAATTCTCTGCCAGAGTGCACTTGTTAGTAATAGTGCCCCCAACAGTACTAATGTCCCCACTGTGCCCCAGAAGTAATAATGCTTCCAATGTGCCAGTAAGAAGTGCCCCCCATTGATTCCCCCCCAAAATCATGTGCCAGTAAAAAGTGTCCCACCCCCATAGATGCCCCCCAAATTATGTGCCAGTAAGAAATGCCTCAGTGCCCCCATGTGCCAGTAAGAAATGCCCCAGTGCCAGTAAAAATGCCCCAGTGCCCCCATGTGCCAGTAAAATGCTCCCATGTGCCAATAAAAATGCCCCCAGTGCCCCCTTGTGCCAGTAAAAATACCCCCAGTGCCAGTAAAATGCCCCCATGTGCCAGTAAAAATGCCCACAATACCCCTATGTGCCAGTAAAATGCCACTATGTGCCAGTAAAAATGCCCCCAGTGCCCCTTGTGCCAGTAAAAATGCCCCCAGTGCCAGTAAAATGCCCCAGTGCCCCATTTGCCAGTAAAAATGCCCCCAGTGCCAGTAAAATGCTCCCATGTGCCAATAAAAATGCCCCCAGTGCCCCCTTGTGCCAGTAAAAATGCCCCCAGTGCCCCCTTGTGCCAGTAAAATGCCCCCAGTGCTCCCATGTGCCAGTAAAAATGCCCCCAGTGCCAGTAAAATGCTCCCATGTGCCAGTAAAAATGCCCCCATTGCCCCCTTGTGCCAGTAAAAATGCCCCCAGTGCCCCCTTGTGCCAGTAAAAATGCCCCAGTGCCAGTAAAATGCTCCCATGTGCCAATAAAAATGCCCCCAGTGCCCCCTTGTGCCAGTAAAAATGCCCCCAGTGCCCCCTTGTGCCAGTAAAATGCCCCCAGTGCCCCCTTGTGCCAGTAAAAATGCCCCCAGTGCCCCCTTGTGCCAGTAAAAATGCCCCCAGTGCCCCCTTGTGCCAGTAAAAATGCCCCCAGTGCCAGTAAAATGCCCCCAGTGCCCCCATGTGCCAGTAAAATGCCCCCATGTGCCAATAAAAATGCCCCCACTGCCCCCTTGTGCCATTTAAAATGCCCCCAGTGCCCCCTTGTGCCAGTAAAATGCCCCAGTGCCCCATGTGCCAGTAAAAATGCCCCCAGTACCCCCTTGTGCCAGTAAAAATGCCCCAGTGCCCCCTTGTGCCAGTAAAAATTCCCCCAGTGCCAGTAAAATGCCCCCATGTGCCAATAAAAATGCCCCCAGTGCCCCCTTGTTCCAGTAAAAATGCCCCCAGTGCCAGTAAAATGCCCCCATGTGCCAGTAACAATGCCCACAATACCCCCATGTGCCAGTAAAAATGCCCACAATGCCCCCATGTGCCAGTAAAAATGCCCCCAGTGCCCCCTTGTGCCAGTAAAAATGCCCCCAGTACCCCCATGTGCCAGTAAAAATGCCCCCAGTGCCCCCTTGTGCCAGTAAAATGCCCCCAGTGCCCCCATGTGCCAGTAAAAAATGCCCCCAGTGCCCCCCATGTGCTAATAAAAATGCCCCCATAAAAAAAAAATAAACACTTACTTACCTCCAGCAGCGATGCGATGCAGGCCTCTTCCGGCCTGTGTCCAGCGCTGTACGGCTCGGGCGGCGCGATGACGTCATCGCGTCGCCTGAGCTGGCCTCTGATAGGCTGCAGGCCTAGGGCCTGCAGCCTATCAGAGGAACGGGCAGGGGAGACGCCTCTCCCTCCCCTGCCCCGCATCTCCAAAGGCAGACTATGGAGATGAGCGCTTCCACAATGGAAGCGCTCATCTCCCTCTGCCCCACCGCCGCACTTGCAGGGCACGGCCGGGCCATTAAGGGGGCGCTCTGGCAGGGCGCCCCCTTAACTGGCCGGGAGTGAAGCGCCCTGTGCAACCGCACAGGTCGCACACCCCTAAGGCCGGCCCTGTATATATATATAGATAATATTATTAATAAATATATACAATATACCATACTAATAATATTCCTAATAAATATAAACAATATATAATACTACTAATAATATACTAGACACCACAAATACTGTAATATGATAATGATAAATATAAATAATATAATAATATACACTGAATAAAAATATACAATATAGAACACAAATAATATATACTAATAATACACTTTATAACACTAATATATCAATAATAAATATATACAATATACAGTACTCATAATAAGGGCTCAAGACTGTATGTATTTTGTGGTCTGCAAAAACGGATCCACAAAAAATACGGATGATGTCCATGTACATTCCGTATTTTGCAGAACGAAACAGCTGGCCCCTAATAGAACAGTCCTATCCTTGTCCGTAATGTGGAGAATAATAGGACAGTTTCTATTTTTTTGCGGACCCATTGAAATGAATGGTCCCACATACGGTCCGCAAGAAAAACACAACGGACACGGAAAGGAAATACGTTCGTGTGCATGAGCCCTAATACTGATAATATGACAATAGATGATACTACTACATATATAACAATACTTTACAGACTGACAGCCCCCATGTCTGGCCGAGCCTTGTCATCTTTCCCAGTCTCCTGAATGGCACATCTGTGCAGTCAGGCAGTGATATGGGGGCAGGTGATCTAGTGCCACATATCCTGGTAATCTGCCATTTTGTAATTCAGAAAATCTGCGTTTTTCCCAGAAAAAGGTACAACTGACTCAGTAACTCAGTAGAACCTGTTGAACGCCGTTTGGGTCCGTCATCTGATGGATTCAGCGCACCACCATAGTTTCCATAATAAACAGACACAATGGTGCTAGTGTGAACAGAGCCTAAGAAAAGGACCATCCAGGGACTTCTACTCTGTATATACATAGGGGGTCAGTTAATAAACAGAAATGTGCATAAATTAGGCGTATTTCTGGCGCAAAGGTCCTTTGCGCCGCAATCAGCAACTTTTGGGCATGGCGTGGGGAAGCGGCCCGTCTGATTTACCATTTTCTACGCCTGTTTTAGGCATAGAAAATGGTCTAAATGTAAGAGAGTAAGAAAGCTGTCTTACATAAGAGGCGGTGGATCCGCTGATGTTATGTAGAGGCCGGCGCATCAAAACTGATACGCTGTGTCATAGCCAGGTCCAGAGGGACTGATGTGATTATTGGCGGCCCCCGCTTTGTCATTGTCACCACACTTGCAGCATGTAATAAAGATCTGTCATGAGGGACGTAATGTTTTGTCCCCTGTGACTGGGGAGCTCTGGAGAAAACAGTCCGCGGACTGTTTGGTGCCAAATCTACAAATGATCCCCTTCTTTCATCAGTCCTGGGAGGGGTTGTGCTCTCCATTACACAAGTGTGCAAGTGACAGATCCAGAGCAGGACTGCTGTAAAGTGCAGGGCACCTGTGTCCACCGCGGGACAGTGTCAGTATTTATAGTAGGATTAATGGAGGAAAGTAATAAGTTAATAAAGTTTTCATCCAATCAGTCATTAAATGTTTAGGATCTGAATATGATACTGGAAAGATAACAGATCGCTCACACCATGTAGTGGTAACACACTGGGGCACAATTACTAATCTGAATGGGCCTGAATTATGGGTGAAATCAACCCTGATTTATACCATGTGCCACATTTATTAAAGAGGTTTCCCGGCTGGCTGTTTTCTTCCAAAAACAGCTCCACACCTCACCACAGGTTCTGCATGGTAGTGCACATCTCCTCCATTCACCTCAATGGAACTGTGCTACGAGACGCAACCCATGGACTGGTATGGCACCATTTCTGGAAAAAAGCAGCCATATACGGTATTTTTAAAATCTGCACAACTCCTTGACGGGGGTTTTCCAGGACTTGGGTATTGATGACCTATCCTCAGAATAGGTCCTCAGTATCATATAGGTGGGGGTCCGACACCTGGTACCCCCACCGATTAGATGTTTTGAGCAGCTGCCAGTGCTGGAAACCATACAGTGGATGCAGTGGCGTAGCTACCGGGGGGCTGGGGGGGCGACGGCTCCGGGCCCAGTGACTCAAGGGGGCCCATAAAAATAAAAAAACTTACCTGTTCTGCGCTGCGGCTGCCCTCCGGTCCGCGCTCTGCTCTCTTCCCTGGCGGCGCACACTATGACCTGCAGCGTCAGGTCATAGTGTGCGCGGGCCAGGGAAGAGAGCGGAGCGCGGACCGGAGGGCAGCCGCAGCGCAGAACAGGTAAGAGAGGTTTTTTATTTTTATCTTATGTGGCTGGGTGGGCTGATCTGAGGTCTGATGGGGGCACAATATGCAGATCTGAGGTTTGATGGGGCACAATACGCTGATCTGAGGTCTGATGGGGGGCACAATACGCTGATCTGAGGTTTGATGGGGGCACAATACGCTGATCTGAGGTCTGATGGGGGCACAATACGCTGATCTGAGGTCTGATGGGGGCACAATACGCTGATCTGAGGTCTGATGAGGGCACATTAAGCTGATCTGAGGTCTGATGGGGGCACAATATGCAGATCTGAGGTTTGATGGGGCACAATACGCTGATCTGAGGTCTGATGGGGGGCACAATACGCTGATCTGAGGTTTGATGGTGACACAATACGCTGATCTGAGGTCTGATGGGGGGCACAATAGGCTGATCTGAGGTTTGATGGGGCACAATAGGCTGATCTGAGGTCTGATGGGGGCACAATAGGCTGATCTGAGGTCTGATGGGGGGCACAATATGCAGATCTGAGGTTTGATGGGGCACAATACGCTGATCTGAGGTCTGATGGGGGCACAATACGTTGATCTGAGGTCTGATGGGGGGCACAATAGGCTGATCTGAGGTTTGATGGGGCACAATAGGCTGATCTGAGGTCTGATGGGGGCACAATATGCAGATCTGAGGTTTGATGGGGCACAATATGCTGATCTGAGGACTGATGGGGGCACAATACGCTGATCTGAGGTCTGATGGGGGCACAGTACGCTGATCTGAGGTCCGATGGGGGCACAGTACGCTGATCTGAGGTCTGATGGGGGCACAGTACGCTGATCTGAGGTCTGATGGGGGCACAGTACGCTCATCTGAGGTCTGATGGGGGCACAGTATGCTGATCTGAGGTCTGATGGGGGCACAGTACGCTGATCTGAGGTCTGATGGGGGCACAGTACGCTGATCTGAGGTCTGATGGGGGCACAGTAAGCTGATCTGAGGTCTGATGGGGGCACAATACGCTGATCTGAGGTCTGATGGGGGCACAGTAGGCTGATGTGAGGTCTGATGGGGCACAGTAGGCTGATCTGAGGTCTGATGGGGCACAATACGCTAATCTGAGGTCTGATGGGGGCACAGTAGGCTGATGTGAGGTCTGATGGGGCACAATACGCTAATCTGAGGTCTGATGGGGGCACAGTAGGCTGATGTGAGGTCTGATGGGGCACAATACGCTGATCTGAGGTCTGATGGGGACACAGTAGGCTGATCTGAGGTCTGATGGGGCACAATACGCTGATCTGAGGACTGATGGGGGCACAATACGCTGATCTGAGGTCTGATGGGGGCACAATACGCTGATCTGAGGTCTGATGGGGGCAGGGGAGTGATGTAAAAACTGGGGACACGTTTCCTTTAACATAGGAGTCCCCTTGTTTTTTACTCCTATTAATCCTATATTTTACTGCATTATGTGGTAGAGTATTTAGACTAGGGTATGTAGAAAGTCTATTGTACTGTACTTAGCAGCATAGATGATCTAACAGTTTATACAGTCATCTTTCTAATACAATATTATAACCACAACTAGTAGTATGTGCCTGTGAAGTTGGAAACGTGCGTTTGGGAAGCCAATAAGTGGGGGGCCCACTCAAGTATGTTTCGCCTCCCCTGTGCTGAACCTCTAGCTACGCCTCTGAGTGGATGGAGCCTGAAGCAGACAGCTCCATACACCGTCTAGTGGCCGCCTGGGGTACTGCAGCTCAGCGCCTGTTGAAGTGAATAGGATCTGAGCTGTAGCGCACCAGTGCTGGGAAACGATGCATTACTCTCTGGTAATGGTGGTTTAATAATTATGTAAGAATATACAGTATATAAGACATACAGGCCGTTCCATCATCCCAGTTCTTCAGGAGTATGATGTGACTGCCAGGATGGTCCCTCACATGTCACTGTGGGCAGCAGGGAATGTGGACATATTACATTGGAGGGGGCACCTTGGTTGGCACTTTTTGTAGCACTTTGGTCAAAAGGAAGTAAGGCATTCGTGTCCTCGGTGAAGGATATGAAGTTCATGCTCTATAACTGATGTACCGTACTTGTCAACTCTTCTATCTAAGAGGCGACCTTGATTAAGGTGGTACATATGGGTGTGTGGGCTCCTCCTCTCATTGGTTGCTGATGCACGCAGAGGTAACTAGGAGCAGCACACTATATGTGTGCTATATGTGCATGCGGGGCTATTGTCCCGCACTAATAAAATCATATGAGTACGGGACAATAGTCCCGCGCGCGGCCCGACATGCACAGCATCATTGTCATCAATGATGCTGTGCATTCCCGTGCCCACGATCGATGCCGCTCCAGGACATATGTATCGGAGGGCATACGGTCGTGTGAAAGGGCCCTAAGAGTCTCAGATTTTATCAACAGAGTGAGGGCTTAGTGCATATGTTGTTTGCATCTATTGTTATAGTGCATTTATTTTTCCGTAAATTCTTCTGGAGGCTCCCAAAAAAAGGGAGGCCCTGGATGAGCTGGTAAAACTCCGCACAGCTAATGGAGGGCTGCCTTCTCCCAGAAAACAGAGCTCCAGTGCCGGGATACTATAGGTACTATCGCATCACGGGAAAGGGGTGTAATGCATGTCAAAAAGGGGCCATGGCTACATAGGAAAGGGGCGGAATCTTTAACAAGGGCGTGGGTCCATGCTCAGGAAAATTTCCGCACTGTGCTTCACGCCACACTACGGGCTCATGCACACGACCAGTGCCGGCCCATACGGTGTGCTTCCGTAGTGTTTTTGCCCGTGCCTCCGCACCGC
The DNA here is from genome assembly GCA_900303285.1 of Rhinella marina. Classification (NCBI taxonomy): domain Eukaryota; kingdom Metazoa; phylum Chordata; class Amphibia; order Anura; family Bufonidae; genus Rhinella; species Rhinella marina. The sequence continues at coordinate 428,654 of ONZH01021796.1, forward strand.
AAAAAAGTAGCACATGCAGTACTTTTTTGCGGTGCGGACCATCGGATGCGGATCGCGGACCCCATTCAAATGAATGAGTCCGCGATCCACATGCAGTGGACCCACTGTCAGTGCCCGAGCATTGTGGACCGCAATTTGCGGTCCACAGCACGGGCACTGAATGCACACGTTCGTGTCCATGAGCCCTAAGGAAGAGATTTATGAAACTGGTGTAAAGTAGAACTGGCTTAGTTGCCCATAGCAACCAATCAGATTCCACCTTTCATTTTCTAAAGGGGCTGTGAAAAATGAAAGGTGGAATCTAATTGGTTGCTATGGGCAACTAAACCAGTTTTCCTTTACACCAGTTTTGATCAATCTCCCTCTATGTATTTTCCCGTAAAATCTGGCAAGTATGAATGTGCCCCATGCAATCTGTGACAGGTATAAAATCACTTGGTCACAGTGACCTTGGTGACTTGTCATCTAATTTATGGCAATATTTTCATATACAGTGGAATGACCACCCTAACGGGGTGGTCTTCTCAGAGAAGATAAATGATACACGTGGTATTAAAGGGGTGGTCTTCTAAGAGAAAATGGTATACACCACAAAATTCAGTGCCATCTGTAGGCAGCAGGAGGAGCTGAGCGGATTCATTTATATTTTTTTGGGAAAAGATTCAGTAAAACTTCTCATTTATACAATATCTCTGCTTTTTTCTAACAAAAGACCTCCCCCCATCGGGGAAAGCGTTATCGGTGACTCATAGCATTCTCTGTATAAGGCCTCATGCACACCACAGTATCCATTTTATCTACAAATCGCGGATCCGCAAAATACAGATACGGTCCATGTTGTATCCTCATTTTTTTACTTCACTGGGTTAGTGTTCTGCATTTTTCAGCCAAGGAAAGGACATGTTCTATTTCTTTGCGGAACTGACATACAGAAAAAGAATATGTCCGCAAAATGTGGACCACGGACCCATTGAAGTCAAAAGATCCGCGGACAGCCCACAGACCGCATCCATATTTTGCTGATCCACAATTTGCAGACTGCAAAACGGATACGGTCGTGTGCATGAAGCTTAAGTGTGTATATACAGATAGCTGTCAGTCACTGATAACACCTCCCCCGTGTACTGAAGGCCGATAGAGCAGACGATTGTGAGGAAAAATCTTATGTTCTTCTGGCAACATAGCGCCTATTACATGGCGGGATCTGCAGCCGGCAAACATGATATTTTAACATGTTAAAGGATCCCGATTACCTTGTTCATCGGGTAATCAGCGGCATTAGATGATCGCTAATCAGTGTTCACACAAACGCGATCATCTTAACAATAATCTATACTAGGGATAAGCGAACCCACGGAAGTTCGGATTCGCCAGGTTCGGCCGAACTTCAGGTCAAAGCTTGGGTTCGGGACCCGAACTTCACCCCACATCTGGACCCCATTAAAGTCAATGGAGACCCGAAGTTCACTTTATTATTTTCCATTCTAACATGGTAATAAAAGAAAATAATAGCATTCTTAAGACAGAATGCTAAATAAAATGGCCATTCAGGGGTTAAAAATAATAATTAATAAAAACCTCTCCTCATCCGCTTGATCACGCAGCCGGTATCCTCTTCTTTCTTCAGGACCTGCAATGACAAATCACGTGGTGAGCACGGTGACGTCATCGCAGATCCTTTTGCAGGTCCTGCAAAAAGAAGAGGATACCGGCTGCACTATCAAGTGGATGAGGTGAGTTGTTTGTTTTTTTTTTATTATTATTTTTAACCCCTCAATGGCCATTTTATTTAGCATTCTGTCTTAAGAATGCTATTATTTTCCATTATAACCATGTTAGGCTCCATTCACACGTCCTGTTTTTCTTTCCTGATTCTATCCTGATCCTGATCTGGATCCATTCATTTCAATGGGTCCTGAAAAAATCAGGATCGAATCAGGAAAGAAAAACAGGACGTGTGAATGGAGCCTTATAGTGGAAAATATTAAAATCACCCGAACTTCAGTGAAAAAGTCTGGGTACTCGAACTCGCAAAGTTCGATACCAACCCGAACTGTGCAGCTCGGGTTCGCTTAAAGAGGACCTTTCACGGATTTTAATAACTGGAGATAAATACCTTGTGTCCTGGGGTACCCCCCGCTGATGCTGCCACCCTGCCTAGTTTTCTAAAATAGCGCTCCTGCGCTCCGCTGTGCCCCCCTGTAGTTTTCGCGCTCAGTATGTAAATACTGAGCATCGGTACAGGGAGGAGGAGACGCCGGCATTTCTCAATGGGCGTCTCCTTCTCCCTGGCTGTGCCGCGATCCAATCACAGCGGAGAGCGTCACAGCCAGGGAGAAAGCTGAGCGCGAAAACTACAGGGGGGCACAGCGGAGCGCAGGAGCGCTATTTTAGAAAACTAGGCAGGGTGGCAGCATCAGCCACCCCCCCCCCCCAGGACACAAGGTATTTATCTCCAGTTATTAAAATCCGTGAAAGGTCCTCTTTAACCCTAATCTGTACGTGTAATAGAGCCTTTAGAACTGTTCATGGGGTTGGTCTTACATTAGGAAAAGCAGAAATATAAATGTATAAAATACAAGTTTTACAGAATCTTTTCCCAGGGGTGCACCTAGCCTTTCTGCTGCCTGAGGCAAAAACTGAAACGGTGCCCCCAATGCCAATTTCTTAACCAAACCCCTTCCCTTCAGCTCATGGCCCTTCGGCTACCCCCCTCTTGCCCCTACCTGGTGCTGCCTGAGGCGGTCGCCTCACCTGGCCTCATTGGTGCTGCACTCCTGACAGGGGCAGTGCCGGAATTTGGCATTTGCCCCTCATGGTGTCACTGAGACACGGTTATTTGCTTGTTCCCCCCCCCCTTCTTTTACTCTCTTTATTCTCCTCAGGTATTTCAAGGTTAGCCGGTGACAGGACAGTGTTTTGATTGGATATTGTGGTTGCTGACCAGTTGCTGGGCAAGATGCTATTTTTAACCCATGTTGGGGATTGGATATTGGCCACTTTCGGCGGGAACTTGGGGTATTTATGGAGGTCACTCACCCTGGGGAGCGCTGTCAGCGTCCGAAGATCCAAGTAGGAAGATCATGCAACGCCCGCCCTCCCAGTAGTTTAGTCGCGGTCCTGTTAAATGGGGGGGATGGGGGGGTTAGTCGCTCAACCTTACTGGGTGGACTGATGATCAGTTCTTTAATGGACTTTATTTAACAGCTATGAGAATTTTAAGGAATTAATTATTGATGGATTTGTTAATTTATGGTTACCCCCTTTAATAAAGACCGCGGCGATTTTAATCCATATCTGTTGTATGTCTTTAATTTATTAAGTATTTATAAGTTGAGTTGTCGAGTGTGACACCATGTGTCTTTTCCCATAAAACTACATATCAATCTGCTCAGCTCCTCCTGCTCTATAACATGGTGCCTGCAAATTGTGCTGCATTTCATGGAGACAGATTCCTCACAAGGTGGTCTTGTGAAGAGGTTATATTGTATAACATACCCCCTTCCAGTCTAAGCACTGAGCCATATAGATGTAAAGGTCATAGCCGAGCACTGATGTGTTAGAGATGTGGTCAGCGGCCTTTCCTGGACCCTGGAAGTTGTTTTTGTCCCCATAATCGTCTATAAAGGAGTCATTACATCCCATTGTGACCTCAGCTTGTTCTCCATGAAAAGTATTAACGTTCTGTATGGCACACTTGGATTCTTTTTGCCCCTCGCTGAACATCTTATGATCATGTCAATCATTAGGGGTTTTAACAAGTAATTACCATCAGCAGCTGCCGGAGGGCCGGGGCAGGGGGCAGAGGTCCCTGGAGAGATGTGTCACCAACCCTGGTGCAATATATGTGTGACTGATCTGCAGGAGGGTTCACAAGGAGAGCCGATCACATTCCTGCTCCACCTCTTCTCCGGGTGGACAATGCTGGAATGTCATAGCTACTGATGAGCAAAGTACTTGAAAATTCGATTTGGCTGCAGAATTTTTTTTAAAAAAATGTAAACGCGAAGTTGTGCGAGACTTTGTTGAATTAGTTCGGTATTCCTATCTGTGTATGTAAAAACCTTATTAAATTAGAAATTCGAAGTGGGCTTTGGTACCGAGGTAACCACCATTACCAAAGCCTGTACGGAAACAGCATTAAAAACAAAGTTTTTGAACAAATTGACTTCAGGTCTATGAACCGACGTTCGATTCGCTCAAGCCTAATTGTTATTTTAACTCATTCACATCCATTTTTAAAATAAAATGATTCCACAGGAAAACCCTTTTAAGCCTCTGTGAGCCATCAGCGAGGAATCGGTGTAGTGTAAGTGGCCAATCGTGGATACAAAGCCCTGCATACTGTGGCCATGGCAGAGGTATATTGCTGTGCTGATATCACAGGCAGCTGGTGACGGCGTTGTGCCACTGTTAAGGTCCAGTAACACGCCCGCATCTGTTTTGCGGTCCGCAAATTGTGGATGCAGACCTCACATGGTCGGCACTATAATAGAACTGCCTTTTCTTGTCCGTGGCTGCGGACAAGAATAGGACAATGTTCTATTTTTTTGCGGGGCCGCGGAATGGAAGTGCGGATGCGGCCAGCACACATCTTTTGCGACCCCATTGAAAATGAATGGGTCCGCACCCGTTCGGCAAAATTGCGGAACGGGTGTGGACCCATTTTGGAGATGTGTAAATGGACCCACACACGTGAATGGACTCACGCATCCGCAAAATGGATCATGTGCGGAACCATTAATTTTCATCGGCCCATTCCGTTCTGCGGCCCCCGCAAAAAATAGAACATGTCCTATTCTTGTCCGCAGCCACGGACAAGAAAAGGCATTTCTATTATAGTGGCGGCCATGTGCGGTCCACAAAATGCGGAACGCACATGGCCAGTGTCTATGTTTTGCGGATCCGTAATTTGCGGACCGCAAAACAGTTGTGGACGAGTAAATGGACCCATAGCTGAATACAAATGCACCCCACACTTTTCCGATTTTTATTTATTAAACTGTTTAAAAACCATGTATCATTTTCTTTTCACTTCACTTTTTGTTGCTCTATCACATAAAATCCCAATAAAATCAACGTAAAAAAATGTGGAAAGTTCAAGGGGTATGAATACTTTTTCAAGGCACTGTAAATCCCAGAAAACCCTTTTAAGAAACTATTAATTTCTTATTTACTGGCGGTCATTTGTAAAGTTGAGGTGGCCACCATGCGGTTACATGCCACCATTTTCTGGCTGGTGAAAATGGTTTAATGTGAGAAACACATTGTATTGGCAAAGACGTCTTGTAAATTGGCAGTGAAGGGTTAAACGAAGCAAGAGGTGAAGGGTCCTCCTAGAGTGCATGTTGTACACATAAGACTGTAACCACCAAGCGCGTTGTCTCTTGTAAGACTTGTAACCACCAGGCTTGTCACCCTGGGGGAGTCCAGTAAAAGCCCCTGTCCATCGTTACATCGGTGATGGCTGTTTCCTTCCATTATCCTTGAGTGTCGAGCCACATATACCACTCACAGGCCGACCCCCTTACATACTCACTGGTTTAAACTCCACCCCCCCTCACCATCAGTACCGTTCTTCCTCTTGGTTCTTATTGAACTGGGTGTAAGTGTCGGCGGGTGCATTAAAGGGATATTCCCATCTCACAAATGTAGTTTGTATAGTTAGATATAGCCATATCAATATTAAAGTACCCCAAGATGTGTCTCCGCATGCTCATGCAATGTGAGTTCACAATACAGCAGTTACCTCAGAGCGGGTTTGAAAAGGAGCAAGCCGGCCACCTCTACTACATGGCTGCAGTGGTCGTAACCAGGGGCAACGGCCTGACTGATGTGTGTAGGACAATGGATATACAAATAGGTAAATCTTCTAAACGGTAAATTTTATATAAATACATTCTATTAGTAATAATATTGGTATGGCTATATCTAACTATACAAACTACATTTGTGAGATGGGAATACCCCTTTAAGAAAAGCGTTCCGATCGTCATAATATAATAACTGCAAAGTTTTGGTCCATAGCAAACATCCTCTTCACCAGTCCTACCAGGATTGGGCAGAAGAGGTACCATCAAGCTTAATTGTTGCAATACCGAGGCTTCTACATGCCTATGGTTTCCACTTACACCGAAATTTCGTGCAACCTTTAGTCAGGAGTGCACCTAGCCTTTCTGCTGCTTGAAATGGGACTCCCCCCCCCCCCCCATGCCAATTTCTTAACCTAACCCCTTTCCTTAAGTTCATGGCCCTTAGGCTGCCCCCCTCTTGCTCTTACCTGGTGCTACCTGAGGCAATCGCCTCACCTAGCCTCATTGGTGGTGCACCCCTGCCTGTAGTGGATATAAAGACAAAGCTTACAATGATTTATAGCATAATAAAGAGGGATGACTACGGTATGTCTGTGCATACCTTCAGAGCAGTACCTTAAAGCTCCTGGGCCCACACCTATCATCTCAGGTACCAGGACCCTGGAGCTCTCCTATAGCTATACCTCTGCATCAGGGGTGGGTGCACTTAGCTTTTCTGCTACCTGAGGCGAAAACTGAAACGGCATCCCCCCTCCCCATGCCAATTTCTTAATCTAACCGTTTTGCCACAATGAAAGTGCTCATTGTCCATGGCCCTTCTGCTGCCCCCCCTCTTGCCCTTACCTGGTGCTGCCTAAGGCGATCGCCTCACCTGGCCTCATTGGTGGTGCACCCCTGCTCTGCATACCTTTTCTTCCTGAAAACATACCTGGCATATATATCTGTTGGACTGTCCCAGTCCTTGCAGCGGCATGGTGACAACAGCTGACCACTTTACCTTGCCTGGTATGTGAAAACACATTCACTGTCCCGGGATCATCGTATCCCAGATGGGGAAAACTTCCCGAGCAAATGCTTCACATGAGGCCATGAAATGTCCAATCTATTTCTGCTCTCAGGAAGCGATACAGTTGCAGACAGATAAATATAACTGCGAGAGGTAACCTGACTAGACAAGAGCGCAGATGGAGGGAACCACAAATTACACAACGGCACGTCATTAATCCAACAACCTGCATTCAGGGCATTCCAATCCTGCTGAGTAACCTCCTCACCGAGCCCAAAAATTGGTAAATGAGAATTTTTCATATATTAGTAAATGTCATTACCCATAGTAATGGATCCCCACTGCAGGGACCATGGTGGTTCTATTGCATACCTCCCAGCTTTGTAAACCACCAAAGAGGGACAAATTTCTGCACTAGGCCACGCCTCTAACTCCGCCCAAAACTATACACCTAATCCCACCCATACCCCTTAATGCCTCTACATAATAATTATTCCCCCACCATGCCACCGCATAGTATTTATACCCACATTCTGTGTTCACAGAATTATGCCCAGCTGTGACCCCAGTAATATACCCCCAGTAATATGCCCACATTGTGTCCCCAGTAATATGCCCACATTGTGCCCCCAGCAATATGCCCACATTGTGCCCCCATTAATATGCCCACATTGTGCACCCAGTAATATGCCCAGCTGTCTCTCCCAGTAATATGCCCACATTGTGCCCCCTCACAGAAAGTAAAAAAAATAAACGCCACATACTTCTTCCTAGCAGCAGCAGCAGGACATTGGCTGTGCTAGTCTGTGGAGGGGGCGGAGCCTAGGCCGACTGCTGGCCAACCCTGCCCCCGCACAAACCAAAGGTATAGAGAGCCGTCAGGAATGATGAAGCAGAGAACTGATGCTGGCGACGGCTCTCTGCTTCACTATGGCAACTAGGTCATTTTCTGATGATACATTTCCCTTAAAGGTGTGGTCCTTCCCCTTACTACTGATTTCCTATCCTTAGGAGAAGTAGTCAGTGTTTGATCGGAGGGCGTCAGACACAGCGCGCCCTCACCGATTAGCTTTTTTAGAGTATCTCCAGCGTCTAGATGAGTGGTTTAATTCCAAGACACAGGATTTGCAGGAGATAAAATGAACATATTTTCTCCAAACCTGAAGATCTGAGATCAAAATTTCTAAACTGGATGTGTACAGGGATTTACACATCTACTCACGATCGTGAGGGATCTTCAATATTAGTCGCATAATACGCTCTATCAAAGTGGGTAACGGCATTGTACCTTTCCAGGCTCAAGGGAGGACAGACAAGGATTATCTTGACTGGTACACTGGGACAAACCTTCAGCTGTGAGAAGTATCACATTCCTACACGGTTTCAGACTCTGGATATAAATGGAATGGGGGGTGGTCATTTATCAAACTGATGTAAAGGAGAACTGGCTGACCAATCAGATTCCACCTTTCATTTTCCAAAGGAACTGTGAAAAATGTAAGGTGCAATCTGATTGGTTGCTATGGGCGACTAAGCCAGCTATCCTTTGCACCAGTTTTTGATAAATCTCCCCCAGTGTTTCTATTCACTGTAAGAGAGCAGAACTATTGAAAACGAAAGAGGAATTGAAACTAGATGTGAATTAGAAAGTTTGAGAACTTGTCATTTTACACCTCATTAATGTATATTAGTTCCAGAAAGCTGTGAGGCTGGGGGGCCCCTCGCTGTTTGCTGACACCTGCCTGCAGTTAAAATCACCACCTGACCACTTGAGCGGGGGTCATAAATAAAGCCCTGACACAGGCCTCACCTATCCTGCTGCCCAGCGGCTGGCTGACAGGAGGGTCAACGACCACCGCTCAGCTGTTCCTCACGGAGAGCTGTCTGGAGGTGACATCACAAGTGTCTGCAGCCCACACACAGCAATGGTGGAGAGAAGATAGATATCCATGGTTAGGGTGACATTTACCAGACCAGGTTTCATATCATATTATGTCATTCTTATTCTCCATGGGAATGGGGTTTAGAAAAGCATTTCCATAATTTACTGAAGAGATTTATGGCCAAATTCTGTGTAATAAGTGCGGAAGCAGCTCCATCGTCCTGGAATGTGAAGTGTGACTGCACTAAGGAGTACTCAATAAGAAGTGTACTGTATGTTTAAAGCCATGGCCCATTCTTAACCCTGGTTTACATGATGGGGGTGGTAGTGAACCTTACAAATGTATGACAGATCATGTAAGATCGGAAGGTGTAAAATAACCGCACGTGTAGTGTCAGAACCACTTAACAGACTATGGTGCCGCTAGAAGAAGTGCAAAAGTTGAGGGCAAAAAGAGGGCAGAGCAATATTTTTATGGGATCCATCCTTTGGCTCTACGGGGGTTTTAATATCCCCTGCGCTGCCAGAGGATGCGCTTAATTTATGGTGAGGCACAGGCCTCTTCATAATCCTCCTGGCAGTCCATGCACCTAAACTGCAATTTATGGCAGCTCATAGCTGCCATAGATTTCAGTCTTCATTTACACCGGAAAACTAGCATAAAAGGAAAAAAAAGCGCCCAGCCTGTTGTCCATGCTTCCTCGTGCAGTGGCCAGGTTTTGGGTGGCCCCAATGATACACTGGGTCCCCTGGACACTTTCAAGGTGTCACCACGTGTTACTGCTCTCTGGGGGGATGGTAAGGCGTGGTGCAACCCAATGGGAAATAAGTCCAGAGAGTCAGGGTCTGCAGTAAACCAGTGTGCTTCTTTACTTGAGGAATTCAGGTGTAAAACAATACAGGCAATGTATAGGGCTGACTTCTCCAGTCTCCTCCCTGTCAGAAGAAGGGTTTGGTGCTGAGGAAAGTCCTGAGCTAGCTGTTTCTGCCTCTCTCAGAAGGCTTTTACCCTGGCCAAAGGCTGGTGATCCAGGGTCTGTGGTAGAGAATTCCCATCTCAGTGTCTTCTTCTGGTCACTTAAGTAGTCTGGCAAAGTCTCCTCTTCTAAGCACTGATCCCTAACTGAAGAACACTAGGGACTCTGACTGCTCGTCTTATATACAGTTTCTAGCTGAACTACAACCTTCTAGTGGGAGGTGTAGAGTGGAGAAATTCAGCACAAACAAACTGTTACACTTTCCATCTCTCATAGACTTGCATTAGACCTTCAATGATACTCAATGACAACGGCACAGCAGTTTTTCCAGACAAAAACAGGTTTTCAGACATAATAACATAGCACCACCTGGCATTCAAAAGGTCAGTCTGTCTGGTTTTGGTGGTAAACAAGTCTGTTTTTTCCCTCCAAAACATGCTTTTCTTTAAACCCCATGGTAGCTGTGAAAAATTTCTCATTATTAGCTAGAAAGTCCCAAAAGTGTCTTAGTGTTCATTAACCCTTTCCATAGTGCTGTGCAAATACAGTGCAAATGAGCAGGATATATATCACAACATACATATAAAATGCAGTTATACAGTATTAAACAGTATAAGTCAGTGCAAGTTAACCCTATAAAGAGAAATAAAGTAAGGAGTCGATGACTTTGCATAGGGGAAATAGGGGCAAACGTCCCCAAATGTTCAGACTTCAAAGTACTCCTGCTCCAGGGCACTACATACACCCCCTCCTTTTTGGAAAGTGGCAGCTGCCAACTTGTTCTTCGTGTGATCTTTGTTGTTCGACCATTCAGTGGGGAGAGGTTGCCAACAATCCAGAATTTTTTAAACAGTCCATAAAAATTTTTCCTGAGTCTGTGAAAAAACATTGACGTGTCTGTGAAATTTTTTTGAGGCTGGTACTTGACTAGATTATTTTGGTGGTAATTATCATCATTTTACAGCTCACAGTAAATGCTGGTAATGAGTTTTTAGCAGTATATTGAGCTATAGCCATGCATTACTTATAATATTTATCATTCATTAGGGTTTTTTAATTTGTCTGTAAAAAATATTGGATGTCTGTGATTTTAGGTTAAGTTGTTGGCAACTCTGCTGATGAGCATCATCAACCCTTCTTTTGAAGTCCTCAGACTTTGATATATCCTTGTTATTTAACTAGAATACTGACACCTGATTGTCAGCCCATAGGCTGAAACCACCTGACTATAATTTTAGTCAAATTACCTGCAAATCCTAAAGGCTCACATACTTTGGACACTCACAGACATGTGATATTGGATGATTTTCCGAAATAAATAAATAAGTCTAATATTTTTGACTAATTTGTTTATTTTAGTTATCCTTATCTACTGAGAAGATCTGATGTAGTTTTAGGTCAAATTTATGCAGAAATACTTTTAAACATCACTGTATGTATAATTAGTTCCCAAATTGGACGCATTACAGAGCTCACTCAATGTCACCAAATTAATATTTGATTAACGTAAAGAAATGGATTATATGTCTTGAGTGTGAGGCGCCAGATGCTGAATCCAGGTAAGGACACTTGGGAGGGTGGTGGAGATGGTTGCTGTAAGACGATATAATACAATTATTACTTGGTATTTCCATTCAGTGCACTGCGGTGTTGTTGTTTTTGGGCTTAGTCCCGTTTCAGCATCTTGTCTTTCGTCCAGAACGGATTTTCTTTGTCAGTGTGTTGTTTATGTGGATTATTCCAGGTGCAGAGAGAGAGGATGAAGAGGTAATCTTAGCCCTCTCATATACAATAGAGCAGTGACTGCACCTACTACACAGCGGGCAACCTCCTCTAACAGGTTCATCTCCCACAGTAATCAAATAATGCCATCACCTGGCAGCAGGTAGAGGAAAGTGCCCAGGTCATACTCTCCAATTAACAGCTCTGCTTGACCTATGATTCTCAGATGTTCTTAGTACATACTCAGAACTTCATGAAGTATCATGTTCCATGTCACCTGGCCCCTTTTAAGTCAAGATGACTGCAGCTTCTTCTCCTGCAAGGTATGAGGAGAGGATGCTCCAAGTTACAGCACAAGTGACAGACAAGCTGTGGTGCTCTTGGAACTCAACACTTCGACTTTCCTGCTAGATAACTGGATTCAGTGTAAGGCCTCATTCAGGCACCCATAAAGCTTCCTAATGTTAGTGTCCATGTTACGGTAGCAAAACTGTAGGTCTAATGACCCAAGCTAACATCATCACAGGGATCTAATATGAGAAAGTTCAGGATTTTAGACCAGCAGTTGGGCCTGGAATTTGTGGGCATAATTTGGAAACTATAATGCAGTTATATTATGGATGTCAGAATAAGGCCTAAGGCTTGTATCACCCAAGCATAAGATTAATGCATTTTTCCACCCAAATTATGTTCACAAATCCTGACTTAAAATCAATAGAACTACTTTTGGGCTAAAAATAGTGTAAAACCGGCCTTAAATGGGTTGTCCAGCTTGCTCTACATTTTGCAAAAATCATACTGATCTCCCCCCCTCCTCCATATTTCTCAAGTTATCTTACTCATGTGTATACAAATTTGTACGTAACAACCACTCAAAAGAGAACAAGAGGCACAACGTAGCACAACGTAAACACGCATTGCAAAAACATATGAATATTGCTCCCTCTAGTGGTAGGAGTATAACAAGGCAGAGAATTGCAAGACAATTGTGCTTAGAAGTAGTACAGCACGAAAAAGCGATTCTCTTGAGATATTCTTCTTTGACTCTGGTAGACACAAGCAATTACAGCGGTCCCTCGGGTTACAATATTAATTTCTTCTGAGACGACCATCGTAAGTTGAACTTATTGAAATCATAACTCGATGGGAAATCACTCATTGGTTTCAAAACCCCTAAATATTATATCAATGGAAAAACAAGTAGATAACTAACACAGATACAGCAAGTCCTTACATACAGAAGTTAGGCCGAGCTCCTGGAAGCTGTAGTCGCTTTCTTCGTAGAGGTCAGGAGTCCTGTATAGCACACAGTATACCAGAAAATAAAACACAGAAACCTTACGTATGACGTAATCTAAGCTTTTTTTTTTCTTTTACAGAATTTCTTTCATCTGCTGAGTAAGCATCATATGGAAGTTGTCACATTAGACAAATTGCTTTCCAACGGGCAACCCAGAGGTTAATTTTTCCTGAGTTCAGGATTTGGTAACTCTTCCAGATCTCATCACAGACACTCCGGCAGCTTGGAAAAAGTCCATGTGCGCTGGTGGTAATATAATGAAAACCAGTAACATGGAATTGTACACGTATGTGTGATCAATGCTCTGCCATACGCTATTGCTTATTACATCCTAGCATGGCAACCAGCCTCGAGTCCTTAAATGATCCCCATTTATAGTACGCAGCAGAGCGGTGTGCATGGAGCTCCTAGGAGTCTGTACTAGAGAGCTGCATGATGCTTCTGTACAGACCCATGTGTATAGTATGGACCCACAGAATTCTATGACTTGGTCCATACGAAGAGAAGAATTTTCACGGCACTCACTCATCTTCAATATATTCTTTTATTGCAAGGAAGACAAAGTGCAACGAGGAACATAGCAGGTAACCACTGGCCGACCGACGGTTTTGCGTCCACTTTCTATGCGCAGCATCAGTGGATGTGAAACGGTCCTTGGCTGGTGGTTACCTGGCATGTTACCCGATGCACTATGCACTTTGTCTTTTTTACAATAAAAGAATATATTAAAGACTGGTGAGTGCCGTGAAAATTCTCCTCTTCATATGGACCAAGCTATTGGTACTGTTATCACGATGCACCCCACAATGCCTCTGCAAATACCTGCTGACCGTGTGTATCCATGAGCTGGCTTGGCTGTGTGGTTCTGACTATATACACTCTATACTATATAAAATTTTAGAATTCAATGGCTGCTGTACTACAAGAGTCAGAATTTATACGGAGCTGTAAGACGGCCATGTACACAAAACCTAATGCACACTGCAGTGGTGTACATAGAGAAGTAAGGGCCCCATAGCAAGGATCAAACCAGGCCCCCCACACAGGACAGAGGGGTTTCTGCCTAAACCCTTTTCAATGACCCTTGGGACATTTTTCCACTGCCTTGTTTGATAAAATTGTTCCTTTAGAGGGTAGAGTCCGGACTAGGTTTTCACCCCCAGTAGAAGAGGAGATAATCCCAACTGAGCTCCCTCTTGCCCTGGGCCCCATAGCAGGTCTGCCACTATGGTAGTTATGCCCCTGGCACACTGTGGCCGTGGTGACGCGTCTCAGAGGTGACATGCAAACTGAATTTTCCCAACAAGTGTCTGATCAATGGAGATCTGACTGCTGGGACCTCATGAGAACTAGGGTCCTGCGTATCCCAGTAATGAATGGAGCGGTGGTCGAGCATGGTTCCTGCCATCCCATGGGGCTTCTGGAGACTGCATGGTGATGTACTCAGCTTCTTCTCAGCAGTCCTGTAAGCAGCAGTGCCCATGATCAACCACTGCTGCATTTTGGGTTACTCCCAGAAGATGTTAAGGTCGAAAATATATTTTATTACATTATCAGTGAAGATTACACATTTTTGATGGATGGTGTGCTGTATGGTAAGTTGTTGCTTTGAGCGTACCTATACAGTACATGAGTTACATACCCTCATTTTTTTGTAGATTGTTGTTTAATTCGTATGAGGAGACACAGGACTTGTGTTCACGATCGGTGGGGGTCTCAGTGGTTAGAATGCCACTGATCACATATACTGTAGATAGAGGAATATGCTTAAAACCTGGCACAATCCCTTGAAATAGGAGATATAATTAAATGGGCTCATCTGTTTTGATGTGGAGATGAGGTAGACAATCCACTGTCAGATATCTCAGTGGCGTATCAATTGTGAAACCCAACATGTTCGATCCTTCTTTCTACCAATGTCTGGGTACTGCATTTAGGGTATACACCCAGTCTATATATCCATAGGGCTCTATTCACCTGACAACAGGCCAAAAAGTGTCCTTTTGGACTCGTTGGGCCTCCATGCATTGTCATACCTTTGTTCAGCTGTATGGGAAAGTAAAGTAGACAGCTGTTCTTACAGAGAGGGCCACCACAACAAATGTATAGCGTGCATTACCCAGGAAGCTCTGGGTCACATATGGCTATGGTAAACATATGAGCCTTCCACCAGACGTACGCTTCAGGATATCCTCTCAACATATACCACAGACAAAAGGCTCAGATGCAGTGTGAACCAGAATGACCTGGACCAAATGTGGCTGACAAGTGTACATGACTGCCAGCTTCGCCCAGGCCTCGACGGGAAGTGGTCTCCCCCATGGTTCCTCACATTTCTTTTTCCATACAACACAATGTGGAGAGTCTTCTGAAATGGAGAATGGTTTCCCACTGGTTTTAGAACAGTTTAGTGCATCTCCATGTGCCTGTGAGTCATCCATCTTTGATACCAGAGGGTAGACCACAACAGTGGAATCTGAAATGTCTGGAGGCTCTTTTAAGAAACAGAACGAGTTGATTTTCTTCAGATAGCATTCCTTCCAAACCTCAGACATTTCTTCTTCAGCTGTTCTGTCAGCAAAGGGATCATGTGGAACACAAGGCTTTCCTAACGTGCAGCGCGATATGGCCAAAGCGTAATAAACTTGTCTCCTCTAACACAAACCAACACAATCTTGCTAATCTATAAAATGGAAGTAAGGAATGTATTGATGGAAACCTGGAGATGATCATATGGTTTGTGGATATATGGTAATTTTCTTTTTTTTTTTTTTTGTAAAAAATTCCTTTATATTCAGACATGTTTCTATTTACTCGTATAGCACACAGTCAGCAGTGCTGTAGTTTTTCCAAGCAGTCCTTCTCAGGAGCATTCAGCAGTGGCGGACTTTACACGACACAAACCAAACAAATGATTGGGGCCCTAGAGATTTAGGGGGTCCCTGCTGGCTACAAGTGGTTAGCTGAAAAACAAAAACAACCAAAGGGTTGGACATACCACCTGTTCAGCCAGCTTGACTCACCTCACCGTTCAGCTGCACATGGGCCCAAGGAGCCAGGGGTACCCTTTCCAAATGTTAGGGCCATAGCAGAGGTGTCCAATTGCTAAGCTGAGAGCTGGGCTTAGTGTACCAATGGGGCAGAATTTAATTGGATTATGTTGCTGCTGGGCAGAGCTTACCAATGTAGTCGGGTGGGGCTTAAAGGGAAACTATTACCTTAGAAAGTGCGATGTAAGCTATAGGCAGCATGTTATAGAGCAGATTGATATAGTTTTATGGGAAAAGATTTAGTAAAATTTGCATTTCATTAATTTAACTTCCTGCTCATTTTGAGCTTTGAAGTTCAGGAGGCGGTCCTATCAGCGATTGACATCCTTCCCTCTATGACTGTGTATACAGAGATAGCTGTCAATCACTGATAAGACCGCCTCCTGGACTTCAAAGCCCAGAATGAGTAGGAAAATAAATGAGTTATATAAAAGTTTTATTGAATCTTTTCTCACAAAACTATATATCAATCTGCTCAGCTCCTCCTGCTCTATAACCTGCTGCCATCAGCTCAAACACCATGTTCTATGTGACAGATTCCTTTTTATGGTACGTCTGAGTCCCCCAGGCATAACTTTGCTTGGGGTCCCAGAAATACCAAATCTTCCCCGTCCATGGGATCTCTTTGTCATGCACCATCCCCTCAGATTCTGCACTAGGCATTACACACCTAAGAGTACATTGACATGTCAGATTTGTTTGCAAAATTCTAAGACTGTCCCATTCATTCAAACGGGGCTAGCAGTAAACCATATGCTTGCCCCCAAAATCCATCAAACCCCTTAATTATAACTTGCCTGCTGAAGAAGGTTTCCAATATACTTACTGTCTCAAAGTAGTGTGGATCAGAACTCGAGCACGTGATGCTCCTGTCTTTGGAAATCCTACATCTGCTGCAAGTTTTTGATAATGTCTATGGAGGGGCACGTCACTTCTGCAGGCTAGGATGCGGGAGGTGCTGTGGGTACATGTGTTTTCAATGGTAGGAGGGCAACAAGTTGATGCTAGATACTTCTGACAGCAGCTTATCTCCCATGGGTTACTAGCAGGTTGGCCTTTATGTATCGTGTATGGGCAACTTTAGTCAAAGGGCCAGTTGTAAGCATGGGAACACATGTAGCCAAAGGCACTTCATTTGGTACTGGATTGGCTTCTCCAGAAGCAATGTTTCATAGTTAATTTGGTTGAAAAAAGACATAAGTTCATCAAGTTCAACCAAGAGATAGGTGGGGACGTGAATCCTAGTTTCAAGGGGAGAATCAGAATACCTTTCCCAACTGGTTCAGGACCCCACTAGAGGGACGGCCATACTGGACTTAGTATTAACCAATAGACCTGACAGAACAACAGATGTGCAGGTCGGGGGACACCTGGGAAACAGTGACCATAACATAATAACCTTCCAATTATCATTCAAAAGAGCGTTTCTTCAGGGAGGAACAAAAATACCAAACTTCAAAAAAGCTAAATTTAGCCAACTAAGAGAGGCCATAGGCCTAACTAACTGGGACAAAGTCCTCAAAAATAAAAATACAGCCACAAAATGGGATATTTTTAAAAGCATCCTAATATCTAATTGTGAGAGGTACATACCTTATGGGAATAAAAGGTTAAGGAACAAGAAAAAACCAATGTGGATAAATAGAGCTGTAAAGAAAGCAATAAATGACAAACAGAAAGCATTTAAATCACTAAAACAGGTGGAGAGTGAGGAAGCATTGAAAAACTATAAGGAAAAAAAATAGAATATGTAAAAGACAAATAAAAGCAGCCAAACTAGAGACTGAGAGATTAATCGCCAAAGAGAGTAAAACTAACCCTAAAATGTTCTTCAATTATATAAATACTAAAAAGTATAAACCTGAAGGTGTCGGCCCCTTACAGAGTAATGAGGGGGGAGTTGCAGAGAGCGATGAGGAGAAAGCGAAACTACTAAATAACTTTTTCTCCACTGTATTCACTGAGGAAAATAAACTGTCAGATGAAATGCAGAGTATAAAAGTAAATTCCCCTTTAAAAGTGTCCTCTCTGACCCAGGAAGAGGTACAGCAACGTCTTAAAAATATTATAATAGACAAATCACCAGGACCAGATGGCATACACCCCGGTATCCTAAGAGAATTAAGTAATGTCATCGACAGACCCTTATTTCTGATATTTAAGGA
The DNA here is from genome assembly GCA_900303285.1 of Rhinella marina. Classification (NCBI taxonomy): domain Eukaryota; kingdom Metazoa; phylum Chordata; class Amphibia; order Anura; family Bufonidae; genus Rhinella; species Rhinella marina. Next base: position 446,569 of record ONZH01021796.1, read on the forward strand.
CTCTATACTGACAGGGAGTGTTCCACAGGATTGGCGCATAGCAAATGTGGTGCAAATATTCAAAAAGGGACCAAAAACAGAGCCCGGAAACTATAGGCCGGTAAGTTTAACATCTATCGTGGGTAAACTGTTTGAAGGTTTTCTGAGAGATGCTATCTTGGAGTACCTCAATGAAAATAAGCAAATAACTCTGTATCAGCATGGCTTCATGAGGGATCGGTCATGTCAAACCAATTTATTCAGTTTCTATGAGGAGGTAAGTTCTAGACTTGACCGCGGCGACTCAATGGATGTCATATATTTAGACTTCTCCAAAGCGTTTGACACGGTACCACATAAAAGGTTAGTATACAAAATGAGAATGCTTGGCCTGGGAGAAAATGTCTGTATGTGGGTAAGTAACTGGCTCAATGATAGAAAACAGAGGGTGGTTATTAACGGTAGATACTCAGATTGGGTCACTGTCACTAGTGGGGTACTACAGGGGTCAGTATTGGGTCCTATTCTCTTCAATATATTTATTAATGATAGTGTAGAAGGTTTGCATAGTAAAATATCATTTTTTGCAGATGACACTAAACTGTGTAAAGTAATTAACACAGAGGAGGACAGTGCACTGCTACAGCAGGATCTGGATAGACTGGAGGCTTGGTCAGAAAAGTGGCAGATGAGGTTTAACACTGACAAATGTAAGGTTATGCATATGGGAAGGAATAATGCAAGTCACCAGTACATACTAAATGGTAAAGCATTGGGTAACTCTGACATGGAAAAGGACCTAGGAATTTTAGTGAACAGCAAACTAAGCTGTAGAAGCCAGTGCCAGACAGCTGCTGCCAAGGCCAATAAGATAATGGGTTGCATCAAAAGGGGCATAGATGCCCGTGATGAGAACATAGTCCTGCCACTGTACAAATCACTAGTCAGACCACACATGGAGTACTGTGTACAGTTCTGGGCTCCTGTGAACAAGGCAGACATAGCAGAGCTGGAGAGGGTTCAGAGGAGGGCAACTAAAGTAATAAGTGGAATGGGTGGACTACAGTACCCAGAAAGATTATCAAAATTAGGCTTATTCACGTTAGAAAAAAGACGACTGAGGGGAGATCTAATAACTATGTATAAATATATCAGGGGTCAGTACAGAGATCTCTCCCATCATCTATTTATCCCGAGGACTGTGACTGTGACGAGGGGACATCCTCTGCGTCTGGAGGAAAGAAGGTTTGTACACAAACATAGAAGAGGATTATTTACGGTAAGAGCAGTGAGACTATGGAACTCTCTGCCTGAGGAGGTGGTGATGGTAAGTTCACTAAAAGAGTTCAAGAAGGGCCTGGATGTATTTCTGGAGGGTAATAATATTACAGGTTATAGTTACTAGAGAGGGGTCGTTGATCCAGGGAGTTATTCTGATTGCCTGATTGGAGTCGGGAAGGAATTTTTCCCCCTAAAGTGAGGAAAATTGGCTTCTACCTCACAGGGTTTTTTTTTTTACTTTCCTCTGGATCAACTTGTAGGAAAACAGGCCGAACTGGATGGACAGATGTCTTTTTTCAGCCTTACAAACTATGTTACTATGTTACTATGTTAATACCTTCTTAAAGGGGTTTTCCAGGGTTCTGCCATTGATGACCTATCCTCAGGGTAGGATATGAATATCTGATTGCTCAGGGTCCCCTACCGATCAGCTGTTCCCTGCAGCCTCTAGCACTGTGAATGAAGAAGGTGGTACAGAGCCGTTCAAAGTGTAGTGGTTGTGTCAGGTTACTGCAGCTCAGCTCTTGTGAAGTAAATGGGACCAGAGCTGCAGTAACCCAGCACGACCACTACACTTTGAACAGCGCTGTCTTTCCTGTTAGGTTTACAATGCTAACTCCAGTTCCAGAGGCTGCAGGGAACAGCTGATTGGTGGGGGACCCTCAGCGATCAGATATTAATGACCTACCTGGAGAACCCCTTTAAAATGGCACCTGATGGAGTATGACTAGACGAGAACACAGTGGCTGCCGTAGTATGGCTGTATACAACTCTGTGCCACTAATGGACGTGAAAAGATGGCTACAGGAGGTCTCCATCTTGATTTTTACTATAAGGGTACTCGCCCACATAATTTTGCACTGGCGTTTTTCCACCATTAAAAATACACCATAGAAACTGCTCACTTTTTTTTCAATAATGCATGGCGTTTTTATATTGTTTTTTTTAAAGGACTGTATGAATCATTTTTTTTTTCTGTAGGTTTTTTTGTCCCCTATAGAGTTGTCAAAATGCCAAAAATTTCAGCATGCTGTGCACAAAATGCCCTTAAAAACCTTTGTGTGAACTCAGCCTTAGGAAAACCTTCCATTAAGGCCTCATGCACACGACTATGTCTGTACTGTGGTCCGCAAACCATGGATCCGCAAAATATGGACAATGGACACCTTCTGAGAGCAATCTGCATTTTCCTCACTCACATCACTAGAAATGTCTATGGTTGTCCGCAATATGTGTGCTTTTTTTTTTTCAAACCCATAGAAATCATGGGTCTATGAGCAATCCGCAAAAAATGCGGATCAGACACAGATGCAAAATGCGATCATGTGCGTGAGGCCTAAACATATAGGTGGATATCTACTTATAACAGTGTGGTATTGGGTTACGATGCCAGGGGAACATCACCGCAGCTGGCACTCTAGTGGGGATTACCCTGAACATGCTAATTACTAGTAATACAATCTGCATGAAGCTGTAGTAAACCTCGCCGTAACCAAATCCAGAGGAACGGGTTCTGTATAGCATCGCTCGATTCCAGCTTTCTGTCTTACAGAGGAATCAACACTTCCTCAGGCTCCATAAGAAACCACTTACTTTCCACGGTCTGCACCGTCTGGTGAGGCAGCACTAGGCATTACGCCTCGCTGACGTCTCAGTTTCTGCTGCAGGTAATTGTTCAGTTTGATTTGCGCCTTGGAGTCACCTCATCAGTAGTTTTTTTTCTTTGTGTGCTTGCAGCACCTAGCTGGAATTGGCCCACGACAAAAGGATCAATACCGGACTCATTCCAGGCGGATGCAGTGAGCTTGGCTTTCACGGAGAAGTCTTGGCCGCATGCGTCTTGTCACTGGAGTACATCACTGGTACATAGTTGATTGTGATAAATGGCTGCCAAAATCACTACTAATACTACGAATTACAAATCCCTGGGCTGGTACAAAGACCGTGGAGCTCTCAATGGCTTCAACGCAGAAGATTCACACAGACACACAAAAAAATCATTACAAGAATTTATGTGGTTTCTATAAAATATTTTCACAACTACAAGTAGGTTAAGACCAGTCTCAAAGGAGTGTAACATGGCTGCAACAACCCAAAAAGTGTTATTAACCCCCTCATTAGTCTACTGACCTCACCATACAACACTATAGACATCTAAGCTCTGTAGAACCTCAAGATGTCCAACCCAAGACTAAGAGTATTGACTCTTAAAGGGGTTGTCCAAGTTATTTTTTTGTCCTTTGTATGTTTCTAACTAGGCAAATGTAATGTTTTTTCAATGCACTTACTTTAACTTCAGTGTCCCCTTTCTCAGATTTCACTGAGGGTCACATGACCTGTGATGTCAGCTTCACTCCCGGCTCTGCTGATGTTTTGTGCACAAACCTGAAGGAGCAGATAACAGTCTGTACACGAGACATCACTGTGCTGGCCACGCCCCCCTGCACTGCTGCTGCTGCTCTCTCCCTGGATTCTTTGAGATAAAACTTTAACCCCTTCAGCCAGCACAGACTCAAGGCTGAAAGCTGCAGGCAGTGAGGAGACAATTGCTGAGCGCAGAAGCTGACAGACTAGAGAAGATCCGAGTAGATTATTGCACAAGAACAGGCAGGGGGAAGTTCCTGTGTGTATAAGTCTCCCAGCAAACAGACATGTCACTCAGGGCAGCACTTGTATTCACTCCCTTGTATTTGCCCCATGGCATACTTGTCAACAGTCTTGATGGCACAATCCCTGCAAAAGAGGTGGGGCTTATGCAAACCCTGCCCAAAAGTGGTAATTTTAGCACGTTCCCATGGTGAGAATTAAAAGGGTTTTCTGAGACCTTTCTACTGATGACCTATCTTCTGGATAGGAAAAACAGACCAGCACTCACTTATCGATGCTATTGTGTATTCTTTATTGTTAAATTAATTTTCTGTGATGCGTTTTGGCTTAGAAAGCCTTCATCAGAGATATGACTGATGAAGGCTTTCTAAGCCAAAACGCATCACAGAAAATTAATTCTAAGCGTAAATGTGTCTCAGCGGAGTGCCTCTCCTAGACGTGAGCACCACATTCATTTGATACCAGAGTGCCGACCTATGAACGCTATCTATCCTGGGTGATCAGTGAGGAGAAGGCAGCGGCGCTTGCAGTAGCATGGCGGTCTTTTCTCTGCTCACCATGCACAGCGTCATACATTGAACTGCCAGCGACCAGTAGAAAAAAAATCTCAGAAAACTCCTTTAAAATGTCCTTATTTTGACTTTTTAATTATGCTGTGGGTTGTACCAGGACTACTGAAGTTTACAGAGGACTTGCATTATCACACACAACCTGTGGACTGGTGTGGTGCAGTTTTAAGAAAGCAGTTATGTTTTAGCAACCCTGGCCCGTTTCTCTAACGCATTCATTGGAAGTGGATCATCGCCGAGCAGGAAATGACTAATGCGTGTATATTATAAACTTAGAGGCAGATTTATGAAACGGTCTGAAAAAAAAAAAAAAAAAAGGTAGCCAATCACAGCACAGCTATCGTTCCGTATTCTGCTCCTGAAGAATGAACGCTGCACTGTGATTGGCTGCTCTGGGCAGCAAAGAATTTTGCCTTTAGACAGTTTCATAAATCTGCCCTTTAGTTTTCCAGTGCAATACTGAAAGAGTTAAACATATATGACAATGCCATATGAAATAAGTGCCGTATCTGGTAACAAGCCACTGGAGCAAGACGTTATTCTGGATGGATGTGACACAGAAACCCAATTATTTCACATTGTCCCTGGGTTGTAGAACAAGATCAATATAGAGCAAGACATAAGGGGCTGATGGAGGACATTAGGCGGTTTTACCATTACATCGATCCCATAGCAGATGACATCTGAAAGAAATACAGCTCCAGGCTCCTCGCTGAAAGAAACGGAGTCTTGTGATCTGCAGAACACCATCAACACCGCCAGTGAATGCAGCCGCTAATAAAACTTTAGGAATAGCTCATACTTGCCATGTCTCCTGGAACATATGGGAGGCTCCCAGAAAAAGGGGGAACCTGCGGGACTGGTAAATCTATCGCACAGCTCGTCGAGGGCTGATTTCTCCCAGAAATGTGGCGTTGGGATACTGCAGCCCCAGTGCCCATAGGTGCTCTGAAGCTAATTGTCTCCAAAGGTCCACTGTGCTTTTCCAAAACAGAACTGGCCAAAATTTTGGTGCAGAAACGTTGTGGATGTGTTTCTAGAGTGCAAAGGGTGAAATTCGCAGCCAATATACAGGGTGGGCCATTTATATGGATACACCTAAATAAAATGGGAATGGTTGGTGATATTAACTTCCTGTTTGTGGCACATTAGTATATGGGAGGGGGGGAAATTTTCAAGATGGGTGGTGACCATGGCGGCCATTTTGGATCCAACTTTAGTTTTTTTCAATGGGAAGAGGGTCATGTGACACATCAAACTTGTCAATGCAACCCTCCTCTCCCAATCTTCACACACTGATAGCAGCACCACAGAAGAAATGCTAGCACAGGCTTCCAGTATCCAGTATCCGTAGTTTCAGGTGCTGCACATCTCGTATCTTCACAGCATAGACAATTGCCTTCAGATGACCCCAAAGATAAAAGTCTAAGGGGGTCAGATCGGGAGACCTTGGGGGCCATTCAACTGCTACATGATGATGTGTTTCCCTCTTTATGCACTGAAGCGGGCACGTTCCCTGAGTTTTTCCAACAAGATGGTGCACCAACATATTATGGGTGTCAGGTCCAAGCATTCCTAGAAGAACAGTTTCCTGGAAAGTGGATTGGTCGTCGTGGGCCAGTTGAATGGCCCCCAAGGTCTCCCGATCTGACCCCCTTAGACTTTTATCTTTGGGGTCATCTGAAGGCAATAGTCTATGCTGTGAAGATACGAAATGTGCAGCACCTGAAACTACGGATACTGGAAGCCTGTGCTAGCATTTCTTCTGCGGTGTTGCTATCAGTGTGTGAAGAGTGGGAGAGGAGGGTTGCATTGACAATCCAACACAATGGGCAGCACTTTGAACACATTTTATAAGTGGTCAGAAACTTGTAAATAACTCATGAAAGAATAAAGTTACGTTAAAACCAAGCACACCATTGTTTTTCTTGTGAAATTCTCAATAAGTTTGATGTGTCACATGACCCTCTTCCCATAAAAAGAAAAATTGGACCCAAAATGGCTGACTTCAAAATGGCCGCCATGGTCACCACCCATCTTAAAAAGTTTCCCTCCTCCCATATACTAATGTGCCACAAACAGGAAGTTAATATCACCAATCATTCCCATTTTATTTAGGTGTATCCATATAAATGGTCCACCCTGTATATGCAAGCAGAAATTGACATGCTGCAAGTTTAAAATTCACCCCGCATGTAGTTTTCACTCCTTCGCCGGGTGTGGATGAGAATTTTTTTCTTCCTAGTTTAAATGTTGGGGATTTTACACACATAATGGGGGTCATTTACAAACATTTTTATGGCAGCTTTTGGTGTAAAAATAATCTCAAAAACAACCCCTTTTTCTGTCTCTTTTTTTTTCACGCTACTTGGGAGTGGCCGGGTCTTTGGCCCCGGCAAATTTCCTAAGATTTAATCTGAAAACAGGCATAAGAAGAATAAAAATTACTCCACGTGGAAAGGAGGTGTGCCTAATTTATGACAAGGGCCAGCCTTGTCATAAATTAGGTGAATCCTCCGGCAGTGTGGAGGGAGGGGGGGAACAAAGAATGGCATAAACACCCGGCCTTTGTAAATGACCCCCAATTTCCCTGCAGGAAAATATGCAACAGGTGGCCATACCTTGACAGGACTGACAACTTTCTGCATACACAGAGAAAGTTGTCAATCATTACTTTGGAAATAAGCCTTCAATGTGTTCAGAAGGCTGATTTTATTCTGCTGCAGATCCGCACGCTGATTAGCCTCGCTCTGTGTGTGTTAGCCTGCAGTGCTCCCAGCAGCCTCAAGAACTGACTTGTCAATTCTTTTTTTTTCTCTGGCAAAAATTTTATATCCACGCCACAAACTACAACGTGAATTCCCATGGGGGAAGGGAGGGGTTAAATAGAAGCAAAAATCGGCACTGAAAATGAGCCGTCTGAACATTTGCCGAGTATGCTTTATGAAATCCCACCATGGAGCTCAGGACCAGTGGTATTGGTCAGATATGCACAACCCGCCTAAAGTGAAGCTGTGAATTTGTGCCAAAAATACACTCACCCTGAAAAGCTCACGACCGTAGAGCGAGAATTTGATGAAGACATCATAGTGCTTTGTCATGTTTTATACTCGAAATGACGGCAGAGGAATAGCTTTTAGGGCTAGCTCACTGTAAAGCCTGGTCACTTCAGCCATGTCCGATTCCTCTGCTTTATTATATTGGGCTGACGGCACATTATACAGCACCAACTGTAGGGACTGTAATCTCCACCATTTGTTCATTGTGTATATTTTATATATAATCGGCCCCAAGAATTGTTTTGTCTTTTACCCCCCAGAACCCTCACTACACTTGTCCATTGGCTATTCCCGGCATTTCAACTCTGCTCTGAGTGGACATGAAAGCGGGATTAGCCCCCATGCAGGGGCGGATTGGCCATAGACCTTACAGGGAAATTTCCCGGTGGACCGATGCTCAGGGGGCCTCCTGAGTCCTCCTCACGGCCGGCCAGTGGAAGTTTTTGGGGATGTATTTTGTGCTGCTGGCAGTATTTTGTGATGGACTGTGGTATCTGGCTCTATTGGGGCGGTATAATGTGCCACAATATGGTATTGCTGGTCCTGCCCTCCATCAATTTGGATCCAACTACAAAACGGGGCCACTTTAATTTCCCAGTCCACCCCTGCCCCCATCCGTATGCGTTTTGCAGTCCACAAACAGTGGCTCCACAAAACATGAATACCGGCTGTGTGTATGCCGCCATTTTTTCATCTATAGAAATGCCCCATCCTTGTCCGCAAAACGGACAAGAGTAGGACATTTTTTATTTATTTTTTTCAACCCGCTAAAACAGACATATGGATGCAGTCAGCACACAGTGATTGCGGCCCAATTGAAATGAATGGTTCCACATCTGATCTGCAGAAAATGCATTGGGTGCGGAACAAAAATACCTTCATGTGCACAGGGCCATAAACTGTAATACCAGACTCAGCGTGTAAACAAGAGTGCCACCGCTTCAAAGAATTGAGAGATCTTCAAGACACTTCAAGGAGCTCCTGATTGTCAGGGAGGTAGCGTTCCTTCCTGACAGTCGGCTGCTCGTTAAAAAGTGGAGGTGAAGAGCTGCATTTACCTGCAGCTATCACCTCCACAGTATGAGGACAAGGCTACTGATATTGATCATCGTCAAGCAGCTGCACTATTCCTGGGCAGCAGAGTTTAGGCCTAATGCATATGACCGCGCTATGTTTTGCGGTCCACAAAACACGGATGCCACCCATATGCCTTCCGCAATTTGCGTAATAGAAATGCATGACATGTTCTATTTCTTTTTGCAGGGCCACAGAACGGAGCAACAGATGCATACAGTATGCAGAGTGCTGTCCGCACCTTTTGCGGCTCCACTGAACTGAAGGGGTCCGCATCTGAGCCAAAACATGTTCGTGTGCACGAGGCCTTACACAGCAAGATCTGCTGCCCAGGAATGATGATTGAGGTGTCCGTACCTCAGATCATTACACTTGATGAGTAAGCGTTTCACTCATTCATCGGGTGATCATTGTTATGTAAAATTTTCCACTTACTTCGTACCGTTCCTTCTCCTGCAAGATGTGATCCAGGATGCATTCATTTGGTTTCCTCCTTCTGGGTTGTTGAGAAGCGTTGTAATTCAATTATGGGTTTTGTGACCCTTTAAGAGACTTTTCTATTGACTGTTGCTTGATGGGGATAGAAGTAGTAAGTAATAAACATATTCTGTTCTTCCGGATATGCAGTATGTTGTAAGAGACGTGAACAACGTAAAAAAGAGCAGCTCCAGCCCTGATGGACCAAACCATTATAGGGTTTGTCTTGTTGCAAATTTACCATCATCTAGACCAGGGATGCTCAACTTGCAGCCCTCCAGCTGTAGTAAAACTATAAACTAAAACTACAACTCCCACCATGCCCTGCTGTAGGCTGATGCTGGGAGTTGTAGTTTTGCAACAGCTGGAGGGCTACAGGTTGAAGCATCCCTGATCTAGATTGGCTGCAAAGGTCAGGTGTCGTCGACATGATGCCAGTGGTGCAGCCAGGAGAACCAGAGCGGCAGAGGATCTGCTAGGTAAGGGATGATCTATTCTTTATTGCAGGCACATCGTAAGCATTGTCCAATTTCCTCCTGAAACTAAACAACCCCTTTAATAACAGGGTGGTCCAATTAAGGTTTTCCTGCAGGGAAATGTGGCCCGCAGCTGTGTGCCAGGGGTCTCAGAAGCCAGAGCAGCAGCAATCTGCCTGTTCAAGTAGTGAATCCATAAGGCAGCCATGGTTGGGACGGCACGAGATTCGCAGTCCAGCACTCTAGCTGTTGTGAAACTACAACTACTTGCTCTGCTCTTCTCAGAACTCCCATGAAAATGAATGGAGCATGCTGGGAATTGTAGTTTCACAACAGCTAGAGTGCTAAAGGTTGTTGACCCCTACATTAAAGGGATTGTCCCACGAAAAATATTCTACAGTTTTCAAACCAGCACCTGGATTTGAATACTTTTGTAATTGCATGTAATTAAAAATTTATTGTAGCTACTGAATTATTTAATAAAATGTATCTGTATAGCGCCACTTAATTTCTTTGACCTGCTCAATGAGAAGGCCGCACATGCTCAGTTACATCTTTCAACTGCCTCCTGAGCTGTGATAGGGAGAGAATAGACACGCCCCCTTAGCTGCAGCAGAAAAGACACTCCCCTTGAGCTGTCAGCTTGATATAGATCTAGCAGAGCAATGAATGTGGAGATCTCTGGATCCATGTGAGGTACAGGGCTGGTTCTAGCTTTGTTAGAAAGAGGTTGTCATGTACTATATGATGTCCGATTTTCATTTTTTACATTATTCGTGGGATAACCCCTTTTAAATTAAAGCTAGTCTTATGCATCAGATGAAAGTGGGTGCATTTTATTTGGATTTGTTAAAGGGGTTTTCCCATAAAAATTTATCATCTATCTACAGCAGGGATCAGCAACTTTCGGCACTCCAGCAGTTGTGAAACAACAACTCCCAGCATGCATACCTACTCTGCCATTCTCTGAACTCGCATAGAAATGAATGGAGCATGCTGGGAATTGTAGTTTCACAGCAGCTGGAGTGCCGAAAGTTGCTGATCCCTGGGCTACAGGATGTATGATTGCTGGGGGTCTGATCACTGGGATGACATGATCGTCTCCAAATCACCTATGAATTAAAAAGTAGCGCGCATGCGTCACCAATGCATCATAAACGGTCTATGCGACTGCTGAGCACAGCGCTCGGCTATCTGTCCATCCCCACAGAATGGACGTCACTCGAGTGCAGTGCCGCTGCATTCACATAGGGGGAACCACAATTTTGGGATCCCAGCAGCTGGATCCCTGCTAATCATACATTTATCACTAATCCTGTGACAGCCTTTCCATGATCTAATTTGTAGGCACTCAACCTGATCGTCTCCTTAGCGTGGTTTTAATGAACCCACTAATAAGATGCTGCCATATATGTCTGGTAGAAGCTTTTTCGCTCTCTCCATTGAATTAGGCCCCTTTCAGACGAGCAAGTGTCACGCTCCGGACTCGCAGTGCAGCACCAGTTCTGACCTCCCAGCACTGCTGGGGTTGCAGAGCATTATATTGATTTATGATGCTATCTAACCCTTAGAGGTCGGGAATGTATTGGATAACACTGACATAATGCTGTCAGTGTTATCTAATACATTCCAGAACTGTAAGAGTTACATGGCATCATAAATTAATATAATGCTATGTGACCCCAGCAGTGCTGGGAGGTCAGAACGGGGGGTGCGCTGCAAGTCCGCAGCGTGACACTTGCTCGTCTGAAAGGGGCTTTAGGAATGCACATTTATTGGGGTGGGGTCAGGAGACATTGCTGTGAGCCATATGAGCATCTGTCAAACAGCTAGCTTATGTGTATGGCTGGCACTACAGATACAGACCAGACTGGCAGAATCGGCCTGATGAAGGTTACCATCCCCATCGATGGCTTTTTTGAATACTACGCCACAGTAAGACTAAGATACATCTCTGTAATTCAGCACCACGACTGGTGCCTTACATTACTTTAATCACTTTTTAAAAAGGAAAAGAAATATTACAAAAATAGGTGAGAAAAAGCAGACGTGCTACAAAAAACTGTCACAATTACGCAGCTCTGGTTCACATACATATTCAGTATGTAGTACATATACATACACCATAGTGAAAAACATGCAATCAAGAGTTACTATCCTCACTGGCCTAATACAAAATGTACAGACATCTATCCATGGAAAATATAATTCAGTGTCCACAAACTGTAGCGGTCAGGGGCACAGGCCACAAAACTGCACTGATGTATGTGGTTTATCATCTACACCATGTATATATACGTGTGCAAAGGGAAAAAACCTCACAGCTATACAATGCGTATGCATCCTTCCTAATGACAGAAAGCACAGAAAGACAAGGTGGAGAGGAGAATCACATCCACATATCTTATGTGAACAGAAACTCCACTGCATCGGTTTTAGTAGTAGGCCTCATGCACACGTGCAAACTGCGAAACAGAACGGACTGCCCATAATAGAAATGCCTATTCTTGTCGGCAAAACGGACAACAACAGGACATGCTCTGTTTCTTTGGGGGGGCACAGAACGGAGCAGCTGAGTGATGTCTGCATCCTTCGCTGCCCCACTGAAGTGAACGGGTCTGCATCCGAGTGGCAAATAATGCGGCTCGGATGCGGACCCAAACAACGGTGGTGTGCATGAGGCCCTACTGGTGCTCTATCTGGATGGACCTACAACCAGCGCAGAGACCACATCATGGATTTCACCCCCGTATCTGGTTTAATGCAATCTAGGGTTTTCATCTGTGGTTGGAAATCAAAAGTGCTTTAAAAAAAAAAAAAAACAACAACAAGAAAACCTGATCCTCCATATACTGAAAAACGGAGCGGCTGGCACCTATAGGGATGGAGGAACAAGCATCCGTCTAGACCACAATGAGTATTCTTGACCATTCTTGAACAGAATAGTCTGATGCTAGGAAAGAAATTAGAGAGGACCTTTCACCACTCCTGACATGCCTGTTTTAATAGCTCCATGCATTCCCCATGTAATAACAATTCTGGAACATCTATTCTTATGTCTCTATGTTGTGCCATTCCTTTATTATTTGCACTAGAAGTTATGAATGAATTGCTATTTGTCTTCAGTAAAGGAACAGAGGGGAGGTGACCAGTTGGGGGTGTGTACCTGCACAGTCTGAACATGGCAGCACTGATTGGTTAGAGTCAGTCTGTGCAGGTACACACCCCCAACTGGTTACCTCCCCTCTGTTCCTTTACTGAAGACAAATAGCAATTCATTCATAACTTCTAGTGCAAATAAAGGAATGGCACAACATAGAGACATAAGAATAGATGCTCCAGAATTGTTATTACATGGGGAATGCATGGAGCTATTAAAACAGGCATGTCAGGAGAGGGGACAGGTCCTCTTTAAAGGAAATCTGTCACCAGGATAATTGCTATTGAAGTAAAGCCATGGCCTAATAACACTTAGTACCTTATTTCCAGATGTGCCTTTGTTTCAAAAATAGATGTTTTCTATCGTCTGAAAATCCAGTTTATTCGGTATGCAAATGAGCCAGTAAGGTGCCCAGAGGGGCGTCACTCTTGCAGGAAGGAGCCTCCTACATCACATTCAAGCCATAACCCCGCCCCCCTTTCCCTGCTCCCAGCATGAGGGCGGGCTTAGGCTCTAGCAGGAGGTGGGCCTGGGCTCCTTCCTGCAAGAGTGACGCCCCTCCGGGCACCTTACAGGCTCATTTGTGTACCAAATAAACTGGATTTTCAGACGATAGAAAACATCTATTTTTGAAACAAAGGCACATCTGGAAATAAGGTACTAAGTTCTATTAGGCCATGGCTTTACTTCAATAGTGATTATCCTGGTGACAGATTCCCTTTAAAGGAGTTGTGCGGCCAGTAATATCGATGACCTACGTTCAGGATAGGTCATTAATATCTGATCGATGGGGGTCCGACACCCGGCTGTTTTGGAGAGGAGGTGGCGCTCGCGCAAGCGCCATTTCCTCTTCAAGATTACTCTGCGCGACATTGGAGGTGCAGTGCAAGCACTTAAATGGAACGAGCACTTGTAATTACACTGCACCATTACTGCAAGCAAGACGACAGGCAGGGTAATCTTAGAGAAAGCAGAGCTTGCATGAGCACCACCAAACAGATGATCGGTGGAGGTGCTGGGGCCCCGACCAATCATAGCACACGTTGTGGGTGAAATAGCATTAGGAAGCTATGCAAACGGATTGGGTGCTGCAGTACAGCGGTCTGCCTGGAGGGGTCACTGTGCTTTAAATACCAGGTACCTTCCGTGGCAAAAAGTGGTCATAAACACGTACAATTACTTTAGGGTGTGAGTGCAATACGGTAACACTGCTACCGCTGTAATAGAAGGCCAAAACACACTACACATTGCACATTTTTGGGAACACTTTACCTTTTAAGGTTGACTCCTATCTATAGGAAACCATTGTGAAAACAAGTGGTGAGGGAACATCTTTTGTGATATTTTTGCGGGGAAGACACTACAGATATATGAATGACTTCCGGACGTGAAAATAAATCAAAGAGAAAAAAAAAAAAAACATTTCAAACTTTTATAAACCTCTTGGGGAACAATTACAGCACTTGTTTAGAAAAATAGATCTTTCAACGCACTAACTACATGAGATTGCCTAAAAATGTCTATCGTTTCCCTCGCTTGTTTCCAGCTGGGGGCTTCTTAAGCTGTAGCAGCTGTGATCCAGTCCCAAAACCTGCCGATGAGGAGTTAGAGACTCCGAAGGTTAAGCCGGCTGATGCATTGATCCCGGGATTGCTGAAGTTAAATCCAGATGTAGATGAACTGCCAAATCCTTTAGGGGATAAAATACATTTGAAACCATTAATTTAAGTGAGAAAGGGTTTCCATTTAAATAACTCTACACTAGCCAAAACACCAGACACAATCCCCTCCACTCATTCGCGGCGTGTGAAACTCGGGAGTGACAAAACATCACAAAAAAGTTATTTAAAGTGAACCCCATCACTTAAAGAAATGTCGTTTCGCTCGGCTCTGACATTCCCTTGGGCTTAGATATAAATGTCAGACTGACTGGCCAGTACTGGGAACCCTCGTGGGGGGAAAAAAAAAAAAAAAAAAAAAGCAGCGCCTAGTACTACACCTTCTAAAAATGTGTGCCGTCAGCAAAGTTGTATGTGACGCTGCCAAATAACTTACAACTTCTTGGGAAAATTATCTTCTTGGATGAAAAATTGGCCCCTTACATGTATTTAAGTGGCAGGTTCACTTTAAATCTCATAGGACACAATGAAAAGTGTGGAAATACGTTTTTAAGGAAACTAACAGATTCAGGTCACTGGCGATCACTTGTACAAATGTAATACATGGCACCACCATAAAATGATCACAAATGTATCGGCATGCTAGACACTTCATGTGACGGGTGCTATACACTTTTTTGCTGTTTTTTATGTTATATTACACTCCATCACGTGGAGTAAAGAAAAGTATAAAAATGAGGAGAATTAAAGGGATTTTTCAGGTTTACGTAAAATAGTGCTCAACCTTTTACCTAGAGCGGGGATGGCCAACCTGCGGCTCCCCAGCTGTTGCAAAACTACAACTCCCACCATGCCCACAGCTATCAGCCTACAGCAGGGCATGGTGGGAGATGTAGTTTTTCAACAGCTGGAGTGCCGCAGGTTGGCCATCCCTGGCCTAGAGTATTGCTGGAGGTGCCTGCAGTACAAAGAAATAGCAATCCATGTAATACAGTCGGAGCCATTTCCTCCAGGGCAAGAGCAGCTCGTTGTTAGAGGCACAAGAAAGTGTGTGTGGAGGGGATCTG
Organism: Rhinella marina; assembly: GCA_900303285.1. Taxonomy (NCBI): domain Eukaryota; kingdom Metazoa; phylum Chordata; class Amphibia; order Anura; family Bufonidae; genus Rhinella; species Rhinella marina. Next base: position 461,937 of record ONZH01021796.1, read on the forward strand.
ACGCTAAAGACTCTCCTGTAGGACCTCCATACGTTCTATATGAGCATATGGAAAGTAACTGTCCGAATTAAACATTAAAGGGCATCTGTCAGCAGTTTTGTACCTATGACACTGGATGACCTGTTACATGTGCACTTGGCAGCTGAAGACATCTGTGTTGGTCCCATGTTCATATGTGCCCGCATTGCTGAGAAAAATTATGTTTTACTATATGCAAACGAGCCTCTAGGAGCAACGGGGGTGTTGCAGTGAGAGCAGAGCCTCTAGGTGTAACGGTAACGCCCCCGTTGCTCCTAGAGGCTCATTTGCATATAGTAAAACATAATTTTTCTCAGCAATGCGGGCACATATGAACATGGGACCAACACAGATGTCTTCAGCTGCCAAGTGCACATGTAACAGGTCAGCCAGTGTCATAGGTACAAATCTGCTGACAGATGCCCTTTAAAAAAGTTCTGCAACTTTCTAAAATACTTGGCGAGTCAGTTCCTCTGCCTTTGCAAGACATCTGCTTGCTGTGATGAAGGGAAACATTCACAATCAATGCCTGAAAACCCATACAGTCCTAATACTAAAAACTAATGGGGTCATTTATCAAACTGGTGTAAAGTAGTTGCCCATAGCAACCAATCAGATTCTACCTTTCATTTTCCAAAGGAGCTGTCAAAAATGAAACGTGGAATCTGATTGGTTGCTATGGACACTACTTTACACCAGTTTGATAAATGACCCTCATAAGTCTAGCTAATCCTCAGCTAAAAACATGACTACAAATCTCATGTATGCTCTGAAGCTGCTGTTCACACTTGCGTTCGGTATTTCCATTAAAGGGGTATTCTGGTCACTTTATGTTGTCCCCCAGACACAGAATAAGGGATAACTATTAGATCACTGGAGGTCCTACCTCTGGGCCCTCCATGATCAGTAGAACAGGCATGCGTGCAGCCGCTCTATTAATTTCTATGGGCGTTCCAGAGTACACGGCTCCCAGTACAGCACTCGGCTATCTCTGGAACGCCCAGAGAAATGAACAGTTAGGGTCAGGGGAGCACAGTCGGCCCAGGACATCCAGCGGACACACGGCCACTTTTTCCCAGTTGGATGCCATTTGTGTGAATCAGCCCCAAATGTTATCAGTCTCGAGTTGTGACCGCAATCACATGCATAAGTGTTTTGTGGTGCGCAAACTGTGGATCTACAAAACATGTTTACTGGCCGCGTGCACGCCGCATCCGTAGGGCGTGTCCACAACATTCGGAGCACGGACCTATTGAAGTCAACGGGTCTGCATCATGATGTGGTGTTCACGCGGCCGGTAAATATGTTATGCAGATCTGCGGACCGCAAAACACTTACGGTCGCATGAATGTCGCCTTTAACTTAGAGGATTACCTAGACTGGATGCAACGATCAAACCCTCGGCATAAAGGTTCATGCACACAGCCGTGTCAGTGCCCTTACATGAATTTTGCACTGCCATTTTTTAACAGCTAAAAATGCTAGAAAATGCTCATGTTTTTCGGGCACCTGTCTTTTTTTGCTATGATTTTTGTACTGTTGTTTCATTTTGTTTTTGGCTGTGAGAACTGTGTTTTTCTCTTATGGTGAGATGTAAAAACTGAGCTCCAGCATGCTGAATTTTTGGAAAACAAAGACAAAAAACGCCACCCAATGAACAAAAAGACCAGGATAAAAAAAATGCACTGTATATTTCCCATAGATCTTCAACTAACATCTGAAGCTGCCATTTCTACAGGAAAAAAAAAAAGCTTCTAAAAACACAAATGTGCAGAAAAACACCTCTACACGTGGCTGAAAATACAGCAGAAAAATCTGCATTTTTTGCTGTAGAAAAGCCATTGGATTTCCTCTTCTCCACTGCAAAGGGAGAAATCCGTAGTACAGTATAAATGGACAGGCTGCGAATTTCAAATCCGCAATGCTGCACATTTGACACTGGGTTTTCTTTAAAGAGGACCTTTCAGCGCTCCTGACATACCTGTTTTAATATCTTCATGCATTCCCCATGTAATAACAATTCTGGAACATCTATTCTTATGTCTGTATGTTGTGCCATTCCTTTATTATTTCTACTAGAAGTTATGAATGAATTGCTAGCAGTCTGCAGTAAGGGTACAGAGGGGAGGTAACCAGTTGGGGGGTGTACCTGCACAGTCTGAAAATAGCAGCACTGATTGGCTAGAGTGAGTCTGTGCAGGGACACACCCCAACTGGTTACCTCCCCTCTGTACCCTTACTGCAGACTGCTAGCAATTCATTCATAAATTCTAGTAGAAATAATAAAGGAATGGCACAACATACAGACATAAGAAGAGATGCTCCAGAATTACAGTGGTGAAAGATCCTCTTTAAGCAACGTGTGGATGACAATTCAGAAATTTTCATCCACTTTGCTGCATGAAAATCTGCAGGTAATTAGTCTTGTGTGAACCCACTTCTCACCATGCTAGACCCCACTCCCAATGCACTACAGTGCCCAGCAATGAACAGAACCCGCTCTATACATGCATCACATGGTGAGCCATTCATTTGAAAAGCTAGCATGTACTACCAGATTTCCACTGCAGGGGCAGCAGCATCCCCCTATTGCAGGAATGGCCAGCTGTTGTAAAACTACAATTCCCACCATGCTCTGCTGTAGGCTGTTAGCTGTAGGCAGTCTTTGCATACTGGGAGTTGTAGTTTGGCAACAGCTGGAGAGCCGCAGGTTGGCCATCCCTGCCATAGTGAGAGCCTCTAAATGCCAGGAGTTTATGACCCACAGCTATCACCACAAAAACGTAATAGAAGTGACAGTGATAAATGACAACCTATACCCCACATAAATGTGCATTTTACCGGATGACAAGAATTTCTAATCATCTGTATAACATTTATATCATGCTTTATTACACAGAGCTGCTGAATAACAGACACAGAATACAAACCTGCGCTGAGGCTTCCAGATGGTTTATTTGCTGTTCCAAAGCCAAAGGTGGAGGCCCCGGAGGTGCTACCTCCAAAAGCAGAACTACTTCCAAATCCTAGTGGGACAGTATTAGACAAAAGACATGTAACATCATTGGTGATATGGACATAGACATGGGTTATATATAACACACAGATCAGTAATGGACATCCCCCAGTCCACCAACTCATGGACTAAATGCGAAAATATACACCAGGTGCTGGAAAGAACCTGACAATGGGACAGATTTACCAATGGTTTAATAGCTTTTTTTTTTTTTTTTACACATCTTACTAGTCTTTGTGAATTGGCCCCATCATTTTATCACCACAGGGATTCAAAATACATCCAAGAAGCATTTTGTCATGCCCCGCCCCCTCAGTCCCTGCATAAACCTTCACAAAGAATTAGTGTTGCCTGGAGTGTCCCTTTAAAGCATAAAAATTAATTTTCCCTTTAAATAGGACCCCTGCCAGCAAGTCTTTTTTTTTTACTAAATAATGGTAACCCCCATGAAGCCTCTATTATTATGACTCCAGGTCGTGCAAGTTCTTGATTATTCCTGCGACAAGTTTATGAATTGCCATCTGGGGGTTTCCAACTGGGTGTGTGTCCCTGTACAGTCTGACACTATAAAATCAGTGCCATCAGTGGAAGGTTGGGCAGGGACACCCCTGCAACTGGTAACCCCTTCCAGTTAGCAATTCATTAATAAACTAATGGTAGGAATAATCAAGGAATGGCACAACATAGTGTCATAAGAACAGATGCTCCAAAATCGCCATTTAAAGGGGTTTTCCGGGATTTTACTACCAGGATAGGTCATCAGTATCTGATCAGTGGAGGTCTGACACCCGGCCGATCAGCTGTTCAAAAAGGGACCGTCGCTCCCGTGAGCACTGAGGCCTTCTCTTGGCTCTTCCTAGGCCAGTGACGTCACGTTCATCGGTCACGTGGCCTAGAAGCAGCTCAGCCCCATTCAAGTGAAGCACCAAGCACAGGAGCGCTGGTACCTTCTCAAATAGCTGATTGACGGGGGTCCCAGGTGTCGGACCCCCACCGATCAGATACTGATGACCTATCCTGAGGATATGTCATCAGTAGTAGAATCCTGGAAAAACCCTTTAACGTGGAATACGGATATATCGGGACAGCTGTGACAGCTCCTCTTTAACATACAATATCTTCATGTGAAATGCAATCATTTATACTGCAGTAATATGTCTGCTTCCTTATTCTGTGAATATCAAATCCATGTTTGCTTTCAAGGCTCACCAGGCAGAACAATCCCACTGACTGTACGGCTACCCAGAAATGCTACTGCCCAGCTGAGAGGAGAAGACATGTGAGCTGTCATGTCACTTGCCCCCGATCATAAAAAGGCCCAGTTTAGATGGCAATTTTAGATAAACTTCTTGCTACAAAAACACTGTATGACAGACTGGTTAAGGGTGCACTGTACAGCACCTATCTGGCACTGACCAGGTCTCTAAACCGGCATTGAGCACTGATCGAATGCACCATGGTGGATGAGGCACAACTTAAAGGGATCGGAAATTATCTATTACTAGGAGCAAATGCGTGCAGATAGTAATACGAATAATCAGCACTGATGTCTGATAACTGAACAAGAATAATTCATGTTCACGCTCCGGTCTCCCGACTTGCATGCCGAAGCTGTGCTGGGAACATGGCTGCTGATGGAGGATTCTGTCCATCAGTGGCCTCCATTCATTTAAACTGGGGATGGACTGCGCATGCGCTAGTCTCCGTGTTAGTCCCCAGTATAAGTGAATGGAAGCCCCGATGGAAGGGATCCTCCGTCGGCGGCCATGTTTCCAGCACAGCTCCGGCATGCAGGTCAAGGAGCCTCTATATAAACATAAAACCTTCATATTAAAGGGGTTGGGCAGGGGTCTTATAAGGATGACCTATTCTCGGGATAGGTCATCAATATCTAATTGGTGAAGGTCTGACACCCAGCACCCCTGCTGATCAGCTGTTTGAAGAGGAGGTCGCCCTATATGCAGGTGCTGCTTCCTCTTCGTTACACTGCCCGTCGTTTCCCATCTGCATCTGGTCAGATAAGGAACACGGGATAAAACAGTCTCCATTACTCGTCTCTGGCCTGACGTCCCTCACACTGTAGACACTCAGAAGAGCATGGAGCCATTACCAAATGAGCAGATGGTGCTAAAGGCAAATCTATCGAAATATGTCACTTCTTCTAAAGCTCAAAAGCCAGAGACAACAGTAAAGAGGAAGAGAAAGTATAATGCGAAGTAATAGAGGTAATCGGCAGAGGTGAAGGCACAATGCTACTGCATGCAGATATCAGACATGAGAGCCAACAATTGGCCACCTACTACCACCCCCTTCTACTAGTCCTTGACTGGGACATAGCTTGATAAATGCTTACATCATTGTCAAGCACTGGCAAAATACATATGTATGGATGACCAGGGGTGCACCACCAATGAGGCCAGGTGAGGCGATCGCCTCAGGCAGCACCAGGTAGGGGCAGCCAAAGGGCCATGGGCAATAAGCGCTTTCATTGTGGCAAAGGGGTTAGGATAAGAAATTGGCATTTGGGGGGGGGAAGGGCACCGTTTCAGTTTTCGCCTCAGGTAGCAGAAAGGCTAGGTGCACCCCCTGTGGACAGCCCATGAGAGTAAGTAGAAACGGGTCAAAGTTCATAAATGGAAGAGCTTCATTAATAACCTAAATCAAATAGCAGGAACAGGGAGCTGCTATGGGAGTACAACGCACGGGCATGCTGGAGCCTTCAAACGGCCCACTGATTTTAATGGGTACTATGCAATGCTTTATTTCTCCTGTGGTGGCGCTGTGGGGAAATGAAACACTTGTTGCCGGGTTAAACCAGCTGATCAATGGGGTTTCTTTCTTAAACGATAGCCCCTTTAAGATACAAGCATATAAATCTTGTGCCTCAGGTACCGACAAGAAATCTAACTTTTAGAAATAAACTATTGGGCGGTATTAAAAAAAATTAAAAAAAAAATCAGTGGCACATATGTACTAAGTTCTCAAACAGTCAATCTGTGGATCACTCCAGCTCGAGGATAGACTGTACATGCACATGCCACAGTTACAGGCAGAGGCGCGCTCAGTTTCCTGCCATATGACGGTAGTCAGCCGTGACTGCGGTTCTGTCTGACACCAATGTTAAGGAGGAGGATATACGGAAACCACATGTTTTATATGGATGAAAAAGTGCTCAAGTGTGTAAGCAGCAGAGCCAGGAGGGACACACACACATAAGCCTGTGCAAGAGGATATATAGACATACGAGGCAAAGTAATTTAGATGCACGCCTAGCGGTCACTGAGCAGCAGACTGCAAATTTTTAATTTTTTTTGTAAGATGATTAGTATTTAGTCTGTAATTGGCCAGAAAAATGCATGAGCAATCTTTCCTAACATGGACATAATGATAATCATGGTCTGAGGTTAGTCATGGTAGATCCTGTCCATGAGCTGGGTCTAGGATGACATCTGCAATACCAGACGCAACCATGGATAAGAGTGGTGCCGCTTCCCCTTTAACATAGTTTTCCCATCTTAGCAGTTTATTGCATGTCCTATAGCTATGCTATATCGTAAATGCCAGAGATAGGGACATCACTTAAAGGGGTTCTCTGGGAATTAAGAAAATGAAAATACGTAAATATTACTTCCCAAATGCCTTTCATTAGTTAGAATGGCTTGTTTTGTCTAAAGAGCAATGATTAGGAGAAACAAAATGGCCGCCATCCTATTAGTACACACAGACCTGTCCTAATCACACAGCAGGACAAGTTACTTCACAACACTGAGGTAAAGAGCTGCCTCATCCTCCTCTCTGCTCTGATTGTCAGGAATTATGATTCTGAATACAGTTTAATATGATATTCAGCTGAATCTCTGTAGAAATGGAGTTCATTGGGAGACATGAAACACAGAGAGGACGGACAGGACAGGACAGACTGTGGTAATGGAGACTGCATACAAGAGCTGCTGCTCATTAGCCACATCTGCTCATGAACTCCATTCCTACAGAGATTCAGCTGAAGATCTTATCATCTGTATTCAGGATCATGATCCCTGACAAGCAGAGCAGAGAGGAGGATGAGGCAGCTCTTTACCTCAGTGTTAAGCTCCATTCACACGTCCTGTTTTTCTTTCCTGATTCGATCCTGATTTTTTCAGGACCCATTGAAATGAATGGATCCAGATCAGGATCAGGATCGAATCAGGAAAGAAAAACAGGACGTGTGAATGGAGCCTTATGAAGTAACTTGTCCTCCTGTGTGATTAGGGCAGGTTCTGTGTGCACTAATAGGACAGCGGCCATTTTGTTTCTCCTAATAATTGCTCCCCAGACAAAACGAGCCATTATAACTAATGAAAGGTATTTGGGAATATATTTATAATGAAGTAATATTTAAGTATTTTCATTTTCTTAATTCCCGGAGAACCCCTTTAAAGGGATTGTCCCATCTCGGACATTGGAGCACATCAGTAGGATATGTCCCCAATGTCTGAGGTGTGCAGGTCCCACCTCTGGGAGCCGCACCTATCCTTAGAACGGAGCCCGCTAAGAGTGAAGGAGGGCGCACCACACATGTATGGCCGCCCCCCATTCAATTCTATGTTACTGCCTCGACCATTTCCGTAAGCCCCATAGAAGTGAATGGAGCCGCGTCTGCACTTGCTGTGTGCTTCCCATTCATTTCAATAGGGCCTCCGAAAATAGCTAAACGCATCGCTCGACTATTTTTGGCACTCTCATAGAAATGAATGGAGAACGGCTGCGCTTCCGTGTTGCGCCCTCCGTCAGTATGCGAGCTGTGTTCTAAGGATAGGTGTGAGTCCCACCTCTGGGGTCTATCAGACATTGGGGGCATATCCTAGCGATATACCACCAATGTCCAAGATGGGACAACCCCTTTAAGGCCCCAGGCACACCACCATGTCCGTTTTGCAGTCTGCAAATAACAGATCTGCAAAATACGGATGAGGTCTGTGTTACACGCCCATTTTTTGCGGACCCATTGACTTATAATAAGTATATGACATGTTCTATCCCCTGCATTCGTCCAGAGAGGCCTATGGAGACTCAATTTTTTTTTTTTCCTAACGGCATAAATTTCAAGGTAGAACGCAACGGCAAAGCTGTCTAAGACCACTTTCTAATAGCGTAATATAAAAACTTATAACGATAATAGAATATAAAAAAAAAAAAGTACCTCCAAGATTTGAAGAGCCCAAGCCAGCCGGCTGCAGAGCAGTACTCATAGCAGAGCCGAATGGTGCTCCAAAACCCACTCCCAGAGAAGGCCGAGGCCCTAGTATGAAGAGCAAACAAAAAGAAAGAAAGAAAAAAAAAAGCAGACACAAAAAAAAAAAAAAGAAAAGAATAAAAAAAACAAAAAACTTTCCTTACTTGAAAAATTAAACAAAACTTAAAGGCAGAGAGGCAAGACCAACTCAGACATCACCGTACAGGACACACGCCCATAGTCATTCCTCATACACATTAGATGTCCATCAGCCGTACCTGATCATTTCGGCCGAACACCTAGTGTGTATGGGTCCTCCCGACTCCCCCTCGGGGAAGATAAGGATTGGGTACGTTGGATTTCCTTTTGTTCTCCTGGGGAATAAGCTGCTGCCAGGGCAGTCTTTCTCCTTCTCCCCATTCACTACATGTGCATGCTTGGCCACGCCGAGCAAGCATATGTATGGAAGGATCGGGAGAGATAGCTGTGTATGGCCTGAGACAGAATGACTACCAGCATATAAAGAACACGACCATAGAGTAATGTTTATTCCATTTATTTTCAGTTTTCAAAGAAAGGGTAACATGATGACAATTCAGTTTCACACACACATGGGTCGCCTGGAAGCCGGTGTGCTAGGGGTACATACATGATCAAAGCAAGCTCTATATCGTGTCTGTATGACGGCTTACCGCCCCCCAGCATGTCAGCATGGACAGGTGTACAGGGTACAAATACAGCAGCTTCAAATAAAAAAATTATATATAAAAAGAACATAATATAAAGCAGTGATCGCCAACCTGTGGCTCTCAAAATGACAACTCCCATCGTACCCTGAGGTCGTAGGCTGTCAGGGCATGGTGGGAGTTGTCATTTTGCAACAGATGGAGAAGACGGATATAAAAGGAATACAATGTTTTATCGCCTACAACAGGACCAAACCTTCCCTATACATATGGTTTATCCTGTGGTTCTTGTACTGGACCCGTACGGATCTTTAGGGCTTTTGCTGTGCGCCATTTGAGGGCGTCGCAAACTATTCCCCAGATTTCGGCTGTGATCCTGCCTTATCTGTTTAAAGGGGTTCTCAGAGTTATAAATATTGATGACCTATCCTCAGGATAGGTCATCAATATAAGATCGGCGGGGGTCCGACACCCGGCACCCCCGCCGATCAGCTGTTTGAAGAGGAGGCGCTCGCCGTATCAGCGCTGCCTCCTCTTCACGGTTTACATGCTGGCCGACATGGGGTAGTGGTGAGTAGGTGTAATTACACCTCACCGCCCCATTCATTTCTATGGATAGAATCGCTTCCATAGACTTGTATGGGAGCGATTCTTCACATAGAAATGAATGGGGCGGTGAGGTGTAATTACACCTACTCACCACTACCCCCGTGTCGGCCAGCATGTAAACAGTGAAGAGGAGGCAGCGCTGATACGGCGCGCGCCTCCTCTTCAAACAGCTGATCGGCAGGGGTGCCGGGTGTCGGACCCCCGCCGATCTGATATTGATGACCTATCCTGAGGACAGGCCATCAATATATATAACTCGGAAAACCCCTTTAAGTAAATACTTATCTTTTCTTACAACTTGCTCTGTTCCTCTGTTATCCCTACCAGAAACGTATGAACGAACAGACAGCTACTTTAGTTTCACTTGTCAATGGGGTGTGTGGCACGGTGAGCCCTGCATGGGCAATGCAGATTGTGAAGGGAGGTGCCCTACTGAAAAAGGACACTTGGTTACACCCAGTTATCAATGTATGCATCTATTTCCAGGAGGGATAACAGAGGAACAGAATACATTTAGAGTTTTCAGATGCTTCAGAACTTCTCTTTTATGGAATGCAAGTATTTACTAAAAACCAGGATGACATGTCCTATGTCCAGTAGTACTTTAGGAAAGATCCATACCGGGTGCCACTCACTCAGGTTTGCTAAGCGCTCCACATCTGGATAATATTTAATAGATTTTGTTGCAAAAAACAAAAACAGAACTCCTAAAGTCCTTTACGTATTGTGTTCTGCAGTGATGTCAAACGGGTGGCCCTCCAGCTGTTGCAAAACTAACTGTAGACAGTCCGGGCATTATGGAAGTTGTAGTTCTGCAACAGCTGGAGGGCCACGAGTTTGACATCCCTGGTGTACTAATTAAGGTTACTTAGCCATTCAAAGTAAGAGCAGAAATTCTGCGGGTTTCCTTAGGAAGTAGACAATACATAAGCACTCCACTGTCTGAACTGTGACTTAAAGGCGTTATCCCAAGTAAATATAATGATCTATCCTCACATCAGCGGGGGACTAAGTCCAAGCACCCCCACCGATTAGCTGTTTCAGGGAACTGCTGTGCTTAGCAGAGCTCTGGCAAGTACAGCTGGCAGATTTCCAAGCACAGCGCCATACATCGCATAGTGGCAGTACTTGGTATTGCAGCTCAGCCCCTTTCACTTCAATAGGGCTGAGCTGCAACTAGGTCATGTAACTGATGATGTCACGTGGCCTCACGTAGTGCCAGCCTCTACTGACATAATACTTTTGACTTATCCTCAGGACAGGTCATCAATATCAGATTGGGGAGATCAACTGTCCATGAAACCTCCCCGTTACACAGGATTTAAGATATGCTGGTGGTAATGGCAGCGGGGGACATGCCTAATGGGATTATCCAGGGATGATTGAAAATGGCTGCCAACACCCATCCTAGAATATGAATAGGATGGGTTGTGGCCTGACTGCTTACTGCACACAGAGTTTACACCCTAGAAAAGATATCAATGATGCGATCCTGTCATAAGTCATCAGACTGAGCAGTGTGACCGGAGCGATCAGCGCTGTAAGATGAGTGCAGGCGCTGCAGCATAATGAGCAGCCCTCCCCAACCCACAGGAGCCCTGCAGCAGCATGCAACCCATCCTATCTATCCACACCTATGGGTTGCTGGCAGCCATTTTCAATAATTCCTGGGGAACACAAAGCAGGGAGTTACTGAATCTGAAACAAACAACCTTTCTCAAAGAAAATTCCTTACGAGCCATAAGTGCACCTTAAGACTTCTATAGCCGCCATGAACGGTCATGAGCTGCTGCCCTCAAAGTCTCTATTTTATAACCTATTTTACACTATAATCCTCCTGAATGTCGTCAATGTACCTTTAGTAAATAATGGCCTGAAGCAAATCCTCTCCGACTACACAATTTAGCGGCTTCCTCTACATGCCGATCACCATGTAGCCCATCACATGACATCACATGAGCAAGCGTCAATGTGTTTGGTCAAAATCATGACTGAACAAGTCCACACCCCCACCCCATAGACTAAGTTCATATACGGCAGTGCACAGTCCCTACAGTACCATGCTACAGACCCATAGGTAATCTCTGTGCCACCTCCATCAAGCACCATCATTAATACTATCACAGAATTTACGCTCTAGTTTCCACCCACACACCAAAAATGAAATTGTGTGTGTCTAAAATAGAAAAACTATACTGTGAGCCCCGGTGAGGACAGGGACTGATGTTAGCGTTGATCATGGTGAATAAAATGAGCCCATTTTCGTTGCAACCAGTACAGTGGTTCCTCGAGTTACAATATTAATTGGTTCCGAGAGGACCATTGTATGTTGAAACCATTGTAACTTGAGTAATTGTAATCATGATCAACCCTTACAGGTTTAAAGGGGTTGTCCGGATGTTTAATACTGATGACCTCTCCTCAGTAAAGGTCATCGATATCGGACTGGGCGCAGGGTAAGACTCCCGGCATCCCCCATGGACCAGCTGTTTGAGGAGGCTGCAGCACTCCTGTGAGTAACACAGCCTCCTCACAGATTACCAAAAACAGGGAGGTGTCCATTGTATAGCAGCTGCGCTTGGTATTGCAGCTCAGCCTATACACTTGAATAGAACTGAGCTGCGCCTAGGCCATGTGACTGGTGAATGTGATGTCACATGTCTAGGCGAGCGCCGCAGCCTCTTCAAACAGCTGACGGTGTGGATTTCACGAGTGGGATCCCTGCCGATCCGATATTGATGACCTACCCCAAGTGCCGGCCATCAATATTAAAGGGGTTTTATATGACCTCCGGACAGTTCATCAGTATCTGATTGGTGGAGGACCGACACCTGGGACCCCCGCTGATCAGCTGCTTGAGAAGGAACCGGCGCTCCACGTGACGTCACGTTCATCGGTCACGTGGCCTAGGAGCGGCTCAGCCCCATTCAAGTGATACCAAGCATAGCCACTATACAATGTACAGCGCTGTGCTTGGTGAGCTGCAGGAAGGCCGCAGCGCTCACAGGGACTAAGTGCAATCACACCATGCGGTGTTTGGTAAAACGACGGATACTGTAACGGAAATCCGATAGGCCCTATTAAATTCTATGGAGTCCGTCAGGATCCGCTACAGTCTGTCATCTGACATATTAGAAATGATTAGCAGCAGGCAATGTGAACAGGCCCCAGGCTCAGAAGGGACAGGTCCACTTTACAATTAGTCTTCGTGTAGGCACCGGCAATGGAAGACGGGAACAGCCCTTAGAGATCGGAAATGCACATCAAGGCTGAAAACTACTATTCTAATATTTAAGGAAACACTTCAAACCTCAAGTAATAGTAACACAATGTAGAATTCCAGAATCAAAGTCTTATTGTCACTTATACCTGTACAAGAATATAGCCTTATAAGCAACCAGTAGCTTTGAGAAATATCATACGTCACATTTTTGGGTTAAGTACACTCACATAGTGTTCTCCAACCAACAACCTGTCAAGTCAGTTTAATAGTAAAACAATCTTTGATATAATAATAGAAGCCAAAGCTTGCAAAATACCAAATAAAACAATGTGTACCTTATAAATACTAATGACTAAGAGCATTCATGAGCTACAATTTTAACATAAATTGAATAAATTGAAAACAATCCTTTATAAAATGTCCCAAAGGGGAACATTATGGTCAGAAAGTGGGGTCCCCGCTGACGGCTACCACTGTCAGCCTTACAGCATTTACGAGTCGACTGGTCATAAAAGCTGATGGGGTGGTCAACTGTTACCTTAAAGGGAACCCGTCATCTCCGAAACACCCCCTGAACTAGAGTAAGCGTTGTATAGTGTAAGTGATGCTGAATCCGAATACGTAAGTTTTATCTTCATACTCACTTCCATTCCGACGCTGTGCTCCCACAAACCTGCAGTAAAATGCACTCAGTGGACTCCGGTGCTCACTCACATAATGGAGAGGACTCAAAGAAGAGTCCACTGAGTGCATTTTACTGCAGGTTTGTGGGAGCACAGCGTCAGAATGGAAGTGAGTATGAAGATAAAACTTACATATTCGGATTCAGCATCACTTACACTATACAACGCTTACTCTAGTTCAGGGGGTGTTTCGGAGATGACAGGTTCCCTTTAAAGGGGTTGTCAGATATTCGAAAAGAAAAAAAAAAAAAAAAGCTGTCTTTTTTCTTGCCTCCGATATTGTAACTCACTTTCCATCCAAATGAATGAGGCTTAGCCACAATACCAATTAACAAAACAAAGAAAAAGATAACGTAGTAGACGTTCTATCGATGATGGGCTCACGCCAAAGGCGTTAGCCGCTATACTAGACACAGCCTATCCATAGGGGTGGCACTGTTTCTTGGAGAGAAGAAGAAAAAAAAAAAATTAGACAACCCATTTGAGAATCATGATCTTATAGACTTAGATGACATTCAGATGTGGAGGAATAGCTGCACCCCATCCACACTTAGCCGGGGGGGGGTCTAAAAAATATATATTTATCAGTGCAGAAATATGAGGATGCTGCGTACTTTCATATGATTTCATCAGTTTCATTTAATAGTGAACTGTAAAACATTCTTTACTAAAACCAGTGTGAAAAATCTTTTAAATATTTAATTTTTTTTTCAGGATTATGGCAAATTTTAATAAGCATGTAGTAACTTACGGAAAAAAATGATATATATATCTTTAAATATAATATATAACAGTCATTGGCTGCGGCAGCACACATCACCACCATCCCTACTCCAGCCAGAAGTAAACGAGCTGGGAACCAGCAGGGAGCAGGTGAGTAAGATTTTTGTCATTAGGTACCATATACTACTGCGGCTAATTATAACTGGCCATAATTAGGGATGAGCGAATCGACTTCAGATGAAACATCTAAAGTCGATTCGCATAAAACTTTGTTCCAACACTGTACGGAGCAGGAGCTTCGTACAGTATTAGAATGTTTTGGCTCCGATGAGCCGAAGTTATTGCTTTGCGAAGTCTTAAGAGATCAATCAATTTGTACTGTAAAAAAACATTTCCGAACTTGGGTTTGGTTTTGTCACCACAAAATGCAGTGCAATCTGCAGGCATCATGTTACAGAGCAGGAGGAGCTGAGCAAATTGATGTATATTTTTATGAGAAAATACTCACTATAAATTCTAATTTATACATTTATATCTCTGCTGTTTCAGACTTCGTTGTATACAGGGAGATGTTATCAGTGATTGATAGTATTCTCTGTGTAAGTGTGTATACATAGATAGCTGTCAGTCACTGATAACGGTACACAGGGGAGGTGTTATCAGTGATTGATAGCATTCTCTGTGTAAGTGTGTATACAGAGATAGCTGTCAGTCACTGATAGCTGAAGACGGGGAGATATTATCAGTGATTGATAGTATTCTCTCTGTAAGTGTGTATACAGAGATAGCTGTCAGTCACTGATAGCTGAACACAGGGAGATGTTATCAGTGATTGATAGTATTCTCTGTGTAAGTGTGTATACAGAGATAGCTGTCAGTCACTGATAGCTGAACACAGGGAGATGTTATCAGTGATTGATAGCATTCTCTGTGTAAGTATGTATACAGATAGCTGTCAGTCACTGATAGCTGAAGACAGGGAGATGTTACCAGTGATTGATAGTATTCTCTGTGTAAGTGTGTATACAGAGATAGCTGTCAGTCATTGATAGCTGAACACAGGGAGGTGTTATCAGTGATTGATGGCATTCTCTATATTACCAGTCTTGATTGATAATACAGCAGTCAACAAACTATTTTAAAAGGGGTAGTTCAGAATTTAGCCACTGATGTCCTATCTTCAGGATAAGGCCTCAAAATCATAATGGAGGGCCTCCACTGTGCAGCGGACAGAGCTGGTAACTTCAGAGCTTCTCCCAATTCACATGAAGCAGTGCTGCAGTAACTGGTGCCGTGCACTACACAATGGAGGGCAGTGTAATCCCAATGCCAACTTCTGGCACTGGAGCTACAATGTAACAACTGATGGGCAGGGCGTTGGACACCTGCCGGTCTGATACTGATGGCCCATTTTGAGGATAGGCCATCAATATCAAAATCCTGGACAACCCTTTTAATATTACTGACTTAAGGTGGAGACAATTTTTGAAATTTAGCTAAAGTTTAAAAAAAAAAAAAAAAAAAAAAAACGTAAAACACGTAAAATAAGTGTCCAAAAGGGAAAACGTTTTGCTGCCTAAAGCAACCACAAGAGGATGGGTGATTTATAAAAAGTTAACACCAAAAGCAATGTTCACTTCCAAATGATTCAAATTCTACACTGTAGAGCCCAGACATGATGTGAACAGAGTTCAAGATCAAACTGGTAAGCATTTTCCAAAATGTATTGGTTTTATCGAGATAGGTTACATGAGTAAGTGCTAATTAAAGTACAAATGTGTAAAATAGATGTACACAATACTATACACAGTCACACAAGCTTACATAAAAATATAAAGCGTATTTCAAACGTAAATTTTAGTGATACCAATTCTGCAGCACCATAATACATGGCACAATAACTTATCTGCATTTGTAATGCACCATAAAATATATACAACATTTATTGCCTTTACTCAGTACAATAAATTAAGAACTTCAGCAAATGGCAAGAAGGGCATCTACCTAGAGAACTCCTACCACATTACACACACAAAAAAATAATAAAAATAAAATGAGTATTTAAAGCATACTTCCAGATCCAGTTAAAACCTCTGAAAAGATTATGTAAATTCAAGTTTTTATCTAGAATTAAAAATAAGTGCTAGTTCCATTTAGGAGATTTGAATTACTACAGCCCTTTACTTTCTCCCTGCTGATGTCGACTGCAAGAGCCAACTGATACATGGTGAGAGATAGTAACTAGTGAGAGGCTCACGCAGCTTTATATGTACTCCACTATTTTGTTAAGATGATCGGACCATTGTACAACCAACGCAAGCACTTTTTACCTTTTGTACCTTGCCTACTTCAGATTGTAAGCTCTTGCACCTCTTGTTTTAATTGTAGACTTATCTGAAGTCTGATTTTGTTTGTACATGAACCCTACGGAATATGTTGGAACTGTATGAATATTATTACATTATTAAAGGTAGGTAGATCAAATGATATGGCTTAAAAAAAATTAAGCCCTTTAGAAAGACAAAGAATTACAAACTGTGTGTAGAGGGGAATTACTAGTTAATGAAGTCCTGCGATTACAGCAGCATCTGCACTGATTCAACCAGTGTATACCTAACAAGGGAGAGATTGTCCAGAATAATGTGAGATAACAGGCTTGTGTACATAGTGACCAGGCAACTCCACTGTAGCTGTAAAATTGGAGACAACCAAGATGAAGGAAGGGTCTACAATACAAATGGTTGAGATTTGAAGGGAAAGGCTCTACAAAAGGTAATAAGCATGAGGAGCTAAGAGCCCTGACTTTTTCCTCACTGGAGGTAGACTTCAAATAAAATATTGGTTCTTGTAGTGCTTCTAACACAACATTAATCTATAACTTATTAAATAACATGAGCAAACAATGGCTGCCAAGAATGGCAACTTATAAAAGCAACCATGATTAAAAAAAACAGTTACAGGAGTTTAACCATTAATAACATTTAACATGTACTCACAAAAGGGTGATAAATATATGATCGTTCAATGTCTGACCGCCAGAACCCCAACAATGACAAGAACAGGGGTCCCGGAGTCCCCAGTCTGAATGGAGTTGCGGTGCACACAGACGCATGACCACCATTCCATTCCCTTCTATGAAACTGCCGTAGTACAAAGCTCAGCCATATCCCGCAGTCCCAGAGACGTGAATGGAGCAGTGGTCACGCACATGCACCACTTCTCCAACAGCACAGGTGACCCTTTGTCACGGATAGAGACGTTGTTAATGGGTAAACCCCTTTAAAGGGCATCAGTCAGCAGTTTTGTCCCTATGGCACTGGCTGACCTGTTACATGTGCACTTGGCAGCTGAAGGCATCGATGTTGGTCCCATGTTCATATGTGCCCGCATTGCTGAGTAAAATTAATTTTAAATATATGCAAATGAGCCTCTAGGAGCAACGGGGGCGTTGTCATTACACCTAGAGGCTCTGCTCTCTCCCCAACTGCTGTGCCCTCTGACTTTACGAGAAGTCAAAAGTGATTACGTTTTCATTCCCTGGCAAAGGGTGCAGCAGTTGGAGGAAGCAGAGCCTCTAGGTGTAATGGTAACACCCCCGTTGCTCCTAGAGGCTCATTTGCATATATTTAAAATTCATTTTACTCAGCAATGCGGGCACATATGAACATGGGACCAACACAGATGTCTTCAGCTGCCAAGTGCACATGTAACAGGTCAGCCAGTGTCATAGGTACAAATCTGCTGACAGATGCCCTTTAAATATTGGTCTAAATTAGCATGGGAATAGGAATCCAAACTATGTAAACCACAAAAAAAAATCATCACTGGAACCAAACATTTGGCAGTAAATATGTATGCAGCATTAAAGGATTTCTTATAAAAGATAAAAAAAAAAACGCATTCTGCACACCGTGGCCGCATAAGACAAATCTTGCCTGGCATGTACAGATATGTTAAAAGGAATCACGAAAAGATAAAACTTGATTGCTAATTTACATTCACACTGATGTTAATTACAATAACATAATGAAAAGAAGGGTTTGTGCTGCTGACTGGTACTGGCAGCAGCCAGCCATTATGGACAGGCTATGTAGAAAGACCCAATAGTAGCAACTTGCTGCAAAGGAATATGGCGGTTTTTGGCACTTTCAAGTATGTTTGTGGGCTGGCAATAAGAAATCAATAGAAAACTGTGAACTTGAAGGGGTTGTCCAGACATACTTCCCGACCTTACACCCGCCACTGCTGGTTGGGTGAGAGGCCCAGCCATATGGTACCTGTTTTCTATTCTAATTAATGGGTCCTATGCACGATACCTGCTGGGCGTCAGACGGTTGACTTGGCAGCTTTCCTGCCCAGCATGCAATGGGTGTTCACAGCTTTTGATATAAGTTCAGGCAGGGAGAGCATGCTTGGACATCCTCTTTAAGGGGTAGTATAAAGCCAGGAAAAAAAAAAAGCTGCGCCACTTTAGTCCATGGTCTGTACCTTGTATTACAGCCATGCCCCATTAAGGCAAAGTGAATACACTACATACATTAGGAGCGCTATAAATACAGCAACATGTCAGCATTACTAATGCTCCGCGCAAAAAGTACCAAGGAACAGGTCCAAAAAATGCATCCAAAGACCGGACCGGTAAAGCCTCATTCACACCCCAGTGTTCCACGGACAGCACACATCCCTATTCATTCTAATGCGTGTATTCACACATCAGTGTTTTATCACGGTCCGTATTTTTAGCATGGAAGCATGCTCTATTTTGTCTGCGTTCACAGATCCATCACGCCCATTATAGTCTATGGGATTTGAGCACGGACACCGATGTGTGAATGAGGCTGAGAGGAAGGTATAGAAAAGATGACACTGAATTTTTTTTTTCTTTAACAGCAAGTTCTACAATCTACCAAGTGCTCATAAACTGAAAGGAAAGAAGCGATTCTATATGGAAAACTGATGAACAAGGGGGATATACACTCCGCTCTTTCAGTCTGTTGAAGCGAAAGAATAAAAAAAAAAAGACTGAGGAAAGTGGAGTAATATACGTCACAGTAACTGAAGCCGTGATTTGTCATGTAATAGACAGATACCCTATGGCTGCATATTAAAGGGTTATTCCCATCTTAGACAATGGGGGTATATTGCTAGAATATGCCCCCATTATCTGATAGGTGCGAGAACGGTGCGGGGAGCGCTGTGCCTGGAGGACCCCAGGTTTCCCAGGGTCCAGCCACCACCAGGAGCAGCTCTCCGCTGCTCCCATAGAAGATAATGGGAGCGAACGCCGCATGCGCGGCCCCCGCTCCCATTCATTTCTATGTAGCCGACAGAAATAACCGAACCAGCCCTCGACTATTTTCGGCAGCCCCATAGAAATGAATGGAGGGCGGCTGTGCATGCGCAGTGCGCCCTCCTTCAGTTTTGGGGGCTACATCCTAGCGATATGCCCCCATTGTCTAAGATGAGAATACCCCTTTAACACAACCCAAAATTGTGTGCTAATATAACAGCTTTATAGAGGTCGGAGCTCGGTTTATCTGACACAGAGCTCCAAATCACCTGCGTAGATGCAACATTACCACCACTTACTGTATACTCTCATCATACAGAATGTATGTATATATATATATATATATATACACACATATACACACAGATTGATGATTGAGCTATATATATATAGATAGATATATATATACATAGATAGATAGAGATATATATATATCTATCTATCTATCTCCCACTCAATCATGAGATTATTGTGTCCAATAGATATATATCCCTCACACAGTGCGCTGCAGGCTCCTGTGCTCTCATCACAATGTTAAGTTTGAGCTCTGTATCATAAAGACTAAGTTCCGACAAGTAGAGACCTACAGTAAAAAAAATTCATTAATGAAAAATGTTGAACCTAAAACTAAATGGTGGATATTCACCAAGACTTTTTGAGAGAGCGATCATGCTTCTAAAAAAGAAAAAAAAAAATTTAAAAAAAAAAATCACCAACTACTGAGTGCTTACTTTAGTACATAATTATGGGACATAAATATATATACATTAAGAATTGACAATTGTGTAATTAAATCCTGAGCAGCTCAACGTCCCCTTAATTAATCCCTTTGTAGTAAACGGCTGCAATATTTTGCTTGCTTTTACTAGAGTATGAAAGCGATTCATTGGGTAAAGTAGTGCTTAAAGAGGCTCTGTCACTAGGTTGTAACCTATGTATTTAAATACATAGGTTACAAGACCTAGTGACAAACTTTAAAATCATACCTGTCATGCAGAGTTCTGCGCAGCGGTTGCGTAGATATTTAACTTAAAAAACATATGCAAATGAGCCATCGGAGCACCGGGGGGCGGCCTCTTTCCTCTGGAGCACCGCTCCATCTCCATCAGAGGAAAGAGGCCGCCCCCCGGTGCTCCAATGGCTCATTTGCATATGTTTTTTAAGTTAAATATCTACGCAACCGCTGCGCAGAACTCTGCATGACAGGTATGATTTTAAAGTTTGTCACTAGGTCTTGTAACCTATGTATTTAAATACATAGGTTACAACCTAGTGACAGAGCCTCTTTAAAGGGGTTGTCCAGGTTCAGAGCTGAACCCAGACATAATCCCAACTTCTCCCCTCCGGCCCTGCTGATATGAGCATCCGGCACTCTCCTTTCCCCTCCATTAAATCGCGCAGGCAAAGGCATTTTTTGGAGATTCAGTGAAAGACTGGGCTCTCCATGGGGATTGCTAGGTGAAGACTTCCACCTAGCAGTGAACCCAGTGACATCACCATCACTAATGGGCGGGCTTTGGTGCTGCCCTAGCACTAAAGCACGCCCATAAGAGCTGGTGACATCACCAGGAACACTGCTGGGTGGAAGCCTCCTCCTAGCAGTGTGCCATGGTAAACAAAAAAGCCCTTGCCCTGCGCGATACAGCGCAGGACAAGGGAGAGCACCGGAGCATGGAATGTTCCAATGCTCATATCAGGGGGGCCGGAGAGGTGAAGATGGGCATATGTCCGGGTTCAGCTCTGACAACCCCATTAAAGTGGTTGGCTCATCTCAGGTACTGATGGCATCTTGCTAGGATCAATGTCAGATAAGAAAGGGTCCCACCTCTGGGATCTTCTCCTATCTTCAGAACGGGTCCCTGAAGTGAAGGAGAGCACACAGCAGATAGACTGCTCTCCATTCATCACTATGGGACTTTCAAAAATAGCCGAGCGAGCACGTTCGGCTGTTTTTGGAAGAGAACACAGGGCGGACGTGTAGGCACAGCTCTTTTCCGATCACTTTAGGGACTCGGCTCTGGAGATAGGACCCACACCTGAAACGGATGGTGTATCCCGCTGATATGCCACCCATATCAGAGATGGGCCACTCCCTTTAACTGCAGTGATTTAACAAGCAACACGTCTAAGGAGGTGATTTTTGTTTTAAAAAAACATCAATCCTTTGAAAAAGCAGTAGTCATGTTAACATGGTAAAATGTGTTTTTAAATATAAATTACATTCTGAGATGAAGTTATTTCTGAGACTAGTTCTCCATTGCATCCACAAGGCCACAATTACTTCAGGTCAGAAGGTTTTTACAGCATAGGCATAGAATAGTCTCTTCAAGTATAACAATTCACCTACGGCCCGAGACCCAAAGATTCCTAAGAACAAGCAATAAGGATTGCCGACTACATGGAGCTCGGCTGACTCCAGGAGAAGGTGAAGTCACATAGTAAATGACTAAGGTAGAATTATTGCCAAGGCTGACCTGCCTATTCTAGAAGCTCTATGGAGTAGAAAAAAAGGAAATAAAATACTTTGCCAGCAGTAAGACCAGCACAGAGAGAGCTTTACCCAGCACAGTAGTAAAGTATCTAGAACTTGAATGCATTCAGACCTGTAGCAGGCTGCTGCTGCTGGGTCAGGGTGGCAGCCATTGCGACGGCGGCCGCGTTTGGGATGTTGCTGAAAGGCGTCGGTCCGGTGGTAACGCGGGGAGCGCTCTGCCATTTCTTCACTTCGGCTCTCCGGGCTTCAAAGACATCGGTGGGGTCACCCAAGAAGGCCTTTCGGTAACCGAGGTACTGTTCTTTGAGCATCTGAGGGAAAGTCATTTTAGTTTGAAACAGTAAAGTCCTGAATTCAACTAGAACGAATAAAGCGGGCGGCGAATAGTGGGACACTTCTCAACCCCCGCCCCAAAAAATCTGAGGCTGCAATTCATGAAAAGCAGTTACCTACCAGAGGAAAGGCCAGAAGTCAAGTAAGAACATTTCAGATGACGTCTCCGGGTTACGTTCGGGGCTTATACACGTTACGCAACCAAACGCAAACTCAAAAATTGAAATGAGCCAAAAAGGCTTCTGGGGTACAGTGTCTCTGGATGCTGTACCCCAGAAGGGAGAGGTGGAGTATTAGGCTACTTTCACACCAGTGTTTGTGCTGGATCCGACATGGATCATCATGAACGATTCCGTCATGATAATATAACCGGCAGAATCCGTTATGAACTGATCCGGCTGTATTATCTTTAAAGTGTAACTATCATATTTTTTTTGCTAGTTTATTAGAGCTCGGCATGTATACCTGAGATAGTCTGTCAGTGATTGACAAAAGATCTGTAATTATCTTACAATAACAGCTTTCATTAATGTCTCCTGTCCCTTTCCACTGGTTCCTTATAAGACAGTTGCTATGGCTCATCTAAGAAGACAGGAAGACAGAGGGGCGGTCCTTCACACTGCATGCCTGCATTAGGCTTCAGAGTGAGGAGGCGTGTCTCTCAGTAATCCAATCTGATTGGCTGGCAGGAAGCTGCTGGCTACAGCAAGTGTGTATGTGAAGTGAGGGAAGGCAGTTTTGGCCTCAGAGAACTGGCAGAGGAGCCATCTTGAGAAGATCCTCATATTGTAGAGGCTAAAACAGCCGTAACTAAGGGAAAAACTCAAGGAAAACAGTGTTATGTGAAGAAACTACAGATTGCTTTATGCATAATGCTCCACCAACAGTAACATATGCTAAAATTGATTTTTTGATGAAAACATGACAGTTACACTTTAACATAGCCATGACGGATTCGGCATTAAAACAACTGTAAGTTAATTGGCGCCAGATCCATTTTCTTTTGTGTCTGAGAAAACGGATCCGGCACCATGTACTTACATTGTGTGTCATGCCAGATCAGTCTTACTCCGCATCCCATGCCGGGCAGAAAAACGCTGCTTGCAGTGGGTTTTTTTTTGTCCACGATGGGAATGCAGCCAAAAGGAACGGAATCAGAATGCATTCTGGTGCACTCTGTTCCGTTCAGTCCCTATTGACAATGAATGGGGACAAAACGGAAGCATTTTTCCTCCGGTATTGAGACCCTCTGCCGGATCTCAATACCGGTAAAGTAAAAAATGCAGATGTGAAAGTAGCCTTACACCTACAGCATCCAATCCAGACAAAGTCTCCATTTTCCAGTGACCTCTGATGCATGGTAACTGGAATCAGGATGCCAAGCGCACCTCTTTGGTTTTGACGCAGCCTCTTTCCCTGGTGCAAATTCCAGATTATGCTTTAATAACTGAACAGTAACCATATTGTCAAAATATATTAATGAGGGCAAGAGTGTAGAATAAGAGCCAGGCCATCAATTTTTTTTTTTTTGCATGAAAGAATAAAATATCACAATTCTTCAGCAATCTCATAAAGAAACAGTGGCCACACAGCATCGAAATTTGATGTAAAGATCTTTGTACATACCACTACAGTATTGGTTGTTCCATTATCCGGGGCACATACCTTAACATTTTCATGAACTACTTGTAACTGTGCTGCTAAGGCTACAAAAGTCTGGTAGAGTTTCTGCATTGCCATGGAGAGATCTAAAAGGCAAGAAAAAGATGTGGATAAGGCTTTCATTAAAGGGGTTATCCCAGTCAGACATCATATAGAGCAGTGGTGGCGAACCTATGACACAGGTGCCGGAGGCGGCACTCAGAGCCTTCTATGTGGGCACCCGCACCCTGAAAAAAGTCTACGGTGTACCAATATGCCTTAGACTTTTCCTGCCATTCATAAGCGCAGGGCACTATGAACAGCACAGGCCTCACATTGAAGGTAGGCAGCTATTATAGCTAAATGATAAAGTACATGGAAGATAGACTGTACTGGACTGTGGTACTCAGGGTAAATTGCCGTGGAACTTTTCGATAAATATGTGGGTTTGGGTTGCAGTTTCGGCACTCGGCCTCTAAAAGGTTCACCATTACTGATATAGGGACAAGCTCCTTCTAACAAAGCTAGAACCAGCCCGTACCTCACATGGATCCAGAGATCTCCCCATTCATTGCTCTACTAGATTTATATTTTAAGATGACAGCTCAAAGTGTCTTTTCTGCTGCAGCTCAGGGGGTGTGTCTCAGCTCTCCCTATCACAGCTCAGGGGGCATGTCTCAGCTCTCCCTATCACAGCTTGGGGGGGGCGTGTCTCAGCTCTCCCTATCACAGCTCAGGGGGCATGTCTCAGCTCTCCCTATCACAGCTCAGGGGGCATGTCTCAGCTCTCCCTATCACAGCTTGGGGGGGGGGGGCGTGTCTCAGCGCTCCCGATCACAGCTCAGGGGGCGTGTCTCAGCTCTCCCTATCAAAGCTCAGGGGGTGTGTCTCAGCTCTCCCTATCACAGCTGAGGAGGCAGTTGAAGGATGAAACTGAGCATGTGCAGCCCTCTCAGTGAGCAGGACAAAAAAAAATAAGAAAAGAACAGCAGGTGGCGCTATACAGATACATTTTATTGAATAACTCAGTAGCTATACTAAATTTTTAATTACATGCAATTACAAAAGAATTCAGATCCAGGTGCTGGTTTGAAAACTGCTGAATATTTTCCTGGGACAACCCCTTTAACTAAGCACACAATCTTGCAGCGGATACAGATAACCTACCTTGCGGTGTTAAGTGCGAGCTGTTGGCTTGTGTTGCCAGGTGGTTCTCCAGCTCTTCGATCTGCTGTCTGTACTGCTGCAGCTGGACTTCAAACTGCTCAACCAATGACCGGAAGTAGCTGGAAAATATGGAGAGATTTTTGTAGCAGAGATTTTTTCAATGCAGGCGTCACCTTCAACATTACAGACCAACTTCTCTATAAAAGCTGCACATATTTCCTCCTGCTCTCTCCTAATAAAATTGCTTGTGTAAAGTAAACCTAAAAATCTCTCATCGTTATCTCTGGCACCAGGCATTTGGACATTGTGCACCTCAGGCAGCAAACAGCCCAGGGAGGAAAGGGGTTAATGGCAAACTCACTAGGAAAAGTACTGCGCTGCAGAACTGCATTTTATCTGGGACTTATCAACGTCTACAGAACTTTCTATAGAACAAGAGTGGCCAAAAAAATTACAAATTGTGTTTTTGGCCACATTGAAAAGCCCCTGTCATTTCCATTACCTAAGGCCTCGTCCACATTTCCGTTTTTCACTGACGTGTGCTGTCTGCATTTAAATGAATCTGTTCATATTTCAGTATTTTTTTTTACTGACCGTGGTTAGTAACATAGTAACATAGTTTACAAGGCCGAAAAAAGACATCTGTCCATCCAGTTCGGCCTGTTTTCCTATAAGTTGATCCAGAGGAAGGCAAAAAACCCCTGTGAGGTAGAAGCCAGTTTTCCCACTAGGGGAAAAAAATTCCTTCCCGACTCCAATCAGGCATCAGAATTACTCCCTGGATCAACGACCCATCTCTAGTAACTATAACCTGTAATATTATTACCCTCCAGAAATACATCCAGGCCCCTCTTGAACTCTTTTAGTGAACTTACCATCACCACCTCCTCAGGCAGAGAGTTCCACAGTCTCACTGCTCTTACCATAAAGAATCCTCTTCTATGTTTATGTACAAACCTTCTTTCCTCCAGACGCAGAGGATGTCCCCTCGTCACAGTCACAGTCCTGGGGATAAATAGATGATGGGAGAGATCTCTGTACTGACCCCTGATATATTTATACATAGTTATTAGATCTCCTCTCAGTCGTCTTTTTTCTAAAGTGAATAACCCTAATTTTGATAATCTTTCTGGGTACTGTAGTCCACCCATTCCAGTTATTACTTTAGTTGCCCTCCTCTGAACCCTCTCCAGCTCTGATATGTCTGCCTTGTTCACAGGAGCCCAGAACTGTACACAGTACTCCATGTGTGGTCTGACTAGTGATTTGTAAAGTGGCAGGACTATGTTCTCATCACGGGCATCTATGCCTCTTTTGATGCAACCCATTATCTTATTGGCCTTGGCAGCAGCTGTCTGACACTGGTTTCTGCAGCTTAGATTTCTGTTCACTAAAATTCCTAAGTCCTTTTCTATGTCAGTTACCCAATATTTTACCATTCAGTATGTACTGGTGACTTGCATTATTCCTTCCCATATGCATAACTTTACATTTGTCAGTGTTAAACCTCATCTGCCACTTCTCTGCCCAAGCCTCCAGTCTATCCAGATCCATCTGTAGCAGTGTACTGTCCTCTTCTGTGTTAATTACTTTACACAGTTTAGTGTCATCTGCAAAAATTGATATTTTACTGTGCAAGCCTTCTACAAGATCATTAATAAATATATTGAAGAGAATAGGGCCCAATACAGACCCCTGTGGTACCCCACTAGTTACAGTGATCCAATCTGAGTATCTACCATTAATAACCACCCTCTGTTTTCTATCACTGAGCCAGTTACTTACCATACATACAGACATTTTCTCCCAGGCCAAGCATTCTCATCTTATATACTAACCTTTTATGTGGTACAGTGTCAAATGCTTTGGAGAAGTCCAGATATACGACATCCATTGATTCGCTGCGGTCCAGTCTAGAACTTACCTCCTCATAGAAACTGATTAAATTGGTTTGACATGACCGATCCCTCATGAAGCCATGCTGATATGGAGTAATTTGCTTATTTTCATTGAGGTACTCCAAGATAGCATCTCTTAGAAAACCCTCAAACAGTTTACCCCCGACAGATGTTAAACTTACCGGCCTATAGTTCCCGGGCTCTGTTTTTGGACCCTTTTTGAATATTGGCACCACATTTGCTATGCGCCAATCCTGTGGAACACTCCCTGTCAGTATAGAGTCCTTAAATATCAGAAATAAGGGTCTGGCGATGACATTACTTAATTCTCTTAGAATACGGGGGTGTATGCCATCCGGTCCTGGTGATTTGTCTATTTTAATCTTTTTAAGACGCAGCTCTACTTCTTCCTGGGTCAGACAGGGCACTTTTAATGGGGAATTTATTATATTCTGCATTTCATCTGACAGTTTATTTTCCTCAGTGAATACAGTGGAGAAAAAGTTATTTAGTAGCTTTGCTTTCTCCTCATCGCTCTCTGCAATTCCCCCCTCATTACTCTGTAAGGGGCCGACACCTTCAGGTTTATACTTTTTACCATTTATATAATTAAAGAACATTTTAGGGTTAGTTTTACTTTCTTTGGCGATTAATCTCTCAGTCTCTAGTTTGGCTGTTTTTATTTGTCTTTTACATATTCTATTTTTTTCCTTATAGTTTTTCAATGCTTCCTCACTCCCCTCCTGTTTTAGTGATTTAAATGCTTTCTGTTTGTCATTTATTGCTTTCTTTACAGTTCTATTTATCCACATTGGTTTTTTCTTGTTTCTTATTATTTTATTCCCATAAGGTATGTACCTCTCACAATTAGATATTAGGATGCTTTTAAAAATATCCCATTTTGTGGCTGTATTTTTATTTTTGAGGACTTTGTCCCAGTTAGTTAGGCCTATGGCCTCTCTTAGTTGGCTAAATTTAGCTTTTTTGAAGTTAGGTATTTTTGTTCCTCCCTGAAGAAACGCTCTTTTGAATGACAATTGGAAGGTTATTATGTTATGGTCACTGTTTCCCAGGTGTCCCCCGACCTGCACATCTGTTGTTCTGTCAGGTCTATTGGTTAATACTAAGTCCAGTATGGCCGTCCCTCTAGTGGGGTCCTGAACCAGTTGGGAAAGGTAATTGTCTTTGGTTATTTCCAAGAACCTGTTTCCTTTATGAGATATACAGGTTTCAGTTTTCCAGTCTATATCTGGGTAGTTGAAGTCCCCCATAATAACGACCTCATTATGATTTGCCATCTCGTTTATTTCATTTAGAAGTAGATTTTCTATGGGCTCTGGTATATTAGGTGGTTTATAATAAAGTCCTATTAGTATTTTATTATTGTTTTTGGCTCCGTTTATTTCTACCCACAGTGACTCCACATGTTCATTTCCCTCACTTATATCTTCCCGCAGTGCGGGCTTTAGATAGGACTTTACATAAAGTCAGACCCCTCCCCCTCTCCGGTTTTGGCGATCCTTTCTAAACAGAGTTTAGAAAAAAACAGAGTTTAAGTAAAATAAATAAATAAATAAATCACGGAGACATGCACTGCTTTGATCCGTGGTGCGTACCAAGCACGCCCATTGAAATCTATGGGTCTGTGAAAATCACTGACACATCCGTGCTGTATCCGTGATGCGTCCGTTTTTCACTGAAGACTGATAGGAGATTCTTTGGGAATTAATTTTCAACTGAGCAACATCAGTGAATTACGGATGACACACGGACCAACCACAGATCCTTCACGGATGAAACACGCTTTTTTCCATGGACCTGTCACTGACACGGAAATTTGAACGTGGCCTAATGCTGTGACAGAGGTTCCCAGCGACCATCTACAGGTAACAGCTGAAGCCTGGGACTGCCGTAACAACTGAGCAGAGATATCCTGAGCAATATGGCAGTCAGTAAAGGAAATATACTCAGTATTACATTATATTACCATGAGGCTACCCCTCACCAGAGAAAAGTAGGTCACCAATGATGGAGTTTTGTAACATGGTAAGGCTGGGTTCACATCAAATTTATCCTATACTTTTAACATATACAAAAAAAACGTGTATGTTAAAGGGGTTCTGTAGTTTTTTCAAACTGATGATCTATCCTCTGGATAGATCATCAGCATCTGATCGGCGGGGGTCAGGGACAGGCCAGTGATACTAGTCGTGACGTCACTGGGCCTGCGGTAAACACAGAGAAGGCCGCGGCGCTCCTGCAGCGCCGCTGCCTTCTCAAACAGCTGATCGGCGGGGGTCCCGGGTGTCGGACCCCCGCCGATCAGATGCTGATGATCTATCCAGAGGATAGATCATCAGTTTGAAAAAACTGCAGAACCCCTTTAAATGGATGCCTCCACCAGAGTTCCATTTTTTTTTAAAAAAAAGTACTGGATTGTTCCCCCTATAAGATCCACTCCCTCCCCCAAGTGGGGTGAAAATGCCCCTGCGTCTTATGAGGTGAATACTAATGAGCAGTTCCATTACGGAAGCGCTCATTAGTACCGAAGGACCAGAAAGTGTTGAAGGCTCTGTACTCAACGCTTCCTGGTCCTTGGCTCTCGGCTGTGCTGTGGCCAAGCACCAAGTGAGGGCGCTCTGTGACCTCACGCTGTGTGCGTCAGGTCACAGCACAGTCGTGGCAGGAAGAGGAGAGAGAGCGCTGGCGGTGAGGAGCGGCGGCGTCTGGAGCAGGAGAGAAGTTTTTTTTGTTTTATTTGCTATGTGGCATGGGGGCTGATAAATGTCATGGGGGGCTCATGTGAGGTCTGATTGAGGGTCTTATTAACATTGGGGTTCTGGTTGGTGGTCTGATCTGACGCCCAATTGTTGTATTATTGTCCTACTCTAAAACCTACACTAGGTGCGCCTTATGTGCCGATGCATCTTATAGGGCGAAAAATATGATATATATATATATATATATACATACATACATACACACACACACACACACATATACACACACATACACACAGTACAGACCAAAAGTTTGGACACACTTTCTCATTCAAAGAGTTTTCTGTATTTTCATGACTATGAAAATTGTAGATTCACACTGAAGGCATTAAAACTATGAATTAACACATGTGGAAGTAGCCATCTTTTGCTTTGATTACTGCTTTGCACACTCTTGACATTCTCTTGATAAGCTTCAAGAGGTAGTCACCTGAAATGGTTTTCACTTCACAGGTGTGCCCTGTCAGGTTTAAAGGGTTTCTGTCACCAGTTTTTTCGGTATGAGTCAGGCTGACATTAGAGATGTGCTAATGTCACCTGATTCCAAATATATATCTGTTTTATTTACTGGTGCCACCATATTTATATAAAATGAACTTTTATTTTATGCTAATAAGGCCTCTAGGTGCAAGGGGCGTTACCTCTGCTCCTAGAGGCTCTGTTGATTGACAGGACCAGGCAGAGAAGAAACACTCCATTCACCATAGCTTTCAAGGACCTTCAATGATGTCATGACCATGTGATCAGTCACATGGTTTAGGAGGAGACACCCTATTTGTGTGATCCTAACCATGTGACTGATCACATGGTCATGACATCATTGAAGGTCCTTGAAAGCTATGGTGAATGGAGTGTTTCTTCTCTGCCTGGGCCTGTCAATCAACAGAGCCTCTAGGAGCAGAGGTAACGCCCCTTGCACCTAGAGGCCTTATTAGCATAAAATAAAAGTTCATTTTATATAAAAATGGGGGCACCAGTAAATAAAACATATATTTGGAATCAGGTGACATTAGCACATCTCTAAAGTCAGCCTGATTCATACCAAAAAAACTGGTGACAGAAACACTTTAATAAGTGGGATTTCTTGCCTTATAAATGGGGTTGGGACCATGAGTTGTGTTGGGCAGAAGTCAGGTGGATATACAGCTGATAGTCCTACTGAATAGACTGTTAGAATTTGTAAAGAATTTGTAAAGAAAAAAGCAGCTAAGTAAAAAAAAAAAACGAGTGGCCATCATTACTTTAAGAAATGACGGTCAGTCAGTCCGAAAAATTGGGAAAACTTTGAAAGTGTCCCCAAGTGCAGTCGCAAAAACCATCAAGCGCTACAAAGAAACTGGCTCACATGAGGACCGCCCCAGGAAAGGAAGACCAAGAGTCACCTCTGCTGCAGAGGATAAGTTCATCCGAGTCACCAGCCTCAGAAATCGCAGGTTAACAGCAGCTCAGATTAGAGACCAGGTCAATGCCACACAGAGTTCTAGCAGCAGACACATCTCTACAACAACTGTTAAGAGGAGACTGTGTGCAGCAGGCCTTCATGGTAAAATAGCTGCTAGGAAATCACTGCTAAGGACAGGCAACAAGCAGAAGAGACTTGGGCTAAAGAACACAAGGAATGGACATTAGACCAGTGGAAACCTGTGCTTTGGTCTGATGAGTCCAAATTTGAGATCTTTGGTTCCAACCGTGTCTTTGTGCGATGCAGAAAAGGTGAACAGATGGACTCTACATGCCTGGTTCCCACCGTGAAGCATGGAGCAGGAGGTGTGATGGTGTGGGGGTGCTTTGCTGGTGACACTGTTGGGGATTTATTCAAAATTGAAGGCATACTGAACCAGCATGGCTACCACAGCATCTTGCAGCGGCATGCTATTCCATCCGGTTTGTGTTTAGTTGAACCATCATTTATTTATCAACAGGACAATGACCCCAAACATACCTCCAGGCTGTGTAAGGGCTATTTGACCAAGAAGGAGAGTGATGGGGTGCTACGCCAGATGACCTGGCCTCCACAGTCACCAGACCTGAACCCAATCGAGATGGTTTGGGGTGAGCTGGACCGCAGAGTGAAGGCAAAAGTGCTAAGCATCTCTGGGAACTCCATCAATACTGTTGGAATACCATTTCAGGTGACTACCTCTTGAAGCTCATCAAGAGAATGCCAAGAGTGTGCAAAGCAGTAATCAAAGCAAAAGGTGGCTACTTTGAAGAACCTAGAATATAAGACATATTCCATATAATTCCACATGTGTTAATTCATAGTTTTGATGCCTTCAGTGTGAATCTACAATTTTCATAGTCCTGAAAATACAGAAAACTCTTTGAATGAGAAAGTGTGTCCAAACTTATATATATGAGATATATATATTTTTCTCTAACGTACATATCAAACGGAGGCATAAAATGTGATGTGCACCAGCCTAAGGGGCCATTCAGACAGCCGTGATATTGTAGGTCCTCAAAAATGCAGATCCACAATACCACAGATGCCGAACGGTGTGTGTTCTGCAATTTGCGGAACACACACCTCCGGCACCCCATAGAAGATGCCTATTCTTGTCCGCAACAGCGGACAAGAATAGGACATGTTCTATATTTTCTTGCGGAGCCGCGGCTCGGCAAGATCGTATGCCGCCCATTGAAGTGAAAGGGGCCACATCTATTCCTCAAAGTTGCGGACTAGATGCGGACCCATTTACACGGTCGTGTGAATGTGCTCTAAGATGTACACAGTACATACCTCATTTTTATGTCAGTTTGGTCTAGGACGCATGGTTTCCAACTGAATGTGCGCCTGCCCACTGACATCTATATAGGAAGAGGTATGATACAGCTGACTCAACTACTGGTCTGAAAATATGGAGACAGCAGCTATCTGATTTTACAATGTAGAAAATACGTAGTAATGACTAATACCAACATGCACAAAGCCTTTGTGACGGCTGATATTTCATTTTTGCACGGAGTAACCCCTTCGCGACCAGCGCCGTACATGTACGGCGCTGGGGCGATGCGTCATGGCCGGCAAGTCTCTGCTGTTTCTAACAGCAGAGACTTGCCGCTACCTACTGTGTCGGCGGCGTCTTCCGGGGTGACTAGATGCCGTGATCACACGTGATCACGGCATCTAGTTGCGTCTAAACCCGGAAGCGTTCGCTTCCGGGTGGTGTACAGACACCCCGTGTGGCCAATCGGGGTGTCTGTACACCATATGAAAACTGTAATCCTCGCTGGTGAGGATTAGTTTTCAAACTGCAATTCTTATTCTGGCCACTAGATGGCAGGCCAGGATAAGAAATGAGCAATTCATGGTTTTCTGAGTCTATAAAACCCAGAATTGCTCATAAAGAAAAAAAAAAAAGCCACAATATATAAGCCCATATTTGAGCTTTCTAATAGTAAAAAAAAATTAAAAAAAAAATTAAAAAAAATATATAAAAAATAAAAAGATGTAAAAGTTCAAATCACCCCCTTTCCGTATAAGTAAAAAATAAATACCTAAATAACAATAAATATAGACATCATGGGTATCACCGTGACCGAAAACGCCCGTACTTTTAAAAATAAAAAAAAAATTCCAATACGGCGAATTGTGTGGCGGAAAAAAGCGTCCAAATGGCGATTTGCCGTTTTTTGTCGCTTTTTTTTTCTAAAAAAATTAAATAAAGAGTGATCAAAAAGTCATACACACCCCAGAATGGTATCAATAAAAACTTCAGATCGTCCCGCAAAAAATGAGCCCCCATACAGCTCTGTACACATAAATACCAAAAAGTTATAGGTGTCAAGATTTGACAAGGAAAAAAAAAAAAAAAAAAAGGGCAACTTTCTAATTATTTTATCACTATGAAAACGCAGGAAAAACTATACATATTAGGTATTGCCGGATTCGTACTGACCAGTAGAATGAAAGTAACGGATCAGTTTTAATGCACATCGAACGCTGTAAATAAGAAACCCGTAGAACTGTAGCGGAATAGCGTTTTCTTTGCAATTTCACCCGGTTTGGAATTTTTTTCCCGCTTCCCACTACACCGTATGCAATATTAAATGGTGGCGTTGGAAAGTACAACTTGTCCCGCAAAAAACAAGCCCTCATACAGCTATGTGAACAGAAAAATAAAAGAGTTATGGCTGTTTGAAGGCAGGGAGCGCAAAACGAAAATGCAGAACCGAAAAAAGCTCCGGGCGCGAAGGGGTTAAAGGGAACCTGTCACCTCCAACACACCTCATAAACTGCCAGCATTACCTTATATTATTGACCAGTGTGTTTCTAATGATGTTTTTCATTTAGAAAAGCGATTCCTCAAACTTGTTGAAATCGATGTTTTAAACTCCATGACCGCGCTCTCTCCAGGCAGCTTGAAGTCAAGGGGGCAGCGGCCTCCTTGCTTCAAGTCAAGCAAAGCACGCCCCTCTTGCCTATGATTGACAGTCTTCTTGTCTTCCTGCATGCGTGGTGCGCTCCTTCGTGCAGCGCGACCCCGGCTCCGGCTCTGCACTTAGCCGGCTTTCAACTGTGCACTGCGCATGCCCTGTAAACTCCAGTGAGCGCGCCAGCCCGCCCGCATGCCTGCCTGTCCCTACGCGCGCGCTCACTGTAGTTTACGGGGCAGTTGAAAGCCGGCTAAGTGCAGAGCTGGAGCCGGGATCGCGCTGCACGAAGGAGCGCACCACGCATGCAGGAAGACAAGAAGACTGTCAATCATAGGCAAGAGGGGCGTGCTTTGCTTGACTTGAAGCAAGGAGGCCGCTGCCCCCTTGACTTCAAGCTGCCTGGAGAGAGCGCGGTCATGAAGTTTAAAACATCGATTTCAACAAGTTTGAGGAATCGCTTCTCTAAATGAAAAACATCATTAGAAACACACTGGTCAATAATATAAGGTAATGCTGGCAGTTTATTAGGTGTGTTGGAGGTGACAGGTTCCCTTTAAAGCAGAGAATTTTACTCCTGCTGAAACTTTATACAAGGCACCTCCCAATGGCTCACATATTTATGATCATACTTACTCAGCAGGGGCCGTATTTTCATGCTGAAGGCCGGGAGGTGTTTTCTGTGTTCGCAAAGCAATTTCTGCATTTTTGAGTTCCTAGAAAGAAATATGGAAGGCAATAATTAGGTATTATAAGACAGCATAATATAACTACTAAGCAGCTACCAGTGAATCCTGGGCCTACAAATGTCACATGACACTTGAAAGCACTAGTGTACCTCTAAAATTAAAGTTTTTCTTCTAAAATTTTCCAATCTCTATTTGTCGTAAGTGAATAGAAACATTCTTGTTTACATCCACAGGCTGAAAACCCATCGTGAAGAAAAAAAAAATACAAAAAATACAATGCAGCAGCACTCTGCACAGCAAATAAAGTACAAAAATGCCATAGTTACAGAAAATATCCTGGTGCTGATGCTACGCTTATTTTGTAAATTTGAGACTCTTGGCAAATATATTTCGTACAAAATTATTTGGGCCCGTCTGCCAAATGTCAAATGTATCTGCCAAGAATCTCAAATTTACTAAATAAGCGTAGCATCAGCACCAGGATATTTTCTGTAACTACGGCATTTTTGTACTTTATTTGGTTTGCAGAGTGCTGTTGTATTGTATTTTTTTCTTCGTGTTTCCAGCCATGGCAGCGTGCACCTGCGCATTGGGATGTGCTGCCTGACCCCCCTTTTTCTTTGCAGCGAAAACCTATCGTGACTACGTCCTTTTACCAGAGGGTTATTAATAGAGCAATAAAAAACTTTTACGTCGAGTTCAGTCATGATTAAAGGGGTTATCCAACCCCTAAAATGTCCCACCACACATATTGAACTTATTGTACCTCGTTCCCCAGCACCCATGTCGCTTCTGATGCTCGCACAGCGCCCACTGCTGCATCTCCCTGTCGCTCGGATGAAAACATCCGGTGACGGGGGTATGGGGGCAGCCAATAGCAGGCCACAATGGGAACAAGCCTCCCTAGCGTCACCCGCAATGCTAGGGAAGCTTGTCCTCGTCGCAGCCTGCTATTGGCTGCTCCTCCCAGTCACCGGATGTTTTCATCCGCGCAACGAGGAGATGCAGCAGTGCCCGTGTGGGCATCAGGAGCGACATGGGTGCCGGGGAGCGCGGTAGGTACAATATGTGTGAGGGGCCCGGGCATATCGGGGGGGTATTTTAGGGGTTGAACAACCCCTTTAAAATACTTCCAGAGTAAAATTTGCATGTGACCGTAACAAGTGGTGAACCTGTGCAGCATCTGTGTAACAGTAAGACGGCGGCACGGCTCCGCAGCAGAAGGTCAGCTGTTGTGTAAATTTCTGTTGTGTGCCCATATGCAAAGCTATGGAAATACACTGAAAATGTATTAAATACCTGAGCAGTTTCAATTTTCAGCTTATCAATAGCCAGAGTATTTCTCTGAAGGCCACTGGATGCCACCGACAAAAGCTGTTTCAGAGCTTTGATGTCTTCCTGTACTTTCATCATGGCTTTAGAGGACATTCTGCTGATCTCCTCCTGCACTTGCTTCTGCTCCTTCACAAACTTCCTGCACAAAAGTAAAGACATGATTTCATCAGTACAATGTATTTCTAACCTGAGGATGTCAGTCCTAACATACGTCGTAGGTTATCATTCAGTTACACATCAGAGGCTGCATAGCGTAGAGAGGACCTGACCCCTCTGCTGACACGTCTGAGTAACTACTTGCATTCCCCGTGTAAGAATTCTGCAACATCTTTTATTTTAACACCATGTTGTGCCATTTATCTATTATTCCCACTAGCAATTAAAAGTGTTTTAAGAGATTTGTGTACTGATGACCTATCCTCTGGATAAGATATCAGTGTCTCATCGGTAGGTGTCCTACCCAGGACACCTACTGATCAGCTGCTTGAGGAGGCGCTGGTACTTGTAGTAGCCCCGCTGCCTTCTCTCAGCTCACTAAGCACAATTCTGTACATAGTATAGCGGCTGTGCTTGGTATCGCAGTTCAACCACATTCACTTGAATGGGGCTGAGCTACGGCCTAGATCATGTGACCGATGAGCGTGTCGTCACCAGCCTAGGGAATGCTACGAAAAGGCCATGGCGCTACCGCAAGCACCAATGCCTTCTCAAACAGCAGAGAACCTCTTTAACTCTGTCCACACACGTGGCTGATCACATGGTTGTGACATCACAACAGGTCCTGTAACCATAATGTGGTGTATGGAGCTGCTCATGGTAAGGGAGAGGTCAGTGAGGGGCGGGCCTTCTTGGGAGAAGGGCGGGGCTTCCTTTGTGCAGGACCTAGCAGGATACTGATACATTACACTTGACTAGAAAAGGACCATGTGTAGAAATACTCAGCGAGCAAAACGGCCTGAACAGACATCTACGACGCTTGTACAGTCGTTATTGCGACCTCTGCATCTAGACCTTAATTGTAAACTTCATGCATAACTTCTAGCAGGAATAATAAAGGAATGGCACAACACAGAGCCATAAGAATAGATGCTCCAGAATTGTTATTACATGGGGAATGCAAGTAGTTACTAAAACTGACATGTCAGGACAGGGGGCAGGTCCTCTTTAACCCTCTGTTTTGCCAGAATGGAGCTCCAGCAGTGGGAAAAGTAGTTAACTGGAGGGGGGAGGGCTGCTTTACATGCTGCTACCTCCTGAATGGTAGCAGCTAGAAACGTGCAACTGGTATTGAAAGCAGACATTCCAAGCTTTCAGACAATACCAAAATGACAGCATTATGTTCAGGACAGAGGAAGATATCACTGATAGAAATCGGGATGCTGTGAATGCAGCTGAAAATTAAAGTAACAACAGGTTTCACTCGCGATTATTCCCGACTTGATTTCTAGCAGTGATTTCTCCTGTGTAGCCGTAATCTTGTCTGAAAACTGCCGTAATGGACTGGCAGTTTTCAGACAAGACCATTTGCATGTTTCTAGCTGCTACCATTGAGGAGATATCACCATCTAAATCAGCCCTCCCCCTCCAGCTACTTTTCACACTGCACGAGCTGGACTGGGGCAGAACAGTTAGGTGGTTACAAAACATAAAGCAAAGTGTAGAAGTAGACAAACAGTAATCCTAAAGATCCGACAGAATTCTGTTACCACTTAACTTACTGAAAATTTTCCACATCTTGACAGATTAACGGAGGCAGATTTTCATCCTTCAGAGCTTTATTGTCCCTATAAGAAAGTCAAAGATGTCACAATTGCCAAGTGAACGGATTATTCCTGCACTAGGTTTCATTATAAATCTATTCAGGTGCAATGAAAAGTAAAAGACGACAACACAACCTCCAGGTAACTTACTCTGGTCTGGTTCCAGTTTTGTCACCTAGAAGTGAGAACACAGACAGGTTAGGAAGCGCTCTCTAGATATTTAATTTGTTCTGCGTATTCTGTGCAAATGTTTACAACTTGGGCATAGAGCATGATGGTGCTTTAAATGGTGCACTGAAAATGACCCCAGATCAGGGGGATTCATCCGTGCTGCCTTTTTCCTTCATTTTACAGGAGTATCTGGATTACGCAAATTCAGGGTGAGCTGTGCAAAACTTTGCCTTTTTCTGTTCCCAGTGTGTATGTGTAATGTACACAGGTCACAGCGCGGGGGGGGGTGTCAATGGTGGCATGAAGTTAATTTCTTTTATTTTTGTCTGATATGGGGTCTTAGTAACATTGGAAGTCTGATTGTGGGGTTTGATCTGAGGTCTGATTGGTGGTCTTAGTAACATGGGGTTTGATCTGAGGTCTGATTGGGGAGTCTGGGTAACATTAGGGGTCTGATTTGGGGTCTTAGTAACACTGGAGGTCTGATCGGGGGTCTGGGTAACATTAGGGGTCTGAGCTGAGGGTCTCATTGGGGGCTCTTAGTAACATGGGGGTCTGATCTAAGGTCTGATTGGGGAGTCTGGGTAACATTAGGGGTTTGAGCTGAGGTCTGATTGGGGGTCTTAGTAACATTGTGGGTCTGATCTGAGGTCTGATTGGGGGTCTTAGTAACATGGGGGTCTGATCTAAGGTCTGATTGGGGAGTCTGGGTAACATTAGGGGTCTGAGCCGAGGTCTGATTTGGGGGTCTGATCTGAGGTCTGATTGGGGGTCTTAGTAACACCGGAGGTCTGTTCGGGGAGTCTGGGTAACTTGAGGGGTTTAAGCTGAGGTCTGATTGGGGGTCTTCGCAACATTGGGGACTGAGCTGCGGTCTAAAAAATATAGGGGTTCTAAGCTGATTAAAAAAAAAAAAAAATTATTTTCCTCCTCTGAAACCTATGTGCATCTTATAAGCAGGTGCGTCTTATAGGGCGAAAAATACAGTATATATTTATATTTATTTTACTGTGCTGTAGTAGTTGGAAGAGACATCAGGAAGCCTGTCCCTGTCACTTCTCCCCTGTACAGTCTCCAGTGACAGTTTTGATCAGGTTACCTTCCTGCCATAGCAATGAAAGAAGAATTGGGAGAATTAATCACCTCCTGTGTCTAGCCAGACCATGCCAACTCCGGGACTCACATGTTCACTGAGATCTGAACTACGACGGTCTGTGGTCTCTTCAGTACTCACTTTTCTTGTCTGAAGAACTGCTGAAGTCGATTCCACCGAGTCCTTCATTGGCAGTAGTCTGTGCGGCAGGAGCAGCCAAGCCTAAAGGATTCTGTCCCAGACCTGCCATTGAATATAAAGTTGGGATTATTATCTCAGCGACATAGGAGGATAGGTCATCAATAGTAAAATCCCGGACAACCCCTTTAAGGGGTTTTATTGACTTGCACTTTTTTCAGTCATGTTATACTTGCATTTTTCCCTATAAAATGGTTTATGGGAAAACACCTTAAGAAATGTCACAACCAGAGCATTCTGCAAAAAAAAGAGATAAAAAGAGGAAATTTCTATATTCCCAATTTCTGCTAAACTAAAAAAAAAAAAATAAAAATAAAAAATAAAAATTAAAAAAAGGGTGAAACCACCCTAACAAAACCTTCGTAAACTTAAATCTCATTTAGGCAAAAGGAAGCAGCCTTAGGCTACACGCACACGACCATATGTATTCTGCTGTCCGCAATAAATACGGATGACGTCCGCGTGAGATCCGTGTTGGGTCCTTTTTTTTCTGCAGATCCATTGTAACAATGCCTGTCCTAGTCCGCGAAACATTCTCTGAATAGGACACGCTCTATACTTCTTGCGGGGCTACAGAATGGACATACGGATGCGGACAGTACACCGAGTGCTGTCCGCATTTTTTGCAGACCCATCCGCAAAAAAAAAAAAAAAAAAAAGTACACGGAAACAAAATACGTTAGTGTGCACGATGCCTTAGACTTCCATCAATGTTTGCATTTAGTAGTTACCACTAAAGTAACATTTAGGGAAAGGAATCACAATTACCTGTAGATACTGCGCCTGTACTCTGAAATGGCGATGCAGTCAGGCCGGAGAGGGTACCAAGTGACAGACCAGTAGTGGACGCAGAAGTAGTAGTAGCAGCAGCAGGCGTGGACGTACCCAAATTCAACGTAAAACCAGTTCCTTAGTTAAAAAGAAAAAAAAACAAACAAGTGTTAAGATCACCTTCACTTCTGCCGCTGTGAGGTCGTGTCACCAAAAGGTTTTCTGCCAATTAAAACCAGATAGTAGTACTTATCCTTCTTGTCTAATCTTATTTTATTTTCTGATTGCAGATTTTATTTATTCTATTTCCTGAACATGATTATGGGGGCGGCCATCTTGCCTGAGTGGTTTTTAACAGCATTTACACAACATTAAAAAACTGCTGTACGGCAGCCCCATGGTCCATAGACACAGTAGTAAGGAGGAGACTCTATTGACTTCTATGGGAGAGTTTTCTAGGCATGATCTGTGACCTGTGCAGAGATCATTGTACAAGGAAAGAATAGATAAGCTGTGACTAGAGTTGATCGAACGTGCTCGTAATGAGCACTGTAGCGCTCGGATCCCCTGCGCCCGCAGGCATCCGGGTCCGTCCTCACCTGACTGTAAGTCAATGAGTCCCCACTGACTTACAGTTGGGTGAGGAGGACGGATCCGTTTGGTGTCACACACTAGTGTGTGATACCAAACGGATCTGTGCCCATTGACTTACAGTCAGGTGAGGACGGACCCGGATGGCTGCGCAGTGGATCCGAGCAGTACAGTGCTCGTTACGAGCACGTTTGATCAACTCTAGCTGTGACAATCACCTATTGTGAATGGTGGATCCGGTCTTATCTATACACAGAGGTGATATCATTACAGGCAGGATTAGAATGACATAAGCAGATAACTGCAGTAAAGTGATCTGTACAGGCCGAGAAGTGTTGCCTATTATTAGGCTTAGCGACCAGTGCAAAAACTGCAGGATTTTTGGTTTTAGTTTAAATATAAAAAGTGACATGGGCATAAAAATTATTTAAAAATATGTAAAACATAAAAAAGTGATTTAAACAATAGGTCATTTTCTGATGACACATTCCCTGTAACTGCTTCCCATCAATTCACTGCCTTTTACATCCTAATGGACGTGCCAATTTTAATTAGGACATGAAAATGCATCCCCCGTCTCATTCTGCTCACTCCCTGCCACAAGTGTGGACAGTGTCGGGCATGGAGCAGGGCTGGTGTACAGATTCGGGTCAGTTAACTCCTTAGATGCTGCAGTCAATAGCCCCAAGGTCTGTATTAGATAAAGAGGTATATTTTTGGAACCCAAAAAAACTGTGCTAAAAATGCAGCTCATCCCACCCAAAAAACAAGCCCTCATAGGGCTACGTCACCAGAGCACATTTCTATTAAAGGGTTATTCTCATTTTAGACAATGGGGCCATATCGCTAGGATATGCCCCCATTGTCTTATAGGTGCGGGTCCCAGAACGGAGCCCCCGAAATGAATGAGGGTGCACTGCGCATGCGCAGCCGCCATCCATTCATTTCTATGGGGCCGCCGAAAATAGCCGAGTGCTGGCTCGGCTACTTCCGTCGGCTCCATAGAAATGAATGGGAGCGCACCGCGCATGCACGGCCCGGCTCCCATTCATTTCTATGAGCGGCGTGGGGAGCTGTGCCTGGTGGTGGCCGGACCCCCGGAAACCTGGGGTCCTCCAGGCGCAGCGCTCCCCGCTCCGTTCTATAAGACAATGGGGGCGTATCCTAGCGATATGCCCCCATTGTCTAAGATGAGAATACCCCTTTCTCATCTCAGACCATGCGGGCATATCTCTAGGATATGCCCCCATTGTCGGATAGGTGCGAGTCCCACGTCTGGGACCCGCACCTACACCAAGAACGGGGCCCGCAAAGTTGTGGAGGGCACACTGTGCATGCGCGGTCGCCCTCCATTCATTTCTATGGGGCATCTGAAAATAGCCAAGCGCTGGCTCTGCTACTTCTGTCGCCCCACAGAAATGAATAGGGGCGGTGGTCACTCAAACTTGGTGCGCTCCCGTTCATTACTAGAGGGAGAGCACTTGGCGGTGGCCAGACTCGGGGGTCTTCCGGGCACCACCTTCCCCGCTCCGTTCTCGGTGTCAGGCAATGGGTGCATATTCTAGAGAAATGCCCCCATTGTCTCAGATGGGAATAAACCTTTTACAACCTAAACACTGACTATTCCAGAAATAAACGTAATCCACTGCTGATCACTTTTAACCTGTCTTTAAAATTACAATTTCAGGTATTTTCATTGTCCAATGCCAACATACAATTTGCTCCAAAGAATTTGCTGATGCACAGGTTCTTGCAAACGGTGATAATGCAGGATAGACGGGGTATCAATGAAAGTCTGGTGAAATATGACAAGGCCTCTCTGGATCTACCTGCTACCAGTCATGTAGACAGCACTGAAATCCAGCCTGTAGTGGCTATAATGGCTTCTCGCTCCTACCTGTTGCTGGGGTAGATGAGAGGGAAAACCCTGTGGTTGAGGTAGTTGCAGCCGGCAGGGAGAAAGGCGTAGCAGATCCTGCAGGTTTGCCAAAATTCAGGCTAAAGCCTGGGGTCGTTGTGGAGGTTGTTGCTGGTGCTGTAATGAAATAATGAAAGTCAGACCAAAGAAATTATACAGATCACGCTGCTGCAGATGATGGGCTCCCGGAGCAGGGCAGCCTATCAGCTATAGACCACCTCTAACCTCACAATCACATATCCGTATACAACACGATAAAGGCTTCTTTCTGATGTCATCAGGCTAGAAAAAACGGACGCACTGGACGTGACAGAGGCAATCTGCCAGATAGGTGACTCCGCCGTCAACAACAGGCTATAGGACCTGGTCCACACTACAGACAAGGGTGTGTAAACATGGCCTTACGTGTCACTTAAGTGGTCTCTAGCCTGAGAAAAACGCTGCCTTCTTCCTTTAGCAGCTCCCTCCTCCCCTATCCATAGATTTCTATGGGAAGCTGTATTCTGAGCCTTCAGGGAGTTGACAATCCATCTCTCTCTCTCAAGAACGATGTCAGAAAGCGCCGCTAAAGTAAAGAGCCTGATAGGTGGAGAAAGAGGCATTTTGCTCTCATAACTCAAGATAACAGTTTCTTGTATTCACCTATACTATAGGTTTATGCAAAATCTGTTGAAAGGTTAGCGACAATTTTAAGGGGTTGTCTGACCACTAAATAATTTTAATGAGGGCCAGGAGAGTGTTCAATGAAAGAACAAGAAAAAAAAACCCATTCACCAACTGAACACTGCTCTGTTCCTGCGGAGGGGCTTCGGACTCCACTCTAGCAGTGTGACAACCTGTCCATGGCCAAGTGTACCAATGCAGGCATTCAT
Organism: Rhinella marina; assembly: GCA_900303285.1. Classification (NCBI taxonomy): domain Eukaryota; kingdom Metazoa; phylum Chordata; class Amphibia; order Anura; family Bufonidae; genus Rhinella; species Rhinella marina. The sequence continues at coordinate 505,488 of ONZH01021796.1, forward strand.
TGCCTTCAGGGTTAAAGGGGTTTTATGAGACTATCCTCTGGATACGTCATCAGTATCTTATCGATGGGGATCAGACGCCCGGGACCCCCACGATCAGCTGTTCGAGAAGGCAGCAGCACTTACAGTAGCACTATGGCCTTCTCCAAGCTTTCCCTAGGCCATATCACATCATGTTCGTAGGTCACATGACCTACTGTGTGCACCGGTGGCTCTTCAAGCAGCTGATCCCAGGTGTCAGACATCCAACCGATCAGATACTGATGACCTGTCCTAGAAAGCCCTTTTAACATGTCTCCAAGCGGCACATACCTCAGTGGGAAAGAACCTGCGTGTTTTCAAGTCATAGGCACAGAGATGGTATAAGAATCAACAGAAGATTTTAATAAAACGTCACCTGTATTGGTCAGTCCTAATGTGAATCCTGTGGCAGGTTTTGCTCCAAAGAGAGTTCCAGATAAACCTGTTGTAGACTGTGCGCTTGCTGTAGGAGCTGCTGAGGCACCGAGACCAAACGACGTACCAGTGTTACTGCGAGAAAGAATAGATCAGCTTGATTAATTAAGTCATCCACAATAACCCCGGTCCAGAACCTACATGCCTCACCCCTTGCTCAGGACCTCAGTCTGTGAACCAGATGAAGGGCTCCCGTTTACTCAGACTGCCTTGTTTCACCTGAATGGCAGTCATACTGGTATATTTCTGCAGGGGGAGATGCCTGGCTGTGACTTCCCAAGAAGAGACTGCAGCCGGAACGCAACCTCTTCCTAGGTCAATGACGTCACGTTCATTGGTCACTCGGCCTAGGTGCAGCTCAGTCACATTTAAAGAGGTACCGTCACCTCGCCTGACAACTCTATGCATTCCACATGTAATAATTCTTATGAATTTAAGTTGTGCCATTCCTCTATTACCTGCTAGAAGTTATGGAGCAGTCTGCAATAAAGGTCCAGATGGGTGTTACCAGCTGGGGGGGGGGTGTCTCTGCACAGTCTAAAACATGCAGCAGTGATTTGATAGTGTCAGAGTGTACAAGGACACCACCCACTGGTAACACCCAGCTGGACCTTCATTGCAAACTGCTAACAATTCATGCATAACTTCAAGCAGGAATAATAAAGGAATGGAACTGCAGAGAGTCATATGAATAGATTCTCCAGAATTATTACATGGGGAATGCAAGTAGTTGTTAAAAGACATGTCAGGAGCGGCGACAGGTCCTCTTTACAGTAGCACTCCCACAAGAATGTGTATTCTCTGACTTGTTAGAAAAGTACATAATGTAATCTGTAGTGAATATAATATTCTTACCAGTGACTGTATTTGTGAGTTATAACCTCCCTTCTGATCCTCAACTCTGTCATGTGAGCAAGACTGACTCTCCAAATAACACAGCATCTTGTGTGTGGACAAGGGGCCAGTTTCTCTATGTATTCCTATGGGAGCCTCAATGTCAGTCTCATAGGAATGAATCGAGAAGTAACTGACTTCCTGTCCTGTGTCAGTTGGAGATCAAAGAGTTGGTCACATGACACAGCTGAGGATCAGAAGGGAGGTTATAAATCACAACTACAGTAACAAGATTAGCTTCACTACAATTTTCATCATGGACCTTTTTAACAGGTCAGAGAGTAAAACATTTTGTGAGAGTGCTACTTTAAAGGGATTCTGTCAGCACGATTTTGCATATAAAGGTAATGCCACTACTGGATTCAGCTGAGCATGTTGAATTCAAAAATGTTATTATTACAGTTCCTAGCAGTGAAGTGAATATTAATGAGGTGGGCGGTCCTGGGCTCCAACTGTCTCGGCACATCCCCTTGGGCTCCTTATGTGAGTGATTGACACATTATAAAAAACGTTTTTTTCAGCATTAAATCTACTACTAGGAACTGTAATAATAACATTTTTGAATTCAACATGCTCAGCTGAATCCAGTAGTGGCATTACCTTTATATGCAAAATCGTGCTGACAGAATCCCTTTAAGTGAATGGGCCTGAACTGCAATACCAAGCACAGCCACCATGCATTATACGGTGCCGTGCTCGGTAAGCTGTGAAGAGGCCACCGATCTGATACTGATGACCCATCCTGAGGCTTTATTCACACGTCAGTGTTCAGACAGGTGCAAATCTCTTCCTGCCTTATCTCTGTGTAGCCTCCACTCCTGGTTTTGTGTGAATAAGGGGCCGTTCAGACGGCCGTAGTATTGCAGATCCGCAATACCACGGATGCCGACCGGTGTTTGTTCCGCAATTTGCGGAACACATGGCCGGCCGCCCCGTTCAAAATGCCTATTCTTGTCCACTGTTGCGGACAAGAATAGGACATGTTCTATAATTTATTGCAGAGCCGCGGCTACCCGCTCTAATAGAAGTGAACGGGGCTGCATCTATTCTGCAATATTGCGGAATAGATACAGACCCATTCACACTGTTGTGTGAATGGGCCCTAAGGCCTGAGGATAGGTCATGAATATTAAAGAGCCTCCTTAATGCCGTTAGGTGCATTTTCACATTGATTGTGATCGCTTTAAAGACCTTCCTGACTCTTCTAGGAGAACCTGTTCTCTTTAAATATATTTATGACCTTCAAAAAGTTGACATTTGCAGGCGATACCAAATAGTATACGAGAGCGAGGCCTGAGCTACTTTACTTGACACAAAATCGTAAATGAAACTGATTTTAGTAGAGCCCCCCGCACAGTCCATTCACCTCGTCTCGGCGGGCACATTCTCATTTCTTTGGGGGGTGCTACATTTCTTACACATTTTCAATGAGTTTATCATTTTCCCACGATGTCAGGTCTACGCCCCGAACCCCGGAATGGTGATCAAAGACTGCACACGAGCAGTGTGACATCACAAGGAAAGCGATGACATCACCAGCTGTGATGTAACAGAACACAATAAAGGTAGACCCGCTAGTGGAAATTGTGCTGCCATATAGTCTGGGCCTCGGATCATAGATATGAAATCACTTTGTTCGAAACTTCATTGGACTGCCGTCAAATGTATGGGCTCTGGGGAGTTCAAATTAGTTATCACCAAAGTCTCGCGAATTGACATTCGATTTTTAAACTTGAAAAACATTTTAAAATGGGAATCCAAAGCCGACTTTGGATCCCTGTTTTAAAATGGTTTTCAAGTTGTACAAGCAAATGCCGAAGTCCGCCTCTGTGCAGCCCATACATTTGAACGCTGTATGGAGACGAGTGTCCGTAGAGCATTCAAGCAAATTTTTGAATGAATTGACTTTGGATCTATGACCCGAAGCGCGCTTCGCTCAACCCTAATATAGCACTACGAGACATCTTCTGAATAATGAGCTTTCAAGGTAAAAAAAAAAAAAAAAAAACGTAAAAAGCATCTGATAAAAACCAGATACTGAGATTCCTTTCTTTTAAGGGCTCTTGCACACGACCGGTGCTGGCCCGTGCCCATATCGCGGCCCACATACGCCAGGTCCACAATACATGGGCACCGGCCGTGTGCAGCCCGCATCACGGATCGCGGACCCATTCACTTCAATGGGATCGGAACACCACGGAAGCACTACAGAGTACTTCCGTGGTGTTTCTGGCTGTGCCTCCGCACCGCGAAAAAGTAGTGCATGCACTGCTTTTTTAAGGTGCGGACCGTCAAATCCAGCAGCCCTACTGTCAGTGCCCGTGCATTGTGGACCACAAATTACAGTCCACAGCACGGGCACTGAACGCACATGAGCCCTAAACCTGTTTATTCAGATTTTTCTTATTCTGTTTTCTGTATGTGATTACGGGGGCGGCCATCTTACCTGATCCGTTAACAGCATTCACAGTTACACCTTAGGCTACTTTCACACTTGCGCTTTCCTTTCCGGTATTAAGATCTGTCATAAGATCTCAAAACCGGAGGAAAATGCTTCAGTTTTGTCCCCGTTCATTTTCAATGGGGACAAAACTGAACTGAAGGGAACGGCGTGCACCAAAATGTATTCTGTTCTGCCTCATTGCGTTCCCATGACGCACACAAAACCGCTGCAAGCATAGTTTTTTCAGTGCGTCCAGTGATGCAGAGCAAGACGGATCTGTCATGACACAATGTAAGTCAATGGCGGCGGATCTGTTTTCTTGGACACAAAAGAAAACGGATCCGTCCCCTATTGACTTACAATGGTTTTATTGCCGGATCGTGGCTATTTTAGAGATAATACAACCGGATCCGTTGAAAACGGATGCAGACGGTTGCATTATCATGACGGAAGCGTTTTTTGTTGAACCAAAATGGATCCAGCAAAACCACAGATGTGAAACTAGCCTTAGGCCTCATGCACACAAACGTATTTTCTTTCCGTGTCCGTTAAGGTTTTTTTGCGGACCAATTATGGAACCATTCATTTCAATGGGTCCGCAAAAAAAAACAAAAACCTGAAGTTACTCCATGTGCATTCCGTTTCCATATGTCCGTACTTCCATTCCGCAAAAAATAGAACATATCCGATTATTCTTCGTATTACGGACGAGGATAGGACTGTTCTATTAGGGGCCAGCTGTTCCGTTCCGCAAAATACGGAATGCACATGGACGTCATCCGTATTTTTTGCAGACCGCAAAATACACACGGTCGTGTGCATGAGTCCTTATTCACACATCAGTGTTTTGGTCAGTGATTTCCATCAGTGACCGTGAGCCAAAAGCAGGACTGGAGCCTCCGCAGACATAAGGTATAAGGGAAAAATCTGCTCCTGTTGTGTTTAAACCTGCACCTGGTTTGGGCTCAAAATCACTAATGGAAATCACTGACCAAACTCTGATGTGTGAATAAGGCCCCTTGCAGACGAGCGTGTGTCACGCAGCGAGTCCGCATCGCAGCTCCCAGTCTGACCTCCCGGCACTGAACAGGGTCACATAGTATTATACTGATTTATGATGGTATGTAACCCTTAGGCCCTATTCACACAACCGTATTGAATGGGGCCGTATCTATCCGCAAAATTGCGGAATAGATGCGGCCCCATTCACCTCTATGGCGCCGGGAGCCACTCATTTAAAGCATGTCCTATACTTGTCCGTACGTACGGACAAGTATAGGCATTTTCAACAGGGCCACACGGCGTGTGTTCCACGCGCTGCGGAACACACGTCGGGCGGCCCCCGTATATTTGCGGGTCCGCAATAATGCAGACCCGCATATATACGTTCTTGTGAATGGACCCTTACAGTTCTGGAATGTATTACATAACACTAACATAATGCTGTCAGTGTTATCTAATACATTCCAGAACTGTAAGGGTTACATAGCATCATAAATCAGTATAACGCTATGTGACCCCGTTCAGTGCCGGGAGGTCAGGACGGGAGCTGCGTGTTCGTCTGCAAGGGGCCTAAGGGTTACTTTCACATCTGCATTTTTGCCTGATTCGGCAGGGTTCAGTAAAAACGCTTCAGTCACAATAATACAACCGCGAATGAAGCCTCATGCGGTACAGCAGTCACATGGACCATAGGAACCTGTAGATCAGGGATGACTCATACGACCTCTATGACATTATGTTGTGGGCACGCTGAGTGACCTGTGGAGAGCTCATTGTCCAGGTATGGACTGATCTGTGAATGCTGGATGCTTTGTTACCACCTGTCATTGTAATCCTGCCCGTGATGATAATGAGATGACTGCTGAACAGTGATCTCTACAAACCAGGAAGAGCTGTCAGATTATTAGGATTAGCGCTCAGTGCAAATATGCAGTATTTTCTTTGTACAGAGGACCCGCCCCCTCTCTGTATATGTCTGTTTCCATAACTACTTGCATTCCCTGTATAATCATTCTGGAGCCTACTTTCATAAAACTTTATTTTGTGCAGTTCCTTCATTAGGGCTCATGCACACGAACGCATTATCTTGCTGTGTCCATTCCATTTTTTTTTTTTGCAGACCGTATGCAGAACCATTCATTTCAATGAATCCGCATTCCTATTATTGTCCACATAACGGACAAGGATAGGACTGTTCTATTAGGGGTCGGCTGTTCCGTATTTTTTTTTTTGCAAATCCGTTTTTACAGTTATAAGCAAAGATGTTCCAGTACTGTCATTTCATGGGGAATAAAATTATTCACTAAACCAAACAAGTCAGGAAGTGAACGATTATAAATCCGATCAACGTCCGTCAATTTAATCTGAAACAGATAGAGGAAAAAACAACTTACTTACCTCATCCATTTGCTCACAATGGGTCAGCCACCGCCATCTTGCTTGAAGATCTCACCCGAAATCCAGTGCGTGGCAACGTATGACGTCACCACACGGGCCGGCATGATGACATCATCATGGGCCGCGTGAGATTACGTGCCAGATCTTCAAGCAAGATGGTGGCGGCCGGACTGTTGCGACCAAATGGATTATCACATGCCGTATCAGCTATGAACGCAGCATCTAAGAGGTGCCAGGATGGGGGCAGCACATTCGCCACTCCCTGTCATTGTACCCACTGCTTACAAAGAAATGCGCTTCGTGACAAAGTAATTCATAACTAAGCAAATTTTTTTGTAAGATTTGGCGAAGCAGCCGAATCGAATTTTACAATACTTCGCTCATCCGTGATCGTAATAACGATCGTTCATCCCCGTTTTCACTTTACATTGGGCAAAGTGAAAGGCCCATTAAACGAGCGCCGATTGACTTGAAAACCATTGATCGGCATTCGATTGCTGCCTGCCATGTAACAAACCCCTTAGTAACAGAAGTGTAGGGCTTATTTACAAAGATTTTTCCTCCATCACTTGGTGTAGATGGCAGAAAAAAAGTGTTGCTAATAACAACCAATAAAAAAACCTAAAAAGTAATGGGTTGCTATGGGAAACAGACAGTTGCCCCTGACTTCTGGCGCCACAGCTCTAAAGTCACGTGACTTGTGCTATTGAAGGTGCAGCACCGGAATAAATGACCCCCTGTTTGCAGGTGGTTATAGAGGAGCACCTAAAGGTAAGTACAGCAGGAGCACCCTCCGTAACGCCATGTGACTCCCCTCACCTCGCAGCCGGGGTTCCTCCGAAGGAGAATGGCGCCGCCGTGCCAGTTGCCGGATTGAGGGTGGTGGTAGTGGAGGCGCCCCCCGCCCCAAAACTGAACCCGGTAGACATTTCTGCCTCGGAGCCGTTTTCCCGCTATGCAATGCGCACACCGGAAACAAGCCGAGAAGAAACGAGTCCCTAGCCTGAGAGACAGGCGCCGGATGATGACGTCACGGCCTAGCTGCGGCACTTCTCTCCAGGCCTCTGACGTCGGCAAAAGAGCGACAATCATTATGCCGCGCCTCTCGTTCTCCCTGACTGAGGTGCGCTGGGTGATGACGTCATGCACATTGGGCCAAGTGGTGGTAGCGGATTAAATCTTTTTTTACCCGCTCTCTTCAGACTGATGCAGTGGCCATCTAAAAAAAAAAAAATAATAATAATATATATATATATACTTCTTCCATTCGAAATCTTAATTCAAGACAATTTTAAATACTGTGGAGTTGTACATTTAGGAGCTTACTTGGAAGGAGAGCTAAGGTTCCTTAGGCTTTCAGAAGGCATTGATGTAGGTGAATGCTAGCCTCCGGTATTCTGGTTAGAGTAATTGATTGTACCTCTATCAACCAGGTGATGGACTCACCACAAAAACCCTGAATGACTGGAGAGGCAGGTCAAGCATGAGCATGGCAACTTCATTCAAAGTCTCTGAGACTGCCAGACATACCTGAGAGTTGTACGCTGCTAAGATTGATAACATCCGTCAGGAAATATTCTCTCAGTCCCCAAACAGCTTAAATCCCCATAACTCCCTCTTGTTCTCTCTCCTCATTTGACCTTATAACATAAGAAGAAGTCTCCAGGTTTCTGTGTTCTTTGCGACCTGCAGCAGTGATCCTCACACCTCCTGCAGTCCTTCTCCCCGCATGTCACCTAAGTACATTATTTAAAAAGGGCCTAACATACCTGTTTTAATAGCTTCATGCATCCCCCATGTAATAACAATTTTGGAGCCTCTATTCTTATGTCTCTATGTTGTGCCATTCCTGTATTATTTCTACTAGAAGTTATAAATGAATTGCTAGCAGTCTGCAGTAAGGGTACAGAGGGGAGGTAACCAGTTGGGGCTGTGTACCTGAACAGTCTGAAAATGGCACCACTGATTGGATAGAGTCAGTCTGTGCAGAGACACCCCCCCAACTTGTTACCTCCCCTCTGTACCCTTACTGCAGACTGCTAGCAATTCATTCATAACTTCTAGTGCAAATAATAAAGGAATGGCACAACATAGAGACATAAGAATAGATTTTCCAGACTTGTTATTACATGAGGAATGCATGAAGCTATTAAAACAGACATGTCAGGAGTGGTGAAAGGTCCTCTTTAACATTTCTTTCTCTCTTCTGGCTTCTTTCCATCCTCTTAAACATTCTTTTGTAAGGCCTCGTTCACACATCAGTTAGGCTACTTTCACACTAGCGTTTTTAAATTCCGGTATTGAGTTCCGTCATAGGGGCTCAATACCGGAAAAAAACGCTTCAGTTTTGTCCCCATTCATTGTCAATGGGAACAAAACTGAACTGAAGACAACGGAATGCTCCTGAAAGCATTCCGTTCCGTCTTCAGACCAGAGAACAAACCGCAGCATGCTGCGTTTTTCTCTCCGTTCCAGGCATCCACACCAAGCCGGATCCAGAATGACCCCCAATGCAAGTCAATGGGGACGGATCCGTTTCATGTGACACACCAGTAATCCGGATCTGTCCTCCATTGACTTGCAATGGGGGGTCATTCCGGATCCAGCTACACATATACAGAGATACATACAGACATACATACATACTCACATACTCCAGGCAGGGACGCCGGCAGCATGTCTTCACGCGCCTCCTGCGCGCAGCTATGACGTTTCCCCACTGCGCCCAGCAGAGGGCGCTGTGGGGAATCGTCATCACTGCGCGCAGGAGGCGCGTGAAGACGTGCTGCCGGCGTCCGTGGCTGGAGTATGTATGTGTATGTATGTATGTATTTCTGTCCCAATGTCTGTGTCGACATGTGTGGGGCCGGAGTGCTGCTCCGGCTCCACACATGTATCAGTGGCAGCACGGATCCGTTGGCACCCTTTAGGTGCCGGATCCGTGCTGCCGCTAGTGTGAAAGAGGCCTTATTTGATCAGTTATTTTAATCAGTTTTTGTGAACCAAAACCAGGAGCAGAATATAAACAGAGATAAGGTACAATGGAAAGATTTGCACCTGTTCTGTGTTTTTGACCCGCACCTGGTTTTGGCTCACAAAAACTGATGGAAATAACTGATCAAAAAACTGATGTGTGAACAAGGCCTAACCCCATTACCCAAAAACCATCTCTTGACCCGATCTGTGCTGCTAACTACCGACCTGTCTCTAATCTCTCCATCTCTAAACTGGAACATCTGGTCTACGCTCACCTAATAAGTTACCTTTCTGCAGACTCTCTCTTCAACCCCTTACAATCTGGCGTTCGTCCTCTACTCTCTACAGAAGCTGCCTTTACCAAAGTGTCTACTTATCTGCTGACATAAAAAATGAATGGCAGCTACTCTGTACTTATTCTTCTGTACCTCTCTGCCGCATTTCCCACTGTAGACTGTCATCTCCTCCTCACCATGCTCCATTATATTGGCCTTAAATGGGTTTTCCAAGATTTAATAACTGATGACCTAGGATAGGTCAATGGGGCTGAGCGGCATCAGGATGCGTCTGAACCCGGAAGCCTACGCTTCCGGGTGGTGTACAGATGCCCCAATTGGCCAATCGGGGTGTCTGTACACCATATGAAAACTGTAATCCTCGCTGGCTTCTTATTCTGGCCACTAGATGGCAGGCCAGGATAAGAAATGAGCAATTCATGGATTTAACTGCATCTAGTAAATCCATGATTGATCATAAAGAAAAAAAAAACAAAACACAATATATCAGCTCATATTTGAGCTTTAAAATAATCACCAAAAAAATTTAAAAAAAATATATAAAAAATAAAAAAGATATAAAAGTTCAAATCACCCCCCTTTCCGTATAAGTAAAAAATAAATACCTAAATAACAATAAATATAGACATCATGGGTATCACCATGACCGAAAACGCCCGTACTTTTAAAATATAAAAAAAAATTCCAATACGGCGAATTGTGTGGCGGAAAAAAGCGTCCAAATGGCGATTCGCCGTTTTTTGTCGCTTTTTAAAAAAAAAAAAAAAAATTAAATAAAAAGTGATCAAAAAGTCATACACACCCCAGAATGGTATCAATAAAAACTTCAGACCGCCCCGCAAAAAATGAGCCCCCATACAGCTCTGTACACATAAATACCAAAAAGTTATAGGGGTCAAGATATGACAAGGAATAAAAAAAAAAAAAAGGGCAACTTTCTAATTATTTTATCACCATCTAAACACAGGAAAAACTATACATATTAGGTATTGCCGGATTCGTACTGACCAGTAGAATGAAAGTAACGGGTCAGTTTTAATGTACATTGAACGCTGTAAATAAGAAACCCGTAGAACTGTAGCGGAATAGCGGTTTTCTTGCAATTTCACCCCATTTGGAATTTTTTTCCCGCTTCCCACTACACCATATGCAATATTAAATGGTGGCGGTGGAAAGTACAACTTGTCCCGCAAAAAACAATCCCTCATACAGGTATGTGAACACAAAAATAAAACAGTTATGGCTGTTTGAAGGCAGGGAGCGCAAAACGAAAATGCAGAACCGAAAAACCTCCGGGGTAGAAAGGGTTAAAGGGAACCTGTCATCAACTTTATGGTGACCTCACTGAGGCCAGCATAGAATAGTGACAGAAATGCTGATTTCAGCAGTGTGGCACTCATGAGCTAAAAGTAAGTGGTTGCCGAGAACCAGCATCATAATCAGGCCTTGAAAAGAGTCAAATCTACCTGAGAAGAGTCATGGTTATTAATAATCTCCTGCTCTCCTGCCCATCTGCTGATGACTGGCAGTTTTCTCCTAGAGAGAAAGGGAGAAAACTAGGTAGAAGCCTGTCAGTCATCAGCAGGTGGGCAGGGAGAGCAGGAATTTATGAATAACCAGGACTCTTCTCAGGTGGCCATGACTCTTTTCCAGGCCCAGTCTGCAATGATTGTGATGTTGGTTCTCAGCAACCACTTACTTTTAACTTATAAATGACAGAACGCTGAAATTAACTCACCTGTCTCTGCTTTATTCTGCTGTTAGTATGGGCAGCATAAAGGTGATGACAGGTTCCCTTTAAGGACACTGCTCTCTCTGGTTTCTTCCTATCTCTCTGGCCACTCAGTGTTTCATTCTCCGGCTCTACTTCTCCTCATCCTATTGCTGTTGGGGTACTTCAGGGATCAGTTGTAGGTCTTCCCTCAATTGGACAGACCATCCACAGATATGGTTTCCAGTACCATCTCTATACTGATGACCGCCAACTATATACCTCATCCCGTGACATCACCCCCTTCTTTACTACAAAACACCAGTAATTGTCTGTCCGCTGTTCCCCATACCCAATCACTTGCTCACTCATGCCGTCTGCACATCAAGAACATCTCCAGGATCTGCCCTTTTCTCACAGTGGAAATGGTCAAAACTTTTGTTGCTTTGATTCATTCTTGTCTTGATTACTTGAATTCATTACTAATCGTTCTTCCCCTAACTAAACTTTCCCCTTCAGTCTGTCCTAAATTCTGCAGCCAGGCTCATCTATCTGTCCTCCCCCTACATCTATATTTCTAGCCTATGCCAGTCACTTCAATGGTCACCCATCCATCACAGAATACAGGTCAGATTTATCACTGACCAAGTCTTCCACAGTGCTGCACCTCCATACATCTCCTCCCTCATCTCTGTCTTCCACCCTCCCCTTACTCTCCATTCTGCCAATGATCTAAGATTAAAGGGGTATTCTCATCTTAGACAATGGGGGCATATCGCTAGGATATGCCCCCATTGTCTTATAGGTGCGGGTCCCACCGCTGGGACCCGCACCTATATCCAGAACGGAATGGAGAGCGCTGCGCCTGGAGGACACCGGGGGTCCGGCCACCACCAGGAGCAGCTCCCCGCTGCGCTCATAGAAATGAATGGGAGCGCAGCGCGCAAGCACGGTCACCACTCCCATTCATTTCTATGGAGCCGACGGAAGTAGCCGAGCCAGCGCTCGGCTATTTTCGCCGGCCCCATAGAAATGAATGGAGGGCGGCTGCGCATGCGCAGTGCACCCTCATTCAGTTCGGGGGCTCCGTTCTGGATATAGGTGCAGGTCCCAGCGGTGGGACCCGCACCTATAAGACAATGGGGGCATATCCTAGCGATATGCCCCCATTGTCTAAAATGAGAATAACCCTTTAACATCCTCCATAATTTGAACCTCTCACTCCCGGCTCCAAGACTTCTCCTGAGCTGCTCCTGGATTGCACTGCCCCAGACAATCAGGCTATGGTAATTCCCAATTTCCTTAGCTTCAAATGTGCCTGAAAGACACATCTTTTTAGGCAGGCTTGTCCCTTTCCCTAAACTGACCCTTCCCTGTTTACCCTCCTGAACACCATCTTCTAACAGTTATCCCACATTCAATACATTGGCTCCTACAGCTCCATCTGCACTTCTCTATTTAGTACAAAGATGGCCGAACCACTTTATAAATCAACTTTACCTTTTCTGTCATCATCTATTCTTAGATTGTAAGCTCCTGTGAGCAGGGCCTTCACTCCTAGTGTTTCTAATTGTATCCTTGCCTGTAATGCTTAGATTTCTATTTTGATTTGTACATGTATCTGAATGGTAAATGGTGGCAAGATATAATTATTACATCTTTAAAGATACAAGTCTTGGCCCGACTGTGAGTCTAATGACTGAAACTTCTGGCATTGTAGATCCCTAAGATGCTGATAGTTTTGGTCAGTAGACCCACGATTGGACCGGGGATTTGCAGCTATGAATTTTAAAGGGGTTGTCCGAGTTATTTTTTTGTTCTTTATATGTTTCTAACTTGTCAGGTATAACAACTTTCCCATATACTTTGTGTTTCTAAAGCTGCTGGTTTCTCAGAGTTGACTGAGGGTCACATGACCTGTGATGTCACCTTATCTCCCTGGTCTGTGATGTTTCGTTCACAAGCCTCAGAGTTCAGATAACAGTCTGTACACGAGACGTCACTGGCCACGCCCCCTTTCTTTGCCGGGCTCCTGCTATCTGCTGTCTCCCTGGATTCCTTCAGATAAAACATTAACCCCTTCAGCCAGAACACACTGAGGGCTCAAGGCTTTACAACAAATAGTAGCTGCAGCAGTGAGAGGAGACAAATGCTGGGCAAGGAGCTATAGAAGAATTGTACAAGAACAGGTAGGGAGAATTTCCTGTGTGTATCAGCAGTGTCATTGTACAGCTGGGACTTGTAGTCCTACACAAACAACATGCTGCTGAGTATCCCAGCAGGCAGACATGTCACTCAGCACTTGTATTCATTCCCTTTGCAGAGAAGGGGGGAGGGGCAGAGATTGTTATTACTGCATGTAAACAAAGGCCAGAAGAGAACCAGAGAAATGAGGAAATATAGATTTTTTTGCCTAAAACTTGCTGAACTTAGTTATATATTGCTACAAATCAGATTTACAGTGCTATATTTTTTTCCATAACTTGGACAACCCCTTTAAAGGGGTTGTCCGAGTTATTTTTTTGTTCTTTATATGTTTCTAACTTGTCAGGTATAACAACTTTCCCATATACTTTGTGTTTCCAAAGCTGCTGGTTTCTCAGAGTTGACTCAGGGTCACATGACCTGTGATGTCACCTTATCTCTCTGCTCTGTGATGTTTCGTTCACAAGCCTCAGAGTTCAGATAAGAGTCTGTACACGAGATGTCACTGGCCACGCCCCCTTCCTTTGCCGGCTGCTATCTGCTCTCCCTGGTTTCCTTCAGATAAAACATTAACCCCTTCAGCCAGAACACACTGAGGGCTCAAGGCTTTAGAACAAACAGTAGCTGCAGCAGTGAGAGGAGACAAATCCTGGGCAAGGAGCTATAGAGGAATTGTATTGTACAAGAACAGGTAGGGAGAATTTCCTGTGTGTATCAGCATTGTCATTGTACAGCTGGGACTTGTAGTCCTACACATACAACATGCAGCTGAGTATTCCAGCAGGTAGACATGTCACTCAGCACTTGTATTCACTGCCTTTGCATAGAGGGGGGGAGAAGGAGGAGGGGCTGAGATTGTTGTTATTGCATGTAAACAAAGACCAGAAGAGAACCAGGGAAATGAGGAAATATAGATTTTTTTTGCCTAAAACTTGCTTAACTTAGTTATATATTGCTGCCCATCAGATTTACAGTGCTATATATTTTTTTTTCATAACTCGGACAACCCCTTTAAGGCTGGGGCAACAACGTGACTTGTGTTGCACGAAAAGTCTGCGGCCAAAACATTTGTGCGACTTCTCTGTCAGTTGCTTTTGGGCAACTATTTTAGATCGGTGATTTGGCCATAAAAAAAAATAGCCAAATCAGAGAAAAATCACAGGCAAGCATTGTGGTCTACATGCGACCTGCGACAACTGTTGCAAGTGTTGGATTTTGTTCGTTACACGTGTCGCATTGAGACCCCATTGCTAATTATTAGTTCACAGTGGGATTATGTGATCTTTCTGTCACGTGTATTTTTGTAGGATAAATCCCAGAAATCGAATTTCCACTGATTTTCACTTTGCACTGACTCCGAGCCGCATGGGGATTAGCCCCATTGGCATTCAGTGGGGATAATCTTTGTGTTTTCAGCCTGAATTACATGACATGCCTATTCTTTCCATAGTGGAACATTTCTTGCTGCAGGAACTCAATCTGCATGCTCAGGATGAGGAGTCCATGTTGAATATTTTCCAACGTCCACCGGAAAATCCCCTTCTGAGCCCATGGGTGTGTGGTCTTCTTCTGTGGTCTCTTGAAGGTTATTATTATATAAAGCGCCACTCACGCCCCCACTGATCAACTGTTCCCTGCAGCCTCCGGCACCAGAACTAGCACCTTGAATGGAACGAAAAAATATGCTTCTTTCAAAATGCTTCGGTGCTGAGTTACCATTCACATGAACGGAAGCTGAGCTGCAGTACCTCAGAATGACCACTACACTCTGAACGGAGCTGTTCTGCCGGTTCCACTCACAGTGCTAGTTCTGGTGTCGGAGGCTGCAGGGAACAGCTATCAAATTGAATAATGCTATACTGACCTATACTGACAATATTAAGCGTCTGTAAAACCCCTTTGATAACTGAAATACAGGACACAGAGCAGTGTAATATGAGGCAGGGCTCAGAGCAGTGTAATATGAGGCAGGGCTCAGAAGAACAGTGTTCATTTTAGGACATGGTCGAATATCATAGTCAAGTATCAGAATAATGTCAATGTGAGGCAAAATACCCACTCGGATACCTGACCCTGACACCCGACCATTACACCTGAATCTGGCACCTGACCCTGACTCAGAGTCACGTGTCAGAGTCAGGTATCAGGGTGAGTATCTTGCTTCACACTGACACTATTCTTGTACTTGACTATGATATCTGACCATGTCCTAAAATGAACTCTGTACAGGAGTATTACCTCGTTCATCTCTGGAGATCTGGCAGGCTTTTCCGGCTCAGAGCAGCCTGCCGGATCCACTACTTCGCCGCCGGAACCCCATTGACCGCAACCAGATCTAGCCGATTTCCGGCCAAATGCCAGGGTTTTGACCAAACAAAAACCGTTGAGTGCATGCAGGCTCATTTGCATATAGTAAAACATCATTTTTCTCAGCAATGCGGCACATATGAACATGGGACCAACACAGATGTCTTCAGCTGCCAAGCGCACATGTAACAGGTCAGCCAGTGTCATAGGTACAAATCTGCTGACAGATGCTCTTTAAAAAAAAATCCTGGACAACCCCTTTAAATGAAAGGTTGCAGTTAGGCTACTTTCACACTGGCGGCAGGCCTGATCCGGCAGGTGAAGGGTGCTGCCGGATCAGGCCTGCCGCAGTGACATGTGTGGAGCCGGAACCGCGCTCCGGCCCCACACATGTCACACAGTACATACATACATACACATAAACATACACGCACATATAGACATACAAGCACACATACATACTTACATGCTCCCCGGCAGGTCTTCGGAGCGTCAGAGGGACAGGACGGCTCACACAGGTCACGATTCCCCACAGCGCCCTCTGCTGGGCGCCTGGTGGAATCGTCACCTGTGCGCGCCGTCCTGTCCCTCCGACGCTCCGAAGACCTGCCGGGGAGCATGTAAGTATGTATGTGTGTTTGTATGTCTATATGTGTGTGTATGTTTATGTGTATGTCTATGTCTGTGTCTGTATGTGTCTATGTGTAGGCGGATCCGTAATGAACTCCATTGAAAGTCAATGGAGGGCGGAGACGGTTACCATTATGGTCACACCAGACGGATCCGTCCCCATTGACTTGCATTGGGGGTCGTTCCAGATCCGTCTTGGTGCGGATGCCTGGACCGGAGAGCAAACCGCAGCATGCTGCGGTTTGTTCTTCGGTCTGAAGACGGAACGGAATGCTTTCAGGAGCATTCCGTTGTCTTCAGTTAAGTTTTGTCCCCATTGACAATGAATGGGGACAAAACTGAAGCGTTTTATTCCGGTATTGAGCCCCTATGATGGAACTCAATACCGGAATTTAAAAACGCTAGTGTGAAAGTAGCCTAACACAGTCAGCACGGACCAGCTCGCAGCACGCCCCATTCGTGTCTTTTAAATCAGAGACTCATTCATTCTAATAAATCGGTCTAAAATAAACGGACGTCTAGATACGTCCATTTTTTGTAGATGGAGATCTTAACGGCGATCTGAACAAGACAGGACTATAATGCACACGTCTGTATTCCCAGTATAGAGAGCCTTGGAATATTGTTCATGGGAATAAAATAATTTCATAATAATTATTTCACTGAAATATGTGTAATTGTGGATGACATATTTTTTTTAGTATTGCTGCAGGGTTTAGAGGCAGCACATAATGCTCTGAACAGATCTAAGTATCATTTTTCCCTCTCTGTAGTCATCAAACCCCAAGATTATTTTTCAGGCAGTGAGACTATTGGGTGCAACACCACATGTTGACCACACGGTGGCGCTGTTGTACACACAGGGCGCACGGCGCCGCCGCAGCCCGGTCTGTTGTGTGTCATTCCGAAGAGCAGTGATCATAGCAGGAAGTGTATGCGGCTCCCGCAGCAGGAAGCGGGGAGGCTCCGAGCTGACACCGGGTGCATCCCATAGAAGAGCCCGGAGATGGAGCACATCCGGACCACCAAGGTACTGTGATGGATGCTGGGAGTTGTTGTGCAGTATCACAACAGGGGCGCTGCATTCACCACCATTCATGCCAGGTTCATGGGCAGACTGCCTGGTCATGGATCTGGCTGCAGCCAATGCCAGGGCAGCACCCACCCTAGTGCCAGCCTTGGTTACTGAGTGTCATGTGCCGGGCTCAAGCTACATCCTACGTATAGATATAGGTGGGAGATTTATCAAAACAGGCTTAGTTGCCCATAGCAACCAATCAGATTCTGCCTTTCATTTTTCTGAGCTCCTTTGGAAAATGAAAGGTGGAATCTGATTGGTTGCTATGAGCAACTAAGCCAGTTCTACTTTACACCAGTTTTGATAAATCTCCCCAAGGTCTTTACCGGCTAACCAATGGACCTAATAATGTCCTCCATGCTTTTAGTCACATTTCCGGTGTCGGTTTGACCTCTGTTAAAAAAAAGCTTGTGTTTCATCTGTGTTTGGTCCGCGTGTCCATTTTTTGCCCTCCATGTGCCGTCCGAAATGTAGTTTCCAGAGCCTCTCCTATCAGTGGTCAGTGAACAATGTAGCACACATGAACGCCATCTGCATTTTTTTACGTACCCATAAACTGTGAAGGGATGAAAGTAGTGCATGTCCCCCCCATGGTCAGTAAAACAATACTGATGTGTGAACAGACACATTAAAATCAATGGGTACGAGCGCTGTCAGTGGAAGATGCAGCCAGCAGACGTCAGGTGAACGAGGCCTTAGGGTTGTTTGCCCCTGACAGTTCTTATGGTCCGGCTGATTGGCCCTGTGTATGTCCTTATGAGCCCTCTATAAGGCTGTGTTCATACACTGGGGGTTGCAGGCCATAGCCCACTCTCGCTCCCAGAATTATGAATATTCGTTATTGCCGCAGATTCTAGGGTGAAAAGAGCGCCCCCCACTCCCGTACATTTCTATGGGGCCAACAGAAATAGCCGAGCCGGCGCTTGGCTATTTTCGCCGGCCCTATAGAAAATGAATGGAGGGTGGCTGCAGTGTGCCCTCCTTCACTTTCGGGGCTCCGTTCTCAATATAGGTGAGGGTTCCAACAGTGGGACCTGCACCTATAAGACAATGGGGGCATATTCTAGCGATCTGCCCCCACTCTCTATGATGAGACAACCCCCTTTAAATCCCAGTTGAATGTGCCTCCAGTAAGGTGTAAAGTAGAACTGGCTTAGTTGCCCATGGCAACCAATCAGATTCCACCTTTCGTTTTCCAAAGGAGCTGTCCAAAATGAAAGGTGAAATCTGGTTGCTATGGGCAACTAAACCAATTCTACTTTACACCAGTTTTGATAAAGGGGTGCTCCCACCACAGACATGTATGTGGCTCAGGGTCCTGAGGAAGCGATCACATGAGCAAGTTACATGCCAAAAAATGTCTGCAAGTCTGGGGACTGGCTTGGTGAAGTGACTGCTGTATGCGGAGGTGACTGCTATGGGAGCAGAGCCGCCTCCTCATCCACTCTGATTTCACTTTCTCATTATGGGGTACTGGGTGCAGAATGATGGGGAAAACACAATTTTTTTTTTTTAATCTTAGCACAAGGTGGCAACATAACAAAATGTGAAAAAACTGAAAGAGTCTGAAGACTTTCCCAAAGCACTGTAAGTAACGCTATGAATAAATTGTCAGCAGCTTGCTGTATAAATGTCCAGCTTGGTGTTACCAGTTTGGGGGTGTGTCCCTGCACAGTCTGCCACTGGAAGCACTGATTACACAGAGTCAGACACACCCACTACTGGTAACACCCAGCAGTACCTTTACTGCAGACTGCTGGCAGTTTATTTGTAAACTTCTAGGAGGAATAATAAAGGAATGGCACATCACGGAGTCATAAAAATAGAAGCTCCAGAATTGTTATTACATGGGGAATGCAAGTAGTTACGAAAACAGACATGTCAGGAGAGACTTTTTGTAACGGGATTGAGCTAGAGCTGCAGTCCTGATGAATGTATTCAGTTGAACGCAATCTTGTGGTCATTCAGTAGTTAAAATAAATCAGTCCCTCTACAAAAAGTCGCAGTGTAGCCCAGGCCTTTCACCTATGCACGACCAGAGATGACCATTTGAAGGAGGTTCTGTGTCTTACAAGGTGACTCAATGAGACTGATGAAGTGGCCACCAACATTACTATGCAATCCCCGTCTGATGATGTCATCGCACAATCTCCAAGCCGCCGGGCAGATAAACTAGTTAAAGGGAACCTGCCACATCCTGACATGTCCCAGTGTAATAACAATTCTGTAGGATCTATTCTTATGATTCCACTATGATGTGCCGTTCCTTTATTATTCCTGCTAGAATTTACAAATGAGTTACCAGTCGGGGGGGGGGATCCCTGCATAGCACGGATTAAATGTTGTCAGACTGTGTAGGTACACACCCTCAACTGGTGACACCCATCTGGACCTTCTTTGCAAACTGCTAGCAATTCTTTCTTAACTTCTAGCAGGAATAATAGAGGAATGGCACATCATAGAGACATAAGAATAGATGCTCCAGAATTGGTATTATACGGTGAATGCAGATAGTTACTAAAACAGCTAAGTGAGCAGATTACAGCTCCTCTATACAGTTTTACCATCTGCAGAATAGGTCATCAGTATGGGACCGGTGGAGGTCCGACAACTGACACCTCTACGATCAGCGATTTTTGGAAGCCACCAGCGCCAGGAACACAACAGTGAGCTTCTTGAATGGGAGGTGAGCTGCAGTACTATGCAGTAGACGACACCTCCTGCTTCTGACCCCACTCACTGTGTTATTTGCAACGCCTCCAAAACCAGCTGAGGGCTCATGCAAACGACTGTATGTATTTTGCGGTACGCAAAAAATACGGATGACGTCCGTGTGCATTCCGTATTTTGCGGAACGGAACAACTGGCCCCTAATAGAACAGTCCTATCCTTGTCCATAATGCAGACAATAATAGGACATGTTCTATTATTTTGCAGAACGAACACACGGAAACGAAATGCACACGGAGTAACTTTTTTTATTTTTGCGGACCTATTGAAATGAATCGTTCCGCATACGGTCCACAAAAAAACGGAACGGACACGGCAAGAAAATATGTTTGTGTGCATGAGCCCTGATTGTGGGGATGCCTGGTGTCATAACCCCACCGTTCTGATATTGATGACTTATCCTCAGGCTAGATCGTCGCCGATCACAGACATTTAACCCCACAGATGCCATGGTCAGTTACGACCCCAACATCTGGTGCGTCTTTCCCAGGGAGCTCTACACTCCTGATGTCCCAATGGTTCTCCCTCGTCAAGATCAAGGGAGCCGTTCCGCTGTTATGGCAGCTTTCGTCCTTCTGAAGGATCTGAGGCCTTCCATGGGCTCTATAGGAACTGTGAATCTCTCTTAGGGCTCATGCACACGACCATATGTATTTTGCGGTCCGCAAAAAACGGATCTGCATAAAATACGGATGATATCCGCGTGCATTCTGTATTTTGCGGAACGGAACAGCTGGCCCCTAATAGAACAGTATTATCCTTGTCTGTAATGTGGATAATAATAGGACATGTTCTATTTTTTTGGCGGAACAGACATACGGAAATGGAATGCCGTTTTTTTTTGCAGACCCATTGAAATGAATGGTTACACATATGGTCTGCAAAAAAAACTGAACGGACACGGAAAGAAAATACCTTCATGTTCATGAGCCCTTAGGCTGCAATGGTGAATCATTGCAGTCTATGGAAGAAGTATGTTAAGGTCGAAAAAAAATTAAAAAAAAACTAAAAACATTTAAAAAAAAAATCTAAACATTCAAATCACTCTTTCCTCATATTAAAAATAAAGCTCATTGTAGTCATCAAACTCACGGAAAAAAAAAAAGGTGGTCTCAAATGGCAGAACATGCTCAAAACCCCAATGCTGTAAGGCATGTAACTGGGGGAGCAAATCCCGCACATGTGGCCCGCTGCCTGGGTCACATGACGTCAGGGAAATATGGGAAATACAGCCTCCGCCCCCCCTCCCATTGTATGTGTGATTTCACGCTGGAGGTAACTGGGAGCTGGTCGCTGTGTCTCGGACCTCATGCACCTATCTGTCATTGCCTATACCATAGTAGGGATAGCGTTAGGTCCTGTGCCAACTGAGATACCTTGACGCGGTGCTCGGGCTCCGGTATGTCTTTGATATAAGGATATATTGGCGAAAGTCTCATTTTAACATCAGAGTGAGGGTTTAGCCATATATTGTCAACTGCATTTTCCGCTGTAGTGCACCATTTTCCGTGAATTGTTTTTCATTGTAGAGATAAGAAAAGTGTAAGTTGGCTCACTGACTTTGAACACAATGTTTGAGGTGCTCTACCTGGCGGCACACCCGTCTGCCGTAAATGTTCCAGAAAAATAATAATATTGTTTGGTAGGCACACTCACATGAGGGTATGTGTAGACAATATTTCAGTATAAATATGTAATTAAAATCAGATTTATTTCACACAATTAATAAAAATATATAAATAGAATATAAATCTATGGCTCAAATTAAAATATATAAATCCAGCGCTGGATGAGTATACACTTATTATAAAAACTTGTCATGAATATGTAAATAAATATACATTCAATATACAAATATATAGATATATAAATATATAGATATATAAATACATAAACACATAAATATAAAGTCCTTTAAGTGAAGTATTGGCTGGTGAATATACTCGTGGATGGATAGGAGGTAGTTATAGTTCCATAGGTGATTATAGTTCCATATAACAATAGTATACAGTAGTAAAATGTACTTATATATATGAATATGATCGTGGAGACCAATATAGAAGTAACTTGTAGTTCCAAGTAAATGAAGAAATGTGTCAAATTAGTTACTGTACATGGAGACAATGTATCTAATCAGGGGTACGTTACCCTCCTTGTAGTTGGAATTGGCTGTGTCCTCCGTGCGGTAGATGAGATGCTGTAACGTGACAATTGATGTCTCCTATGTCCCGCAGGGTCTCACCTCTGGTAGCGGGCGTCTCCTGTATCGGGCTGTATCACACTCCTTGCGGCGGGCGGGCGGGGAGCGCTCCCCGCCCGCCCGCCGCAAGGAGTGTGATACAGCCCGATACAGGAGACGCCCGCTACCAGAGGTGAGACCCTGCGGGACATAGGAGACATCAATTGTCACGTTACAGCATCTCATCTACCGCACGGAGGACACAGCCAATTCCAACTACAAGGAGGGTAACGTACCCCTGATTAGATACATTGTCTCCATGTACAGTAACTAATTTGACACATTTCTTCATTTACTTGGAACTACAAGTTACTTCTATATTGGTCTCCACGATCATATTCATATATATAAGTACATTTTACTACTGTATACTATTGTTATATGGAACTATAATCACCTATGGAACTATAACTACCTCCTATCCATCCACGAGTATATTCACCAGCCAATACTTCACTTAAAGGACTTTATATTTATGTGTTTATGTATTTATATATCTATATATTTATATATCTATATATTTGTATATTGAATGTATATTTATTTACATATTCATGACAAGTTTTTATAATAAGTGTATACTCATCCAGCGCTGGATTTATATATTTTAATTTGAGCCATAGATTTATATTCTATTTATATATTTTTATTAATTGTGTGAAATAAATCTGATTTTAATTACATATTTATACTGAAATATTGTCTACACATACCCTCATGTGAGTGTGCCTACCAAACAATATTATTGTTTTTCATTGTAGTCATCGCATCCAAAATGGCCGTACTATTAATATATAAATGTAAGTATAAAAAAAGATTTGCCTTTTTTTTTTTTTGTTGCTTCACCTCCCAAAAAAATTGAATTAATCAAAAAGCCATACACAATTCAAAATGGTGTCAATAAAAACTAAAGATTGTCCCACAAAATCTGTGAAATGTGCCCTCACACGGCTCCATAGACCTGACTGTATAAAAGCAATGGGGGGCAGAATATGGCAGTGCAAAGAAAAAATACTTTTCTTCCAAAGGTTTTTTTTATGTATTAGAAAACCCTATAAATGTGGTATCGTTGTAATCGTACTGACTTGGAGAATGAAGAGCACAAGTCAAGTTTTACCACATAGGGAAGACCGTAAAAGCAAAACCCATAAAACTGTGATGGAATTGCGTAATTTTTACAATTCCATTCCCATTTAGTATTTTTTTTTTCAGCTTCCCACTACGTCATATGCAGTATCAAATGGTGCCATTATAAAGTACAACTTATCCCACAACAAACAAGCCCTAAGGCTAAGGGCTCATGCACATGAACGTGTTTTACTTCCGTTTCCGTATACGGAACCATTCTTTTCAATGAGTCTTGGAAAAGACTCCGTGTGCATTCCCTGTCCGTATGTCCGCGTGTCTGTTCTGCAAAAAAATAGGACAGGCATTGTTACAATGGATCCGCAAAAAACAAACCATCCAATGCAACACAAAACCATCCTTTTTTTGTTTGTTTTTATCGGACCGTAAAATACATACGGTTGTGTGCATGAGCCCTAAGTGAATGGAAAAAAAAAAAGTGCCTCTGGGAAGGAGGGAGTAAAAATCTGGAAAATCGCAAAGTCTGGAACTCCAAATATGATCAAACCATTGATGTCCATGTCACGCCTTTAAAACCAAACCTTGTTTTTGACCATATAAATTTTCTTTATTGGGAAAGGTGGTAACCCTACATGCCTCTGGCCCCGCTGCGCCGTCATTATTATGTCAATTATGCTGCAATGTAAATACCTCAAAATTTCCAACATAAAAAATGACGTTGTAATCTGTTTATCTGACTAGCTGAAGGACCCGGCTTCACCCGGGTATATTTAATTTATTTCATTTAATGTTTGTGTGTGTGTCGTTAAAAGATATCGCAAGTGACCTCTACAGTGCCCGCCCCTTAACAGAAACATCCACAGCGCCCTGCCCTTTAACTGTGACCTCCACAGCAGCTAGGGTGGCCACTGTCTTCACCCCAGAGAGCCGGACCTCACCGGTCATTCCCCCAAACATGAATCAGTTCCCCCGATCCCCATGAAGCCACACCACTAAACATGAGGCCACGCCCCTGGCTCCATGAAGACACGGAGGAGAAGCTGTCTGAGCGTGAGCTACTGAAAGGGTGGACATCCCTACGTCCGTCCAGGCACTGCGCAGGACAGAGAACAGGGAGCCAGAAAACCGGACTGTTCAGCCTAAAGCCGGACATCTGGCCACACTAACATCAGCCTGCCCCTAGGGTGGCCAGAGATCCGTTTTTAGGCTGGACGGTCTGGCTTTCAGACTCCCTGTCCGGCGCAGGCCCTGGACAGACACAGGGATCTCACGTTCAGTAGCTCACGTTCAGACAGATTCTCCTCCGTGTCTTCACGGAACCAGGGGGCGTGGCATCATGGGGACCGGTGGCAAGGCTTCACGTTGGGGGAAGGCTGGACATTCTGGTTTTCAGACTCCCTGGATGGACACAGGAATGTCCTTTTGAACAGCTCACTCTCAGCAGCAGCACTGTGCAGTCTGAGCATGAGCTGCAGGGAGAAAGTCACCCTCCCTCCCACCCCTGCAGCTGACAGAAGTTGATTTTTACCTTCATTTTTTCAATCCCAGTCAAATGTGGCGTGGAAGGGGCGTGGCCTGACTGAGTCAGGGGCGTGACTTAGTGGGACCTGGGAGTGGTCCTTCTTTTGAGGGTGGCCTGAATTACAGGTTGATGCCATAATAATTTAGGAGGAAACACAGTGGGTAGCAGTGGAAGAAAACATCTTTTATTACTACTGAAGGTAGAGCTGGGCGATATGGCAAAAAAAAAAAATCTCGATTTTCTTATGTTAGTAAAAATATAAAAAAATAAATAAAAAAAGCCTACTGTGGCCCCACCAGACCTCAGAGCAGCCCACTATACCCCCACCAGACCTCAGATCAGCCCACTGTGCCCCCATCTGACCTCAGATCAGCCCATTATGCCCCATCAGACCCCACATCAGCCCATTATGCCCCATCAGACCCCACATCAGCCCATTGTGCCCCATCAGACCCCACATCAGCCCATTGTGCCCCATCAGACCCCACATCAGCCCATTGTGCCCCATCAGACCCCACATCAGCCCATTGTTCCCCATCAGACCCCACATCAGCCCATTGTGCCCCATCAGACCCCACATCAGCCCACTGTGCCCCCATCAGACCTCAGATTAGCCCACTGTGCCCCCATCAGACCTCAGATTAGCCCACTGTGCCCCCATCAGACCTCAGATTAGCCCACTGTGCCCTCATCAGACCTCAGAGCAGCCCAAAGTGCCCCCTCCAGACCTCAGAGCAGCCCAAATTGCCCCCTCCAGACCTCAGAGCAGCCCAAAGTGCCCCTTCAGACCTCAGAGCAGCCCAAAGTGCCCCCTTCAGACCTCAGAGCAGCCCAAAGTGCCCCTTCAGACCTCAGAGCAGCCCAAAGTGCCCCCTTCAGACCTCAGAGCAGCCCAAAGTGCCCCCTTCAGACCTCAGAGCAGCCCAAAGTGCCCCCTTCAGACCTCAGAGCAGCCCAAAGTGCCCCCTTCAGACCTCAGAGCAGCCCAAAGTGCCCCCTCCAGACCTCAGAGCAGCCCAAAGTGCCCCCTCCAGACCTCAGAGCAGCCCAAAGTGCCCCCTCCAGACCTCAGAGCAGCCCAAAGTGCCCCCTCCAGACCTCAGAGCAGCCCAAAGTGCCCCCTCCAGACCTCAGAGCAGCCCAAAGTGCCCCCTCCAGACCTCAGAGCAGCCCAAAGTGCCCCCTCCAGACCTCAGAGCAGCCACCATCATAATAATAAAAAAATCTCTCACCTGTCCTGCGCCGCGTCTCCGCTCCACATCCGGCGACCCTCTTCTTCTCCAGGCGCTGTACGCGGTCAGGACAGTGCAGCGCAGCCCCGGAAAAGAAGAGGAGCGCCGGACACCGGAGCAGAGCAGAGCAGAGCCGCGGCACAGGACAGGTGAGATACTTTTTTTATTTTATTTTATATGTCGGGCGCCATTTTAGGAAAATCGAATTCACGATTTTCCTAAAAAATAAAATTGTGAGGCTTGCAATTGGCGAATTAATCGAATTAATTTGATTAATCGCCCAGCCCTAACTGAAGGTAAATATGTGAAATTTACATTATATGAGGTAATGATTGATGATCAGTTAGTCTAAAACATAAGTTATAGTTATGGTAACCGGAATACACCTTTAAAGGGTTTCTGTCACCAGAAATAACCCTATTAAACCAAGTGTCATTTGCAATGAGCAAATGACACTTGATTCCAGTAATGTTACTATTATACTTCTCAGTAACGGCGTTTTGCTAAAAATAGCGATTTTATAATATGCTAATGACCTCCCCTAGGTGCAGTAGGCGTGAACCTGCACCTAGGAGAGGCCATAATAACGCCTCTTACCACGCCCCCGGTCGCGCTGATTGACAGGGCCGGGCAGCCAGCTCTTTCGGCTCCCGGCCCTGTACGAACCCGAAATCCCGCGCCTGCGCAGTAATGAAGCCGGGACCCGGGCGGGCGCCGGCTCTCAATGCGCGCTGATCGCAATGCGCAGGCGCGGGATCAGCGCGCATTGAGAGCCGGCGCCCGCCCGGGTCCCGGCTTCATTACTGCGCAGGCGCGGGATTTCGGGCTCGTACAGGGCCGGGAGCCGAAAGAGCTGGCTGCCCGGCCCTGTCAATCAGCGCGACCGGGGGCGTGGTAAGAGGCGTTATTATGGCCTCTCCTAGGTGCAGGTTCACGCCTACTGCACCTAGGGGAGGTCATTAGCATATTATAAAATCGCTATTTTTAGCAAAACGCCGTTACTGAGAAGTATAATAGTAACATTACTGGAATCAAGTGTCATTTGCTCATTGCAAATGACACTTGGTTTAATAGGGTTATTTCTGGTGACAGAAACCCTTTAAAGCAGACCTACAGCAGTGAACTGGCTAGGTTGTTATGGAAACCTAGTGTGTGGAGACTAACTGCCTGCGAGCTTCTGTTGGCTGATAAGGGTCATGTGACCAGGCTTCTATCGGCTAATGCATTTTTTTGGGAATATGTCAGGAACGGTACGTCCTGGAGAGCTGAGACCCGTTCTAAAACCGTCCCGGACACCTGAAGTACCTGTGTGCCAAATTTCGTGATTCTAGCTGCGACGGTGCGGATTCCTTTAGCGGACATACACACAAACTCAGCTTTATATATTAGATATGTCTCCCGCAAATGTCTTGACCTATTGACGTCTTCCCATCAGATACAGTTCTTGCTTTTGTCCCGTCTACCAGTGCAACGCTTTGTTTACTTGTACGTTAGACCCAGCCAGAATTATGACCCTGCCTAATGGTTTGCTGACCCCTCCTACTTGGCTTGGCCACACTTTCTACCAGTTTGGCTCCACCTATAACATCAGGCCTCGACGTTTTTTTTTTCAGGGCCACTTTACGTTATCCACCCCTGGGGGCACTACAGACGGGCCCTGTTAATTCTTGCAGTGCATTTTCAAGACTATGGAATGACCCATTATGCCTCCCCCCAGGGACTTGCCCACCTGTGCTGGATGTGGACATCAGCACCTGGATATACGGTTTTTCGGGCCCATCTCAAATATTGGTGGCATCCCACTAGGATATGCCACCAATGTCAGATAGGTGCAGGTCACATCTCTGAGACCCGCACTTATCTCTAGAACAGAACCCCCAAACCAAAGGAGAGCGCACCGTGCATTTGCAGCGTGCTCTCCATTCACTTCTATGGGAGTTCCGAAAAGAGCTGCATGAGCGCACTTGGCTACCTCCGGAACATCCTTAGAAGTGAATGGAGAGCGCCCAGCGCAAGCGCGGCCACTTTTCCATTCACCTCTATGGCAATCCCATAGAAGTAAATTCATTTTGGGGGTCCAGTTCTAGAGGTAGGTCCCACCTATCTGACATTGGTGGCGTATCCGATGAGTGAGATAGGACAACCCCTTTAATATCAGCCAGCAAAATTAAAGGGGTTGTCTCACTTCATTAAATGGCATTTATCATGTAGAGAATGTTAATACAAGACACTTACTAATGTATTGTTATTATCCATATTGTCTCCTTTGCTGGCTGGATTCATTTTCCCACATTATACACTGCTTGTTTCCATGGTTACGACCACCCTGCAATCCTGCAGTGGTGGTCGTTCTTGCAGACTGTAGGAAAAATTGCCAGCCTCTTTGGTGAATGGGACCATCGGAGATCGGAGTGCACGTACGCCGACACCTTTTCCTATAGTGTACAAGTACAACCACCACTGATGGATTGCAGGGTGGTCGTAATCCCTGGAAACGAGCAATGTATAATGTAATGGAAAAATGAATCCAGCCACAGAGGAGACAATATGGACAATCACAATACATTAGTAAGTGCCTTGTATTAACTTTCTCTACATGATAAATGCCACTTATTGAAGTGAGACAACCCCTTTAAGGATGCAGCCTATACTACAGGCCGTAACTCGGGATCGGTATAATTAAATAATGCAACGTGCTTATAAAGTTCCTGTCTTCTTTTTTTACATCTACGCTGTGGTCATAGGTGAACCTGCACCATAATGACATTCTGCAGTTAGGGTGACTATAATAATCAGTGCCCCCGCAGGATGAGGGGTCAGTGTGTCACACTGCCATGACTTGTTATCCCCTGGCAGGCTATGAATCGCTCTGTGCACTTGGCATGGCTTCCTGTTTGTACGGTTGTGGCAGTGACCGCATCTGTTGTTGGCCGACGCTTCCGCTTTCTTTGTTGTAATCTCAGCTGAATGTCCTCATTGTTGTCAGGGGGTGAAATCTGTGAACTAATCGGCAGCAACAAGGGAAAGCCGGTCACGATCTGCTGAGTTATGGACCTGGGCACCTCGAACCCGGTAGAGAGGCCACAGTTGGTTCTGATCACTATTACCAGTGAAAAATGGACATAAAAATATGGTCAAAGGCAGTGAAGGGGTTAAACTGATAAAAGACGTTCTATTCACTGCAGGGGCGGACTGGCCATAGACCCTACAGGGAATTCCCCGGTGCGTCTGAGCCCTCCTCATGGCCGCCAGCTTTGTGAGCCATGATTCGATACTCTTAGCGTTAATTAATGCAGGAGTATCAGGTACTTATGCCCCTGGCCAGCAGCTGCAGGTCTCCTCCTGAATTCAATACTGCAATGCAGGCGGTAGTATTTTATGCTGCCCTGTGGTATTAGGTTTCGCTGGGGCGGTATTTTGTACTGCTGGCCCCGCCTACTTGTATTGGCCCTGCCTACTTGTGTTGCCCACCTTCTGTCAGTCTGGATCCTTCTACAACATGGGGCCACTTTTAGTTTTTTTTTTTTTTTTGAAGGGGTTATGCCCCCTAAATGCCCAGGCACCTCATACAGGTTATACTTACCCCGCTCCCTGGCACCCGCGTCGCTTCAGATGCCCGCACGGCCACCGCTGCATGTTTTGATCCATGCGAAGGGGGGGGGGCAGTCAATAGCAGGCTGCGACGGTGACCAGCCTACTTAGCGTCACCCGCTATGCTAGGGAGACTCCTCCCCATCGCGGCCTGCTATTGGCTGCACAACACCCTCACCCACCCAGTCACTGGATGTTTTGATCCGCGCAAAGGGGAGATGAAGCGGTGGCCGTGCGGGCATCAGGAGCTACTCAGGTGCCGGGGAGTGGAGTAAATATAACCTGTATGTGATGCCTGGGCATTTTGGGGGGCATTATAGGGGTTGGATAACCATTTTAAGTTCCCAGTCCGCCCCTGATTCACTGCTTCGAACCCCACCACTATAGCGCCATCAGTGATTCTCGCCGCTCTGCAGCCATCATGTTCATAACGTGCCTGTATACTGGACATGACTGCTGCCACCAGTCACTGGCCTCAAGGGTATATGATACGAGACCACTGTGACCAGGTCACGTCACTGCTGCAGCCAGGTAAACACATCCCAGTCAGGAGGACCAGAGACGGTTTCTTCAGTTTTCCTTGCACAGCCGTGCTCCTGGCCTTCGTTTTATTGGTGCTTACCCCGTACAGCCGGTGAGCAGGAGTGAATACTGATGCCTCTACCGTCAGAGAGCCGGAGGACTAGAGGGTCCTAGAGGTCGAACCACCACCAAAAAGAGTGTTGAAGCATGTCCTAGTGATATGTCTTAACTAGGGATAAGTAAGAGCTCTTCACTGGTGAGGGGCGGTCCCCGTAGGTAAAGCTCACACCTGCTGCTTGATTGACAGGGCCCGTCATCTGCACCGTTTTTCCAAGTAGCGGCAGAGGCTCTGCTTTCACTACTGAAGCAGCGACTGTGCGTGGGGCGCTACACTTCCTGGTAGTAGCATGTGAACAGTAACTGCTCTGGAAGAAGAAGTAGAGCCTCTGCATTTGCGCCACTATTTGGAGAGAAGTCTGGCCCTGTCAGTAAAGCAGCAGGTGGGCAACTGTGCGGACAGCCCCTCTGCTAATGAGACAAATCCCTAGTCATAACAGACAATATATAAATGCCTTTTTATGAGTACAACATAACTTCATGTGTTCAGACTCAAGAAGCATCCATAACAAAAAGTCTGTGATCTGTATTTGATATTGTTACCTTTTAAAATCAATAAAAAGATTTAAAAAAAAAAAAAAAAAAAAAAGAAGCATCCATAACAGAAAATGCATCATCAGAAAATAACACGTCAGTCGGGTTTTTATTAGAATATTTTTAATTTGTAGTATTCTTGGGATTTCAAAATTGCCACCAGAACATACACAATGGCCTGACAATTCCTGTTTTCTGCTTCTCATTGTTCACTTTGCTGTGTAGACTGGGACAGAGTCTGTAGAGTTATTTCATTAGAGGATGAGATTTTTTTTTTAAAAAAAAGACCACTTTCCCCACTTCTGAAATGTCTGTTTTAGTGACTACTTGCATTCACCATGTAATAACAATTCCCAGATGATCTATTCTTATGACTCTATAATGTGTTGTCCCCTCTATTATTCCCTCTAGAATTTTATGAATGAAAATTGCTAGCAATAAAAGTTCATCGGGGTGTGTTCATGCACAGTCTGACACAGGCAGCACTGATTGGATACTGGCATCCTGCGCAGGGACACCCCCCCAGCTGGTAACACCCATCTGGACCTTCATCTCAAACTGCTAGCAATTCATTCATAGCTTCTAGCAGGAATAATAAAGTAATGGCACAACATAGAGCCATGAGAATAGATGTTTCAGAATTGTTATTACATGGGGAATTCAGGAGAGGGGACAGGTCCTCTTTAATGACAGATGGCGGCTTTATTGTACTGCAGGAGGCCTAGATAAGGCAGGATAACACTTCACACATATAAAAGGCTCTTTATATATCTCCCCTGCCTCTCTCTGTGGAGGCGTGCTCCGTCTCTTCCTGTGGATAGTGTTATTCTTCTGGCACATTTGGCACATCAGATCCTATTCATTGCAGCTGCCATAAGGCAAACTTACTGAGGGAGATTTATCGAAACTGGTGTAAAGTAGAACTGGCCTAGTTGCCCCTAGCAACCAACCAGATTCCAATTTTTCAGAGCTGATTTTCGGATTGGTTACTATGGGCAACTAATCCAGTTTTCCTTTTGATAAATCTCCCCCAATATCTGCAGGACAGGCCGGGCAGAAAAGGCATGATTGCCCTTATCTATCTAAAAAATAAATAAAACAAGTGCGGTAAATAGCTAGAATGTTTCTAAAAGTAATACATATTTAAATCACACAATAGGAGTAACAATAATATTCATACTACAGGTCAGGCTCTGTTCACATTACATGCGAGCCCTACCTGTGCTGTAAACATCAGGAAAAGCTCCTGTCATATGTACAAAACATGTCCGTAGGTCTCAGTTTTCCCGAGAGAGACTGTATCACACACACACACTCTCAGACTTCAGCTGTTGCAGCACCACAACTCCCAGGATGCCTGGACAGCCTTCAGCTATTAGGTCATGCTGGGAGTTGTAGTTTTGCACCAGCTGGAGGGCCGCAGGTTGAGCATCCCTATTGTGATGTGAGCAGGGCAGGGTTGCCACCTGGTCGGTAAACACCCGGCCTCGTCAGCTTTACCATCATGAGTATTGATGAGTGAATCGATTTCGGATGAAACATCCAAAGTCGATTCGCATAATACTTTGTTTGAATACTGTACAGAGCGAGCGCTCCGTACAGTATTAGAATGTATTGGCTCCGATGAGCCGAAGTTATTACTTCATAAATTAATTTTTACTGTAGAAAAACATTTCCTGAACTCGGGTTCGGTTCCAAGGTACGCGTTAGGGAAATGTTTTTTTTTTTTTTGTTTTTATGTATTTACCATAATTTGTGCTGAATACATTATGTGCCAGTCATTTGTAGTCGCCATAAGCGATTGTTTTCACAGATGAAGCAGGGCAAACCAGGCTCCTGCATAGGGCCT
This sequence comes from Rhinella marina, assembly GCA_900303285.1. NCBI lineage: Eukaryota > Metazoa > Chordata > Amphibia > Anura > Bufonidae > Rhinella > Rhinella marina. Next base: position 538,303 of record ONZH01021796.1, read on the forward strand.
CACGGTTCAGGGGCAGCGGGAAAGTAGACCTAGAGTATTTTTCCTGGCCTTATGGTTATTTGCTTCTCCAGAAGGGCTCATTTATTACACCTTTTCACACATGGGGGCACATTTATCAAGTTTTTGGCCATAAAATTAGACAGGCGTATTTCATTCTTCTGTCTTTCTTTTGCTGAGTATTTATTAAAGGGAATCTTTCACCTGTTTTTCACCTATATAACTAACAGCAGTGCCCCACAGAAGATTGTATACACATCCCAGACATACCTGTGTGCACTGTGTGTCTGTATTACATGTCACATCCCAGACATACCTGTGTGCACTGTGTGTCTGTATTACATGTCACATCCCAGACATACCTGTGTGCACTGTGTGTCTGTATTACATGTCACATCCCAGACATACCTGTGTGCACTGTGTGTCTGTATTACATGTCACATCCCAGACATACCTGTGTGCACTGTGTGTCTGTATTACATGTCACATCCCAGACATACCTGTGTGCACTGTGTGTGTGTATTACATGTCACATCCCAGACATACCTGTGTGCACTGTGTGTGTGTATTACATGTCACATCCCAGACATACCTGTGTGCACTGTGTGTGTATTACATGTCACATCCCAGACATACCTGTGTGCACTGTGTGTCTGTATTACACGTCACATCCCAGACATACCTGTGTGCACTGTGTGTGTATTACATGTCACATCCCAGACATACCTGTGTGCACTGTGTGTCTGTATTACATGTCACATCCCAGACATACCTGTGTGCACTGTGTGTCTGTATTACATGTCACATCCCAGACATACCTGTGTGCACTGTGTGTGTGTATTACATGTCACATCCCAGACATACCTGTGTGCACTGTGTGTGTGTATTACATGTCACATCCCAGACATACCTGTGTGCACTGTGTGTGTATTACATGTCACATCCCAGACATACCTGTGTGCACTGTGTGTCTGTATTACACGTCACATCCCAGACATACCTGTGTGCACTGTGTGTGTATTACATGTCACATCCCAGACATACCTGTGTGCACTGTGTGTATTACATGTCACATCCCAGACATACCTGTGTGCACTGTGTGTGTGTATTACATGTCACATCCCAGACATACCTGTGTGTGTGTATTACATGTCACATCCCAGACATACCTGTGTGCACTGTGTGTCTGTATTACATGTCACATCCCAGACATACCTGTGTGCACTGAGTGTCTGTATTACATGTCACATCCCAGACATACCTGTGTGCACTGTGTGTCTGTATTACATGTCACATCCCAGACATACCTGTGTGCACTGTGTGTCTGTATTACATGTCACATCCCAGACATACCTGTGTGCACTGTGTGTCTGTATTACATGTCACATCCCAGACATACCTGTGTGCACTGTGTGTCTGTATTACATGTCACATCCCAGACATACCTGTGTGCACTGTGTGTCTGTATTACATGTCACATCCCAGACATACCTGTGTGCACTGTGTGTCTGTATTACATGTCCAGGAAAAGCACTTTTTTTCTGCAGGAAAACAGCTCCCAAGTGCAAAACAGACTGAAGAGGGGATGGCTGATTTAGCTGCTCATATCTTGGGATTGGTAGCACATTGAAAAATGGTTCTGACTTTCTTTGAAAGCTGGCATTCCAAGCTTTCACATGATCAAAGCATTATATCCAGTATATCAGAAGATATAGCTGTTAGAAATTGAGTCAGGAGAGAAAGCTGTTTTTAGTTTCACTTTCAGCCGGGCACTTGGGAGCTGTTTTCCTGCAGAATAAAAGTGCTTTTCCTGGACATGTAATACAGACACACAGTGCACACAGGTATGTCTGGGATGTGACATGTAATACAGACACACAGTGCACACAGGTATGTCTGGGATGTGACATGTAATACACACACAGTGCACATAGGTATGTCTGGGATGTGACATGTAATACAGACACACACAGTGCACATAGGTATGTCTGGGATGTGACATGTAATACACACACACACAGTGCACACAGGTATGTCTGGGATGTGACATGTAATACAGACACACAGTACACACAGGTATGTCTGGGATGTGACATGTAATACAGACACACAGTGCACACAGGTATGTCTGGGATGTGACATGTAATACACACACAGTGCACACAGGTATGTCTAGGATGTGACATGTAATACACACAGACAGTGCACACAGGTATGTCTGGGATGTGACATGTAATACAGACACACAGTGCACACAGGTATGTCTGGGATGTGACGTGTAATACACACACACAGTGCACACAGGTATGTCTGGGATGTGACATGTAATACAGACACACAGTGCACACAGGTATGTCTGGGATGTGACGTGTAATACAGACACACAGTGCACACAGGTATGTCTGGGATGTGACATGTAATACAGACACAGTGCACACAGGTATGTCTGGGATGTGACATGTAATACAGACACACAGTGCACACAGGTATGTCTGGGATGTGACATGTAATACAGACACACAGTGCACACAGGTATGTCTGGGATGTGACATGTAATACACACACAGTACACACAGGTATGTCTGGGATGTGACATGTAATACAGACACACAGTGCACACAGGTATGTCTGGGATGTGACATGTAATACAGACACAGTGCACACAGGTATGTCTGGGATGTGACATGTAATACAGACACAGTGCACACAGGTATGTCTGGGATGTGACATGTAATACAGACACACAGTGCACACAGGTATGTCTGGGATGTGACATGTAATACAGACACACAGTGCACACAGGTATGTCTGGGATGTGACATGTAATACACACACAGTACACACAGGTATGTCTAGGATGTGACATGTAATACAGACACTCAGTGCACACAGGTATGTCTGGGATGTGACATGTAATACACACACACAGTGCACACAGGTATGTCTGGGATGTGACATGTAATACAGACACAGTGCACACAGGTATGTCTGGGATGTGACATGTAATACACACACAGTGCACACAGGTATGTCTGGGATGTGACATGTAATACAGACACACAGTGCACACAGGTATGTCTGGGATGTGACATGTAATACAGACACACAGTGCACACAGGTATGTCTGGGATGTGACATGTAATACACACACAGTGCACACAGGTATGTCTGGGATGTGACATGTAATACACACACACAGTGCACACAGGTATGTCTGGGATGTGACATGTAATACACACACACAGTGCACACAGGTATGTCTGGGATATGACATGTAATACACACACACAGTGCACACAGGTATGTCTGGGATGTGACATGTAGTACACACACAGTGCACACAGGTATGTCTAGGATGTGACATGTAATACACACACACAGTGCACACAAGTATGTCTGGGATGTGACATGTAATACACACACACAGTGCACACAGGTATGTCTGGGATGTGACATGTAATACACACACACAGTGCACACAGGTATGTCTGGGATATGACATGTAATACACACACACAGTGCACACAGGTATGTCTGGGATGTGACATGTAATACACACACAGTGCACACAGGTATGTCTAGGATGTGACATGTAATACACACACACAGTGCACACAGGTATGTCTGGGATGTGACATGTAATACACACACACAGTGCACACAGGTATGTCTGGGATGTGACATGTAATACACACACACAGTGCACACAGGTATGTCTGGGATGTGACATGTAATACACACAGTGCACACAGGTATGTCTGGGATGTGACATGTAATACACACACACAGTGCACACAGGTATATCTGGGATGTGACATGTAATACACACACAGTACACACAGGTATGTCTGGGATGTGACATGTAATACAGACACACAGTGCACACAGGTATGTCTGGGATGTGACATGTAATACAGACACAGTGCACACAGGTTTGTCTGGGATGTGACATGTAATACAGACACACAGTGCACACAGGTATGTCTGGGATGTGACATGTAATACAGACACAGTGCACACAGGTATGTCTGGGATGTGACATGTAATACACACACACAGTGCACACAGGTATGTCTGGGATGTGACATGTAATACAGACACACAGTGCACACAGGTATGTCTGGGATGTGACATGTAATACAGACACTCAGTGCACACAGGTATGTCTGGGATGTGACATGTAATACACACACACAGTGCACACAGGTATGTCTGGGATGTGACATGTAATACAGACACAGTGCACACAGGTATGTCTGGGATGTGACATGTAATACACACACAGTGCACACAGGTATGTCTGGGATGTGACATGTAATACAGACACACAGTGCACACAGGTATGTCTGGGATGTGACATGTAATACAGACACACAGTGCACACAGGTATGTCTGGGATGTGACATGTAATACACACACACAGTGCACACAGGTATGTCTGGGATGTGACATGTAATACACACACACAGTGCACACAGGTATGTCTGGGATGTGACATGTAATACACACACAGTGCACACAGGTATGTCTGGTATGTGACATGTAATACACACACACAGTGCACACAGGTATGTCTGGGATGTGACATGTAATACACACACACAGTGCACACAGGTATGTCTGGGATGTGACATGTAATACACACACACAGTGCACACAGGTATGTCTGGGATGTGACATGTAATACACACACACAGTGCACACAGGTATGTCTGGGATGTGACATGTAATACACACACAGTGCACACAGGTATGTCTAGGATGTGACATGTAATACACACACACAGTGCACACAGGTATGTCTGGGATGTGACATGTAATACACACACACAGTGCACACAGGTATGTCTGGGATATGACATGTAATACACACACACAGTGCACACAGGTATGTCTGGGATGTGACATGTAATACACACACAGTGCACACAGGTATGTCTAGGATGTGACATGTAATACACACACACAGTGCACACAGGTATGTCTGGGATGTGACATGTAATACACACACACAGTGCACACAGGTATGTCTGGGATGTGACATGTAATACACACAGTGCACACAGGTATGTCTGGGATGTGACATGTAATACACACACACAGTGCACACAGGTATGTCTGGGATGTGACATGTAATACAGACACAGTGCACACAGGTATGTCTGGGATGTGACATGTAATACACACACAGTACACACAGGTATGTCTAGGATGTGACATGTAATACAGACACTCAGTGCACACAGGTATGTCTGGGATGTGTATACAATCTTCTGTGGGGCACTGCTCTTAGTTATATAGGTGAAAAACAGGTGGAAGACTCCCTTTAAAAGCTGCACAGCCATTGATGAGTTAGACTCAGCGTATTTTTATTAGTCTGGCTTCCGATGGCGGTTTTTCAGTAGGACAGGTTCATATTAGTTGCATCTTTGCGGAGAAAAGTTTCATGTCTCACGGAACGTGAGACTTTCAATAAAAACGGATGAAGACAAGTACGACAGTCCTGGGGTGAAGTATAAATTAGACTGGTTTTCAGACAAATTCAGGTGCAAGATAAGTCGCACCTTCATAAAGAGGTCAGAAAAAAGTCTTAAAAGTTAGAAAATTTCTAAAGTAGTCTAAGAAATCAAAATATGTGAACAAGGCATAAAAGCCTCAAAAAAACGGGCGCAATTTGGGCTCATGCACACAAAGATATTTTCTTTCAGTGTCCATTCCGTTTTTTTGTGGACTGTATACGGAACCATTCAGGAAGTTACTCCGTCTGCATTCCGTTTCTGTATGTCCGTATTTCCGTTCTGCAACAATATAGTCCTATTAATGTCCACGGCCAAGGATAGGACTGTTCTTTTAGGAGCCAGGTGTTCCGTCCCGCAAAATACGAAATGCACATGGATGTCATCCGTATTTTTTGCGGATCCGTTTTTTTGCAGACCGCAAAATACATAGGGTCGTGTGCATGAGCCCTTTCAGTAGTAAATGAGATCTAAAAAAAATAATTGTCCAAAACAGCATTTTTTAGACTTAAAACAGGAGTAGACACAGTAGTAAATGCGCCTCATGGCCTGTGCATCATTCTCGCTGCATTTTATTTACAAAATGACAGAAAACGTTACCAGTAACGTTTTTTTTTTTTTTTAAATGCTTCAAAATATGTTCAAACCATTGGTGTCAAATAACACACCTTCACCCCCCTCCCAATTCGCCTGCGTAAACTTGGCTTGTTAGGAGAAGTGACAGCCCTAGAGCACGGCCTTTGGCTGGTTTTTCCTGTACTTTGTGAGTATTTTCTGGTGCACATGTAAAAGGTGTTTACAAAACTTTCCATGAGCAAAACCCAAGGATTACAAAGCAAAGAAAACAGCGACAACAATAAGAAAATGGAAAGATCAATCTCTGTTACTGCCAGGGTGAAGCTTAGGTAGGGTGCTGGCTAAAATTGTGAAAACCCTCCAAAAAAATGTCACTTTTTTATTGTAGATTTTAAATGTGTGTCTGCAGTAAATCTTGTTGGTGCACACCTCGGGGATACTATTGCATTTTTAACCCCTTAGTGAAATCATTAATTTGAGCCTTAAGAACGAATAATATTTTCCCCCTTTGTGTTCTAGCAGTCATAACTTTTTAATTTTTTCTTCTAAATGTTTTTTATTTTATTTTTTTCTGGATTAGTTGTAGGTTTTTTAGAAACCATTTTGGGGTATATATAGTGTATTAAATAACTTATTATTTTATTTTTAGGGGGAAAGAAAAAAACGGCAATTTTTACATTATTTTGTGGAATTTTTTTTACGGTGTTCACTGTGTGGTAAAAATAATATAATTGCATTATTTAGGTCACTATAATGATGATAATGTCACGTTTCTATATATTTTTACAGATTTTTGTCTCTCCTCCTGCAGCCTGTCAGCTCTGCAGCTTCTCCCTCATTCTTCTCCACACTGACAGGGAGGATAGGGGGCTTCTCATATCTCTTGTTTGGGACCAGCTAGAGATATGGGCTTTGTATTGTTTGAAAGCTAACAACTTTCGGACAATACCAGAATGACAGCAATACGTTCAGTACAGGGGAAGATATTACTGATAGAAATCAGGATGCTGTGAATGGAGCTTAAATTGAAAGTAAAACAGGTTTTACCCATGATTATTCCCGACTCGATTTCTAACAGTTGCATGTTTCTAGCTGCTACCATTCATGAGATAGCAGCATCTAAAGCAGCCCTTCCCCCTCCAGGTAGCTACTTTTCCCACAGCCCAAGCTGGACTTGGATAGTTAACCCCTTCGCGACCAGCGCCGTACATGTACGGCGCTGGGGCGATGCGGGCACATGGCGCCCGCTCGCGGGTGCGGCGGGCGTCATGGCCGGCAAGTCTCTGCTGTTTCTAACAGCAGAGACTTGCCGCTACCTACCACATCGGCGGCGTCTTCTGGGTTGACTAGATGCCGTGATCACACGTGATCACGGCATCTAGTTGCGTCTAAACCCGGAAGCGTTCGCTTCCGGGTGGTGTACAGACACCCCGTGTGACCAATCGGGGTGTCTGTACACCATATGAAAACTGTAATCCTCGCTGGTGAGGATTACAGTTTTCAAACTGCAATTCTTATTCTGGCCACTAGATGGCAGGCCAGGATAAGAAATGAGCAATTGATGGTTTTCTGAGCCTATAAAACTCAGAATTGCTCATAAAGAAAAAAAAAAAAAGCCACAATTTATAAGCCCATATTTGAGCTTTCTAATAGTAAAAAAAAAATTAAAAAAAAATGTTAAAAAATATATAAAAAATAAAAAAGATGTAAAAGTTCAAATCACCCCCCTTTCCGTATAAGTAAAAAATAAATACCTAAATAACAATAAATATAGACATCATGGGTATCACCGTGACCGAAAACGCCTGTACTTTTAAAATATAAAAAAAAAAATTCCAATACGGCGAATTGTGTGCCGGAAAAAAGCGTCCAAATGGCGATTTGCCGTTTTTTGTCACTTTTTTTTTCTAAAAAAAATTAAATAAAAAGTGATCAAAAAGTCATACACACCCCAGAATGGTATCAATAAAAACTTCAGATCGTCCCGCAAAAAATGAGCCCCCATACAGCTCTGTACACATAAATACCAAAAAGTTATAGGGGTCAAGATTTGACAAGGAAAAAAAAAAAAAAAAAAAGGGCAACTTTCTAATTATGTTATCACTATGAAAACGCAGGAAAAACTATACATATTAGGTATTGCCGGATTCGTACTGACCAGTAGAATGAAAGTAACGGATCAGTTTTAATGCACATCGAACGCTGTAAATAAGAAACCCGTAGAACTGTAGCGGAATAGCGTTTTCTTTGCAATTTCACCCGGTTTGGAATTTTTTTCCCGCTTCCCACTACACTGTATGCAATATTAAATGGTGGCGTTGGAAAGTACAACTTGTCCCGCAAAAAACAAGCCCTCATACAGCTATGTGAACAGAAAAATAAAAGAGTTATGGCTGTGTGAAGGCAGGGAGCGCAAAACGAAAATGCAGAACCGAAAAAAGCTCCGGTCGTGAAAGGGTTAAAGGGGTTGCCCTGCCATTTGTAAAACATAGCTACTTTCTTCTGAAAACTTTGCCACACCTGTCCACAGGTTGTGTGTGATAATGCACGTCCTCTCTGTAAACTTCCGTAGTCCTTGGACAACCCGTAGCATAATTAAAAAGTAAAAATACGGACATTTAAAGGGGTATTCTCATCTCAAGGATCAGTGTTTATAATGTAACACTGGTGGCCATGGTACTTTTTGTAAATAGATCCTATTACCCATATATCCCCCATAGCCATAAAATCTAAATTTCTTACCCCCTTGTTTACTTTCCGTTCCCCTTGGTTACGGCCCGCTTTTTCACATAATAATCGTGGGCCGCGCTTGCGCAGAAGGAGTCCTCTTTCACCCAGGCAGCCGCTGCTTGTATCTGGAGCGCGCACGTCGCCGCACATGCGCGCTCCATTCCCGGCTATCTGATACAGAGCAGCGCTTGCTCTGTATCAGAATCGGGAAGCCGCGCATGCGCGGTAGCTGCCTCCGGCTTCTCCGCGATGTCTGATACAGAGCAGCGTTTGCTCTGTATCAGATTCTTTTGTGTCCGTGGCCGCATATAGAGCCGCGGGCTCTGTATGCGATCACAGACATCGCATAGAAGAGACAGAGCGAAGAGGATCGCGAGCCGAAGAGACCCGCACCTAGAGAGGTAAGTATAAAAAAAATAATAATAATTCCCACTATACATACCAACGATTTGGGGCCCAAATATACTATATAATACAATTATGAAAATAAAAAAATAAATTAAAAAAAAGCCTACCAAAAAAAACCATTTTTATTGATATTGTGGGCACTGGTGGCGGTGGGGGAACAATGTGGAGGATTAGGTGGGGGGATATAAATATGTTCTATATGTTAAAGAATTTAGTATCACTGATTTTTTTTATTTTTTATATATACTGATTTTGGGGACACTAGGGGACACTGGGTGGGGTGGGGGCCATAATGTGGAGGAAGATTGAGGGGGTCCTCCACATTATGGCCCCCACTCCACCCAGTGTCCCCTAGTGTCCCCAAAATCAGTATATAAATTTTTTTTAAAAAAATCAGTGAAATCAGTGATACTCAATAATTCAACCTAGAAAACATTATATATATATATATATATATATATATATATATATATATATATATATATTATGTTTTCTAGGGGGAATAATTGAGTATCACTGATTTTTTTTAAAAAAAATTATATACTGATTTTGGGGACACTAGGGGACACTGGGTGGGGTGGGGGCCATAATGTGGAGGCCCCCTCAATCTTCCTCCACATTATGGCCCCCACCCCACCCAGTGTCCCCAAAATCAGTATATAAAAAATTTTAAAAAAATCAGTGATACTCAATTATTCCCCCTAGAAAACATTATATATATATATATATATATATATATATATATATATATATATATATATATATATATATATATATATATATATTTATATAATGTTTTCTAGGGGGAATAATTGAGTATCACTGATTTTTTTTTTATATACTGATTTTGGGGACACTAGGGGACACTTAAAATCAATCTTCCTCCACATTCCTCCAAACTTCCTCCACATTATGTCCCCCACCCCACCCAGTGTCCCCAAAATCAGTATATAAAAAAAATATATATATATCAGTGATACTCAATTATTCCCCTAGAAAACACATTATATATATATATATATATATATATGTGTGTGTGTGTGTGTTTTCTAGGGGGAATTATTGAGTATCACTGTTTTTTTAAAAAAAATTTTATATACTGATTTTGGGGACACTAGGGGACACTGGGTGTGGTGGGGGCCATAATGTGGAGGAAGATTGGGGGGCATATATATATATATATATTTACTTTTATATATATATGTGTGTGTGTGTGTGTGTGTGTGTGTTTTCTAGGGGGAATAATTGAGTATCACAGTTTTGTTTTTGTTTTTTTATATATTGATTTTGGGGACACTAGGGGACACTGAGTGTGGTGGGGGCCATAACAATGTGGAAGAAGATTGGGGGGGGGCATATTATATATATATATATATATATATATATATATGTGTGTGTGTGTGTCCCCTCAATCTTCCTCCACATTGTTATGGCCCCCACCACACTCAGTGTCCCCAAAATCAGTATATAAAAAAAATAAAAAAAAATTGTGATACTCAATTATTCCCCCTAGAAAACACATATATATATATATATATATATATATATATATATATATTTATTTATTTTTTTCTAGGGGGAATAATTGAGTATCACTGTTGCTTGTAGCTAGAATAATTGAGTATCACTGTTGCAATGTTGTAGCTGATCTGAGGTCTGATGGGGGCACTGGGGCTGATCTGAGGTCTGATGGGGGCACTGGGGGCTGATCTGAGGTTTATTATTATTATTCCTGTACGGTGACATCGCTGTGTTTATTATCTCTGTACTGTGACATCACTGTGTTTATTATCTCTGTACTGTGACATCACTGTGTTTATTATCCCTGTACTGTGACATCACTGTGTTTATTATCTCTGGCTGGTGAAGGAAAAAGGGGGGACCCCACGCCATTTTTTTTTCAAATATTTCATTATTTAAAAAATGGCGTGGGGTCCCCCCCTTTTTCCTTCACCAGCCAGATACAACCAGCAGCTGCAGCCTGGCACTACCAGGGTGGGAAGGGACACGGTTATTGGCCCTTCCCAGCCTAATGGTACCAGCCTGCAGCCGCCCCAGAGCCAGACCCTCAATTTAGAAGGTCCGGTCCTGCGGGTACCCGGCTCTTCCCGGCACCCCTGGTGGCGGTGGGTGCCGAGGGTAATAGATGTTGGGGTTAGTGCTGGCCTGCCATACCGGCAAGCACTAAGCCCAGTATTAGTAATCAGGGCCGTCTGTAGATAGCCTTAATTACTAAAACTGTAGTATTGTAAAAAAAAATACACACACAAGTATAAAACATTTTATTGAAATAAACACTCCCCCAGACCCCTGTTTGACCATTTTATTAAAAAAAAAAAAAACTGGTCCGACGTAGTCCACCGAATCCGACGTAGTCCTCTGCATTCACGACCCTGAAAAATAGAAAACAAACACACAAACACAGACCACTTACCTCTTCCTGCAGTGGGATAATACACACAGCGATGTCACTGTACAGGGATAATAAACACAGAGATGTCACCGTACAGGGATAATAAACACAGTGATGTCACCGTACAGAGATAATACACACAGCGATGTCACTGTACAGGGATAATAAACACAGAGATGTCACCGTACAGGGATAACAAACACAGTGATGTCACCATACAGGGATAATAAACACAGTGATGTCACTGTACAGGGATAATAAACACAGTGATGTCACAGTACAGAGATAATAAACACAGCGATGTCACAGTACAGGGATAATAAACACAGCGATGTCACTGTACAGGGATAATAAACACAGTGATGTCACAGTACAGGGATAATAAACACAGTGATGTCACAGTACAGAGATAATAAACACAGTGATGTCACAGTACAGAGATAATAAACACAGTGATGTCACAGTACAGGGATAATAAACACTGCGATGTCACAGTACAGGGATAATAAGCACAGTGATGTCACAGTACACCTGTGCAAACAAGGCCTGGGGGGCGCAGATAAGGCTAGGGGCTACACTGAAAAGGGCCAGTGGCGCACAGATAAGGGGTAAGGGGCAGGGTCCCAAGCAAGGTCCTGGGGGGAAGGGGGGTGAGCGGTGCACAGATAAGGGCCAGGGTGGCGCACACAGGGGGCAGCAGAGACAAGAACCAGAGAGGCGCAGACAAAGAGGGAGTGGGGCACAGATAAGGGCCCAGGGGGGCAGACCAGGAAGAGGCATACAAAGACAAGGGCCAGATCCCAGGGGTGCAGACAGGGGCCAGGTAAGCACAGCCAAAGGGGCGCAGATAAGAGCCAGGGGCTGCATTGAAAGGGCCAGGGTGGCGCACAGAGCAGGGTCACAAGCAAGGTCTGGGGAGGGTGAGGGGCGCACAGATAAGGGCCAGGGGTGGCACAGAAAAAGGGGGCACAGATAAGGGCTGGGGGCGCAGACAAGGGCCAGGGTGGCGCACACAGGAACCAAGGGGCAGGGAGGCGGCGGCGCAGACAAACGCCAGGGAGGGGGAGCACAGATGAGACCCTGGGGCAGACAGGGACCACGGAGGCAGAATGGGGGGAGCCCAGATAGGAGCCCGGCCCTGGCCCATGGGAGTGTGTCTTATTCCTTGGGGACCCAAACCCCTAAATATGTGGGACCCATAGGCCTGGGCCCGGCGCGGCCGGTTCAAGGGTTACATTTAAATTCTTGAAACTGGGTTCAAACATAACCCTCAACGGAACTTTGTTACATTGTTCTGGAGGGCCTCGCGTAAGTTGCGGCAAGGGGGGCCCCATCATAAATTTTGTACTCCATACTGCTGGTAGTAATCTGGCCCTGGTAAGGAGGGAGGACATAAATGTATTGAGTCTTGGGTTGACAAATAGACAACGAACACATGAGCGCATTTTTATTTTGCGGGACAAATTTTTTTTTTCTTTTTTTTTTTATATTGATATTAGGGCCACCGAAGGGGGGGGGGGGAGATAAATGTGATGTAAAGGGAAAGACAGATGTTGCAGAGCTGTATGGGTAGCGGTTCAGGCACAGTGTGAGAGGGAAATACAGATGTAGCAGAGCTGTATGGGTAGCGGTTCAGGCACAGTGTGAGAGAGAAAGATAGATGTAGCAGAGCTGTATCGGTAGCGGTTCATCCACAGTGTTAGAGGGAAATACAGATGTAGCAGAGCTGAGAGAGAAGTTGCTTAGCTATTGGGAGAGGTGAACACAGATGTAGCGAAGCTGTATAGGAAGCAGTTCATCCACAGTGTGAGAGAGAAAGACAGATGTAGCAGAGCTGTATCGGTAGCGGTTCATCCACAGTGTGAGAGAGAAAGACAGATGTAGCAGAGCTGTATGGGTAGCGGTTCAGGCACAGTGTGAGAGAGAAAGATAGATGTAGCAGAGCTGTATAGGTAGCGGTTCAGGACCAGTGTGAGAGAGAAAGATAGATGTAGCAGAGCTGTATAGGTAGCGGTTTAGGCACAGTGTGAGAGAGAAAGACAGATGTAGCAGAGCTGTATGGGTAGCGGTTCATCCACAGTGTGAGAGGGAAATACAGATGTAGCAGAGCTGAGTGAGAAGTTGCTTAGCTATTGGGGGAGGTAAACACAGATGTAGCGAAGCTGTATAGGAAGCAGTTCATCCACAGTGTGAGAGAGAAAGACAGATGTAGCAGAGCTGTATCGGTAGCGGTTCATCCACAGTGTGAGAGGGAAATACAGATGTAGCAGAGCTGAGAGAGAAGTTGCTTAGCTATTGGGGGAGGTGAACACAGATGTAGCGAAGCTGTATAGGAAGCAGTTCATCCACAGTGTGAGAGAGAAAGACAGATGTAGCAGAGCTGTATTGGTAGCGGTTCATCCACAGTGTGAGAGAGAAAGACAGATGTAGCAGAGCTGTATGGGTAGCGGTTCAGGCACAGTGTGAGAGGGAAATACAGATGTAGCAGAGCTGAGTGAGAAGTTGCTTAGCTATTGGGGGAGGTGAACACAGATTTAGAGCTGTATAGGAAGCAGTTCATCCACAGTGTGAGAGAGAAAGACAGATGTAGCAGAGCTATATCGGTAGCGGTTCATCCACAGTGTGAGAGAGAAAGACAGATGTAGCAGAGCTGTATGGGTAGCGGTTCAGGCACAGTGTGAGAGAGAAAGATAGATGTAGCAGAGCTGTATAGGTAGTGGTTCAGGCACAGTGTGAGAGAGAAAGATAGATGTAGCAGAGCTGTATCGGTAGCGGTTCATCCACAGTGTGAGAGAGAAAGACAGATGTAGCAGAGCTGTGTTAGAAGTTGCTTAGCTATTGGAGGAGATGAGGACAGATGTAGCAGTGCTGTATAGGAAGCTGTTGAGCAAAAGAGCGAGAGGGGATTGTGAGGGATGATATAGCAGACCTGTATATGCATATGCTGGATATGCATCTATATATATATATATAGTCAAAAGTGTATTTACAACTGCAGTAGATCTATAATGTAAAGAAATCTGCATCAGTGTTGGTGGTTGGGGGATGGTGATATTTTATGTGAGGCTATAGCACAGATTACTAGCACAGGTTACCAGCTCACATGCTATGGGGACAATGTACAATAGTAAATTATTGTTTTTATGGTAAGAATGGGCTTGTAAAAGATAAAACATGTTTGGTGTGTAAAACTATATTAGAATGCAAGAGAGCCACTTGTTACTGTCTGCTTAGCTCACTCTGGCTCTCTGGGTGAGGATTCCACAGCAGGAAGGAGGTGTTCACAGACACTGCAGGCTGCCAGACTGATGACTCATACTATCCTCATGAACGAGCACGCAAGGACTGAGCTCTCAGTGTGATGTCATAAGGAGGTGTGGTTAGCCTTCACTCAAACTGCCTAAGCCCGCCCAGCCTTAGAAGCAGGAAACCAGGAAGTGAACTGCAGAGCTGCTAGAGGTGAGGCTGAAATAGCAAGATGAGAAAACCCCTTTAAAGAAGTTTTCCAAGACTTTTCTACTGATGACCTATCCTCTGGATAGGTCATCAATACCAGATTGGTGGGGGTCTGGCACCCAGGACCCCCGCCGATCAGCTGTTTAAGGAGGAGGTGAAGCTCCTCCTTTCGAACACTGCTTCCTGTTCATTACACTACACCGCAGAGACTTCTGAGATGACGCGTAGTGTAATGATCAGGAAGCAGCTCTCGCATGGAGCGTCGCCTCTTCTGATTGTAGGGGTGCCAGGTGTTGGACCCCCGCCGATCAGATATTGATGACCTGTCCTGACAAAAGGTTGTCAGTATAAATGGCAGAATAAACCCTTTAAAGAGACCAGTCCTGTATAGAGACTTATTGGCAATGCTCCATGGGAAAACAATATGCAAAGAGGTATCTCCTGAGACGAGAGCTATCTCTCTAGCGCAGCCTTGTGGAAGGGACTCCCTATGAGTCAAAATCCGACTTTTTAACAAGATTTAGGACAGGACAAGGGAAAATAGCCGGGTCAGATATCCATCCATGGACAGTTAAGCTTCTCTGTACTGACAAGGGGTGAGCACCCCAAAACAGCTTCGGATGGGTATCTGGCCTGGCTGTTTTCCCTTGTCATGTCCCAAGGCTTGTTAAAAAGTCTTAAAAACTAATTTTTTCTTCTCCTTGCCAACGCCTTCAACCCTGTGGGCAGTAATCTCTGTAAGCAGGGAGAGGCCGCACTCTGATGTTTCCAGGCTCTACGTGCAGGTTGTGCCTCCTGTAAAATTGTATATAACAGCCTCGTCTTGTTTGTTCTTCTAGGTGGAGCAGGTGAAGTTATTGGATCGGTTTAGTCCAAGCAACAAGTCGACTTCTGGAACGTTGTACCTCACCGCCACTCACCTGCTGTTCATAGACTCGCAGCAGAGAGAGATCTGGGTATGTACCGCCACTGTGGGTGCCGCGTGTGCGCCCGTCTTATCTCCCTCAGACACTCCTGTATTACAGACTGTACAGACAGTTCACTGTTTAATTACTCTGAATGGAAAATTAAAGGGGTCATCTCATCATGTAGAGAGAGATCCCCCGCTGAGGACCCTTGTCTGACCCAGAGTGTGCAGCCACAATGAGCGGCTCTCACTATGGCAGACCTGACTTTTCCATGTATTTTTCGGAAGATGGACCATTGTATGCCCTAACTGAGCGCTTGGTCGACTACAGTGGGATAAGAGGCTGTCAAGATGAAAAACTATTTTAACCCCTTCCCACAAAACCATTACGTCCTAATTATGGTGGTCTTAGAGGAACAGAACAATGAAAGTAGTGGAAGAGCCGGATTCTGAGGATAGGTCATCCATATGAAAAAGCGGACAACCCCTTTAAGGCCTGCGCCAAGATCTGACAGAGGAGGCACCGAGGACTGAGATACTAGAAGCCACATGAGTCTAGATCAGGGGTGCACAACGTTTTCTGGTTAGGGGCCACATTGTCAGAATGAAGCAACGTCAAGGGACGAAAAAATAAATCCATCACTAAATACATTGAAAGTCAATGAGTGACGGATCCGTTTTGATTTTTAAATCCGTTTCATTAACAGTCAATGGGTGAAGGATCCATTTTTTTAGGCTCCAAAGAAAACAGATCCATCACCATTGACTTACATTGTTTTCAGTGCCGTTTTTTTTCACGTTTTTATGACTGGACACAAAAACACAGCTTGCAGTGGTTTTATGTCCGGTCACAAAACGGAATGCTGCCGGAACAGAACGCATCTCTTTCCATTCAGAAAGCATGAGGACTAAACGGAAACCTTTTTTTTTTTCGGTATTGAGATCCTCTGCCGGATCTAGGTACCGGAAAACAACAACGCAAGTGTGAAAGTAGCCTTACTGAAGCTATGCAGTCCAGGCTTTATGTGCATGAAGCAGGTGGATCAGGATGAACAGTGCTATAGACAGGTAGGGGTGTGTTGTAGTTCTTGGAATTATAAGAGAACAGAGACAAAAAGTGACTGAAAATGACAGGAAAAAATATATGGAGGAAGTGTTCTTGGTTTGCTTTAGATCTTACACCATCACATTGCTGCGGTGGAGAAGCTCGCCCTCACGACTACAGGCTGCCCCCTAGTGATCCAGTGCAAGAACTTCCGTGTGGTACATTTCATAGTTCCCAGGGAGCGAGACTGCCATGACATCTACAACTCTCTGCTCCAGCTTTCCAGGCCAGGTAAGGCCAGGTCCATGTCATACTGATCTATAGGCCGCAACACTGACCAAAGTGGCCTCCTCAAACAGCTGATCGGCAGGAGGTCCGGTGTCAGACCTTCACTGAACTGATATTGATAATCTATCCTGAGGATACTTGGGAGAAACCATTTAATAGAGGGAGTCCATTGTTCTGGAAACAGAACAATGGACTCCAAATAGTGTCTCTTTGGAGGACCCAGCGCATGTATACTGGAGAGCCCCCTGATGTCAGTAGTCACCATACAATGGTATTTCCATCTGGGACATAGATGGCATATATAAGTGCAGTAGCCACCTGTAGGACCCACTCCTATCTCCAGAACAGAACCGCCAAAGTGAACAGAAGGCAGCTGCTCATGCGCAGCCGCCCTACATTCACCTCTATGGAAGTTCCGAAAATAGCCGAGCTCAGGCTGAGCTATTTCTGACAGTCCCATAGCGGTGAATTGTTGCACTCTCCATTCACCACTATGAGAGTTGGCGAGCTCACACTGCACTTTTCAGAACTCCTATAGCAATGAATGGAGAGCACACCCTGCATGCACAGTGCGCTCTCCTTTACTTTGGGGGCCCTGTTCTGGAGATAGGAGATGGTCCCAGAGGTGGGACCCAAACCTGTCTAACATTGATGACAGCGACATGCCATCTATGTCCTAGATGGGAATACCCTTTGATATGTACTGTGGTGGCGGGGCAGGATAGTTGCAGCTGTGTGTTCAGGATACCAGCATCGGGAGACCTTGTTATCAAATGATCTTTAGGGGAACCTGGGATTTTCTAAAATAGACTTCTAGACTTAAACATAGACTTAAAGGGTTTCTGTCACCAGTTTTTTGGGGTATGAATCAGGCTGACATTACAGATGTGCTAATGTCATCTAATTCTAACTATCTATATATCTTTTATTCAATAGTGCCCCCGTTTTTTAGTACAGTTTTAACTTATGCTAATAAGCCTCTAGGAGTGGGGGGGTGGGGCATTACCCCTGCTCCTAGAGGCTCTGTTCACCCTCCTTTAGAAACGCCCCCTTCCTCTTGAGTGACAGCGCCAGGAAGCGTTCGTCTCCTCCTGCCGGCCCTGTCCTCCATGTATATCGCGCGCCTGCGCCGTCCGCTTCAGTACTCGGCGCAGTGAGTGCAGGGCGCTGGCAGGATCCCAGCTTCCTCACTGCACCTGCGCCGAATACGTCACAGTCAAGCACAGCGCAGGCTCAGTGAGGAAGCCGGGATCCTGCCAGTGCCCTGCACTCACTGCACCTGGGCCGGCAGGAGGAGAAGAAAGCTGCCTGGCCTTGTCACTCCCCCTGCTCCTAGAGGCTTATTAGCATAAAATAAAAGTTAAAATTATATAAAAACGGGGGCACTAATAAATAAAAGATATACATATTTAGAATCAGGTGACATTAGCACATCTCTAATGTCAGCCTGATTCATAGGCAAGAAGCTGGTGACAGAAACCCTTTAAAGTGGTTGTCCGGCCTAGGTGTGACTACTCCAATAGTCATAACTAGAGATGAGCGAGCATGCTCGAGTGCCATATTTGCGTATTTGCGTACGCATTTTAAAATTCGTACGCTAATCATACGCATATTTTAATCTATACGCAAATGCGTACGAATAGCGTACGAATAGTGTACAAATTGAATTTGTACGCTATTCGTACGCATTTGCGTATAGATTAAAATATGCGTATGAATAGCGTACGAATTTTAAAATGCGTATGCAAAAATGGCACTCGAGCATGCTCGCTCATCTCTAGTCATAACGTCTTGTCAATTAAAAAAAAAACCTCACGTGTCCGCGTTCCTGCGCTGCTACCCCACTCCTGGCCGCTTCTGGTCGGTGCATTACTATTACAGTCTGCAGGTTGCTGATCTGAATTATTCCTTTTTCCTATATTAGTCAGATATGAAGATCTCTACGCATTTTCCTACAACCCCAAACAGAAAGAGACGGAGCGGGTCCTCGGCTGGCAGTGCATCGACCTGAAAGACGAGTATAAGAGAATGGGAGTCCCTAATGCTTACTGGCAGCTCTCCGATGTGAACAGAGAGTATAAGGTAAATGGATCTACCGGAAGCAAGGCTTGTAATTCCCTGCAGGTTATTATCAGATGAAATCTCATCAATACTAACTTTATATTAGGGAACTGCTATTTAACCCCTTCACCCCCAGCGCCGTACATGTACGGCGCTGGGGCGATGCGGGCACATGGCGCCCGCTCGCGGGTGCGGCGGGCGTCATGGCCGGCAAGTCTCTGCTGTTTCTAACAGCAGAGACTTGCCGCTACCTACTACATCGGCGGCGTCTTCCGGGTTGACTAGATGCCGTGATCACACGTGATCACGGCATCTAGTTGCGGCTAAACCCGGAAGCGTTCGCTTCCGGGTGGTGTACAGACACCCCGTGTGGCCAATCGGGGTGTCTGTACACCATATGAAAACTGTAATCCTCGCTGGTGAGGATTACAGTTTTTAAAGTGCAATTCTTATTCTGGCCACTAGATGGCAGGCCAGGATAAGAAATGAGCAATTCATGTCTTTCTGAGTCTATAAAACCCAGAATTGCTCATAAAGAAAAAAAAAAAAAGCCACAATATATAAGCCCATATTTGAGCTTTCTAATAGTAAAAAAAAAATTTTAAAAAAAACTTAAAAAATATATAAAAAATAAAAAAGATGTAAAAGTTCAAATCACCCCCCTTTCCGTATAAGTAAAAAATAAATACCTAAATAACAATAAATATAGACATCATGGGTATCATCGTGACCGAAAACGCCCGTACTTTTAAAATATAAAAAAAAAAATTCCAATACAGCGAATTGTGTGGCGGAAAAAAGCGTCCAAATGGCGATTTGCCGTTTTTTGTCGCTTTTTTTTTCTAAAAAAAATTAAATAAAAAGTGATCAAAAAGTCATACACACCCCAGAATGGTATCAATAAAAACTTCAGATCGTCCCGCAAAAAATGAGCCCCCATACAGCTCTGTACACATAAATACCAAAAAGTTATAGGGGTCAAGATATGACAAGGAAAAAAAAAAAAAAAAAAAAGGGCAACTTTCTAATTATTTTATCACTATGAAAACGCAGGAAAAACTATACATATTAGGTATTGCCGGATTCGTACTGACCAGTAGAATGAAAGTAACGGATCAGTTTTAATGCACATCGAACGCTGTAAATAAGAAACCCGTAGAACTGTAGCGGAATAGCGTTTTCTTTGCAATTTCACCCGGTTTGGAATTTTTTTCCCGCTTCCCACTACACCGTATGCAATATTAAATGGTGGCGTTGGAAAGTACAACTTGTCCCGCAAAAAACAAGCCCTCATACAGCTATGTGAACAGAAAAATAAAAGAGTTATGGCTGTTTGAAGGCAGGGAGCGCAAAACGAAAATGCAGAACCGAAAAAAGCTCCGGGGGTGAAGAGATTCCTTAATAGTTTATTTCAGCATTGTAGCTGTATCTGTATTTTCCCTTTCATTTATAGTATTTCTTCCTTTCCATGTCCTTTGCCTAAAAATTCCAAGTGGACAGGAGAAATCGTTTCACTCCTATCTCTGCTTGAAAACCATCTTGATTTTGCCAGGATATTTCTTCAGTTTTTTTTAAAGGGATAATCCAGGGTACAGATGTTGATGAACGATCCTCAGCATAGGTCATCAATATAAAATCAGTTGGGGTCCGATACCCTGCACCCCGCGATCAGCTGTTTCAGGACGCCACATCAGCAGACAGTGTAGGGAGCTGAAGCAGAAAGCTCTGTACGTGATGTAGTTTCCGGCACCGGTGTACTGCAGCTCAGATCCTGGTGAATCCCGGCATGTCCGCTGCACATCGTACGAATCCTTCTGCTTCAGCTCTGTACACTGTATATTTCTGGCCGATGCAGCTGGCTGATCAGTAAGGGTGCAAGGTGTCAGACCCCCAGCATTCTCGTATTGATGACCTATCTGGAGGAATGGTTCTCACATAAGAAGCTGATGGTAACCAGTAATTCTCCCAGTGCGTTCCAGCAATAACAGAGGGACAGTTTTATCACTTTAACAATGGCTGCCATCTGAGGCGACTACCAATATGGCTGCATTTCCTGTTGTCATCATGACAAAATAGAAAAATGGGCCACCGCCACAATGTATAGTGTGAACATGGCCATATCCCTAGAATCCGCCGTGGAGAGAGTATTCTCAGCATTCTGATAGTTCGGTTTCTCTCTCTGTTTTTCAGGTGTGTGAGACCTATCCTAGAGACCTGTACGTACCTCTTACAGCCAGTAAGCCAATCATTGTCGGAAGCTCAAAGTTCAGAAGTAAAGGCAGGTTTCCAGTGCTGTCTTACTACCACCAGGAGACGCAGGTATCTCTTCGCCATCTAACATAGAGCGCTCTGAAATGTATAAAACTTATGTTAAAGGGAATCTGTCACCAAAGACCTTCTTATCCAACACTTAGCTGTGGTTCACCTGATTAAAACCCCGTTTTTCTCTTGTTGATCGGAGGCTCCATATGACACTTTTTCTTGATATGCAAATTAGGCCTTTAGTGCAATGAGGGAGTCATCATTGCTCTTGTTGCACCCAAGCTTCACTCATTTTTGTGGCCAGCCCCTCCCTCACTGCTTTGATTAACAGGTCCAGACAGTGGCAAAGCAGACCATTTTATCGGTGGGGGTCGTACTGCTGGCACCCCCACTGATCACCAGAATGGGGGCCTGTACCCCCTGCAGCCTCCCTGAAAAGAATAGAGCGTCCAGTCGCACATGCGCATGGCTGTTGTATTCACTTCTATGGGAGTTCTGCTGATTACAGCGCTCAGCTATCTCCGGAATTCCCATAGAAATGAATGGAGCTGCCACATGCATGCGCGACTTGCTGCTGGGTTCTTTTCAGGGGAGCTGCAGGGGGTACGGGGCGCCCATTCTCATGATCGGTGGCGGTCCCAGTGGTAGGATAGCTGTTGATACAGGATAACGCCTAATAACCGGAATACCCCTTTAAAGGGGTTTCCCGGGATTTAACTACTGACAATAGGTCATCAGTATCTGATCGGTACCTTCTCCCCACTCACCAAGCACAGTACATTGTACAGCGGCTGTGCTTGGTATCACTTGAATGGGGCTGAGCCGCTCCTAGGCCACATGACCGATGAGTGTGACATCACTGGCCTAGGAAAAGCTAAGAGAAGGCCGCGGCGCTCATTGGAGCACCGGTGCCTTCTCAAACAGCTGATCAGCGGTGACGCCAGGTGTCAGACTCCCACCGATCAGATACTGATGACCTCTCCTGAGGATAAGTCATCAGTAGTAAAATCCCGGGAGTTTTTCAGTTTTTGCATTGTTTTGAGACAGCCATAACTTTTTTGTTTTTGCACTGACACAGCCGTATGAGGGGTTGCTATTTGTGGGACACATTGTATTTTTTAGTGACACCAATGAATTTTTCTGAAGGGCAGTAATGGAAAAAAAAGGATTTTACACCATTGGTTTTTGCACTTTTAACTTTTCACTGCCCACCATGTGGCATAACTAGCACATTACTTTTAATCTGTGGGGCAGTTTAATTACAGTGATACTAAATATGTAATAGTTTGACTAATTTTTGAGTACTTTTGCATAATGATGGCATCAAAAAAAAGTTCCTGTTGCTGCATTCCAACAGTCATAATGTATTCATTTTTCCATTGATGGGGCTGTATGCAGGCTTGTTTTTTTTTGCAGAAAGAAATGTAGTTTCCACTTATACCTTTTTGGGACTCATTAGTTAACAGGGCGGGGACGGAATTGGGAAAAAATAAATTTTATCGTTGTTTAGTTTCAATGACATCTGTATTGTACAGGTTGTGACAAATGCAACTACACCATATCTGTGTGAGGAGGATATTTTTACCACTTTTACAAAATAAAACCACTTTTTATGGAAAAAATGGTTTTATTTATTTATTTTTACATTTTATTAACTTTTATTAATTTTTATTTGGTCTCACTAGGGGACGTCACAAAGCAACCATTTGATGCCGTTTAGAATGCATTGGTATACCGTGTAGACGGAGTTAGACTATAGTCTGTCTATTAGGCTACAGTCACACGACCGTAGTTTTTTGCGGATTCGTGTGCATTTCACAATTTGCGGACCGCACGAGGCTGCCGCTACCATAGAAAGTGCCTATTCTTGTCCAAAACTGCAGACAAGAATACGACATGCTCTATTTCTTTTGCGGGGCCGCTGAACATATGTGGACTCATTCATACAGTCGTGTGAATTTAGCCTTAGGCTGTGCCTGTGGCACAGCCTAATAAGCATACAGTCACGGCAGACCCCCAGCTGCCATAGCAGCACACCATTACCCCACAATAGCATTCACCGGGGGACAATGGGGACAGAGGTAGCCTCTCTCTCTAACTGCCTAGATGCTGCAGTTGCTATTAAAGGGTTATTCTCATTTTAGACAATGGGGGCATATCGCTAGGATATGCCCCCATTGTCTTATAGGTTTGGATCCCACCGCTGGGACCCGCACCTATATACAGAACGGAGCCCCCGAACTGAATGAGGGCGCACTGCGCATGCGCAGCCGCCCTCCATTCATTTCTATGGGGCTGCCGAAAATAGCCGAGCGCTGGCTCGGCTACTTCCGTCGGCTCCATAGAAATGAATGGGAGCGCACCGCGCATGCACAGCCCGGCTCCCATTCATTTCTATGAGCGGAGCGGGGACCTGCGCCTGGTGGTGCGTCCTCCAGGCGCAGCGCTCCCCGCTCCGTTCTGGATATAGGTGCGGGTCCCAGCGGTGGGACCCGCACCTATAAGACAATGGGGGCATATCCTAGCGATATGCCCCCATTGTCTAAGATGAGAATACCCCTTTAAGCATGGCATCTCTAGTGTTAATGTTAAACAGCCTGCATTGGAAATATCTTTGATCCCAGCCGTTACAGCCGGACCCTGACTTCAGTTACTGTTGTGCGGCCTAGTATCAACCTCACATGCAGAGGCACGACTAATATCAGTTTCATGATTCTGATCTCCGGAGATGTGTTTCACTGCAATGACGACTAATTGATTACATTAGATTAATCACTCAGCTACGAGGTTACCGGGGAAGACATTATCTGTGCCTTCCTGATCGATGCTACCAGATCTGTATAGACAGACATGTAGAAAAGACGTTGAGAGTGCACGATGCCAAATTAACAAGCTGCATGCACAGCGTCCAGTCCATTAATTGACATGGTGTGGTCTTAAAAGGGTTAAAGAGATCTACAAACATGAATGGTATCACGCAGTGCAAAGGGTTTCAAGAAGCGAAGAGGTCTGTTTTCCATTTACTTTTAGGTTCAGTGTCCCTTTAAGAGAAGTCAGCACTAAGTGCAGAGGTCTAGTGATACCCGTCATGCTTTGTAGATTGAAGCGGCCGCTCAGTCATCCTCAGTGGAGACGTGCATACTCCGGCTTGATGTGGTTTATTCTCCTTCTGTGTAGGTGGCCATCTGCAGGTGTAGTCAGCCCCTGTCTGGTTTCAGCGCCCGGTGTCTGGAAGACGAGCATATGCTGCAGTCAGTCAGCAAAGCCAATCCTGAATGGCGGTCCATGTATGTGATGGACACCAGACCCAAGGTAAGTGCATGACTTCTCCATATTTGCTGTCACCTAATCCACGTGATGTGTTTTTATGAGAACGTATTCTGTCTCTTGGCAGTTGAACGCCATGGCGAACCGCGCGGCGGGCAAAGGCTACGAGAACGCAGACAATTACTCCAACATCAAGTTCCAGTTTGTTGGAATTGAGAATATTCACGTTATGAGGTCGAGCCTGCAGAAGCTCATGGAAGGTACGTGATGCATGATCGCTGTTTGGGGGGGTGTCCTGCAGTATATTGCACCCCCCCCATATATCACTGAGGCTTCTACATGCTACTGGGAGTAGATGTGGGAACCTGCCCATGTATTAGCAAGCATGGCCTAGTTCTGTGTTTTGTTTTTTTTTCAGATTTGATTATAACATAATCAGATTATAATAGATATCACTTCCATATTAACCATTTGAGCGCAGCGGCCTCCTCACAGCTTAACAAGCACAGCGTTGTCCATTGGATAGCAGCTTGGATGAGTCTGACCTGCGCCTAGGACAGTGATGGCGAACATCCGGCACTCTGGCTGTGGTGAAACTACAACTCCCAGCATGCTCCATTCATTTCTACAGCCAAGCAAGTGCATCTTGGGAGTTGTAGTTTTACCACAGCTGTAGTGCCAGGCCTAGGCCATGTGACTGATGAACGCCATGTCGCTGGCCTAGGAAGAGGCCGGAGCCCTCACCACAGCACTGAGGCCTCTTTAAACAACTGATCGGCGGGGGTGCTGGGAGTCGGACCTCCACCCATGAGATACCTATGACCTATCCTGAGAATAGGTCATCAATATTAACCCCTTCCCTCCAAAAAACAAAACTCCTTTAAAGAGGAGATGAGCATACTGATGGCTTATTGTCAGGATAGGTCATCAACATGTGAGATCAGTGGGGGCCGCTCATTCAGCTCCCCTGCCGATCTGCTGTTTGAAGAGACTGCAGTGCTTCTGTAAGTGCTGTAGCCTCACCATTGTCCCTACAGAGTCTGGTACTGCTAGAACTGATTGGACATTGTCAGAGCGTATATGGACTCCCCGGCTGATAGCACCCAGTTGTTAATATCCAAAGGGAATAACCGAGGAACATCACAATGCATAATTATAGGGAATCCAATTATATGCTGAAATAAAGTGCATCTGTCAGCAGGTTTGTATCTATGAAACTGGCTGAACTGTTACATGTGCACTTGGCAGCTGAAGGCATCTGTTTTGGTCCCATGTACATATGTGCCCGCATTGCTGAGAAAAATGATGTTTTATTATATGCAAATGAGCCTCTAGGAGCAACGGGGGCGTTTCCATTACACCTACAGGCTCTGCTTTCTCTGCAACTGCCGCGTCCTCTCCACTTTGATTGACATGACCAGGCAGTGTAAACGTGATCACGCCTGACTCCTTAAGTCAAAGTGCAGAGGGTGCAGCTGTTGCAGAGACAGCAGAGCCTCTAGATGTAATGGTAACGCCCCCGTTGCTCCTAGAGGCTCATTTGAATATAGTAAAACATCATTTTTCTCAGTAATGCGGACACATATGAACATGGGACCAACACAGATGTCTTCAGCTGCCAAGTGCACATGTAACAGGTCAGCCAGTGTCATAGGTTTAAAAGCATTTTGGTTTTATTTGTTTGTGAAAGAAAAGATACCTCTGCTCATGATAAGTCGATTATTATACAGAGCATTGCTGTATGTTCTGTTTCATCCACTAGATGGCGGTATGCACCGCTGGTTACTTTATCTGCACTGATAAGACATAATTGACTGGGGCAGTCAGTAGGACTGTTAAGTATATAAAAAGGTCATGTACATTGATAGGGTAATGGTTTTATTATAGCATCCTGCCTTTAAATGTGATCATTGTTAAATGTGTATTATATTAATTTCAGAAACTCCACGTCTACCTTAAGCAGTTCAAGACTGGGGCTTTTTTTTTAATGCATATGTCTTTGAAAGGCATATTTGTTTCTTCTGTTCACTTGTGTAACTAATTTTTGGGCCTTTCTTTGTGATATATGGGAATATATTTTTATGTCGTGTGGTGGCATCTTACAAGATCTTTTGGGGACCGTTAATATTACAGTTAATTTTGTGTTGCTTATTTCTCCTGTAACTTGAGCTGACATTAGCCCCAGTTATGGGAAAATACAGCCCCTAGACATTTAACAAGGCTGTTGAGCCTGACTGTGTAGCTAATCTGGGTCCGTTAAGACCCAGCAGCTCATACAGATACCTGTCCACCAGTTTTCACATGATCTCTAGGACCGGTGCATTGTGGCTTCCTGACCTGTATATGCAGCACTCATTGAGCACTTTGTATACAGTGATTGAGAAGGCAGGGATGATAAGAAATATCCCTGCCTTCTCTCTGTCAGCTGTCAGTGGCAGTATATTCCCGGCTTCTGCAGCTGCTGGATCTCTGTGCAGCTGCCACCTCTGCAAGGATGCGTTAAGTGTTTATAGACCATTAAAATCAGGATTTGACTATTCAAGGATGCAATGTGACCCATCACCTGTGTTTATAGAGAGTCACCTTTTCAGGGGTACTATAATGTACATGCAGTAGGATCGTGGGTAACTTTATACATTCATTTCAGTTCTTACCTTGTGCTGACCTGCAGTCTGGATTATAGTCCAAAGCTGCGGTCAGCATTTTGTAAGTTATAGAAGTAATCCCAGCATTCGCCGTCCTGAGCCTGTATCAACCATGGCTGTTATAGGCTGAAACGCGTCCCTGTTATAATTATATTTAAAGATAGCAAGTACCAGGATTTCTTCTATATTCCACTGGGACTGACCCCGCCACGTGCACCACTGACCTCCGAGTGCCGACCGGAACCCTCTTTGTATCACAGCATTCTGTAAGTTGTCATTGGAAACGGTCAACAAGTAAAATCCCCATTTTCTTCAATTTACACCATTTACACTCTGCCCAGTGGAGATTTCTCTGTTTTTTTATCTTATTCTCTCTTTATTACAGTTTGTGGATCAAAGAACTTATCTGTAAATGACTTTCTGAGCGGCCTAGAAAGCTGTGGATGGCTGCGCCACATCAAAGCCGTGCTGGACGCTTCTGTATGGCTGGCAAAGGTACGAGAAGCCCAGATTAAAGGGGTATTGCCATCTCAGACACTGGTAGCATATTACTAGGATATTTTAATGTACATTGCTTAGTGCTTCCTTGGGTTTTTATCTAAAGGTAAGTACTTATGTATCAGTTCTGTGCAGTCTGTAAAATCTCTGCTTGCAGACAGTGAACGCAGTCATTGATTGTTTAGATTCACACAGCTGCAGGGTTTGTAAAGGCCCTTTTACACTGCAGACGATTGTCGGGAAAGATGCGTTCCTTCCTGACAATCGCCTGCTCGTCACTGGAGGAGACCAATGCTATTACATGTGGTGATCCCCTCCACAGTAAGGGGAGAAGTGATTGCTAATGCCGTTGCTCGTCCCCATACTGAATCATTGTTTGCCGGCAGCAGAGGCTGTTTAGATGGCAGGATCTGCTGCCGGCAAACAATGAATTAGGTGTCTGTGCAAACGATCCTATCACCTGATGAACGAGCGTTTGGATTGTTCATCAGGTAAGTCTAGTTTCACACTAGCGTTGTATTATCTTTACCATTTGTTAAACGGATCCGTCATGGACTCCATTGAAAGTCAATGGAGGACGGATCTGTTTACTAGTGTGTCAGACAAAACGGATCCGTCCCCATTGACTTGCATTGTGGGTCATTCCGGATTTGTCTTGGTGCGGATGCCCAGGACGGAGAGCAAACCGCAGCATGTTGCAGTTTGCTCTCCGGTCTGAAGACGGAACGGAATGCTCCTAAAAGCATTGTCTTCAGTTCAGTTTTGTCTCCATTGACAATGAATGCGGACAAAACTGAAGCGTTTTATTCCGGTATTGAGACCCTATGACGGAGCTCAATACCAGAATAGTTAAACGCAAATGTGAAAGTACCCTAAGCAGCAGCACCTTATCACTGGCAGATCATCACTAATGAGGGTTCGTACAAACGCTCATTAGAGATAGTCTGCCTCACCATTGGGCAGTGTATAGGGGCCTTTAGAAGAAAGAGCTTTCATACAATGTAATCCACCTTTTTCATTTTCAGCCCCTGTTTCCCAGCTTTCCCTGGACCCGGAAAGGCAAATCTGCCTAGCTGTGGTGCTTTTTAGGACTGAGGAGGGGAATTTGTCTTGGTAGATGTAGTATTCTGCAATCTATTACAGCTCCACATGGTTGTAAGCAGGTTTCCCAGAATCCTGAAAGGCAAACCTGCTACACTATGGCACTATTTAGGGATGGGGGCCGAGGATTTATCTTTATAGATTTGGCAGTCTATTACAGTTCCACATTGCAGTAATCCAGCTTTCCTTGGACCCTGAAATTCTTTGGATTTGTTACTAGGATTCATACTCAAGGTTTCCAGGCTCCTGGTGAACAAATCCATCTAGGTATTCTACAATACTTGTTAATTCCTAAGTAGTCTGATCTGGCATTCTGCAGTCTTGGAAAGCTGGGTAACAACCTCAGGCGCATTGGTTATATATAATGGGCTTAATAATTGGTTATATAAATTATATATAATATTATGATAGGGGCGCATTGGTTATATATAATACACACAATGCCACCCTGATATGCTGTGTGATGTGCCCTGTTTTGCTAAATTTTGACGCCAGGATTCTGGAATGAAGGCATGATAAATCAGGGCCTATGTGTGCACTACAGCAGGTAATATTGGCACACACACTGTTATCAAATGTTTTTTGTACTCTTAGTAACTATCAAATTCCCCTACAACTAAAGGGCCACACTTGCTGTGTAGACAAAATGTATCCAGATAAAGGAGTCTGTCACCTGTTTTTCACCAATATAACTAAGAGCACTGCCCCATAGAGATTGCAGACACATCCCAGACATACCTGTGTGCACTGTGTGTGTGTATTACATGTCACATCCCAGACATACCTGTGTGCACTGTGTGTCTGTATTACATGTCACATCCCAGACATACCTGTGTGCACTGTGTGTGTGTGTATTACATGTCACATCCCAGACATACCTGTGTGCACTGTGTGTCTGTATTACATGTCACATCCCAGACATACCTGTGTGCACTGTGTGTGTGTATTACATGTCACATCCCAGACATACCTGTGTGCACTGTGTGTCTGTATTACATGTCACATCCAAAACATACCTGTGTGCACTGTGTGTATTACATGTCACATCCCAGACATACCTGTGTGCACTGTGTGTGTGTATTACATGTCACATCCCAGACATACCTGTGTGCACTGTGTGTCTGTATTACATGTCACATCCCAGACATATCTGTGTGCACTGTGTGTGTGTATTACATGTCACATCCCAGACATACCTGTGTGCCCTGTGTGTGTATTACATGTCACATCCCAGACATACCTGTGTGCACTGTGTGTGTGTATTACATGTCACATCCAAAACATACCTGTGTGCACTGTGTGTCTGTATTACATGTCACATCCAAAACATACCTGTGTGCACTGTGTGTATTACCTGTCACATCCCAGACATACCTGTGTGTACTGTGTGTGTGTATTACATGTCACATCCCACACATACCTGTGTGCACTGTGTGTCTGTATTACATGTCACATCCCAGACATACCTGTGTGCACTGTGTGTCTGTATTACATGTCACATCCCAGACATACCTGTGTGCACTGTGTGTGTGTGTATTACATGTCACATCCCACACATATCTGTGTGCACTGTGTGTCTGTATTACATGTCACATCCCAGACATACCTGTGTGCACTGTGTGTCTGTATTACATGTCACATCCCAGACATACCTGTGTGCACTGTGTGTCTGTATTACATGTCCAGGAAAAGCACTTTTATTCTACTGCAAAACAGCTCCCAAGTCCCCAGCTCTGTGTGCTACAAGTGCCTAAAGCAAACCAGGCTGAAGAGAGGAGGGCTGCTTTAGCTGCTTATATCTAGGAATTGGTAGCCACTAGAAATATGAACCTGACCTTTTTTTAAAGCTGGCATTCAATCCTTTCAAACGATACCAGAATCATAGCCATTATATCCACTATATCAATAGATATAGCTGTTGGAAATTGAGTTGGGAGAGAAAGCTGTTTTTACTTTCACTTTCAGCTGGGCACTTGGGAGCCCAGCTGAAAGTGAAAGTAAATGACATGTAATACACACACACAGTGCACACAGGTATGTCTGGGATGTGACATGTAATACACACACACAGTGCACACAGGTATGTCTGGGATGTGACATGTAATACAGACACACAGTGCACACAGGTATGTCTGGGATGTGACATGTAATACACACACACAGTGCACACAGGTATGTCTGGGATGTGACAGGTAATACACACACACAGTGCACACAGGTATGTCTGGGATGTGACAGGTAATACACACACACAGTGCACACAGGTATGTCTGGGATGTGACATGTAATACACACACACAGTGCACACAGGTATGTCTGGGATGTGACATGTAATACACACACACAGTGCACACAGGTATGTCTGGGATGTGACATGTAATACAGACACACAGTGCACACAGGTATGTCTGGGATGTGACATGTAATACACACACATAGTGCACACAGGTATGTCTGGGATGTGACATGTAATACACACACAGTGCACACAGGTATGTCTGGGATGTGACATGTAATACAGACACACAGTGCACACAGGTATGTCTGGGATGTGACATGTAATACAGACACACAGTGCACACAGGTATGTCTGGGATGTGACATGTAATACAGACACACAGTGCACACAGGTATGTCTGGGATGTGACATGTAATACAGACACACAGTGCACACAGGTATGTCTGGGATGTGACATGTAATACAGACACACAGTGCACACAGGTATGTCTGGGATGTGACATGTAATACACACACACAGTGCACACAGGTATGTCTGGGATGTGACATGTAATACAGACACACAGTGCACACAGGTATGTCTGGGATGTGTCTGCAATCTTCTGTGGGGCAGTGCTGTTAGTCATATAGGTGAAAATGAGGTGACAGACTCACTTTAATGTGATATCTGATAAAACAAGAGCAAATAGCAAAGACACAGAAGGATATTATGTTAGTTTTTTTGGTTGTTCTTTTTTTGTGTTTGAATTCTGGCTTTAGTTCCCCTTTAAGATTTCCTGTTATCTATACCGAGATGTTACTTGTCATTGTAATTCTAACAATGATGGTAAAAGTTACGTGTACAGAGCAGGAAATCATGACCTATTAGATCTGATGACCAGTGCGAATACTGTCGGATTACATGCATTTTTATTAAATATAGATATTGACATGGAACATTTTTTAAAAACCAAACATTCTAAAAAAAATTTAACATAGCATAAAAACCTGATTTTAAAAAAATCGGTCCTTTTCTGCTGACACATTCCCTCTAATGGTAGATGTCTGATAATACCATACTGTGGCTCTGAATGTATCCAGTCACTGCGGTCTGTGGTTCTGTATGTGGTGCAGGTGCTCATTATCTCAACATTGGAGAAGTGGGAAGAATCTGCCTTTGTAGGCAGAAAATAATGGTTCTCTTTTGTTCGAGGACAGAGAATAATCCTTTGACTCCCACACACTAATGTTCCCAACATTGGAGCTGTCTGTATGTTATTCATCGGTCCGCTCAGTCCTGCCATTAGCTGGCCGTACAGCCGAACAGCTATCCCTCCTGATCTCTTTCCATGCTTAAATTCTGTGTGTGTGTGTGTGGGGGGGGGGGGTCGCCTACATATTTCAGGACCACCTGACTATCCCTTGATGCGAGATGTTAAGATGTTAAGGGCAAGAGAAGGACGTGGTCCACAAGAGATAAGTCGCTGCCAGAAAAGACCGACGGCAGATTGTTACCCTTTCAGTAAAGCTGGGCATTTAATAAAAGAAATAGCTGAAATCGAAATATAACCTCATTAATTGACATAATCATTTCAGTTATTTCAATTATTCTGGTTGCAGCCAGTGCTGCTCTACTCTGAGTGTCTGTCCCCGCTGCTCCAAATGTGTCTGCCCCCCCTCTGCTCCAACATCATCCTCCTCCCCACACCTCTCCAACTGCATCCTCCTCTCATCACTTAAACTGCGTCCACCTCCCCACATCGCTCCAACTGCATCCTCCCACACCGCTCCAACTGCATCCTCCCCACATCGCTCCAACTGCATCCTCCCCACATCGCTCCAACTGCATCCTCCCCACATCGCTCCAACTGCATCCTCCCCACATCGCTCCAACTGCATCCTCCCCACATCGCTCCAACTGCATCCTCCCCACATTGCTCCAACTGCAATCTCCCACACCTCTCCAACTGCATCCTCCTCACACCGTTCCAACTGCATCCCTCCCCACATTGCTCCAACTGCATCCTCCCTACATCGCTCCAACTGCATCCTCCCCACATTGCTCCAACTGCATCCTCCCTACATCGCTCCAACTGCATCCTCCCCACATCGCTCCAACTGCATCCTCCCCACATCGCTCCAACTGCATCCTCCCCACATTGCTCCAACTGCATCCTCCCCACATCGCTCCAACTGCATCCTCCCCACATTGCTCCAACTGCATCCTCCCCACATTGCTCCAACTGCATCCTCCCCACATCGCTCCAACTGCATCCTCCCCACATCGCTCCAACTGCATCCTCCCCACATCGCTCCAACTGCATCCTCCCCACATCGCTCCAACTGCAATCCTCCTCACATCGCTCCAACTGCATCCTCCCCACATCACTCCAACTGCGTCCACCTCCCCACACCGTTCCAACTGCATCCTCCCCACATCGCTCCAACTGCATCCTCCCCACATCGCTCCAACTGCATCCTCCCCACATCGCTCCAACTGCATCCTCCCCACATCGCTCCAACTGCATCCTCCCCACATCGCTCCAACTGCATCCTCCCCACATCGCTCCAACTGCATCCTCCCCACATCGCTTCAACTGCATCCACCTCTCCTCACCACTCCAACTGTGTCCACCTCCCCACATCACTTAAACTGCGTCCACCTCCCGCCATCAATCCCCCTGCGTCCACCTCCCCTCATCGCTCCAACTGCGTCCACCTCCCCACATCACTTAAACTGCGTCCACCTCCCGCCATCAATCCCCCTGCGTCCACCTCCCCTCATTGCTCCAACTGCGTCCACCTCCCCATACCGTTCCAACTGCGTCAGCCTCCCCCCGCCTCTACAACTGCGTCAGCCTCCCCCCGCCTCTACAACTGCATCAGCCTCCCCCCGCCTCTACAACTGCGTCAGCCTCCCCCTGCCTCTACAACTGCGTCAGCCTCCCCCGCCTCTACAACTGCGTCAGCCTCCCCCCGCCTCTACAACTGCGTCAGCCTCCCCCCGCCTCTACAACTGCGTCAGCCTCCCCCCGCCTCTACAACTGCGTCAGCCTCCCCCCGCCTCTACAACTGCGTCCGCCTCCTCCTTGCTGCACCAACTGGGCCCCCTCCCTCCTGTTGTTCCACGTGCCCCCCCCTCGCCGCTCCAAGTGCCCCCCCCCGCTATTCCAATTACCCCTTTGCCCCCTGCTATTCCAACTGCGTCAGCCTCCCCCCGCTGCTTCAACTACATTTGCCTCCCCCTGCCGCTCTGATTGTGTCTGCCTCCCTCCGCTGTTACAACTGCACCCGTCTCCTCCCACTGCAAAGAAAATAATCATTCATTAATAGTAATGGAGATAAAACGTATTGCGATTTAGATTTTTGTTATAATCGTTCAGCCCTACCGCTCGCTATTAAATACACAAGCACACTCGGCCGAGTCCAGCATGCATTTGTAAGGTAGAGCAATGCAGAAGACGTACCGTACATATTCCACTCAGTGAGCAAAGTTAAACTCATGGGCCCAGTGATCTTTATACAGCATAGGATTCACTGCAGCAACTGTACAATTCACCATTTAAAGTGTTCCTGTCATAGCTGCATGGTGCGGAGGAAAAAAGACATATATTCATCAGGGAACGGGAGAGGATGTGGAGGTTGGATCTTTATTGCAGGCTGATGCCATACAGTGTTATAGGAAAAACGTCTTATAGGAATAATAGAGGAATGGCACAACCTAGAGACATAAGAATAGAAGCTCCAGAACTGTTATTACATGGGGAATGCAAGTAGTTACTAAAACAGACATGTCAGGAGAGAGGACAGGTCCTCTTTAACAATGCCCCTCCAGTATCTAGATGAAAGTTATGCAGCTTTCTAATGACCTTAGTTTCAATCTTTCACCACTTTTTACGGTATTGGTTTGCTGTCAATGAATAAGAACACTTGTATACATGCAAAAGCTGGAAACCCCATGTACTCCCCCTGTCAGCCGGGACGTGAAGTCCGTTATGCATAGTAGCGGTGGTGCAGAGTAATTGCAGATTCTTTCTTTTCAAGTGCACTTGGCCCTCTAAACAACTGATCGGCTGCGGTGCCGAGAACTGGACCATCACTGATCAGATGATGATGATTGATAGCCTGTCCTCAATATTTTGAAGCCAGAATACCGCTTTATAGGGGCACTGAGTTTTTATAAAGACATATCCAAAGGAGAGGAGAGAGAAGTGCTCAAATATCGCGCTGACTTTTGTGATTCTCAGTGACTTCTAATATTCTTAAAGGGTCACTTTAAACCTTTGATATGTCATTGAGACTTATCAAAAGTTCTGATCAGTGGGGGTCTGAGTGCTGATATCTCCATCGATCGCTAGAAGGAGGAGAGAGAAGTGCTCACATATCTCTGCAGGAGACTGAATCGAGACAGGCCCATAGACTTTCTTTTCAGTCCATCTTGCTTCCTCTCCTGCAGGGAGGAGAGAGAGCATGATATACAAGTACTTCTCTCTCCTCGTTCTAGCGATCGTGGGGTCTCAGCACTTAGATCCCACTGATCAGGACCTTTGATGTCTCTATGATGAAAATTTTTCTAAAGACTGATTGACCCTTTAAGATTATTAGAAGTCAGCGTGGTCTGTATAAATGGAGCCATGATTTTATATGGTCACGGAAATCTTCTAATGTTCTCATATTTACAGTAGGATGTACATAATATAAGTATGCATGTGTGTATGTGTGTGTATGTCCGCTAAAGGAATCCGCACCGTCGCAGCTACAATGACGAAATTTGGCACACAGGTACATCAGGTGTCCGGGAAGGTTTTAGCACGGGTCTCAGCTCTCCAGGACGTACCGTTCCTGAGATATTCCCAAAAAATGCATTAGCCAATAGAAACTTGGTCACATGATCCTTATCAGCCAATAGAAGCTCGCAGTAAGTCTCCACACACCATGTTTCCATAACAACCCAGCCATTTTCCTTTACTGCTATAGGCCTGGTTTAAAGGGGCAGAGCGCTGTGGATTACACTGTTAAAGGGGTATTCCGGTTACCATAAATATAACTTATGTTTTAGACTAACTCATCATCAGTCATTACCTCATATAATGTACATTTCACATATTTACCTTCTTTTTTTACCATAAAAAATGAAGGTAAAAATCACTGAGAGTGAGCTGTTCAATAGGACATCCCTGTGTCCGTCCAGGCCCCATGCCAGACGGAGAACAGGGAGTCTGAAAGCCAGACTGTCCAGCCTAAAACCGGACCTCTGGCCACCCTAGGGACAGGCTGATGTTAGGGTGGCCAGACGTCCAGTTTTAGGCTGCAGTGCCTGGACGGACGCAGGGACATCCACCCTTTCAGTAGCTCACGCTCAGACAGCTTCTCCTCTGTGTCTTCACGGAGTCAGGGTGTGGCTTCATGGGGACCGGGGGAGTGGCTTTACATTTGATGGCATGGCCAGTGAGGTCTAGCTCTCTGGGTTGAAGACAGTGGCCACCCTAGCTGCTGTGGAGGTCACAGTTAAAGGGGCGGGCACTGTAGAGGTCACTCTCAATATCTTTTAACGACGCACACACAAACATTAAATGAAATAGATGAAATATACCTGGGCGAAGCCGGGTCCTTCTGCTAGTTCATAATAATGTGATTAATATTTCTCAGATACCCTCAGCAGGATTACTGACCACCGATAGCTCTCCTCACTTCTGTTGTACTGTGGTCGTTTAGTCTCCTTCTAGAATATGATGGAAAATCCTCCATAAAGTCTCCTGTTTAGTCGTATTGAGACCCCCAGGAAATAATAAATGGTAGCATACGTCCAGTGCCTGTCAAATGAAGAGGTATGCGGGGGTGTAATGGGAAATGAGATGGATTACTGATTATTCCTGACAGGTGGAGTAGCCGGGGCTTTCACGTCCTCTTTAGTATGTACGCCGATACTGAGGGAGGAATGTGATGGCTGTTCACTGGTGTCAGGCGGGGGCTACACACATCCCTGCCTGGAATGACAATTAGGAAGAGAACGCCAGTGCTCGTCTGCTGGCCTCCTCTCTCTATAGTAATGATGTTCTCACACACTCAGGTATAGAAAAGCATCAGTATACAGAAGTTACAACTGGGTTATTTGACATTTTTAACCAAGATTTTACTGTTGATAGTCTATGCTCAAGATAGGTCATCAATATTTAAAGGGGTTTTCTGTGATTTTAATATTGATGACATATCGTCAGGATAGGTCATTAATATCACAACGGCAGGGGTCCAACATCCGGCACCCCTGCCGATCAGCTGGTTGAAGAGAAGGCTGCAATCCGTGTGAGCGCAGCTTTCCCTTCATTGTTTACCTGCTCGCCGTGAACATCGTAGCGATGAGCAGGTGTGATTACAAGCCACCCCATTCACTTCTATGTAAAATTCAAGTGTATAGGAACGAGGCATCCCATTGGAGTGAATGGGAGGCTTGTAGTTACACCTGCCCACTACTGTGATGTCGATGACAAGCAGGTTAACAGTAAATGGAAGCATGCGCTCACACGGATTGCAGCCTTCTCTTCAACCATCTCATCAGCTGGGGGCCGATCTAATATTGATGACCTATCCTGAAAATAAGTCATCAATATTAAACTCCCAGAAAACCCCTTTATTCGGTGGGGGTCTGACACCTCGCACCGATATGCTGTTTCAGGGTAGCATTGGCATTGGAACTTCACAGCCCCGTCCACTTTGTGGCTCATTGAGCTGGTTACTGCAGCAATCCTCTCATTGACGTGAAAGAGACCAGGTCTGCAGTAGCCACTATACAATGGATGGTGCTGTGTAGTTCCAGCACTGACTTCCGGAGCTACCACAAAACAGAGGGTGGTGGTAGGGGTACAGGGTGTCGGATCGCTGCTGATCAGATATTGATATCCTGTCCTGAGCACAGGCCATCAACAATAAAATCCTGGACATCCCCTTTAAATTGGGTTATCTCATGACTAATGTAAAAAATGAATGTCAGGCATCATATCGTACAAGGCAATCTATTTCTAACCAACCTAGAACCAGCCCTGTACCTCACATGGATCCAGAGATCCCCCTTTTGTTGCTCTTCTAGATTTTCTCCAGGCTGACAGCTCAGGAGGCGTAGCTGTTCTCTAGGACCATGTCCTTTCTGCTGAGCTCACAGGGAGTGTGATTTATTTATTTATTTTTTCTAAGCTCAGAGAGTGTGTCTTTTCTCAGGGGACATGTCCTTTCTGCTATAACTCTTCCCAGTAACTGCCACAGCATCTAAAAGTAAATACAAATGATGGCAAATAAAGGATGGAACTGAGCATGTGCGACCACCTCAGGGATGTTACTGAGGTGGATGGAGAAATAGGGAGGAGAACAAACAGCAGATGGCGCTATACAGATAGATTTTATTGAATACCTCATTTTTTTTTATTGAAAATGTGGGATTTATTTCATATTATCTATTTTAGACTTCAGGACACTGCAGTTTTTTGTTTTTTTTTATCTCCGAATTTCTAAACTTTTTTTATTTTTCTATCAACAAATTTTATTTTTAAATAGAATCATTACATCTGATGTATTCCCTGTATTAAACGTATTAATTTTTAGGGGGTGACGGCAAAAAAAGCAATGCAGTTCCGACATTGGGTTTTGTTTCTATGACCTTTAAAGTGCGATCCAAGTGACATGATGACTTTTTTCTGCAGTAGATTATGTGAATAACATATTTAGCAGCTTGTATGGTAGATACGCCACTGAATGCCCAGTAAGTGTTTGTTATTTTGTGCTTATATTCATGGCCTTGTCTTTCTCTACCTCTAGGCTATACACGATGAGAAGACCAGCGTGCTAGTACATTGCTCTGACGGCTGGGACCGCACCTCACAAGTCTGTTCACTGGGATCTTTACTACTTGATCCATTTTACAGAACCATCAAGGGATTCATGGTAAGTCCAGCGCCAACTATTTTATGTTTCCACCTAGAATAAGAAGTAGAAAAGAAAAAATTGGGTCACAAAGCCTGAAAGAATCACTAGTCAACCCTTAGTGTTGCCTCAGTCTCGGCCTTCCATGGCTGAGATGGGAATAACCACAGTAAGCACCAGCCAGGGAAGTCGGTTAACAGATATGGCCGAGTCTCCAGCCGCTCCGATGTTTCCATAATTCCGGCCACCCTGGGCCAGCTCTTCCTGTGGTTATTCCCATCTCTGTCATCAAAGGCCAAGATGGGACAAACCCATAAAGGCAGTTGGTTACAGTCTTATTTCTTGTGCCTATCATTGGGGGACACAGCACCAGTGGGATATAGGCAGCTGCCACTAGGAGGCGACACTAGACCATCAAAGAAGTAGCCCCGCCTGGTAGCCTATATCCCTCCTACGGACACCAGGCTAGCTCAGTTTTTAGTCTAGTGTCCGTAGGAGGTAGACACTGGTGCTTTGCACCTCTAATTTTTTATTTTAGTTTTATTTCTTTCTTTTCCCCTTTAGGTTATCAGGGGGGCCGTCGGCGTGGGAAGCCACTTCAGACGTAGACCCCCCTGAGGGTGCCTGGAGAATGCTTTCACATTCTCCCTGCGCCGGTCACCCGTCCCCCATTGTAGCTGCCCCCTGCAGCTGGATGCCAGTACCCCACTCCGGTGCGAGGTCACTGAGGGGGTGACCCTGCGCGCACCTGAAGCCGTCGGAGAGGTGAGTATGCAGGCGAACCCCTCCCCCCTCCCCCCTCCCTCCCCCCCTGCTGCAGTCTGGACAGGTTCTTTTCTGGAGGGGGTTCCCCCCCCCATCCCCCCACCCAGCACCTGATAAGCCGCCCCCTCTGGGGATGTTTCTGTCTCTCTCCGGGGGATATCCATGCCGGGCAGACGCCTGGGTGCCTCCTGTCTCCCTCCTCTGCGGCCTCCGGCTCCTTGCCTGCGGGGGGGGCTTGACGGCCCGCGTGTTTGCTCTCCGGGCTGCCCCCTGGTTTCCGGGGCCTCTCCGGCTCCTCCTTGGTGGGCATGCGGGCTTCTCGGCCAGCGCGCGCCGCACCGGCACTTCCGGCCGGGCGGCGCTCTAATTTAGGCCGCGGCTTCTGGACATGCTAGGCCGCATGTGGGCGGGCGCCTCCCAGTGACGTCACGCTGGGCAGCGCGCCCGCCCGCTGTTCTGCCGGCCCCCTCCTGCTCCGGCCGGCGGGGTTCTATTGCATTGGCCTGCGCGTTGCCCCCTCCTTGCCGTGGGCGGTCCTTCCTGCTTCAAGAGGCTTATTAGCGCCGGTCTGCTCTGCTTCCAGTGGCCTGTATTGCTCCTTCAGGTCTGCACAGCACCAGTGGGTTTTTTCCAGTACCGTGTTCTGCTGCTCCAAGGTCCGGTAGGCACCCAGTGGGTGATTTTCCTTTCTCCCCAGGCTAGTGCCGGTCCGCTGAGCCCTTCACCATGTCAGGTCCCCGGGACGACCCTCCAAGGCAGCATGCTCCGGTGGCTGTGGCGACGCACTTTGCGTGCGCTCGCTGTAGCCAAAAATTCCCCAGCGGTCAGTCTGGCTCCCTATGTGTGCCTTGCCTTACTGTTGGTACCCTTCCCACTGAGGCTCCCGCTCCCTCTGGCTTGGTTGCGGCCTCGCCCGAGTGGGCCAGGTCCCTGACCCAGGCGATTGGCGACCTCTCTAAGCTGTCTCAGGTCATGATCCACGCCATTGACCGGTTGCCGTCCCAGGTGCCCCCCTCGGCGACCCCTCCTCTGGTGTCGCCTGACTCCCCTTCTAGGGGACGGTCCTCCAAGAGGCGGAGGCGTTCCCCTTCTCGGTCACCCTCCCGGTGTTCCTCTGACCCTTCCCCGGAAAGGTCCACTGCGGGCGGTTCTCAGCAACACCTCTCTGACGCCTCGGGGGACTCCTGTGACTCTGCCTCAGAGTCCGACAGGGAGGACCATTTGGCCTCTGCTGTGCAAGCCTTGGTCCGTGCAGTACGGGACACACTCCAGATCCGGGACGAATCTCCCTCTGCGGCCAGAGGCGAAGTTTCGTTTAGTCGCCATAAGCGGCAACCGCTGGTATTCCCTAGTCATAAGGACTTTGAGAATCTCCTGGACAAGGAATGGAAGCACCCCGACCGGCGCATTCCATCCTCTAAACGGACAGAGGCTCTATTTCCGTTTGTTGCGGATTTAGTCTCCGCCTGGACGGTTCCACCTACCGTGGACCCCCCTGTCTCCCGGCTGTCTAAATCCACCACCCTCCCGTTAGCGGACGGGGCGTCTCTGACGGATCCTGTGGACAAGAGGATGGACACGTTCTCCAAATCCGTCTTTATTGCTGCGGGTTCTGCCCTTCGCCCTACTTTTGCGGCGTCTTGGGTCAGTAAGGCCTGCTCCGCTTGGGCCAAGCAGCTGGTCCATGACATCTCCTCGGAGGCCCCTCGCGAGGATCTCCTTCCCCTAGCCTCACAGATTCTTCAGGCCTCTAGGTATCTGTGTGATGCTTCCCAGGAAGCGGCTCGTCTGTCGGCTCGGGCTGTGGCCAACTCCGTGGCCATTCGTCGCTCTCTTTGGCTGAAAGCGTGGTCGGCTGACGCCGCCTCCAAGAAGGCTCTTACGGGTCTTCCCTTTTCAGGGAGCAGGCTTTTTGGGGAGCGGTTGGACAGGATTATCTCTGACGCTACCGGT
This sequence comes from Rhinella marina, assembly GCA_900303285.1. Classification (NCBI taxonomy): domain Eukaryota; kingdom Metazoa; phylum Chordata; class Amphibia; order Anura; family Bufonidae; genus Rhinella; species Rhinella marina. The sequence goes on from ONZH01021796.1 coordinate 580,320, forward strand.
GGCAAAAGTTCCTTGTTGCCGCAAAACCGGCCCGGGCGCTCCCAGCCTCCGAGGCGTTCTAGTCGCTTTCGCTCCTTCCAAGCCCCTGTCCGTCAGCAGTCCTCAAGGGGTGCTCCCTCAGCCTCCTCTTCCAGGAAGCCCTCCTTTAAGCCCCGGCCGTCCTGGCAGCCGCGCTCCCGCCCTTCCAAGGGCCCTGCCCCCAAGCCTTCTTCCTGATGGCTTTCCCCCACTCGGGTCTTCCCCCCGAGTGGGGGGTCGTCTGCTCTCCTTCAAGGAGGTATGGCTCGCCCACGTCACCGACGCGTGGGTACGGGAGGTGGTGTCTTCCGGATACAGAATCGAGTTTGCGTCCTTTCCGCCTCCTCGGTTTTTCCTGTCTCGGATCCCCCACTCTTCTGCAGGGCTTTTGGCGCTTTCCCGCGCTGTTCATCACCTCCTTGCTCAAGGGGTCCGTAGTCCCAGTCCCCCCCTCCGAGCGGGTTTCAGGGTTTCTACTCGAACCTGTTCACCATTCCCAAGAAGGACGGCTCTGTTCGACCCATCCTGGATCTGAGGCACCTCAACCGCTATGTCCGCCTCCGCCACTTCCGCATGGAATCGCTGCGGTCGGTGGTCGCGTCCCTGGACCAGGGCGAGTTTCTCGCTTCCATAGATATACGCGACGCATATCTCCATGTGCCAATCGCGCTAAGTCATCAGCGCTTTCTTCGTTTCGCCATCGGTTCTCTTCATTTCCAATTTGTCGCTCTGCCCTTCGGTCTTTCAACAGCACCCCGGGTTTTTACCAAGACCCTTGCCCCCCTCATGGCTCTCCTTCATGCCAGAGGAGTGGCGGTCATCCCGTATCTGGACGACCTTTTGGTAAAGGGCCGCACCTTGCGGGATGCTCAGTCCAGCCTTCAGATCACGCTCGATCTGCTTTCCAGGTTCGGCTGGGTGATCAACTTCCAGAAGTCGTCTCTGCGCCCCTCTCGCTCGATGGAGTTTCTGGGGATGTTGTTCAACACCGAGATGGCTCGGGTGTTTCTGCCTTGCGACAAGGTCTCGTCCTTACGCTCGGCTGTCTCCAAGCTCCGCTCGGGCTCCCCCTGTTCGCTCCACTTCTGCATGCGGGTGCTGGGCAAGATGGTCTCCTCGTTCGAGGCCGTCGCATTTGCTCAGTTCCACTCTCGGCCCCTCCAGGGAGCGATTCTGGCCCAGTGGGACAAGTCTCCTCTCTCCCTGGACAGGAAGGTCGTCCTCTCCCCGGCAGTCCGCAGAGAGTTGCTTTGGTGGCTGACGTCCCCAGCTCTGCTTCAGGGCCGCTCCTTCCTCCCCCTTCAGTGGCTGGTCGTCACCTCCGATGCCAGCCTGACAGGGTGGGGTGCGGTTTTCGGTGTCCTGACGGTCCAGGGCACGTGGACTTTGCCGGAGTCGCGCCTTCCCATCAACATATTGGAGCTTCGGGCGATATTCCTTGCCTTGACTCATTGGACCGATTTTCTCCGGGGTCACCCTGTTCGGGTTCAGACGGACAACGCCACCGCCGTTGCCTATGTGAATCGCCAGGGGGGCACCAGGAGCCGCTCCGTGATGGCGGAGGCCGCCCGGATTCTCGGCTGGGCGGAACGGTTTGTCCCGGCTCTCTCAGCCATCCACATTCCGGGCGTAGACAACTGGGCGGCGGATTATCTCAGTCGCGGGTCCCTGGACCAAGGAGAGTGGTCTCTCCATCCCCAGGTGTTTCTACAAGTTTGCCGTCGGTGGGGCTTCCCCGACGTGGATCTTTTCGCGTCCAAGCTCAATCACAAGCTTCCCACTTACGTGGCTCGGGCTCGGGATCCCCGCGCGTTCGCGGTGGACGCCCTGGTGACCCCTTGGGATCGGTTCTCCCTGGTTTACCTTTTTCCCCCGCTCCCTCTCCTTCCGCGGGTCCTCAAACGTCTGAAGGTTCTCGGCGTTCCCGCCATCCTTATCGCTCCGGACTGGCCCCGCCGGTCCTGGTACGCCGACGTGATCCACCTCCTGGCCGACGCCCTTGGCGTCTTCCCTGCGGCCAGACCTCCTTTCTCAAGGGCCGATCTTCCACCCCACTTTACCTCAGCTCAATTTGACGGCTTGGCTGTTGAGGCCGCGGTACTGAGATTTCGGGGCCTGTCTGAGTCTGTCATCCAGACTATGCTTAGAGCCCGTAAGCCGCAGTCGGCTCGCATTTACCATCGGGTCTGGAAATCCTTTTTTTCTTGGTGCGAGCGACGTCGGGTTCATCCTCTCGTTTGCTCCACGCCTAAGATCCTTTCTTTTTTACAGTCCGGCCTGGACCAGGGTCTCAGCCATTCTACCCTTCGGTCTCAGGTCTCCGCCTTGTCCGTGCTTTTTCAGAGGACTTTGGCTCTGCGCTCCCAGGTGAAGACCTTTTTACAGGGTGTTCTTCGTCTGAATCCCCCCTTCCGCTCCCCCGTCGAGCCCTGGGATCTTAACTTGGTACTCGATGTGCTCCAGGGTCCTCCCTTTGAGCCTTTGAGAGAGATTTCCCTGCGTCTTCTCTCCTGGAAGGTCGCTTTTCTGGTGGCGGTTACGTCCATCCGCCGAGTATCTGAATATCTGAATTAGCCGCTCTCTCCTGTCGCTCCCCCTATCTTGTCTTGCACAGGGATAAGGTGGTTTTGCGCCCTCTCCCTTCCTTCCTTCCGAAGGTTGTCTCGGCATTCCACATCAATGAGGATATTGTTCTTCCTTCTCTTTGTCCCGCCCCTGCCCATCCTAGGGAGCGCTCCCTTCACTGTTTGGACCTTGTCCGAGCCATCCTGGTCTATCTGTCCCTCACAGCTCCCTTCCGTCTATCGGATTCCTTGTTTGTCATTCCTGAGGGTCCCCGCAAGGGTCTGGCCGCCTCTAAGGTGACCATTGCGCGTTGGATTACGGCCGCCGTCTCTGAGGCCTATCGCTCTCGGGACAGGTCCCCCCCCTTCCGGGTCACGGCCCATTCCACCAGGGCCGTGGGAGCTTCCTGGGCGGTTCGCCATCATGCATCGGTGTCCCAGGTCTGCAAGGCCGCTACCTGGGCCTCGGTGCATACCTTTACCAAGTTTTACCAGGTCCACATTCTGGCTTCAGCTGATGCCAGTCTGGGCCGCAGGATTCTGCAGGCCGCCGTACGTTAGGCTGGCCGACTGGGAATTTTTCTTTTTCCCCACCCTTTGGGACTGCTTTTGTACGTCCCACTGGTGCTGTGTCCCCCAATGATAGGCACAAGAAAACAGGATTTTTGTATAACTTACCGTAAATCCCTTTCTTGTGGCTTCATTGGGGGACACAGCTCCCACCCTGGTTTTTTCTGGGTTGTTCCTTTTCCCGGGCTTGTTTGCTGTTCCTTGAGTTCTCGTTCCCGGGTTCAGACTGGTTTGTATCATTCTGTTTGGCTCCTACTGCTTTTTAACTAAACTGAGCTAGCCTGGTGTCCGTAGGAGGGATATAGGCTACCAGGCGGGGCTACTTCTTTGATGGTCTAGTGTCGCCTCCTAGTGGCAGCTGCCTATATCCCACTGGTGCTGTGTCCCCCAATGAAGCCACAAGAAAGGGATTTTACGGTAAGTTATACAAAAATCCTGTTTTTTGGCTCAGTGAGAAAATAAGCGTTACGCTGTCTGTTGAGACATATGGGACATTGCTACTGATGGCTTATTATTGCATGGACTAAAAAGATTTTTTTTAATTGGTCTTTATTAAAAATTTTCAGCTGTTTGCCCTCAGTTTCCCTGACTCTGCGGACTGTTCTTTCTCCTTCACACTGAAATCAGTCAGAGAGCTGCTCTGATGGCTCTATCTGTAGCCATTACCTCTTCACTCTTGACAGCTCATAAACACTCATTTAAGCTGCAGTCTTATCGAGCTGGTCATAATTTAGCCTCAATGAGTGGTAATGAGCTTTTCAGGAACTAGTGATGAGGGCTAGAGGTCGATCTGTCAGAGCTGCTCTCTGGTGGATTTCAGTGAGAAGGAGAAGGAACAGTCTGCGGTTTCAGTGAAACCTGAAGGCTGCAGAGGACAAACTCCTGAACGTTGTAAATAAAGACCAATTAGAAAATGTTTCTGAGCCCAAAATAAGCACAATGTAGTAATAAAAAAGGCACCAAATGTACCCATAGGATTTTATTCTCGGTCTGTCACATCACCCTGTGGTTTCTTGGATTGTATTCATTAAAATCTTCCTCTTTTCTGCAGGTCTTAATTGAGAAAGACTGGATATCATTTGGGCACAAGTTTGCAGACAGGTATGTGAAGTCATGCCGTCTTCTAATATAGTGTTGCAGTTAAATTCACGATCGTTTCAAGATCTCTGTTTACAGTCAGTGAACTAAAACATTTTAGAGTATATTACAAGACTGAACAAATCGACACAGTTACATGGCTCATTCACAGACTTTATCTCCTCGTCCCTTGAACATAAGGTGATCACAAGGTAAGAACCCCAGCAGCAGTCACCTGTCATTTGCTGGGCAAGCGTGGAGAGTGTTTGGTTGCAGCGCCACCACCGGGGAAATGAAGAATTGCAAAGCTCCCATTGTAGTCAGTGGGTCCATGTAATGTGTGTTGGCTCCTCCAAAGGGGGAGAGAAAGGAACCCTTTATAGCGACAGATAAGACACCCACTTCAGCTAATTCAGACTGACCGGATGTTTTTAAAGTAGGGACCTCAGCCAGTTATGCTGCGTTTACATGCAGTGATCACCTCCACTGTATCGGGGTGAGTGATGGCTAGTGCTATCACTCATCCTCATACACATTCATTGTTTCTAGGCAGCAGATCGCTGTTCACACGGCACAATCTGCTGCCCTGAAATGATGATTGAGGTGTCTGAATGAAAAATGAACAAGTGTCTGAACCACTTGTCCCCCAGATGATTGTTTCTCAACCATCAGCCAGCTTCTGTATAATGGGTATGGGCACTGAACATTGCCCTCTCCAATCTGTCCTGAATGCAGCCCCCAGACACATCTATCAGTCCAACCCCTACTCCGATGCCTCCTCCCTGTGCAAGTCACAAAGCTGGGTGTGTGGCACCACCCCTACATCTTCTCCATCATCTGTGTCTACCACCCTGCTCGTGTTCACCATGAATGGATCTAATACCAACATTCATGAATGGATCTAATACTCACATTTACAGCTTCAAGACTTCTCTCAAGCTGCACCAGTTCTCTGGAATGCGCTACCCCCAGACAAACCGATTGATTCCCAGTCTCCACAGTTTTAAGTGTGTCCTAAAAAGACATCTTTTTAGAGTGGCCTATCACATTCCTTAATCTAACTCTTCTCCATTCGCCCCCTGTTACATTATTTGACAGAACTTGATCTCTTCACCCAACAGTATCCACCACACCTCAGATGTGTGCGGACTCCGGTACTAGCTGGTGACTGGCGAATGCAATTTTATGAATACTGTCTGGTTTAGTTAAAGATGGCTGGAGCATTGTACAAAATGAGCACCTTTTTCCTTTTTGTCACCCGTATATCCTCATAGACTATTAGTTGTCACAAGCAGGACCCCTGCGATTCTTGCCTTGATTGCTGATTAGCTTGTTACTATGTAATGTCTGATTTTGTCTGTACATGAACTCTGTGATTGTAAAGTGCGGCAGTATAAGTTGGCACTATATAAAGACTATTAATATGGGATATGTACGCCAACTCTCATCGGTGGTCAATGAGCTGGTCACCCCATAAATCAGCTTATGACTAGTGTTTTGAGTGAACTTCTGTTTTCAAGTTGGGCGTACAAGGTTTGGGTTATCTAAGAATTCCATTATGGATTCCTCTACCGTGGACCATAAGTTATTGTATGTTATATGGTTGTGGAATCCATAACAGAATTCTTAGATAACCCGAACCTTGTACGCCGAACTTGAAAACAAAAGTTTGCTCATCCATAGTTATGACCACCCAACAAAATTAATTAAAACTGCTACAGATCGTCATCAACTGTTTGCATGAGCAACAATCGAGGAAAGCTGAAATTGGCAGACATTTTTCTTATACCTACAGGATATAGCAGTAGAGAACCAGACACTTTGCTAATTAAAATACAGATTTACTTTTGAGCAGTGAAATAATTGCAGCTTTTATAGTGTTTGAGAAGGAGTAGGGAATCGGAGCCAGTTCCCCCAGTACAAAAGTGATTAGCTGCTGATTGGTGCTTTAAATCCTGCTGGGATTTCCTGCTCTGAGTGAGACAGGTAGAGCTGCTTCATTTGGTTTTGATATTAAAATGTACAGAGAACACGATGTACCGAAATACTGATGAAATATATAAGTAGAACCTGATGATTTTGCAGTGTTAGAGAATAGCCCCCTTGCACAATACATGAAAGACTGTCTCTTTTTCTAGGAAAGATGCTGGACTGATATAACATTAGAGTTTTAAAGCGTATCTGAGTTAACAAAAAAATTTAAACTTTGCGTAATGACTGTGCTTCTTTTTACAATCATAACTGTGAAGGAATATGTTTATTTTTGGCTTCCCTAATGTATTTTTCAGCCTAGCTGCACAGCTAGATACATTTCTCTCAGAAGCATGGGGTGTCTCCCTTTTGCGGAATCTGAAAGCAATGTACTGCTTTGACGTCCTTTCTCTTACTTCCCAATGTGTTTGCTTGTGTCTCTGAAGCTCACAGAACACACAAGGAGGGGGAGATCACACTTAGGCACACAGGAGGCCCCTGTGACATTCAGAAGCGGTGTAGAAGCAGTTCTTTTATCAGGTTCAGGGTCTCAGATAGCTGAAACACTTTTTCTCTGCGGTCTACTGAGTCTGTTACTAGGGACAGATCTTGCCTGACAACAGGCAGTGGACTGCAAATTAGGTGGAAGTGAGACCCCTAGTGGCCATGACTTTACAGCTTTTTCAGGTGGATGCAGGGAGAGTTTTTAAAGGGAACCTGTCACCTCCTTGGGCTAAAAAAACCTGTTAGCAGTACCTTAATTTATGTTCCAGCGTGAATCAGAAGATGATCTTTGTAAGGAGAAGAGATCCTTCAAACTGTGTAAAATTCACAGGCACAGGCGCCCGGAATTTGAAGCGCTGGGGCCGGGATTGCGCAGGGAGATATCGCGCACTGCGCATGCGCGAGACTTGCGCGATCCCCGGCCCATCAGCAAACTGTCCATCAACTTGCCAAGGGGAGTGGTTTACTTGACATATTAGTTGGCATCTAACTTTACCGGATTTACTTTTTTGTGAATTTTTGCTTTTTTTTTTTTAATTGAGGGGTAAGTGTTCTTCATACAAATATATTACCACCATTGTCGTTATGCTGTTTGCAGTCTTGTAAAATGAAGCATTGTGTATTTGGTTCAAGGTGCGGACAGTTGGACAGCGACTCCAAGGAGGTCTCACCGGTGTTCACGCAGTTCTTGGAGTGTGTCTGGCATCTGACCGAGCAGTTCCCTCAGGCCTTCGAGTTCAGTGAAGCATTTCTACTCCAGATACATGAACATGTACATTCCTGTCAGTTTGGAAATTTTATTGGAAAGTGTGAAAGAGAGCGGGAAGAACTAAGGTTGGTTCTTACTTTAAGGGTTTGATCCCATGATTAATGTAAAAAATGAAAATCAGACATCATATAACACATGACAAGCTCTTTCTAACAAAGCTAGAACCAGCCCTGTACTTCACATGGATCCAGAGATCTCCACATTCACTGCTCCAGTTGTTCTGCTAGATCAGGGATCCGCAACCTCCGGCACTCCAGTTGTTCTGAAACTACAACTCCCACAGTGCTCCATTCAATTCTGTGGGAGTTAGAGGAACAGACAAGCATGTTTGCATGATGGGAGCTGTAGTTTCACAGCGGCTGGAGTGCCGAAAGTTGCTGATCCCTGTGCTAGATTATCTTCAGCCTGGCAGCTCAGAGGGTGTGTCCTTTCTGCTGTAGCTCTTTCCATGTAACCGTCACAGTTTCTAACAAAAGATATGACTGGTGGCAGTTGAAGATTTAAACAGAGTCCATGCGACCACCTCAGCGAGGTGGACATGAAATAAAAAGGTTAACTATACAGATGGATTTAATTAAATCATTGGCTTGCGTTGCATGCAATTATAACAGTGTTTGGATTCAGGTGCTGGTTTAAAAAATGTAGATTATTTTTCGTGCCACAAACCCTTTAAAAAAATTCCTACCTCTCAGTTTCTCAGTATGTTTACAGTTGTAGCAGAGCTGACCTGCTCTGTGAATTTCCTGTGGAAAACCTTATATCAGAGAGATTACATTGCGAATTGTGCCAAATAACGAAGTTGGCTTAGGCTGTTCTGTATTTGTGTCTATAAACTCATGTACATATCTTTATTCATCGCATACCCATACAACTTAGGCCTCATGCACACATCCGTAGACCACGGTCCGTGAAAACCCGGCCCGCTGAGTGCACGAGCGCATGGTGTCATTGATTGCTATTATGTCCAGCATTGTGTGCTGATTCATTTCTTAATATATTTTGTTTAAGGAGGTCAGAATTTTTTTTTATTTCTGATACAAAGCTCGTAGTACCCTTCATGCAGGTACCACTAGGGGGCACTAATGAGTTTTTGCCGTACAGTTTTAACATATGATGCTTATTAACACCACAAAACCAAAGTAATTTTACACCACACAGTTACCAGCCACACAGAAAAATCCTCTTCACAACTGCACCATCTGAATAGAGCCTAACTGCTAATATGGCTTTGCAGGTCATTCCGTAAGTTCCACAAAACGACGTGTTTCTGACACAGTCACATTGAGGTTAGTGCTGCAATAACCTCTAGGGCAGTGATGGCTAACCTCCGGCACTCCAGCTGTAGTGAAACTACGACTCCCAGCATGCTCCATTCATTTCTATTGAGTTCTGAGAACAGCGAAGCAAGTGTACACCTTGGGAGTTGTAGTTTCACCACAGCTGGAGTGTCGGAGGTTAGCCATCACAGCTCTAGGAGGTCACGCCCCTTCCAGACTAAGCCACACGCCTTTTCTTACCACTTTGGAGAAGTGAAAAGATGCAAATATCAAGTGCGCCATTATTTGTAACATCACTCTGGCAAGGCCTAATAAGCTTCCATAAATGGCAGACCTGGAGGACATGCTTAGAACTTCATCTGCCATGGCAACCCATCAGCACCCCATAATTTCGCCACAGGGGTAACAGAGGGGGCCCTCCGACACCACTGGGATTCCACGATCACTATTGACTGTTTTGGCATCTAAGGCTTTAAAGGGAATATTTCACGTACAATGTTTTCCTCCCAGTTAAAACCAGATAGAGACATGCATCCTTTTTTTCTGATCTGTTCTGATTGTAGATTTTTTTAACTTCTATTTCCTGAACATGAGTACGGGGGAGCGTCTATCTCGCCTGAGCAGTTGATAACAGCGGTTATAGACACATAGACACAATGGTCAGGAGGGAACCTCACTGACTTATACAGGAGAGTTGACTAGGCATGCTCTGTGACCTGTGCAGAGGTCAGGATGGAGAAACTTTGACAATCGCCTATTGTGAATGGTGGATCCAGCGTTATCTGTATATATAGGTGCTATCCGTCATTGTAATGCTGCCTGTAATGATAATGAGATTCTGTACAAACCAAGAAGTGACGTCTATTATTAGACTTAGTGGCCAGTGTGAAAACTGCAGAAATTTATAGTTTTTTTGAGTAGTGTACATAATGACATGGACAATTAAAAATAACATCATCTAAAATCTTTTAAAAATATATTTAACATAAAAACATTATTTAAAGAGAACCTTTCACCACTCCTGACATTACTGTTTTAATAGCTTCATGCATTCCCCATGTAACAACAATTCTGGAGCATCTATTCTCATGTCTCTATGTTGTGCCATTCCTTTATTATTTGCACTAGATGTTATGAATGAATTGCTATTTACCTTCAGTAAAGGAACAGAGGGGAGGTAACTAGTTGGGATGTGTACCTGCACAGACTGACTCTAGCCAATCAGTGCTGCCATGTTCAGACTGTGGAGGGACACACCCCCAACTGGTCTCCTCCCCTCTGTTCCTTTACTGAAGGCAAATAGCAATTCATTCACAACTTTTAGTGCAAATAATAAAGGAATGGCACAACATAGAGCCATAAGAATAGATGTTCCAGACTTGTTATTACATGGGGAATGCATGAAGCGATTAAAACAGGCATGTCAGGAGTGGTGAAAGGTCCTCTTTAAACAACAGATCATTTACTAATCCAATACTTCTCCAATCCCAGCCCTTATAACAGGAACCTGTCTATCTGTCACAATCGAGCATCCGCTACAGCCATCATAAAAATGAGAATCAGCAGATATAGGCTCCATTCACACGTCTGCAAAATGGGTCTGCATCCGTTCCGCAATTTCCGTGTTTTGCGGATCTGCAATTTGCGGATGTGTGAGTGGACCATTAACATGTAACTGCCACGTATAATACAGTATATAACTCTCCATATATACTGTAGGAAAGCCTCTCCCTGCATTCACTATAGCGAACGCTTAAAGTTCGCTGTCGTTAACGCCCAGCGGCTGGTTAGTTACTCATCACTAGGATATGCCTCATTTGTCTGATAAGTGCGGGTCCCACCACTGGGGCACACACCTATATCGAGAAAGGAGCGGGGAGGGTGGTGGCTGGAGGACTCCTGGTCCGGCCACCACCAAGCGCTCTGCCCATAGAAGTTAATGGGAGCGCACCCCGCATGACCGGCCACCGCTCCTATTCACGTCTATGTCCCCAATGGAAATAGCTGAGCCAGCGCTCGGCTATTTTCTGTAGACCTATAGAAATGAATGGAGGGCAGGTGCGCATGCGCAGTGTGCCCTCCACCACTTTCGGGACTCCGTTTAGGAGATAGGTGTCGGTCCCAGCGGACTATCAGACAGTGGGGGCATATCCTAGCAATATACCCCCATTGTCTCAGATGAGAGAACCCCTTTAAAGCAGAGATATGTGTCTACCCTGACTAGTGTTTTTGGTGCCGTTTTTGCCATTTTTAAACACTTGCAGCACTATAGATGAGTCTTCTCTATTGTTCTTACACCGAAATCCCAAAAATGTGTGTATGTGTGGATCCTGGCATGGCATAATGCATCTATCTGATCAGCACAGCCTCATGAGTCTCCATGATGTGACCACGTGGCCTGTTGGTGATCACATCTATCTTATCGGCTGATTGGCTCCATTTAGGATGATTAATGTCCCTGTTTTGACAATTGCCATTAATTAGGCTAATGTGTGACAACGATAGGTTTCTGGATTAATCAAGGCTCAGATTAAGGTCGCGTTATCCCAGCAGGAACAGGCTAATAGTTTAATTAATTGGATGATGATTATGGCAAAATTGAAGAAAAACTTTACATAACCAGCAAATAATATACATCTACACACACACACATATACGTTCTGACGCTATATTTAATATTTCCTTTAATTGGGTGAATGGATCAGAGCTAGTGCTTTTATTTTTCAGATTAAACATATATTTTAAAGAATTTTGGGGGGTTTTGTTAATTTCCATGTCACTATCTACTATGTGTTGTGGCTCACTGGCTACTGAGCCCCATAATAGGCTGACACTTCCTGTTCTGGAGATATCTCTTCTCAGCAGTCATCTCATTATCATCGCAGACAGGATTACAATGACGGGCAACATCTCTATATAGATACGGATCCAGCATTCACACAGGTGAAAACCACAGCTCAACTTCTCCCTTACCCTGCACAATGACCTCTGCAGTGGTCACAGAGCACGCTCACAACACTCCTCATATATTCCAATGAGTCAGTTTCTGCCTGCTACAGAGCAAGTCTCTAGACTTACAAGGTGCAGCTCAGACAAGATGACATTTCTTTTGTGGAGGTAAATGGCATTATTGGAGCATATTCACATCTGACAGATTTGTTGCAGAAATGTCAGTGACTAAAAAACCTCTTCATCTGATCGGATTTCTGCAAGCCCCAATTAGAATTAAGGGATTCTCTGGGACCAGAACCTTCTTTTTGTATATGCAGGTTGGGTACAAGGGCTAAATTTTTTTTTTTCAATGATTCGTCTGTCACTGAAACTCCTCGATGTACCAACATGCACATCACTGCTACTGGTCGATCAGTGGTCTCAGACGTGGTCCCGCCACACCTGAGGCTTCTGATTGGGCCTGCACTGGGGTTCCTAGTTTTGGAGAGCCCCTTTAACTAGACCGTCTCAGGGATCAGGGGCACATGTGACTATACCCATATAGGAAAAATCGACCAAAGCCTCTTTTCTCACTTCCTGGCAGTTGTCAAAATACATTGACTTCAATAGGTGGTCTGCATTTTGCGGGCATATTCTATCATTTTGTGGAACAGACATAGGGATGCGGAAAGCACATGGATGACCCATGTCCTTTCCGCAGCCACAAAAAGATAGAACGTGTGCTATACTTGGCCACAAAATGCAGACCATGGACCCTTTGAAGTCAATGGGTCTGCAAAAAAATGTGGATGCAACACATATTTTGTGGATCTGCAATTTGCAAACTGCAAAATATATACTGTGGTGTGCATGAGGCCATACTCGTGTATATTGCATCAGTATAGGCTGTAGATTCCATAGTGTATGATGATATTGTTTCATATTGTTTAAAAATGTTCCTGTTTTTTAGCTTTTATGTTTTTCCCTTGGTTATAATAGATTTCTGTTTTCCTAACACCTGTGTGAATTGCCATGTAGAGTTCAGCTACACGCGGTGGTAATTGTCGCAGTGACCCAGTATCAGCCAGCGTACAGACAAAAGAGCACCATTGTCTATAATGAGGCTTTTGACAATGCCGGAAGGATAATTCGGTCTTCATGACCCTGCCCAGCTGCGTACACAAAGCTCTTCTCCTCTTCACATAATCAGACTGTAATAATCTCCAGGGTCCCTGGCAATTACCTTTTGGGGAAAAAAAAAATTACATTTTATAAACAGTATATTATAGATGTTCTTTATTAAAGGGAACATGTCATCAGATGAAGCCAACCATTGTTTGAATCAAGTTTTATGTTAAAGGGGTTGTCTCATCTAAGACAATGGGGGCATATCACTAGTATATGCCCCCATTGTCTTATAGGTGCAGGTCCCACCTCTGAGACCCTCACCTATATCGGGAACTGAGCCCCGCAAAGTGCTGGCTGGAGGGTTCCGGTCCGGCCACCACCAAGCGCTCTCCCCATAGAAGTGGCACTCGGCTATTTTCGCCGGCCCCATAGAAAATGAATAGAGGGTGATTGCACAGTGCACCCTCTACCACCACAGGGGCTCTGTTCTCGATATAGGTGCTGCACCTATAAGACAATGGAGGCACATCCTAGCAATGAGATGAGACAACCCCTTTAAATATATATTTTTTAGAACATTTTGGTGATTTAATTTTCCATGTCCGTATCTATATTTAAAAATAATAATAATAATAATAATAATAAAGAAATCCTTCAGTTTTCACACTGGTCACTAGACTTAAAAGGGGTTTTCTGAGACATATACTGATGACCTATCCTCTGGATCCCCACCGACACCCGGGACTCCGCTGATCAGCTGTGGGAGAAAGCAGCGGCGTGTGCAGTAGCGCCACAGCCTTCTCGCTGCTTTCCGTAGGCCAAAAGACGACATGTTGATCGGTCACATGGCCTAGTTGCAGCTCAGCCCCATAGAAATGAATGGGGCTGAGCTGCAATACCAAGCATAGCCACTATACAATGTGCGGCGTTGTGCTTTGTGAGCAAGGACAAGGCCATGGTGCTCACAGGAGCACCCGTGCCTTCCCAAAAAGCTGATCGGCGGGGGTCCCGGGTGTCAGACCCCCACTGATCAGATATTGATGATCTATGCAGAGGATAGGTCATCAGTATTAAAATCTCAGAAAACCCTTTTAAACTATGTCAAGACTTCCTGTTCTTTGAGAGCAGCCACATGGGCCATAGACACAATGTTCAGGAGTATGTACTGACTTCTATGGGAAAGTTTTCTAGACATGCTCTGTGACCTGTGCAGAGGTCAGGAGGGAGAAGATAAGCTGTGATATCACCTATTGTAATTCTGCGTTACCTATACATTCTGTCTATGATAATCATATGATGGCTACTGAAAAGTTATCTGTACAGAACGGGAAGTCTTGACATAGTTCAGTGGTCTGTGTGCAGACTGCAGGGTTTTAGTTACTGTTTTTTAAAAATAGTGACATGGACAATTTAAACAAAAATCATCAAAAATTCTAGAAAAAACATGTTTAATCATAAAAATGTAATTTAAACAGTAGGTTATTTTCTCATGACACATTCCCTTTAAAGGGATTTGTCTTGAAGGCTATGAACACCTTTGTAGCTGTTTTATATTGCTTTAGATGTATTCTGGTTTGCTAAATGTGTTTGTCTGCAGAATACCATACACAGTGAAATCTAGTTTGATGGCTTGTTCTTCAGCCCCACTCTTTCTTCTTCTGAATGACCTTCTAGGCTGATTTTATAACCAAATTAAAGTGGAACTTTATCAATGATAAATCAGCATAGAAAGAGGGACTGGAAATTAAGAAACAAGACTTCTAGTCGGATGGATTTCACTGTGAACAACTTTCTGCAGCTGCAATGTACTGTGAAACATGGAAGCTGCCAAACAAAGCAACATTTTTAATAAAAAGCCTATTTTTTTAGATCCAAGTCAGTAAATGGTTTCAAAGGTGTGCATAACCTTTAAATATCTGGTACTTGCTGAAAACCATGCAGTCTCTGTGGTGCAGTGGTGGTCCTGCCCGCTGCTGCACCAGTACTATCTATTACATGTGACGCTAACCTGCAGAGTTGGTGCTTTCCTATAAGGCCATGGAAGTAAATTCCTTGTAGGATAATTTTGCCTCAACACCTTAATTCTGCAGATTAAAGGAGAAAACGCACTCATTATGGGCTCATCTTCTAAACGAGCAGAGCAAGTATCGGAACCCAATATTTGACTCACATTCCTTGAAGACTCAACCAGTTCTGGAACCAAATACCGTCTCCTTCAACTTCAAGTAAGCTCCTTTTCTGTCCACATGTCACAGTCCACGTAATTCTTACATAGATATCATCTGGATTACTCTTCACTATACGCAGGTTTTGGAGGAACATGTATCACCAGTTTGACCTAACGCTCCACCCCAGGCAGTCCTTTCCCAATCTGCTCATGAAGATATCTTCTGAAAACAAGGACTTGGAGGATGAACTGAAACAACTTCAGCTGGTAAGGGTCACGCCATTCTAGATCCCTGTTCTTGTAAGGCTAAGGCTCAATGACAAGTTCTGGTTGAGTGAGACTGTTACCCCAGTGGTACCATTATTGGGTACTACAGTCTTTCCCTACGAGGGGGAAGTCGTGGGTGACTTGTGGAACTCGCAATAACTCTTACCATGTATTACCAGTTGTTGCACAACATAGCAGAGCTGGGTGACCAAGGTTAAAATTCTTCAACTTTTAGGTGACTTTTTAACCCTAGTCTTTGCAGACAGTGATATTCCTGTATAATGTGTGTACAACTTGCACAACTACTGTGAGGAAAAAGGTTTATCTATCTATCTATCTATCCATCTCCATATCTATCTATCTATCTATCTCTATTAGGGTTGCACGATATATCGAAAACTCGGTACGGTTTCGGTACCTAGTGCGGTACCGAAGCTCGATACCGAGTTTTCTTGCAGTCCGATACTTAGAACATGGCGCGCGCATCACTTTAATGCGTTGCCCCATGTTCTAATATCGGGCTGCCGTGCTGCCGCGCTGCCAGGGCCCCCGCACCCCCCTCAGATCAGCCCACCCAGGTCCCAGCCACTTAAAAAAAAAAATCATACTTACCTGTTCTGGCCGCCGCTGTCCTCACTGGTTCCGCGCTCCACCGTCTTCCCTGACGCGCACTATGACCTGACGCAGCGTCAGGTCATAGTGAGCGCCGGCAGGCAAGAGAGTGGAGTGGGGAACCTGAGGACAGCGGCGGCGGCCAGAACAGGTAAGTATGATTTTTTTAAAGTGGCTGGGTGGGCTGATCTGAGGTCTGAGGGGGGCACAAGACACTGACCTGATGGGGGCACAAGAGGCAGGTCTGATGGGGGCACAAGAGGCTGACCTGAGGTCTGATGGGGGCACAAGAGGCTGACCTGAGGTCTGATGGGGGCACAAGAGGCTGACCTGAGGTCTGATGGGGGGCACAAGAGGCTGACCTGAGGTCTGATGGGGGCACAAGAGGCTGACCTGAGGTCTGATGGGGGCACAAGAGGCTGACCTGAGGTCTGATGGGGGCACAAGAGGCTGACCTGAGGTCTGATGGGGGCACAAGAGGCTGACCTGAGGTCTGATGGGGGCACAAGAGGCTGACCTGAGGTCTGATGGGGGCACAATGTGTTGATCTGATATTTATTATCTCTGTACGGTGACATCACTGTGTTTATTATCTCTGTACGGTGACATCACTGTGTTTATTATCTCTGTACAGTGACATCGCTGTGTGTATTATCCCACTGCAGGAAGAGGTAAGTGGTCCGTGTTTGTGTGTTTGTTTTCTATTTTTCAGGGTCGTGAATGCAGAGGACTACGTCGGATTCGGTGGACTACGTCGGACCAGCTTTTTTTTTTTTTTTTTAAATAAAATGGTCAAACAGGGGTCTGGGGGAGTGTTTATTTCAATAAAATGTTTTATACTTGTGTGTGTGTATTTTTTTTTTTACAATACTACAGTTTTAGTGATCACGGCTATCTACTGACGGCCCTGATTACTAATACTGGGCTTAGTGCTTGCTGGTATGGCAGGCCAGCACTAACCCCAACATCTATTACCTCGGCACCCACCGCCACCAGGGGTGCCGGGAAGAGCCGGGTACCCGCAGGACCGGACCTTCTAAATTGAGGGTCTGGCTCTGGGGCGGCTGCAGGCTGGTACCATTAGGCTGGGAAGGGCCAATAACCGTGTCCCTTCCCACCCTGGTAGTGCCAGGCTGCCGCTGCTGGTTGTATCTGGCTGGTGAAGGAAAAAAGGGGGGGACCCCACGCCATTTTTTTTTCAAAAATTTCATTATTTAAAAAAAAGCGTGGGGGTCCCCCCCCTTTTTTCCTTCACCAGCCAGATACAACCAGCAGCGGCAGCCTGGCACTACCAGGGTGGGAAGGGACACGGTTATTGGCCCTTCCCAGCCTAATGGTACCAGCCTGCAGCCGCCCCAGAGCCAGACCCTCAATTTAGAAGGTCCGGTCCTGCGGGTACCCGGCTCTTCCCGGCACCCCTGGTGGCGGTGGGTGCCGAGGTAATAGATGTTGGGGTTAGTGCTGGCCTGCCATACCAGCAAGCACTAAGCCCAGTATTAGTAATCAGGGCCTTCAGTAGATAGCCGTGATTACTAAAACTGTAGTATTGTAAAAAAAAATACACACACACAAGTATAAAACATTTTATTGAAATAAACACTCCCCCAGACCCCTGTTTGACCATTTTATTTAAAAAAAAAAAAAAAAAAGCTGGTCCGACGTAGTCCACCGAATCCGACGTAGTCCTCTGCATTCACGACCCTGAAAAATAGAAAACAAACACACAAACACGGACCACTTACCTCTTCCTGCACTGGGATAATACACACAGCGATGTCACTGTACAGAGATAATAAACACAGTGATGTCACCGTACAGAGATAATAAACACAGTGATGTCACCGACCGTACAGGGATAATACACACAACGATGTCACTGTACAGGGATAATAAACACAGTGATGTCACAGTACAGGGATAATAAACACAGTGATGTCACTGTACAGGGATAATAAACACAGTGATGTCACAGTACAGGGATAATAAACACAGTGATGTCACTGTACAGGGATAATAAACACAGTGATGTCACAGTACAGGGATAATAAACACAGTGATGTCACAGTACAGGGATAATAAACACAGTGATGTCACAGTACAGGGATAATAAACACAGTGATGTCACAGTACAGGGATAATAAGCACAGTGATGTCACAGTACACCTGTGCAAACAAGGCCTGGGGGGACCAAGATAAGGCTAGGGGCTACACTGAAAAGGGCCAGTGGCGCACAGATAAGGGGTAAGGGGCAGGGTCACAAGCAAGGTCCTGGGGGGGGAAGGGGGGGTGAGGGGTGCACAGATAAGGGCCAGGGTGGCGCACACAGGGGGCAGCAGAGACGACAACCAGAGAGGCACAGACAAAGAGGGAGTGGGGCACAGATAAGGGCCCAGGGGCGCAGACCAGGAAGAGGCGTACAAAGACAAGGGCCAGATCCCAGGGGTGCAGACAGGGGCCAGGTAGGCACAGCCAAAGGGGCGCAGATAAGAGCCAGGGGCTGCATTGAAAGGGCCAGGGTGGTGCACAGAGCAGGGTCAAAAGCAAGGTCTGGGGGGGGGGGGTGAGGGGCGCACAGATAAGGGCCAGGGTGGCATTAATAGGTTCTTCTTTATTTTGGCGAGGTATCGTATCAGTATCGAGTATCGTGATACTTTTGTACGTATCGGTATCGAACTCAAAATTCTGGTATCGTGACAACCCTAATCTCTATATTATCTATCCATCTATTATCTCTCTATCATCTATCTCATATCTATCTAACTATGTCTAACCGTCTATCTATCTATCTATCTCACCAGGTTTCAGGCTTCAAAGTTGCAAAATCCAGTTTTGCAACAATGCCACTGCGACTTTTGTTGGCCGGTGGGGGTCTGACACCCGGGACCCCGTCGATCAGCTGTTTGAGAAAGCACCAGCACTCCCGAGGCCTTCTCTCAGCTTTTGACGTCACGTTCATCGGTCACGTGGCCTAGGAGTGGCTCAGCCCCATTTAAGTGAATGAGGCTGAGCGCCATACCAAGCACAGGCGCTATACAATGTACGGCGATGTGCTTGTTGAGCGGGGAGAAGACAGAGTACCTTCTCAAACAGCTAATCAGCGGGGGTCCCAGGTGTCAAACCCCCACTGATCAGATACTGATGACCTATCCTGAGGATAGGTCATCAGTAGTTAACTCCCAAAAAACCCCTTTAATTAAACCAGAAACTGGCATAAAGACTATCTGAAATCTGTGTTCGCTCTGAGCTGCCGTACATTTCTGTCTAGTGCACAGACTGCCGGAGAAGGGGTCTGCACCTTGTCTTAAAGTAAAAGCCTTCCCGGTATTGCAGGGCCCATTAAGACTGGTGTAGCACGCTCCGGTCCTGATAAATCAGGGCCATTTTTTTTTTTTTAGTTATAGTCTTTATACATGACCTCTTTTCATTGATTCATTCTGTATGGTCAGGGGCGGATTGGCCATAGACCTTACAGGGAAATTACCTGGTGGGCCGATGCCAATGGGGGCCACCCAAGCCCTCCTCTCTGCCGCTGGCCGGGTACATAATGAGTTCCCAGCAGTAATTAACACTGTCCACACATGTCCTCCTGAATTTAACTGCTGTGGCCTGCATCAGGAGGTCCCTGCTCCCTATCTTAATCAGAGAGAACTGGAGGAGGACAGAAAATGGAATCTCTTGATGGCCACCACAGTGGGACAGCTTTTTCGGCAATATATTGTGCTGCACTATGGTAGATGGTTCTGATGGGACAGTGTTTTGCGCTACTGGTATTGCTGACCCTGTTTAACTGTGTGGCCCCACCTTCTGTCAGTTTGGACCCCTACAA